>JABYQP010000004.1:0-600000 GCA_022606235.1 Abortiporus biennis | reverse complement strand
AATTAACTCTTTATTATCTTTCTGCATTTAAGAGTGATAAGAACTAGGATGCAGCCAAGAAAACTCTTTATAACATTTATCAGTCAAAGGACATCAAATAACACTTTAATAAAAAGAATTTTTACTCATTTTATAAGAAGACAGGTGTTAAAGATTGTTTCAAGTTTCGCACTGAAGTTAATACACATGTTTGCAAGTTTACTCACATTACATATAAGCTTCTTGAATGAGACATCATTACTCAGTCAAAACTCAATTACTCCTTTTACAAGAGTCTTTCTAAACTTATACAATATCATGTTCACAGCAAACTTTTATTCACCAATATCAAATCTATTGATTTCATTAAAACACAACTTAAGTATATTCAGAAATTCTATAGTAAGGATGATATTGATATAGAATCTGACAATAATAAGCACTTAGAGATGAATTCAGATGATAAAGAGTCTTTGGATAATTCTAACTTTGATTCTGATGATAAGCCTGCTAAGTGTTTATTTGAGAAGAAAGCCAAGTTACATTTAACTCCTGAAGGATCTTTGTGTTAGAATCACAAGAGCACTTAGAGGTTGAAAAAAGAATGATGTTTATTGATACAAGTCTACCTACTTATATACAGCTATGAACAGTATTCTAGAATAGTCAGCTAAGAGTACAAGACTATTAAAACCACAGAGTAAAGTTGACTTGGGAGTGTTAGAGTCAAAATAAGACACTGTATTTGAAGAGGAAACTATCTAAACATATCTGGAGTCGAAATAAGACACTGAGGAAACAGTGACACATCAGAGACTCCAAGTATGGCTACAGGAGTGTGGGAATACATCACATGATGGAAAAGCGAAGCTAAACTACCAAGTTTACACTACCAATAGATAGAGACTGCAAAACATAAGATAGAAATATAAGAAAAATACCAGAATGACTAGAAAAATAGAGAGAGTCCATATGTGTACTCTAATAAGCAAAAGAGAAGTTCAGTCATCATAAAATGAATAAAATAACACTTCCCCCTGATGTTACACTTCTCTGCACACCAGACTTCCCCCTAACTAACTAACTAAACCAATCCAAGAAGCTTCCTGTGATGCTCAACCTTCACCTTAGCAAGAGCCTTGGTCAAGATGTCAGCAGGTATATCTGCAGTTGGCTGGTGAAGGGGATAGATGAGATTGGACTCAACATAGTCTCTCAGCCAGTGTAACTTGAGATCCAGGTACTTCATCTTCGAGTAGTGCTCTGGATTCTTGGCAACAGCAATAGCAGAGTTGTTATCTATGTAGAGAGCAGAGGGAGAGGTAAAGGAGTAGTCAAGCTCAGTGAGGAAGTTGCGCATCCACATGATCTCCTTGCCTGCCTCAACACCAGTAACATACTTAGCCTCATGTGGTCGACAGCACCAGTGCCAATCTTAACCACATAACCCCCAGTAGACCATCTGGAGTCCAGGTCACCAGCATAGTCAGCATTTGAGAAGGTGTAGAAGATCTAATCTCTGATATCCTTGGGGTACACTCTGAAGTCTAGACCATAGGTCAGGGAGACGTCCATAGTACCCTTGAGATACCTGAAGAGATGCTTGACTGCCTTCCAGTGTGCAGGACCAGGATTGGAGGAGAATCTGGCAAGGGTGTGGACAGTGAAGGTGATGTCAGGACGAGTGCAGGAGGAGAGATACATCAGAGAGCCAACAGCATTGACATAGGGGACCTTGGACATCTCTAAACGTTCCTCTGGAGTGGCAGGGGCTTGCTCTGTTGAAAGAATAAGTTCTGGTTCTATTAGAGTTGTCACAGGACTGCAGTCAGTCATCCTGTAGATTTCAAGCATATTGTGTTATTTTATTCATTTTATGACAACTGAACTTCTCTTTTGCTTATTAGAGTATACATATAGACTCTCTCTATTTTTCTAGTCATTCTGGTATTTTTCTTATATTTCTATCTTATGTTTTGCAGTCTCTATCCATTGGTAGTGTAGACTTGGTAGTTTAGCTTCGCTTTTCCATCATGTGATGTATTCCCACACTCCTGTAGCCATACTTGGAGTCTCTGATGTGTCACTGTTCCCTCAGTATCTTATTTCGACTCCAGGTATATTTAGTTAATTTCCTCTCTTAATACAGTGAGTGTCTTATTTAGACTCTAACACTCCTAGGTCGACTTTACTCCCTGGTTTTAACAGAGAACAGTGACACATCAAAGACTCCAAGTATAGCTACAGGAGTGTAAGAATACATTACATGATGGAAAAGTGAAGCTAAACTACTGTTATAACCCTGAACGAACCCCGACGGAGAACCCAACCATTTCCGACCCGACATCGGTCCGACCATCCGTTCTTGGTGAACACGAGGATACTTACCTCCTGGAGAACGCACATTTCCCTTCCATAGATACTTATGTTTCCTGCATGCTCGGTTATGTTGTTTCCCGACCCATCGGCCATTCGTACTCAGCATGTTTCCCTCATTGTAGACACTGCATTGGCCCTGTCGGGATTTACTCTGGACGTGCATTTAAGTTCTAGTATAGTCGACTATAGTGCCTCAGTTGTATATCTCATTATATCTCATTACATCGAGTACTCGTATCCATGTACTTCTGTATCTGAATATAGTCTACGACTTTCTGCTCCTTACCCTGACCCGTCTGACCCCGACTCTTCCACTTCTGTTCGATCCGACTTCCCAACTCAAGTTATTCTCAGCTTCCTCCCTCGCTCTCACCTTCTCCTCCGCCTTCTATCCTGATATCTCTGACTCCGACTCAGAGTCTTCTAACAAGAAGGATACTTTCCGCAAATAAGGAACCAAGAGGTTAGTGGGGGTACAGCTCCCCACGAGCTGAGGCTAAGGTTCCTCTGACTCCGACTTAGCCGACATTCTGTCCGACTAAGTAAAGTAAAGTCTACGTACTTAACAACTACCAAGTCTGAGCTAACATTAGATAGAAAGTCTAAAATAAAAGATAGAAATATGAGAAAAATATTAGAATAATTAAAAAAATACAGAGAGTCCATATGTGTACTTTAATAAGCAAAGAGAAGTTCAGTCATCATAAAATGAATAAAATAACATTATCAAAGTGTGTTTGATTTGTGAATCGAAAGATGAGAATATAATGATATACAATTATGAAGAAAGAATCCCTGCGAGAAAAGTGGTCAGTGTGCGAGAGTTTCTAAGTGAGAAAGAAACAAACCTGCGAGAAGAGAGTCAGTGCGAGAGAGTTGAGGAACAAACTCTCAAAGACTCTCTTCTTAATAACTCTCTTCTTAATAGTAGAGGGATTCCACTCCACTCACACCAACAGCAGAAAACTACTGCAGTGTAAGAGAGACCTCTCACTATGGTCTGGTGAAATCACATCATCTCCTAGCAGGAGAGATGATGCATGAGACTAGATGCAGTCCAGTGGAGTAGTCATGAAGAAGAGTGTCGATTAAATTTGTGTAAACAAACTTTAAATCTAACTAATCTTTTTTAGCTTTTAATTAATTATATATAAATTTATATTTTGTCGAGTATTTATTAATATACTATAGCTAACTATTTTATATTAAGACTAAAAAAAATAATTAATATATTAAATATTAATAAAATATACTATAAAATAAAATAAAAATAAATACATAATTAAAATATAGATATAAAACTAGTTCTTTGTATTATGTATAGTCTACTAATCAAAATAGTATAAAAATGCAAATATATTTTGTATTTATTATAATCTACTATAATATTAATATTTTTCTAAATATACAAATTTGATTTTTAAATTCAACTTTTTAATCCTTTATATAAAAATAAATTTTTTATATTTCAAAAACTGTAATAGAGTTTAAATAGCTATTGACTCGAATTTAATATAACTAAATATAATATAAATATATATATTATAGAAGAAAAATATATACTTAATGTATTAAATATAAGTCAAATTAAACTATCAGACTGTCTTACTCAGTCTTTGAGCTAAAGGTTCAATCTATAAGGAACTATAATAGTAAACACTAATATTATTACAATTAAAGTTTTTAATTGTATCAATACCACATAAGCAATGATTATATAATATTAGAAACTAAAAGTGATATTAGTATTATTCAAGCATTTTAACTAGAAACAGTAGCTTCTGTTATAGCTTTTTTATAATATGTATATTAAATATGATTAATAATACTTTTTATTAGTAGCTTGATACAAAATACTCTACAGAAAGAGTAGAAATAATTAATTGTATTTAAGTACTAATTTTATTTATAAGAGATAAATAGTGCATTCTTATAATTAAAATTTCTGATATCAGTCCTGATTTAAATTTATTTGAATTAATACTAAGGTTTTAATTAAGAGTTTTTAGAGTCTGGATATTTTAAATGAAGTTTTACCTACAATCTCAATTGAATGATGTAGACAGTTGGCACCAGTGATAAAAACCAAATTAAAATCTAACTAGAATTGTTGAAGTTATTAGTAAGTTTGCTTAAATTATAACAAGTACTAATATTAAGTATAGAAAATATAAGTTATAAATACTGATAAATATAGCAACTGTAAAGTTAGATATACTGATAAATATGTGAATGGTCAGATGTCCTGGTAAATCTAGAACTCATAATATAGACTTAACCAGTATCAGAGTAGTCAGTCAAAATAGTTAGTCAAAATTATCAACTAAATTTTGATTAGAGAAACCTTAGTCTCAGTTCACAGAAAGCTATACTACTACAAATCTACAAATTTCTTAGTTTCTAATTTACACAAATAAGATTCTTTCTTATAGAAGAGATTTTATGTCAAAGTTAGTAAAGTTAGAAGAAAAAGTTGAGAATAGAGAAGAAAGCTAAGAGATTAGAGTCAAAAAGTTACAATTGAATAAAAGTAAGAAGAGATTAGAGTTAAATAGATTAGATAAAAAGTAAAAGATTATAGATTATCCTCAAATACAAATATACAACAGATAAATAAGTAAGTACAATATACAACTGAAGTATAAATAGTTGACTATACTAAGCTTAAATATATATCTAGTAGAAATCTTAATAACATTGATGCAATATCTATAATGAGGGAATAATACTAACTATATGCAGGAATCAAATGGTCAATTAACTAAAAAACAAAATAAATAAATATATACAAAATATATATATCTATATAAGGAAAGTATGTGTTCTCTAAAAGATAAGTATTCTTGTATTTACTAAGAATGAATGGTCAAACCTATATTAGACCAAAATGATTAGAGCTACTATCAGAGTTTGTTTAGAGTTATAATAACTAATTAGTATTTAAACAAAAATAATAATAATAAATTTAAATAAGTTTTGAAAAACTTTCCAAAATGTATAATATATTAATAAAGTATTATAAACAAGTAGTACTTTATATATAAGTATTATATAACTATTCATAGAAACTAAAAAAAATTACTCTTTTATATATTTACTAGATGTAGTATCAATCTAAACAGATATTATGGCTTTAAACAAACTTTAATAGTGGCTTTAATTATTTTAATTTTATATTAGTCTGATTATTTATTCTTGACAAGTATAAAGATATTTATCTACTGAAGATTAGATATTTGTTTTTATCACTAGCGCCAATTATCTGTATTATTTAAATAAGACTCTTACTTGTTAAGTACAAGACTTACAGATATACTTAGTCAGTATCAGAAAAGTAGCTAAATTAGAACTAAAGAATCTTAGTCTTAGTTCACAGAAAACTGTGCCTTTACTAATTCTCTAATTTTAACTTGCAACAAAGTCAAGCCTTATCAGCAGAGAGTTGGAGTTAGAGTTGGAGGAGAAGACATGAATAAAAAAGAATACTTTGTTGAACAGGGATCATGTGATCATACACAGTCACATGTCTTATTTGTAGTCACATGTTCATTTTTTATGTTTTGTTTTATCTTATCTTATCTTGGTAGATCTGATTATATAATATGACATCAAGCAAGGTAACCTGGTTAACTTGGTAACACCTCTTGATGTCATTGATCTATTTATAAAAAACTCGGACTCAGATAGTGATCTAGATAACATTTACTTTTGTTCAAGTTTCTCTTCTTATCGATAATATGCCTTATACTGATTGCGTCATATGTACTCATTCTTATCTCATTTTCTGACTCATTCATTATACCAAGACATTGTTCTGAGTAGTATATATAGAAGACCTTCTTTGTCTTAACTCTTCAGTCATTTATCCTCTGACTAAAGAGTAAGTAGTCTCCTTTTTGTATATCTCTTTGCACTAGTACTTATTATGGTCCCTATATAGTTACCTGTTAAGTACGTAGACTTTACTTCACTTAGTCGGGCAGAATGTCGGCTAAGTCGGAGTCGGAGGAACCTTGGCCTCAGCTCGCGGGGAGCTGTGCCCCCACTAACCTCTTGGTTCCTTATTTGCGGAAAGTATCCTTCTTGTTGGAAGACTCTGAGTCGGAGTCGGGGATGTCGGGATGGAAGGCGGAGGAGAAGGTGAGAGCGAGGGAGGAAGCTGAGAATAACTTGAGTCGGGAAGTCGGATTGAACAGAAGTGGAAGAGTCGGGGTCGGACGGGTCGGGGTAAGGAGCGGAAGGTCGTAGACTATATTCAGATACAGAAGTACATGGATACGAGTACTTGATGTAATGAGATATAACGAAATATACGACTGCCATACTACAGTCGACTATACTAGAACTTAAATACATGTCTGGAGTAAATCCTGACAGGGCCGATGCTGTGTCTACAACGAGGGAAACATGCTAAGTACGGATGGCTGATGAGTCGGGAAACAATATAAGCGAACATGCTGGAAACATAAGTATCTACGAGTGGGAAGCGTGCGTTCTCCAGGAGGTAAGTATCCTCGTGTTCGCCAAGAACGGAAGGTCAGACCGATGTCGGGTCGGGAATGGTCGGGTTCTCCGTCGGGGTTCGTTCAGGGTTATAACATTACCCCTGTCATGTATTACTAGGTATTGTAGTATCAATGTTATATAATTATTTATTCTCTGACTGAAGATTACCCCTATCATGTGTTACTAGTTCCTTAAGTCTTCGGGTTAGTGTATATGCATTTCTCATACTTTTAATCAGAGACAAATAAAAGAAAAAGAGTTGGGAAATCAGAAAATTAAAGCAAAGAGTAGAAAGGCATAATACTAATATAATTTATAACTGAGAAACATTTAATTATTACAGTCTAACTTAAATACAGAGTTGAAGTATTCTATCAAAAAATTAAAAGTAGTATCTATATATATCTACAATGTGAAAAAGGTATAACTACAATACATAGTTTGAATGACTGATTGATTAGAATTTAATATAACAAGAGAAAAATATATATACTATAGAAGGGAAATATAAGAGCTGTACCACTACTAAGCCCTTAGTCCTTAATTTGCATGGAGGAGGTTCTTTCCCTTAGGGATAACTCTGAGTCAGAGTCAGAGAAGTCGGAGAAAAGGTGGAGGAGAAGATGAGAGTGATAAAGGAAGCTGAGAGGGGTAAAGTTGGAAAGTCAGAGGTCGAACAGAAGTGGAAGAGAAGTGGGGTTGGATATATCAGATAAAGGAGCGGGAGGTTGTAGATTATATTCTCAAGTATGGATGTACAGAACTACAGAGTAAACGAGATATATGACTGAGGTACAAACAGTCGACTATACTAGAACTTAAATACATATCTAGAATAAATCCTGACAGGGCCAATGCAGTCTCTACAATGAGGGAAACATGCTACTAATAGGTAGAGTATGAATGGCCGATAGGTTGGGAAATGACATAAGTAAGCATGCAGAAAATATAAGTATCTACATGAGGAAACTGTGCGTTCTCCAGGAGATGAGTATCCTCATATTCACTAAGAACAGAAGGTCAGACCGATGTTGGGTTGGAATGATCGGAGTCTCCATCGGGGTTCATTCAGGGTTATAACACTGACACTCTTTTTGAGATGTTTAAACTTTTGAGAGTCTAATTTGAAATCTCAACTTTGTTATCAAAGAATTTAAATCTAAACTAATATAAGTAAAATTTTGATAGTAGAAGTGTATCTTATTACTTCTTTTAATAAAAGTATCAGCATTTTAAATAAGATTAATTTTTGCTCTTCTGTCAGGAATTTTTTTTAAGATAATGATAGATTTATGTTTTGTATAATATCTATGGTATAAGTGTAACTTTACTTGTATATCAGATGAGGGAGGATATTCTCCATATAAGGACTGGCTACTTACTTAATCATATTGAAAGGCATTTTTTGATGTATATATCTCTACTATTGTGTTTAGACTCTCAAAACTTTTACATGCAAGCTAAAATCACAAAAATATTTGTTAGTATAAGAAATATAATAAATTTTGAAATGGTCTCTTAGTTTTAATTGTTGTTTAGTATTGACTGAGATGTATACTTTCTTCGGCAAAACTTAAACTACAAATAAATAAATAAAAAGGAAGAGATAAAATTCTCTATGTCATCTCAAAATGACTTGTATGAGAAGATGAAATAAAAAAATTTTGTGATGAAAGAATAAAGTGCTGAATTGTTATTGTTTGAATTTGTTTTGTAAAGGGAGAGAAAAGTGTGAATAGGTATCTATTCACTTTTAAATGTGAAACTCCATCATATCAGATAAGAACATTGAATACTGAGTAATTCTGAAGCATACTGAACAAAAAAACTACAGCTATATTTGAATAATATTAACAAAGACCTTTAGTACAGAGAATACAGAAAGAACTTACTTATTGCAACTGAGCTACTGTTATGACCTGAGCGAAGACCCTGACATCCCCGACAATTCCGATCAGTTTCTGGGCCAGAAACCATACTCTTGGTACTACAAGGATACTCAATGCTGTAAGTATGCATCTCCAATCCCTTCAATGCTTCCAGTCCTGACAAACTCGAAACTTTCATTTTCCAGTGCCAGCTTCATTTCTACAACTGCCCCTCCGACTTTCCTGATGGGGAGTCTAAGGTACTTTTTGCCCTGACTTACCTTTCGGGTATAGCCCTGGCCTGGTTTAAATCTCAAATGTTCACCAGTAATGACCCTGACTGGGATGAGTTTGAAGGTGAACTCTGTAAACAATTCGGTCTGATTGATCCCACCTCTGAAGCCACTGATCAATTCGACAATCTCTTGATGAAGGAGAACTAACACATTCATAACTATAATGTCTCCTTCAACAAACTCACTGCTAAAGTCGACTGGGATAATCACACATTGTGCCACCAATACTACAATGGTCTTGCCTCTCACATCAAGGATGCAATGATCGCTATCGAGAAGCTCCACACTCTGGCTACCATGAAAGCTTTAGCAAATGGCTTTGATGCTCGTTACTGGGAACGCGACTATGAAAAGAAGCATAGAGAGAAGTCTTCAACTCCTGCTGCCCCTAATGCTAGGTCAGATAAGAAGCCCACTCCGAGCAACTCTTACAATGCCGCCACTTTTAGCTCTACCCCCCCATCAAATAATAAGCAATCGAAGTCCACCGCCTTGTCTACTCCTTCTACCATTGGCTCCAACAGCAAGCTCACACCCGAGGAACACAAACGTTGCTTTGACAATAATCTCTGCATATTCTGTGGTAGTTCTGGTTACATTGCCAAGAATTGTCCCAAGCCCTCTTCGTCTGCCGCCAAGGCTCATACTTCAAAGCAAGAACCTGAAGTAGGAAATTAGAGGGCAGTCCTCAGATCTCTGCATGGCCTGAGGACTGTGCTGACCCCAACTAAGCCCCGACAGAGTGTAAATTGAGTGCATCCACACATTCCGATACCTCTTCTTCCCCTGATGCTTTATACATACCTGTTCAATATGTCAATGTATTGGACTTCCCGATAGATCCATTCCTTTACTTAGTTGATTCTGGATTATTGCATTGTTACATAGATCCTACGTATATCAACTGTGAAAAAATCAACATGTTCATTACTTTCTGTATTCCCCTCTGACTGTTCGTGTTGAAACCAGGGAGTAAAGTTGACCTGGGAGTGCTGGAGTCGAAATAAGACACTGTATTTGAAGAGGAAACTAACTAAACATACCTGGAGTCGAAATAAGACACTGAGGGAACAGTGACACATCAGAGACTCCAAGTATGGCTACAGGAGTGTGGGAATATATCACATGATAGAAAAGCGAAGCTAAACTACCAAGTCTATACTACCAATGGATAGAGACTGCAAAACATAAGATAGAAATATAGGAAAAATACCAGAATGACCAGAAAAATAAGAAGAGTCCATATGTGTACTCTAAACAATAAAAGAGAAGTTCAGTCATCATAAAATGAATAAAATAACACTTCCCCCTGATGCTGCACTTCTCTGCACACCAGACTTCCCCCTAACTAACCAACTCAACCAATCCAAGAAGCTTCCTGTGATGCTCAACCTTCACCCTAGCAAGAGCCTTGGTCAAGATGTCAGCAGGCATATCTGCAGTTGGCTGGTGAAGGGGATAGATGAGATTGGACTCTACATAGTCCCTCAGCCAGTGCAACTTGAGATCAAGGTGCTTCATCTTCGAGTGGTGCTCTGGGTTCTTGGCAACAGCAATAGCAGAGTTGTTGTCCATGTAGAGAGTAGAGGGAGAGGTGAAGGAGTAGCCAAGCTCAGTGAGAAAGTTGCGCATCCACATGATCTCCTTGCCTGCCTCAACACCAGCAACATACTCAGCCTCTGTGGTCGACAGAGAGACCAGAGACTGAAGCTTGCTGCTCCAGTCGACAGCACCAGTACCAATCTTGACCACATAACCTCCAGTAGATCGTCTGGAGTCCAGGTCACCAGCATGGTCAGCATCTGAAAAGGTGTAGAAGATCTGGTCTCTGATATCCTTGGGGTGCACTCTGGAGTCTGGACCATAGGTCAGAGAGACGTCCATAGTGCCCTTGAGATACCTGAAGAGATGCTTGACTGCCTTCCAGTGTGCAGGACCAGGATTGGAGGAGAATCTGGCAAGAGTGTGGACAGTGAAGGTGATGTCAGGATGAGTGCAGGAGGAGAGATACATCAGAGAGCCAACAGCATTGACATAGGGGACCTTGGACATCTCTAGACGTTCTTCTGGAGTGGCAGGGGCTTGCTCTGTCGAAAGAACAAGTCCTGGTTCCATTGGAGTTGTCACAGGACTGCAGTCAGTCATCCTGTAGGTCTCAAGCATGTTGATAATGTACTGGCACTGAGAAATGGAGAGGGAGCGAAGGGGATGGTTCCTGGTGACTTGGATGCCAAGGAGATAGGAGGTGGGACCAAGGTCACGAAGTTTGAAGTGCTGGGACAGTTCTGAGATGACCTGCTTGATGGCAGGGACAGACTTGCCAGCCAGGGTAATGTCGTCGATGAAAATAGGGATAATGATACGCACACCATCCTTGAAGTAGACATAGACTGAAGCATCTGACTTGAGACGAGTGAAACCAAGAGAAAGGAGTGTAGAGTGAAGCTTCTTGTTCCAGAGTCGTCCAGCTTGTTTAAGACCATACAGGGCCTTCTTGAGATGAAGCACAAGTCCAGGGTTGCCCTTGTAGCCCTCAGGCTGCTCCATATACAGCTCAACATCAAGATCACCATTGATAAAGGCCTGAGAGATGTCAATAGACCAGAGCTCCAAGTCCTCAACTGCAGCAAGAGCCAGAATGACTCTGATACTGGCAATGCGGACTGCAGGGGCAAATGTCTCCACATACTCGAAGCCAGGACGTGTTATTTTATTCATTTTATGATGACTGAACTTCTCTTTTATTGTTTAGAGTACACATATGGACTCTTCTTATTTTTCTGGTCATTCTGGTATTTTTCCTATATTTCTACCTTATGTTTTGCAGTCTCTATCCATTGGTAGTGTAGACTTGGTAGTTTAGCTTCGCTTTTCCATCATGTGATGTATTCCCACACTCCTGTAGCCATACTTGGAGTCTCTGATGTGTCACTGTTCCCTCAGTGTCTTATTTCGACTCCAGGTATGTTTAGTTAGTTTCCTCTTCAAATACAGTGTCTTATTTCGACTCCAGCACTCCCAGGTCGACTTTACTCCCTGGTTTTAACAGGTTATGGGCCCCGACTGCTAACTGCCATCAATCTCTTGTTGCTGTCGCTTTTTGGGCGCTTTTAGACGTCCTTACACCTCTCTACAACTACACCTGCTTGCATCTATCCCTAGAACTCCTATATTCACAGTTCTTTCAACACTATCTCACTCTACTGCTTCTATACCATCTTTCTACCGCTTTTGGGCCAATTCCAACCACTCAGCACCTCTCCACATCGTCCTCTAACCTCCTATCATCCTCCTGTATCGCTTTTTCACCATGGTTGACTCTACCTCAGTCAAGATCTCTCCCCTCACAACTTCCAACTACACCACCTGGTCCCAGGAGATGAAGGCTCTGTTGATGAGGATGGGGGCTTGGTCCATTGTCTCTGGGAAGAAGCTGAGGCCTCTTCCAGTCGATGAGAAGAAGCCTACAGCTGAGGAGACAGCTGCTATGGATAAGTGGGATGATATGGCATACAAGGCAGCTGGTGAGCTGTTTCTCAACCTCTCTGCTGACCAGAGGACACATGTCCAGGGTTTAGACGACAATCCTGTGGCTATGTGGGTCAAACTCGAGTCTGTGCACCTTCAGAAGCGTCCTGGTGCTCGCTTTAATGCCTGGGATGCCTTCTTTAGTATCAAGAAGGAGCCAGATGAGTCCCTGTCCTCCCTGATGACTAGAATTGAGTCAGGGATCCAAAAGGTGCAGAATCTTCGTCCCCAGGGCTATACCCTGGACAAACTCGAAGAGGAGCTGGTCTGCATGATGATGGTTCGCTCCCTGCCCTCTGAGTTCGACTCCTTTGCTTCCAGCTTGCAGCTGCTGGACAAGTTTGAGAAGTCCAAGCTCCAGGAGGCATTTGTGGCTGAAGAGATGCGCAGAAACCGTCCAGAGGCGTCCTCTAGCACCCCTACCACCGCTTTCAACGCCTCTACACCCTCTCCTTTGTCCCAGACACTCCAGTGTGAGTTCTGTGGGTTCAAGGGCCACTCCCAGACGACCTGTCGTCGTTATCTGACTGCCAAAGTCGATGCCAACAAGCAGATCCTTGCTCATCGCTCTGAGGGTCGCAGACGAGGCCAGGGAGGCTCCCAGCAAGCCTCTGTCGCCTCCAGCTCATCCCCTTCGACTCCAGGGACCTCTACAGTCTCTGAGTTTGCTGGAAATGCAAGTCTTCGTCCCTCCTCCTCTCCTACTCCCTCTACCTCGCCTCAGACACTCACTAACTCGTCTTGGACTGCAGACACAGGGGCCACTTCTCATATGACACCTCACAGACACTGGTTCAACTCTTACAAGCCTCTGAGAGTTCCCATTCGTCTTGCCAACCACCAAATCATCTATTCAGCTGGTGTTGGGTCTGTGGTCTTTGTTCCTGAGGTGGGGGGTCGAGTTTTGAGAGCTGTAGAGTTCACCAGGGTTCTCCATGTACCAGACTTGATGTCCAACCTCCTCTCTGTCCTATATCTCACTCGTGTGCATCGCTTCCATGTCCATATCTCCTCTGATAGAATGGATTTCATTAGAGACTCTTCCATCCTCTTCTCTGCCCCTATTGATGCCTCCAACACTGCTTTACTGTCTGGCAAAGTCTCTGTACCTCCTCAGCAAGCTCTAGCATCCTCCTCCTCCACTCTCCCCCTCGATCTCTCTCTCTGGCATCGTCGACTCGGCCACTGCCACCTTGAGGGAGTTCAGAAGCTCATCTCCAAGTCCATGGTCACTGGGATCAGAGTTGAGTCTCACTCACACCCTGATCCTATCTGTGAGCCTTGCCTCTCTGGCAAGATGCATGCCAATCCATTTCCCTCCACTCACCATGTCACCAAGCGCATTCTGGGGCTTGTCCACATGGATGTGCATGGTCCTATGCCGACTCAGACCCAGTCTGGGTTCAGGTACTGGATCACCTTCATTGAGGACAGTGTCAAGTTCAAGATGCTGGCTCTCCTCAGGAGGAAGAGTGAGGCCTTTGCTGCATTCAAGCTCTACCATGCCCGGGTGAAGAACCAGCATGGCATCGACATCCTTGAGCTCCAGGATGACAAGGGAGGGGAGTTCATCTCCAACGAGTTCAACGAGTACTGTGCTCAGCATGGGATCCATCGACGCCACTCTGTCTGCAACCGTCCTCAGCAGAATGGTGTGGCAGAACGCTTCAACCGTTATCTCAATGAGCGAGTCATTGCCATGCTCACAGAGTCTGGTCTCCCTGCGTCGTTTTGGGGGGAAGCTGCTGCTGCTGCTACCTATGTTGCCAACTTGGTGCCCACTGCCTCCCTCCCTGACACCACTCCCTATGAAGGATGGCATCAGGAGAAGCCAGACATCTCTCACCTTCGAGTCTGGGGATGTACTGCCTATGTGCATGTGCAGAGGGACAAGCGCAATGCTTTGGGCTCTCACATGGAGAGGTGTATCTTTATTGGCTACCCTCCTGGCTACAAGGGGTGGAAGTTCTACAACCCAGTGACCAAGAAGACCATCATCTCTGAACGTGCTGAGTTCGATGAGAGGTCTTTCCCTGGTCTCAAACACTTTAACTCCTCGCTTCTAGCTCCTTCTGAAGTTCTATCATTCTATCCTAGCACACCTGCTGGTTCTGGGGGAAGTATTGATGCACCTGCTGTAGAGAACCATGCAGGTGATGCTCCTCCACCCCCTCCAGACAACCCAGAGGTTCCTGAGCCGCCTCCTGATGCTCCTGACATTCCAGATGACGACTCTCAACCTCTTGTTGACTCTCCTTCACCTCCTGCTCCATCTGATCACTCTCCAACACCTTCTCCTTCTCCTGAGCTATCTCCAGAGCCAGAAGTCAAGGAGGAGACATCTCCAGAGCCTGATCTCAACCTCCCCATCGCTATCAGACGTCCTGAACGCACCAAACGTCCTACTGTCCATGGTTTACCTCCCCCTATCGCTCCTCAGCCTTATACCAAGCCTAAACGCAATGTATCTTGTCCCCAGGACATTCCACTACCTCCAGATCCTCCTCCCAGACGTTCCAGTCGAGCTACTCGTCCTCCTGGTGACTGGTGGGTTGTTAAACCATCTCCAGCTCCCTCTGAGTCTCCTGAGCCTTCAGACGACGAAGAGGAGGATGAGGAAGGTCCAGAGGCTGTCATGTTGGCTGGCAACTCTGACCCCAAGTCCTATGCTGATGCCATGGGTCGTCCTGATGCTGCCAAGTGGAAAGCAGCTACAGATGAGGAGTACAACAACCTCATTCTGAATGGGACTTGGGAACTCGTCCCTCTCCCTCCTGGAAGAAAGGCTATTGGTTGCAGATGGGTCTTTGTGGTCAAACACCATGCTGATGGGTCTGTTGAGCGATACAAGGCAAGACTGGTGGCCAAGGGCTTCCTCCAACGTCCTGGCTTCGAGTATGTGGAGACCTTTGCCCCTGCAGTCCGCATTGCCAGTATCAGAGTCATTCTGGCTCTTGCTGCAGTTGAGGACTTGGAGCTCTGGTCTATTGACATCTCTCAGGCCTTTATCAATGGTGATCTTGATGTTGAGCTGTATATGGAGCAGCCTGAGGGCTACAAGGGCAACCCTGGACTTGTGCTTCATCTCAAGAAGGCCCTGTATGGTCTTAAACAAGCTGGACGACTCTGGAACAAGAAGCTTCACTCTACACTCCTTTCTCTTGGTTTCACTCGTCTCAAGTCAGATGCTTCAGTCTATGTCTACTTCAAGGATGGTGTGCGTATCATTATCCCTATTTTCATCGACGACATTACCCTGGCTGGCAAGTCTGTCCCTGCCATCAAGCAGGTCATCTCAGAACTGTCCCAGCACTTCAAACTTCGTGACCTTGGTCCCACCTCCTATCTCCTTGGCATCCAAGTCACCAGGAACCATCCCCTTCGCTCCCTCTCCATTTCTCAGTGCCAGTACATTATCAACATGCTTGAGACCTACAGGATGACTGACTGCAGTCCTGTGACAACTCCAATGGAACCAGGACTTGTTCTTTCGACAGAGCAAGCCCCTGCCACTCCAGAAGAACGTCTAGAGATGTCCAAGGTCCCCTATGTCAATGCTGTTGGCTCTCTGATGTATCTCTCCTCCTGCACTCATCCTGACATCACCTTCACTGTCCACACTCTTGCCAGATTCTCCTCCAATCCTGGTCCTGCACACTGGAAGGCAGTCAAGCATCTCTTCAGGTATCTCAAGGGCACTATGGACGTCTCTCTGACCTATGGTCCAGACTCCAGAGTGCACCCCAAGGATATCAGAGACCAGATCTTCTACACCTTTTCAGATGCTGACCATGCTGGTGACCTGGACTCCAGACGATCTACTGGAGGTTATGTGGTCAAGATTGGTACTGGTGCTGTCGACTGGAGCAGCAAGCTTCAGTCTCTGGTCTCTCTGTCGACCACAGAGGCTGAGTATGTTGCTGGTGTTGAGGCAGGCAAGGAGATCATGTGGATGCGCAACTTTCTCACTGAGCTTGGCTACTCCTTCACCTCTCCCTCTACTCTCTACATGGACAACAACTCTGCTATTGCTGTTGCCAAGAACCCAGAGCACCACTCGAAGATGAAGCACCTTGATCTCAAGTTGCACTGGCTGAGGGACTATGTAGAGTCCAATCTCATCTATCCCCTTCACCAGCCAACTGCAGATATGCCTGCTGACATCTTGACCAAGGCTCTTGCTAGGGTGAAGGTTGAGCATCACAGGAAGCTTCTTGGATTGGTTGAGTTGGTTAGTTAGGGGGAAGTCTGGTGTGCAGAGAAGTGCAGCATCAGGGGGAAGTGTTATTTTATTCATTTTATGATGACTGAACTTCTCTTTTATTGTTTAGAGTACACATATGGACTCTTCTTATTTTTCTGGTCATTCTGGTATTTTTCCTATATTTCTATCTTATGTTTTGCAGTCTCTATCCATTGGTAGTATAGACTTGGTAGTTTAGCTTCGCTTTTCTATCATGTGATATATTCCCACACTCCTGTAGCCATACTTGGAGTCTCTGATGTGTCACTGTTCCCTCAGTGTCTTATTTCGACTCCAGGTATGTTTAGTTAGTTTCCTCTTCAAATACAGTGTCTTATTTCGACTCCAGCACTCCCAGGTCGACTTTACTCCCTGGTTTTAACAGCTAGAAGCTTAGAAGAGGTACCAAGGTCCCACTGATGCCCGACAAGTACCTCCACCGGATTTTAACATTGGCTGAGAAGTATTCATTAAAGCAAAGTATTTCTACACTACCTGACTATCTAAGAAGTTATCCGACAAGTTCACTGACCCATTCCTGATCACTGCCCAAGCCGGTTCTCAATCCTTCACTCTGAAACTTTCCAATGCTATATGAGCTGTTCATCCCGTGTTCCATGTCTCTATGCTTGAACCGTCTCACCCTTCAACCATTCTGGGAAGAGTTCAAGAGCCTCCCCCACCCAAGGAAGTTGATGGTAACCCTGAGTATGAGATTGTGGAAATCCTTCAATCAAGGATTGATAAATGACGTCACTACAAGCTTCTATACTTAGTCAAGTGGCTAGGTTATGAAGGAATAGCTAAAGAAACCAACTGGATTCCCATCAATGAACTAGAATATGCACAAGAAGCTATTTCAGAATTCCACATCAAATATCCTGATCAGCCTAGTCCCTTGCCACTGTAAAACCCAACATTCCGACTTCCTATTCCCAGTAGTGTACCTTTTCAGTCAAGTAGATAATTCATTCCTTGTACCACCCCTTCCACTTCTCCGATTCCAATTTTGATTCCAATTTGTTATTACCTTGATTCCTATTCCTTCTCAGTTCCTCTTTTCAGTCTCCTCTGTTCACTCATCAATTCTTCAAGAAAAACAAAACTCAATTATACAAAAAAGTAACAAAATAACAAAAAAATTATTAACCATATCTATAATACTACTACCTTTATTCTACCTCATCCTCTCCATCACCCATGTCCCTCCTCCTCCTTTCTTCCATTTGCTTCTTTGCTTCCTTCTCTGTACTCCTTCACCTTTTCCACCTTGCTTGCCATTCCTCTGCTTCCTCCCACCTCCGATCCTACTTCTTCTCCCTCGCTGTCATCCCCTCCATCTCCCTCAACATCAACTCCAGCTAGTCCACTATATAAATATGGAACCTTTGCCAGTGTCTATTCTCCGTTCGAATATCCTGAGCTATTATCCTCAACAATAGCTCCGACATCGACATCCTCTCTGTTGGTAGCAAGGGGGTCCGCTCCTTCACCTATGGCTCTGGTGCTGCCCCCGCTCCCACTGATATTCTCACCCACTGCATCACCAGGGCCGACTGCTCCACTTGTACTTACTTCTTCATTGGCACCCCACTGGGCTTCGGCCACTTGCACTTCTTCTTGTAGATGTTGCATCTCCCACAAGACTTCCTGCTCCTAGAAAAAAAATAACCAGTCAGTGGCTACCAAGTAATTGAATAAAAAGGACTTACCCAACCGAGATACACTCCTCATTATCCCGAACACACTGACCACAACGATCAGCCCTGAAGTGCTCTGTCAGCTCCTCGGCTCATACCCTCTTCTTCCCCCTACCCTCCTTTGATGTACCCACCATTGGTGACACTGGTGCTGCCACTGACTCCACCTCTACCCTTGCCCTTGCTGCAGTGAACTCCCACTCCACCTGAGCCTGGCGCTCTGCCTCCTGCCTCCGCACCTCCTCAGCTTCGGTCTCCACTTGACAATGCCACTTCTCTTCCTTCTGATGTGTCTTCTTCACCTGCACCACTTCTAATACTTATCACCACTCCTTGATTCAGTGCTGCTCTTCCTGCAGGATGTGAAGCTGTTTAGCTTCATCGACGTCAGAGTCGGAGGATGAAGTTGAGTAAGGGGACATTGTGAAAGAATTGGTTGTTGGAAATCAGTACTAAACAGTGGTATTCTTATAACATTCAGGCAGAGGAAGTCATCGGAATTTTTCAGAATCGATCTAATACCGATACTCACAGAGATCAAGTTCTAGTCTACATCCTTGACTACATACTTAGACCTTATAGGGATAAGGTCCTTAAGGGGGAAGTACTGTTATGACCTGAGCAAAGATCCTGACATCCCCGACAATTCCGATCGGTTTCTGGACCAAAAACCATACTCTTGGTATCACAAGGATACTCAATGCTGTAAGTATATATCTCCACCTATAGTACTTATGTTTCTATCATGTTTGGCTATATAATCCCTAGTCAATCAGCCATTCAGACTCCGCACGATAGTCACGCTGATTCTACATTGTAGACACTGCATCAGACTACTGGTAGAATACCCTGACTATGTATATAAGCTAGACTAGAATGACTGAATGTTTCTCAGTTGTAAATCACATTAGTATTATATCCTTCCACTCTTTGCTCTGATTCTCTAATTTTCCGTTTTCCTTTCTCTTCCCTTTTCACTTGTGTTTGGCTCTGTTATAATCTGAATGAACCCCGATGGAGACCCCGACCATTCCCGACCCGACATCGGTCCGACCTTCCATTCTTGGTGAACACGAGGATACTTACCTCCTAGAGAACGCACGCTTTCCACTCGTAGATACTTATGTTTTCTGCATGTTTGCTTATGTTGTTTCCTGATCAATCGGCCATTCCCTTTCCACATGTAGTTAGCATTGTTTCCTCATTGTACACTGCATCGGCCCTGTCGGAATTCATACCGGATATGTATTTAAGTTTAGCATAGTCGACTGTTGTACCTCAGTTATATATCTCGTTATATCTCATTACATCAAGTACTCGTATTCATGTACTTCTGTATCTGAATATAGTCTACGACCTTCTGCTCCTTATTCCGATCTGTCTGACCCCGACTCTTCCACTTTTGTTTGATCCGACTTCCCGACTCAAGTTATTCTCAGCTTCCTCCCTCGCTCTCGCTCTCTCCTCCGCTTTCAATCCCGACATCTCCAACTCTGACTCAGAGTCTTCCAACAAGAAGGATACTTTCCACAAATAAGGAACCAAGAGGTTAGTAGGGGCACAGCTCCTCGCGAGCTGAGGCCAAGGTTCCTCCGACTCCGACTTAGCTGACATTCTATCTGACTAAGTGAAGTCCAGTCTACATACTTAACAGGCTCGACCCTTTGTCCGTTCTGACACAGAGGCATCCTTCTACATTCTCGCCTTCTCCTCCGACTCCAACTCTGACTCTCTGCTGTTCACGGCTTGTTCTGAAATTAGAACCAGAGACCTAGTAAGGGCACAGTTCCCCGCAAACTGAGGCTAAGGTTCTCTGATCTTGACTTAGTCTATTTCCTATCACTGACTGAGTACCTTTCAGGCACCATACTTAACAGCTACACTTGATAATATCTAGACTCCATTACACATTGACAAGTCACTCTTCTTATTTTTAGTACCTTGTATTACCTCAGAAGTATCATATAACACTTCCAAAGGAATAGAAGCTACAATATGTTCAAAAGCGCCAGTCACTGAATCAAATTTTGTAGTTCTAGAAGGCATAAAAACCTTACTGGTAGTGTGCTGCTAAAAGAAATATAGATCTCTGTTCTTCCTCTCACAAGACTCAGTAAGATACTGATATAAAGGTAAATAAAGGTTTATTCAATGGTTTAACAGCCTAATGTAATTTTCAAGTCAATCAAATAGCAACTTATAAAGAAATCTAAGATTATTAAGAATCTGCAGGAGCAAGTGGTCTCTTTGTAAGACAAGCTTTTCAAGATTTAGAAAGAGGTCAAAATCTATAGGGCAACAATTGATCAGCTATAGTTTGATACTTTGGAAAAGGATATTCAAATAGACTCTCTTTAAACCCTCACTAATTAACAAACTCCTTCACATCTTCATTCCTTCTACAAGAAGTATCAGATAGAATACTAAAAAAACTTACACTACAAGGCCACCATTAGCAGTTTCAAGTTAAGACTTCAAGAGACTCAGGATGTATTGAAGCAATTACAGATGAAGAAATTCCTACAATTGCAATGCTAGGTTTTTGACAGTGCTGCAGTACTTACTGAAGTGAGAAGAACAATTCAATCTCAACATGACAAGTTAAAAAAAATCAAAGACAAAGATTATCAACTTACATGTTCATCTTAAATGGGCTGATTATATAAAATGTAGAGCTATTGATCATACTGTGACAGAAATATATCAGAAGCTATATCATTGGAAACTTAAATGAAAAGAATATTATTTACCTGAAGTCTATATTATAACATGTTTCCTTTGGAATACTAGATGTTTGGAGTTGAAGTGAAGGAGCGAATGAGTTGGTGATCTGTTTAATATGTAATTCAAGAGACTGGAGTTGTAGCAAAGATACAACTAGACTGAAAAATAGATGGAACAGCTTGTGAGTTTAGCAATCAATCTAGTCACTAGCCTTAACAGTAGATTTTGATGCTACCAGTTATCACCATATCAATTATAAATCATAGTACATTGCATTCAAACAATCCAACTATAATTCTTCAATGTCCTCTCATGTAGTGCATCTCATTGGAGTTGATTCAGCTGTAAATCATGTAATTAAAATCCAAGTCAATAGATGGAAGGAACACATTGGTCAAATTTCTGAAACATTCAATAACTCACTACTTGTAAAATGTCAAAAAAAAACTCTTACACTAGATGAATTTATTATAAAGCTGAAGAAGATAAATGGTGACTATGCTAAAGATCAAAAGAAGTAGTTTCATTTGATGGGAGAGTAGAAGTAGGATATCACAATAGCTCAACTCAGATAGTAGGCTCTTTTAATGATGATCTGGGAATAAATCTATCTGATCCTCAAAACAGCTATGAAGGAGAAGTTAGCAAGTGTTAGGAGAAAAGAGGCTTGGGACTTACTTTTATTAAGTGAGCAGCTAGATAAAGACAAAGAGATGATGCATAGTGTATATTCCAAACTTAGAACAAAGATCTTTTTAGATCTTTTGAAGTCAGTCTAGGATTCACTAATGTCATTCATCTGGGCTAGTTGTGCAATGCATAAGGAAATAAACTCAGTGAAAGGTGGTGATAAAGTGATACAGGTAGGATGAGTATCTCTCGGTCTTGAAAGACTAATTTTACTTGCAAATAAGAATAACATAGTAATATTAGAGACTGGAAATATAGAGACTGAGGATACTATAATGATAGCTGCCGAGAAGTGGACTTTTGAGATTTCTTTACATAAGAGTGTTAAAGCTGCTACTTTGGTAGGAGTAATATTTAACCACAAGAATGACAAAAAGGGGTAACATGAGACATACTATATTTTTATAGAACATGAACTCAGATGAGGTGCAGTGTTTCCAAATATCTCAAATACATGTTTTTAGTTATTTTATACTGCAATAGCCTATCTTCTTCTCTATCTTAATTTTTACATTCAATTTCTTGATAAAATTGTATACTTGAAGAAGAACAATGCTACCTTTAATAATATAGAGGCTAACTTATTCAAGACTTTGCAAGATGAAGCTACTCTCATTGAATTAGCAGTTCTTGTATTATTGTTATAACCCTGAACGAACCCCGACAGAGAACCCGACCATTTCCGACCCGACATCGGTCCGACCATCCGTTCTTGGTGAACACGAGGATACTTACCTCCTGGAGAACGCACATTTCCCTTCCATAGATACTTATGTTTCCTGCATGCTCGGTTATGTTGTTTCCCGACCCATCGGCCATTCGTACTCAGCATGTTTCCCTCATTGTAGACACTGCATTGGCCCTGTCGGGATTTACTCTGGACGTGCATTTAAGTTCTAG
This sequence comes from Abortiporus biennis, assembly GCA_022606235.1. Taxonomy (NCBI): domain Eukaryota; kingdom Fungi; phylum Basidiomycota; class Agaricomycetes; order Polyporales; family Podoscyphaceae; genus Abortiporus; species Abortiporus biennis. Next base: position 577,187 of record JABYQP010000004.1, on the reverse strand, counting down.
TATAGTCGACTATAGTGCCTCAGTTGTATATCTCGTTATATCTCATTACATCGAGTACTCGTATCCATGTACTTCTGTATCTGAATATAGTCTACGACCTTCTGCTCCTTACCCCGACCCGTCCGACTCTGACTCTTCCACTTCTGTTTGATCCGACTTCCCGACTCAAGTTATTCTCAGCTTCCTCCCTCGCTCTCACCTTCTCCTCCGCCTTCCATCCCGACATCTCCGACTCTGACTTAGAGTCTTCCAACAAGAAGGATACTTCCCACAAATAAGGAACCAAGAGGTTAGTGGGGGCACAGCTCCCCGCAAGCTGAGGCCAAGGTTCCTCCGACTCCGACTTAGCTGACATTCCGTCCGACTAAGTAAAGTAAAGTCTACGTACTTAACAATTGTATGTAAAAGCTGTTTCAATCCCCTATATGTGAGCTGTTTGAGGTCCAGGGACTGAACAAGTGAATACACTTAACCTTGGTCCACTTCATGTTAAGGTGAAAGAGTATATCAAGAAGCTTATCGAGTTGATATCCTTGTTACTTTCTGAAAACCCTGTAACTAGATCTCTTGATAGACAGCTATGGAAGAGCTTTGATGTTATTTACATTATTATTGATAGTTCTGAAATCATGAAAGTCCCGAAGAAGCTTCTGAATTTAAAACCTATTCTAGTTGCCTTTCTTTAAGAAGCATTGATCACCTGAGAGCATTTTACAATGAAATTTACACTAGAGGAGTTGATTGACCTAGCTTTTATATCTAAACATGAGACTGCTTAAATGCTATCAATCAATGATGTCAACAAAGATGTTTTGGAAAGCTACCATCTCTATGTCTGCAGCAACCTCACTAGATCACTTAGATTGTACACTGTAATAGCAATGTATCGAAGAAATCATACTGAAGAGTTTATGTTAGCCAAGTTCAATGATGAAGATTACAAGTACTTACAAGTTAAAATATGTATTCTTTATCAAAGTGGCCTTGAATAAATCTGCCAAAAGGAACAAGCTGAATTTAATCAATGAGTTAGTGAAATCAAGCAATAAAAGGAGGAGAACAAAAAGAAGAAATTAGAAAAAAAACATTATCACCTTAATGAAGTCAAGAAGTATCTCATACTAGACCCTGACTCTACATTAATCAAAAAGATGAAGAGATCAGAATTGGTAGAACAATTATATTGTATATATCAATAGAATGAGACAATTCTAAATAAAACCTATCTTCAAACTAAGATGAGCAACTCAGACTATAAAAATATGCTGCAGAGTGTACTCCAAAAACTTGCAACAATAAATGATACTGAAGGCTCTACTATAATATTCAATAATGAGCCTACTGTTTCTAGAGCCTCTCACTTTGCATCATTTACTTTTAAAACTATCACTCCTTTGGACAAATATGATCCCGATGCCGAGCTCTATTATTAATTATACCTTAATTCTATTCAACATACTTACTTCTACTCCTATTAGTAGGATCATCTAGTACTTAGTCTATTTCTACATATTTTCACATTTATAATCTCTTTCTGTCTTATAATTTTTTAATTTTAACTCTTCCATTGTCTATACTATTATATCTTCTATTTAAAACTATTGTTTAAGCCAATTATATGATAAAAAAATTTATTTTTATTTATTTGTAGATTTTACATGTAGTGTGACACTGAAGTTTATGGGTTTCGCATATAGAAAAGTTACATAATCACAACATATGTGACCGAATGCTGCCTACCCCCATATCAGACTAATAATTCTAATTTAAATATATGATGAATACTTATATACTTTAAAGTTTCTAATATCTATTAATATTAATTATTATATAACCTTTATCCATTTTAAAACTCTAATTGTTACATAGTAACTATATTCAATCACTACTTAGATATTCAATTAAGACTGTCTAATAGTTTAATTCAAACTCTAAATCTTTCACTCCTTTATCTAACTTATTAAACTTTACCCCTCTCTCACTTCTGTTTAATCTAACTTTTTGACTCTAACCTTTTTAACTTTTTACTTCTTTTTTACTTTTTCTCTAACTTTACTGACTTTAACTTAAAGTTATTTTATAAGAAAAAAAACTTTGCAAATTAAAAATCAAGAGATTAGTAGTAGTACAGCTTTCTTAGACTGAATCAAATTTGAGGGGCCGCAGTGACACTGCAGTCCACCTTATGTTCTAATTTAGATGATCTGATTTGGGTGAGTAGCTCAGCCTCACTTGGCATATGTAGAAATTTCTAGCTTGAGATTCAAGTAAAGATATAATTGATTAAATCATTATATTAAATAATAAATGATGAGTCAAGTACATTGAGACAACTGAACACTCAGCCTGTTGATAATAAACTAATTTACTATACTACTAAATGTCAGTCTACCAATGAGCTCTCTAGAAGTAGTAAATACTTAATAGTTATCTCTATATAGTTTTGTAGCTCTAAAAGATATACTTTTCAAGGCCGTCTAACTACACTAGCTAAAAGGTCTACATGAATAGCAAGTCAAGTGTACTGCTAATGTTTTCGATAGTGTCAATCAGTTTCTCATTGCAGACTGTAATGAGAAAAAGACTACAGCTGTTTACCTTCCTATTTTGGCTATACACAAGCTCTTAAAGAACCCAAATCTACCATGATTTAGAATCAATATATCTCCTAATCCTATAGTTTTGATAATATTACTATTGATAGACCTAGATCTAAGCCAGGTATTATAGTCATCATCTCGAGATTGAATTGTTCAAGCTGATTAGTACTTACAGATTTCTGAAATTACATGGATAGAACTTCATGTAATTATAATAAATACTAATACTATCTAAATAGCTTACAAGAATGGTGTTGATCTTTACAAGGAGATCTTATCACTTTGTTACTCAGTAGTCATTGTCTCACTAGATAGACTGAAGGCACCCAAGTTTACCAAAGTAATCAATAAGGATATGATTCTCAATAATATATTCTTGCTTGTCACAGATAAGGCACACATTGTACTCATTTGAATAAAGAGCTTTCATTGTGACTGGATCACAGAAAGGTCTAGAATTCCCTAATATTATCTGCAGCATTGCTAGCTTGAAGGTTGAAGTTTTATACTTTCATCAGTTATTTCTGTAGCTGTAGCTGTTACTGTAGCCCTCAGATTTGAGGCAGGCCTCTATAAAGGGAATAACTATCTTTTCTTCTAAGGTCTGTGAAAGAGACTACAGCTTTCTATAAGTTAAGGTCTAAGTTCTTCTGACTTGACTTAGCTAATATTTTATCTAACTAAGTAAAGTCTAATCTCTATATTTAACATAGGTAGTAACAAGAAACTTTATAACTAGTAATACTAGAGATGACTACTAGCTAGAAACATTATTATTTTTACAAAAATTTTAATATTATAAACCTTCCAGTTATGTATTTAAACAATCTCACCCTGTCAAATTATTATTGCATTAGAAAAGGTTGCATGTAATACTAGGCAAAGTTACATTTAAGTTATAGCTACTCTGTGACACCATGAGTAAATCTTCTGCTACAACTGCTAGTATTATTGAAGCAGTAGAGTATGTTGTAAAAATTGTTTAATAGAAACTGGCATGAATGCATATGAAATTGACTTAAAATAATAGACAATAAATTAATTGATTGATTCTTTTGGATTTTTTTACAATTATTAAATAAACAATACATACTTTCCATTTCTCTAGAGGTGAGAAACTCACATACGCACCATATTTCCTTTCAATTAAGTGATAGTGTAGTACTTAGCTCTTAATAAGAAATATTCTTACAAGAAGGTTACCTTAAATTCATGCAAAAAAGTAAGGTATGTATATGCTTTAAATGTTCTATACAACAAAAAGCCAACAAACAACAAAATCAAATGCTGCAGTGGAATTACAGAACATAAAACATCTACTTTAGACAGAAGAGATTGTGAGTATCAAGTGTATATTTAGACATGGAGATTGTCATCATGATGAAAAGAATGTCAACAGTGACATGAATCCCCAAATACATCCACCAGAAATGATTGGAAGTGTGAGATTATCATCCAAATTGCCCAAATCTAAAATCGTAAGTTCAATATGTTGTTTGCAGATAAGAAATATAACATGACATACCAAGCGCCTCCGCAACGCCAGAAACTATCCCACTGAAAACACTGATTAATCCAATTCCAGTCCAACCAGCGGTCCAATTGGAAGTGGTCGCGACATCAGCAGCAGCTTGAGTCAAAGCACCAGTATCCCATCTCCAAACAGGTGTGACATTTCCTAATGGTTCAATCCAGCCCCAAAATCCCGCGGCGATAGCAGCACCCGCGAGAGATCCAGCGATAAAACCGGCGAGAGATTTGCGTGGTGCGAGTGGAAGACCAAGCAAGGGTACGCGGGCTGGAAGTGGTGGCGTGAAACGACCGAACATTCGGCCAAAAGTAGAGGCAGCTGTATCTGCCCATGAAAGACTAACGCGAAACGTAAATAAAACTTCAGAGACAGAGAGAAATAAAGATCCCTCACATTAAAATTGACACAACGGCAACGTCAAGAGGGTAGAATGCCAAACAGAAGATTACTCCGACAATGTACCATATTACACCGTTGGTGGATTTCTGCGTATGACAACACTGATATCAGGAGGATGCGAGTACATGATTCACATATAAAGCATACCTTTTCACTTTCACGCATCAAGAAACCCAGACAACGCTCATAGATACGCTCGAACCCTGAATGATTGAGACGAAGGAGGTCGGCCGGGACGATAATGGCTAACGCCATTGAAAGAACAATGACAACAAGACGAGGAGACCCATGCGAGGTATAGAGGTAGAGGGTAAGAAAACCTGCATATTGCGAAGAAAACGTAAGATAGACGGAAGCGAAGAGTGGAATGGAATCACATGCCAATAGATGAATGCAAAGTTTTGCGAGGTATCTCCCAGTCAATGGGTTGCAGTTTCGCCTTCGAGGGAGGGGAAGGCTTGGAAGATTTAGAATGAGGCTTATCTATTGCAAGAGAAGGAGAACGTGTAGAATGGCCATTGGGAGGAGAAGTAGCGCGTTCAGAATGTTGGGAAGAGAGGTTTGCAGAAGTACGTCTGATGGGTCGCTGCGACTTGTGGGATTGGGTAGGAGAAGACTTTGAGGAAGATACAAAAGGTATTTTTGGAGAAGTTGACCTGAAAGAAAGAGAATACGAGGGACGAGTTGAGTCGTGAGTGCCTGTGAGGCCTAGGGTGAAAGCATCATTAGCGGGGAGAGTCATGAGGAGGAGTTAAGTGGGAGTCGAGTAGCGTAAAGTCGTGTCTAGGAGAGAGGAGGAGACGGTCTATAGCATGAAAGAGAAAACGAGATAAGAATAAAAGGAGTTGGCCAAAGTGTACTGCCTTTAGACCGAGTGAATGCAGGAGGAAAGAAACAGACAATCAAGCGCCCAGTCGCCACGCAGAGTGTCGGCAAGTCCCCTTTCAAAGCCGAGTCCGACGACAATGGCCTGTTCAGTGCTGCAGCTTCAGGAAACAACTCTGGCGACAACGACGACAATGGCGAACACCGAGGACGACGACGACGAGGACAGAAAACCCGACGACGAGAGTGTGAGGCAGTGATGGCTATGCGGGGACACGGACATGAACGAACGAGACGTCATCAAGGCTGGCTGGCTCCAAGGCTGGATGGAGGGCACGAGTATAAATCTCAACGCGACCCGCAGCTCGTCCAACTCTCTCTCAAACCACCATGTCCTCTCAACGGACTACATCGCTCTCTTATCCCCCTTCTGCTCACAGAGAATCATCCGAGCAGTCGAGTACGGATCAACGCACGTCTGCACAACCAGCACCAGCACCTCAGATGTCTCTCAATCCTTCGTCGGATAACGACCAATCCAAAGCGGAGAGGTTGCGCGGAGGCTGCATCCCTTGTCCGGTACGTCTCTTTGCACTGCGTCTCATGTGTATTCTCAATATTTCACTCCGCAGGATGGTAGCATATGCTACATCATACCAATTCCATGCTTCTGCTGTTAGACAGCCCGAAACATCTCTATATCTCACATTGGACAATATCATTCTCTTTATAGTACACTATTTGTAGTTTGTATACCAAGCTCGTCACATTATGTCGCTACTCTACCCAATACAAGAAGTTGGCTTGTAATCTAAACCGAGACCGGTTACACTAAATCGAATCGTACTTATCGTAACAAGTGTCTTGAGAAAATATACAATCATAAAAACCATTCAATACACAATTCTTTCAAAACATCAATCATTATACAGCCTTGTGCAACTTAAGAAGCAAAGGCATTTGTGTTCCTTTCTCCAGCTCACCCGCGATTAACGGTCGCTGGACAATGTTACTCTTCTTCACCACATCCTCGGGGCGAACTCCGAGTTCAAACTCGAACGTCCGTACAAGGGTGAAAATCAAGGCCTTCATCCTGATGATATCATGAGTGACCAGACAAACTACACATAGCCAAGGCACTCACTCGACAAGAGCAAACCGATAGCCGATACAAGACCGAGGTCCACCAAGGAACGATAACGTGTTGCTCCATGTACCAGGAATCGCCGACACTGCTTCAGGTATTTTCTCCCATCTTTCAGGTCTGCAGACGAGGGATGAGCATTTACAAGTGACTAATAAGAATCAAGAAAGAAGCCCGTACTTGAATTCGTTGGCATCTGGTCCCCACAGCTCTTTGTTCATGTGAATGCTCAGAATAGGGACAAACACCATGTCACCCTTTGCCACTCTGTCCCAAACCGTCAGTTTTTTCTCGCTGCTGTACTTGACCATCAGAACTCACCGAATAGTAGTCTGCACCTCTCCATGGACGTCCGTATACGGCGTCGATACGGGGATGACATCATCTTGAGTAGCAATCCTGATCGTCGATGGTACGGGTGGATGATATCTCATCGTTTCCCGAATAAACGCATCCAGATAAGGCAGGGCGTTGAGCTCGTCCATTGTAGGGGTTTGAGTTGGCACGGCAAGCAGCTCCTGACGAAGTTTGTCTTGTACTCTAGGGTTCTGCGTGAGGGCAAACAAGCACCACATGGTGCCTGTTGTGATCGTTTCATGACCAGCAACCAAGAATCTATCTCAGAAGGTGAACTCTGGTGATTATAGAAACCCTGAAGACCATGGACTTACGTGGGTACCTCTGTGCAAAGTTTGTTGAGATTAGCATGCAGTTCGATCGATCGATCAAAATGAAAAGGGACCTACGAGCTAACACATCCTCATCGGACATTCGTTGACAATCCGGGATGTCTGTAGCCATGTTGGCTTTCATCAGCAAGGTCAAGAGATCGCGGCCGTGCATGTCCTTCTTTTCTAAACCTTCGATACCTTGCGCCTCTATCAACGCTTTTCGCTCAGCGACAAGCTGCAAGCCGATTCTGCGCATCACCTCTTGGGCTCTGGCCACCTTGCGCGCACGGTCATCTTTCTACAAGGATGTTAATCGAGGCGACGCAAATTCACAAAACATGGGACACTGACGATGCATTGAGAAAGTGGGAAGTAGGAATGTATCACAGGAAGGAGACGTAGGCTGTCTTCTGGGGTGAAGATGGTTTCAAAGGCCTGCTTGAGTTCATTCGGTCCGTCATCCTCGTTCAAAGCGCCAAAGTCGTAGTTGAAGCCTAAAAATAGGATGTAAAGTTGGCATATGAATATGAAGGCAAGGACGGATATCCTGACCAGCAAGCCCGATAACATCCAATGTCGCACGTCCAATATCAGCGAGGACATCTACCCTGGCAGATGAAAACCCGGTGGAGATTACTTGATTGACCCAAATGTCCCGGAGCTATGTCATGATGTTCTGTCAGCAGTTAGCCGAGGGGAAAAGCTGAGGAACCTGCCTGGATGGCCTTTGAGACGAAAATGCCGGTTAATTCTCGCAGTTGTGTTGGTCCAAAGGCAGGGTTCTAATTGAAATACGGGTGAGAAGGGGTTTTATGACGTAAAGCATGGAAGGGGGGGCATACCATGACTTTTCGCTGAATTTACCAGGGACATGGAATATTATGTGAGAAACGTATGGAACTCGGAAATGAGAGAACGGGTATGGTACCTGTTGGCGATGCTGTTCACCTGTTGCGAGGAAGTTAATCAGTATGCAATTGAGGTAGGGTAGGAACATACCTTCAGCGATCAAAAGACCTGAGAAGCAAGACACCCCAGATGAGCAAGAGCGGAGGACGAGAGATGAAGATGTAGCATACCATTCCCAGCCAATCTAGCGAGATTCTTGCGGGCGATGCTAGGTTTCTGGTACTCGGGATGTGCGAGGACATGATGAACGGCTCTGGTGTCGATTGTATACAGCCGTCGGATCTGTGCATGGACTTAGCATCTGCGGTAAGGATATGGATAGTATATCACCTACGCCTAGGAAACCTTGGTAGGACAGTGTGTGGCCGTACTCTGCGATCCATTCTTCCTGGAGCTCTAGCTCATCCGCGATTGTTTTCCCCTGACCACGGAATATGCTGGGGTTTGGAGGCCCTGGTAGGTGTCTGAGGGGTGAGCGGTGAGATCTCCAGAGGGGGAGGAGGAGGTTGTAGAGAAGAAAGAGGAAGGCAGCGAGGGAGACGTTTCGTACCACATCCAGCGTGGTCATGATGAGATGAGCTTCTTCTGTCTGGCAGCGGTGAAGGATGGAGAGGACGCCAGGGCTGGCGCTGTTTTTAGAGGGCCCTTTTGAGGATGCGAGAGAATGAAAATGGCCATGTGTTTTAGTTTTGTTATGTGATACCGCCCTTTCTCATGCCAATGTCCGTAAAGATCTGCATGCCCTTCCAATCCGAAAAAAAGGTCCATCAATCTCCAACCGTCTCTGCCTCGCCCCTCTCCCTCCTTCTGCGCCCTCTCGTCTCTGGGCTCGTCGTTGCGCAGGCAATGTCGCTGAACATTGAGAGAGAGACAATGACGAGCGGCTGTTTATTCGTAGCTGCATTGATGGAAGCGGTGTTGATCGCCCTGTGGTCCAATTATACCACCCAAAGCTGAAAACAGTCTAGCTCTCTCTCTCTCACAAACACATATGCTCGACTCTCCAGCTGACGCGACTCACCTCTCTTGTGATTTTGTGTCGGAAGAATTAATGGCCTCATCTCTCCATCACAGATACTATCTCTAATCAGTTCCTTTCATTATTCTCCTTCACCTCTGCTTCCAGTCCTCTCTGATGGATCATCCTCCTTCAAATTCCACCTTGTGCTGGTGGCTGCTCTTGTTTTATTTCTGGCACAACTTCTCGTTCACTCCGGTACCCTGAAAATTAAAATCACATCTCCAAATTGTCATTCGGACAACGCTTTCTTTATCTAGCCGCGCCCCATATTTCCACCATCCCATAACAGTGTCCAAGGTACACGACGCAACGTTCGTACTTCCGACCTGACAAGAACTAGAATCCATCTATTGCCTCACAGACGTAACGCGCTCCTTGTTGCTTTTGCATCAGCACGAGCATCTCTGCTCAATAAACAGTACCAGGCCATTCTTTTTTCACTCAAGAATCATCTTTTGTTCACCGAACAGCACCGACTGGCGGCTCCGCACATTTTATCCATTGTCCAGAAGGCCTTTCTCTGAACCTCATCAACCGTTCTGATGTATACTCCAAATTTATCGCGACTTCGGATCTCCTGCAGTCGCCAAGTTACATTCCGTTGAACAGTCCATCGCACAAGCTAGGCTATAAGCATTTGACAGGGACAGCCAAGCTTCCTTCCTCAGCAATTACAGGAACCCGATATTTTGCTAAGCATCGGACCAAGATCGTCCTGTCAGTATTCGGACCTGGCATCATAAGTTCGGAGTTCCCAAGTACACTTTGTATCTATCGATCAACAAAGTTCTCGATACTCTCAACCATCGCTCATTCCTCCCGTTTATTCCAACCTACATCGAAATCCCTATTGACAACAAATCTAACATTCAACCTCAGGCTGTACAGGGTATATATATCACTCGGGTAAGTGAAAAGAAATGATGCAATGACATGGTAACATCCCACATCAAGCAACAATACTTATCTCTTGAGAAATAAGTAACGACAAACTAAATTTATTCTACCACAGGTTTCAGACCGTTCAGAATAAACATACTTCAAAGATACTCATCATTCATCTACCATTTCTCGACGAGCTCCAGCCCCTCGTTGCGGTGAGAATCGGTTCAAATGTATGCGAGTCGTACGATATCCATGACCAACATCAATCAACAGCACGCCGTTCATCGCTCAACATTCGCTTCGTCGGATATCAACGTCGAGCTCATGAACCAGGCGGAGAATCTCCTTTTTTGGGTCATGTATGTACGCAAAGTTTGTCGATGAGCGCATCAAACAATTGAAAAAAAAGTCAAACACAAACACCACGATCGGGCGGGTCTAAATCTAAGATCCAGAATCCTATGCATGGCTGTTTCCCGAGAAATTCGGAACTTGAATTGTTGACAATCCAAAGAGCAACAACAAAGGTGGCTCCCAACGACTGTCCAGTTTCGCAAAGGTGGAACTTGAGCTTCTTCTCTGCAAGGGCGATGCAATCCTTGATTTACTTGGAGAGCTGATGGGAGACTTTTGATAGCACAAAAAACGCTGCATGCAAACATCCATCAAATTGATGTCACTTCATAAAAGTACCATCAACTCCGCAGTTGGTAACAATGCGATAATATTATGCAGAGAACCAACCGTTGAAAAAATTACAGCGTACAAAATTTATATTCTCACCAGTACATCGAAGCTCTGAATAATAATCCAAACATTCGCAAGCTGCGGTTCTCAAGGAATGAAACAAACTCAACTCCCCAAATTCTCATCCAATATAAGGCTTGACCAACAACGGCATCTGACTGCCCTTCTCTATCTCACTCAACACAAGCGGTCTCTGAACAACAGAACTTTTCTTTATAATATCTCCCGCTGGAACCGCTAGTTCGAATTCAAACGCTCGAACAAGGGTGAAGATGAGTGCCTTCATTCTGATCCCGATCCATTGTCAGCATTATCATTCCTGTAAAAAAGGCATAGCTTGAGGGAAAAGGTACTCACTCGACAAGAGAAAACCGGTATCCAATGCAAGACCGAGGTCCTCCCAGGAAAGTCAACATATTTCCCCATACACCAGGAACATTAGCGACGGCCTCCGGGACATGTTCCCAACGTTCAGGTCTACAATCGTCAAACTAGTAAATACACAATCCTCAGACTATTCAAGAGGCGAAATGAATAGACGTACTTGAACTCAAATGCATCCTCTCCCCACAACTCTTTCGACCGGTTGATAGATAAAATAGGAATAACCATGAAATCCCCCTTGGCCACTCTACATGTGACAATGATAACGACAACCAGGCCAAATGAATTAATCAATCCGTCATCTCAAAACATAACAATTGACTGAACTTTACTCACCGAATAAAGTTCTGCGGTTGTCCATGAATATCGATATAGGGCCTACTAACCGGAATAACATCGTCCTGAGTAGCAGCCCTCATCGTCGAAGGTACAGGTGCATGAACGCGTAAAGTTTCACGGATAACGGCATCCAGGTACGGCAAAGCGTTTAATTCTTCCATTGTAGGTTCGTCTGTCGAGACAGTAAGCAATTCTTGACGCAACTTGGCCAGCACTTCAGGGGCTTGCGTAAGGGCGAATAAACACCATGTTGTAGCGGAGCTAGTAGTCTCATGTCCAGCGACGAGGAACCTGGTCCAATGGTGTCAGTCTGAGTAGGGTATAGGTCGTACAAAGCTACTCACGTCGGGACCTCTATAAAGGAATGGTTAAGATAAATCACAGTAACAAAAAAACAGACACTCACGAGCTAAAACATCTTCATCCGACAACCGTTGAGATTCTGGGATATCAGTAGCCATATTCGCCTTCAAGAGAAGTGTCAATAAATCCCGTCCATGCACATCTTTCTTCTCAAGGGATTCTTTCTCTTGAGAGCGAACAATAGCAGCCTTCTTTTCAGCGATCAGTTGCATTCCAATCCTCCTCATAACAACTTGAGCATCTTCTAGCATCCTCGTTCTTTCACTTTTCTAAGTATCATTGCGGATAATCGCTCAGTCATGACAGGATAGGTAAAACATGAACGAGTACTCACGAATACTCGCAATACAGGGATGATGGCTTGAAGTATAGGAAAAAATCTCATACTATTCTCCGGTGTCAAGATCGTGTTGAACGCTGCAGTGAGTTCATTTGGCGTGCCCGACTCATTCAACGCATCGAACTGATAGTTGAAACCTGTATGATATTGATTATGATCAGAACAACACTACATTAAAGGCTTAGGTGGTAACTTTATTTACCAGCTAATCCGATAATATCCAAAGTTGTCCTACTAAGTCCCGCAAGGACATCAATACGAGTGGGAGTAGATTTCCCAGCGATACAGGAAGCCCAGATATCTCGAAGCTATTGAAACGGTGAGTTATGTGATTCCGGATATGAACATTGCTCGAGATATGATATACCTGTAAGGATTTGGAAACGAAGACACCGGTCAATTCACGAATTTGAGCTGGTCCGAATGCTGGGTTCTGGGGAGGATGATGTGTAAGAGGAAATTCGAGCTGCGCAGAGTGAGATTATCGACTAACTAGAATTCTTCGCTGCAATAACCGATTGTCAGAGGCAGAAAATGAGAAGAAGACCAGTTAGATCTCACCTGTTGTCGATGCTGCTCCCCTGTAGTAATAAGGTCAGAACTGGCTTCAAACTGAACGACGTAAGAGTACCTTCAGTAACCAAAATTCCTAGACGAATCTATCAGTAAAAAGCCACAAAAAATGCACAACCACTACCCCACCATTTCCGACTAATTTCCCTAGATTTTCGCGAGCCAACCTCGGTTTCTGGTACTCTGCAGAATGTGTCAAAATATGGTTAAGAGCTCGAGTATCCATTGTAAACAACCGATGGGACTACGACAAATCCGATATCAGTAAGATAGTGCAGAAGCCGCGCTGCAAGAGTCGGAAACATACTCCAAAGAAACCCTTGTATGATATGGTATGTCCATACTTCACGACCCATTCTTCTTGAAGCACTGAATTATCAGCTTTGAAGATAGCTTTCATCTGGCCAAATATAAAGCTCGGGTTTGGAGGACCTGGCAGATTTCGAAGCGGTGACCTGATGGACCTCCATATAGGAGGACCTAGTTTGTATACGACATAGGACACCAGGGAAAGAGCTGTTATCTCGAGTGCTAGAAGAAACATCCTAGCAAAAGGGTTGTTGGCTTGGATCCTATGTTCAGTGATGTCGAAGTTGAGGGATTAGAGTGATGGTTGGGAAGAGAGTTTGCGAGCATGGCAGCTTTATGTCTCCGCCCAAAGGACCGCGTATGTCTCTCACGTATGTACATGGGTTGGCAATGCCGAAGGACCACCTACATAGCTATAGGCACGACTTGCGCTGCGGGAGGTGATCGGTGTGATGCAACATTGATCTACAGCTGGCCGATCCCCGCTTGAGTTTCTCTATGTTTTCTTTGAATGCAACTTAGTCAACCAACGAATAACATACAGCCTTCGAGTAAGTAGAGTACGGTGGGAGATATACAGGGCGCCATGAATTCGGGCATTGTCATGACGTCTCCTGATTGGATAAGCGGTCCGAATTTGAAGGCGAATTTGAAAGGAGATGCATTCCACCCGTCTGCATAAATACTGGCGACAAAACCGTTGTATTAAATACATGTAGTAACGCTCATAAAGCATAGAAATATCCCCTCTCTTTCGAATTTTCGCTATATACAGCAGGCTAGCATTATGCAACCTGTAATTTACATACCAGTCACTATAATGAATTCCGAGGCGCCCATACACACCTCATGCAGCGCGCGGAGTTTCCTGCCAGTGCTACTTACGCACATCTTGCTTGCATCCGACTTGCGACTCTCTTGGTACGAGTCCTCAAAGCTCAAAAATTCTACACAATCATAGAGCTGTCCCACACACTATTTCATGCGGTCATCAAAGCATTCGCCATCACCAGCCAAAAGTTCGTTCCATCCCACCACCGACTCCTCTACCTATCGAGATCTCCTGCTCTTCGAAGAACGTCTCAAAACAAATGCAGCTAGTCTTACACGGAGAAAACACAGATATCAACGTGGGTCATCGCTATCATCCATTCTAGCATCGTGTTGCTAACGTTGTCCCAGTCTTCCTAACACAACTCCTTTTAATCATAATATTCCTTCTCTCCGAAGTATTCCTCCAAACAAACCTCCTTATCCCTCATTTTGAACACATATTCCGTCGACTTGTCCCGGAACGATATTGTCGAGATGCCATCGAAGTGGAGATATATCGTTACGTCGTAATCGGTCTTCTCTGTGTCTCAGTCACAACCCTCGGATTATTCTTCGTAAGTGGGATGTATACTGAAAAGATCGCATACGCCAACAGGTCAGTAAACATCATCTCCAATAAACCATCTCCGTCATAAAACCAAACTCCCCTCTCAAATCCTCAGATATGTCCCACACGCCAATCGAGCATTACGCAACTTTAACATGTATCTCAACGTCCGAAAACCACCTCTCCAATCCAAACTCCCATTCAACCCATTCACTTGGTTATTCCCTCGTACACCATCCTCTTCTCCCTCCGCTCCTCCATCTCCATCTCTTTCCTCTCGTCGTCGTTCACCCTCTCCAACTCGAATTTCAAAACGCAGCTCATCAGTTCCAATTCCTCCAATCCCACCATCCTCCAACCCCCGAGGAGAACTCATATTTTCCTCTCGCGTCGATCGAGCCTTCCGAGACGGCTACGATAGATATCGAGCCACATTCGAAAGAAAACGTGACGCAAGAGAAAAGGCAGCTTATCAAGCTACTTGGATTGGTTGGTTACTTATGAAACTATCCAGAACTCCTCCAGTTCCCATGGTAGCTAACGCAAGTGGAACTTCGACACCAGTGCATGCGCCTGGGTTAGGAAGGGCTGGTAGTGGCGGATCTATAAGAGGTCGGAGTACTTCAGGTCAATATGCCAGTTCAAGTAGACGTTCAAGTCCGAAACCACCAAAGCATTCTCATTTGAGTGCTAGTACTAAACCAGCCGTTTCTAGTGGTCTAGATCTCTCAGGACGATACCTTGACACATAGGGCGCAGAACCCTACTTAATGTTGTGTTTTATATAAAGTTGTACTTCTAATAATAACAGGGAATTCGTCGTCACTCTTTCAAAACGCCTTGGAATTTCAAAATAGATCTACTATGTGCAAAGAACGACTTGAACGTAGTTCACAGAAATGTTATATTGCAGTCATCAATTGAGTCAATACTCTAGATGTAGTATGATAAAAATGCTATCCAAATCCTTCCAGTGATATGCAAGGGTATGTGAAAGAAAAACAAAACAGATGGACTGTAGTATGAATGGCGAAAAATGAGAAACAAAAAAATGCTCGTAACGAAAGGATGCATGCATATGGGGTCAAAAACAAAACAAAACACCTCCTGACTGAATTCAACATCCAGTCTCACTCATAACCGACTCCTTCACACCAATGAACACCTACAGCTCTCCTACTCGCACTCAAATACCAATAGCTTTCCTCTGATCCTTCTTCATAACATTCGCACCTCCAATAAACACAGCCATCCAACCAAAGACCGCCATAAGGAATCTTACCAACCAAGCCGCATCAGAACCAATTCCCAACCCAGGTCTCAATTGTAAAGCCAAAGCGATATCCAGTTCAGGAATCGGTGCCCGATACGCTCGCCTTGGTCTTTTTGCAGGCTTTTCTACTTCTACAGTAGTCACGGGTGAGGGTACATCAGGGGAAGAAGGAGATGAATCCTCCATCAATGCACCCGGAATATGTTGCAACGATTCCGTCCTCGGAATATTTGTCACAGGAGACGAGGGCGCTGTATTGAACGATGTCGTTGGGCTTGCAGTCGTCGTCGTCGCCGAAGATGAAGTTCTAGATAATGAAGCCGCGAGAGATGTGCTGGGAATACCCAATGGCGGGGCATTCGCAGCACGTACAGACCAAGCAGGTCTAGTACTATTCAACGTCGCAGCGGTCTCCACTTCTCGTAACTGTATAGGTTTCCGATGAGGTGTCCTTGGCGGTGTAGGGGGTGGAGTGCAATAGGGTGTAGTTGCACGAGGAAGTGAAGGCGGCAGACCAGGCAAAGGGAGGTAATCTGGATCCAGACAATGGTCAACAGTCAGCACACATGGACCGACTTCCTCTTCTACCAAATCATCACTATGATCTTCAACTAACGTGAAGAAAGGTGTTTCTTCAGCATCGTGAAAGTTTTCATCCATCTCGTCAAACACTTCATGGTCCAGAAAATCGAGTTCAGTTGGAACTTCAAAAACAATGAGATCTTCCTCCTCGTCAGCATTTGAGATGGTAGTGTTGTTGTTGTCAGGTTCAAAATCAATATTAATTAACGATGGTACTGGTGGGGATTCCAAGCCTGTTGAACCTTCCTCCTCCAAGTCTGACTCCTGGTCGTCTTGAATAATAGTATGAGCGTCTTCTGCGCTTAAAGATTCTTCTTCGTCATCATGATAAGTCGTGGGTAGAGGTGGGAGAAGAGGATGTTTGTTCATCCTAGGAAGTAACTCCCAAGTGTTGGATGATAATAACCCTCGCCGGAGATATTTCATCAAACGGAAATAGGCCGAGAGTACGCAAAGCCCGATGGTAGCAGATATTGAGGCGAACGCCATGAAGACCAAAGGACGATACGGCGAAGGGATATGTTGAGAAGGCGGAGTGTCGCCTACTGTTGTTTCCTCAGAATCATCGTCCCGATCCACCACTACAACCCCACTAGCCTTGGCTTCTATAGCCCTCTCCGTGTTGTCGAGACGATCATGTGCGTGATCCCGCTCGTCGTCCAAAAAATTGTTGGCAAGAGTGGCCTTTACGATGTCATAGTTTTCTGTAAGGGTATCTTCAGGTTTCTCGACTTGTGCAATAGGAATGCTTGATTCGCCCGCGTAGTCTACAAGTGAACTAAATGGAGGATGAATGATATGAAGGAGGTATATCTCTGACGTGTCTACTCACCTGGACCGTAGCTGTTGGATGTCTCGCACAACAACTCTAAGGTACAGAGTGAGTCGGGCTTCGATGTATGTTGTGAGAAATGTACTCACAGATGGTCAAAAGACTGTTCCTGAGTGTAAACGGGCAGTGGACGTGCGACAACAAGGAAGGCGAAGAAGGAGAGAAGAGCGAGAAGAGAAAAGATCATGACTTGCAAGGGGGCGTGAAGGATAAGCGTATTAAATACTGGGTATGTGAGCAGTGAGATTCACCACCCAAACCCTCCTCACCGTTAGCGAGATAGTGGTAAGTGGAGAAAGCTAGGAAACATATCCGGCGGGGGAAATGAAAGAGGACATGCGGACCCCTCGCGTCGCGCTACTTTGTGACGGACAACCGGCAGCAGACGTGGCACTCGCGTACAAAATATATCGTTTGTTCAACCAAGCTCATTCATGCAACTTGGTCGTGTATTTTATTCTACGATTATGTGCAATGCATTGCGTCAAGAGTAGTTCGGATCTGGGCAGTGAATGCAGCTGGTTGAGAGACTTATTCGTTCAACGCAGGGTGAATATAGAGCCAAAAGGTGCCGATTTGTGCAGGCGCACAGGGCCTGAGGACGACCTTCGATGTGCTCACAAATGAACTGCAGAGGAAAAGTGAGAGCCTGGAATGACCGGGTTTACATACGAGTGGGACGAGTTGAGGAGCGTGGTGGGTGGTATGACTTGGTGAAAGCAAAGAGTGGACTGGAGTTGCTTTAGATGAGTGTGTCACTGTGTGTGGTTTGAAAAGTCCCACCCTCTGGTTATCTCGGCAAGCACTTGCACACCTTCGTCGAAAGCCCCTACGAACCTTTGCTGATTATTTCTGTGGTAGATATTACAGGCACATCAACGGTCCCTGCACAACGACATCCCTTATCGCGCGACGTCCAAATCATTCTTCTTGCCTCGCATTCACCGCAAAACGCTGGGATATCGTGCCGAGCATTCTCTTAAAACATGCCAGCCTACCAGTCATTCGCCTTGGTACCCCTCTGCGTATTTCAGCCCACTTTACTGATAGCCATTTTTTACGCAGCGCTATCCTAGATCGAGTCTCGTAAGCAGGGCCACTCCACCCGATATCCAGTTTCATTTTGAAAAGAGACCGCCCGGCTTGGCCTGCCCGCATTGCTCTTTCCTTCCTTCCATAACCTCCTACGCTCGGGCGACCGCAACTCATCGCAGCGCTGGCTCACTGTCCGGTCCAAATTGTTGTTGCATTCCGTACAGGACTCTGCTAACAATCTCCGACCCCTCGTGAACCTATCCTGTAGATGTCACGCTTTCAAGCTACAGGCGCTCAGGTATCCTACAAGCTTCACCATCGAACCCAATACCACAGTCATCTCACAGTTTACTTTCTTTTAAACAGACTCGTCCCCGAAGTATGATTGTATCCTCTCCTTCTATCTCTCATATGCCTGGCTCTATCTTTCCCGACCTTCCTTTCAACCAGTCGCTCCTTCAACCACAGTCTTTAGATTCCGACCGTCCCTCTCGCCGACACACCATGTATCTAACTCCTGCACCTCGACACGCCGCTCGTCCAATGCGTTCTTCCCCTTTGGCAGGCCCATCCCTAGCTCTTGGGCAAGACGGCACTTTAACAAAGGCCGGCGTCACTGCTCCAGCTACGACCAACCAGGAGAAACGGAAATATCGTCCCAACAGAATCAGTTCCAGCCCCGAACTATCAGATTTGTTTTCCGACGCTATACGTTCGGGACATACTGGTGGTGATGTAGAAGCAACTGAAACACCCTCCGAAAGTTCCAAACTTTCGAAACGATTCTCTTGGGGTAGTGTCAAGAGCGCATCTCGTGGCTTAGTGCCCGTCAGATCGCGGACTTTGTCGGGAGGAAACACCAGTAGTCGTAATACATGGCAACATCAGGATGCTGAGGTCCCTCCTGCTGTTCCTCCTATTCCTGCATGGGCTTTATCTCCACCCGAATCTCTTACATCTCGAAGACCTTCTACCGCACCCTCAACATCTCCCCTATCCCCCCACGCGACATCTCACATACCATCACCTAAGCGGCAATCAGCATCTCTCGGGAAATCTAAGACGATGCCCTCTACCTCTCGTGATCCTGAGCAGAATTGGATGTCCCAAGCATCCACACCAAAGTTCTCTCGTCTTAGCTTGAAAGCCGCAGGTGTTATTTTACCTGTATCTGCCAAAGAGGCCAGGCGGCGTTCCACAATCAACGCTGGTACTGCTTCATCGCACAATCCTTCCAACAATCGCTTTAGCACCACTGCAACAGGTACCTATCCTTCCCGAAGAGAACCCAAGTCTTGTCTTCCGAACACTCGTCCGCCCTCAAGAAGTTCCCTTATCTCAACAGATTCACTTCCTTCCATGACCCAAACGATCACCATTCCTTCACGACCGTTTGGCATGGAATCGCGATGCAACTCGTCTAGCTCAATTGGGAGCAGTGCAATGTCTACATCGCCCACTACGCCTTCGCTATCGTTATCTCGTAGCCGAAGTACGAGTATATCTTCCGTCCTTGAATCGCAGGAGTATAGCTCACAGGAACTGGGTGTACTTCCAGAGGTGGATTATCACCCTGAATTGGATAGCAAAGTTGAGATCCGTGTTAACGACATTTGTATCATCACGGCGTCTCCTCCATCTGTCGAGAAAGTTGTCAAACAGCCGGAACATCTGCCTCCTTCACCACCATCAGAGTCCGACAAGCAAGTAGATCTCAAAGGCCGGCGTTCTATCAAACGCATGTGGAAGAAGGTTGTTGGTTCTCTTCGAGGTTGAACTCTCAATCGATGTTCCTCCTCATCTTTCTTCATTTTTGGACCTTCTACCCATGGACGCTCATGGACTCGTTACTTATTTACCATATGTGCTATAGTCTAGACAGATGCCAAACTTTCTTTGCAGTTCGGTATGTATATTATATCCTTCGGTAGCAGATACAGTAGATTCCTTTGGTCCCTAAGACTCGAATAGCAATTTCAGTGACTTTACCGTGCTTGATGACTAAGGCTCATGACCACACATGCAAGTCAAATCATGTAGGCGCCCATTTTACTTCTTCACTTCTGACTGAGTGTTTCTTGCCGGTGACACTACGTAGTGCGTATCCTTACCTAGGGCGACAACACCAGACTACATCTCTCCATCTCTCCTGTTCGACAGTCTACTCGTTGGCTTGTAGCTCTTGCACGTCAGATCCTGCTAAAGCAAAAGTACTCTCACCAGTACACAGTCATCTCCGTACTACCATACTATCTTCGCTAGCTCTTTTCAACAATACCCTTATTCCTCTCCAACAATCATGTATTCTCTAGTCAAAACATCACGTAGTATCCTAAACTCGACACGGCTCGCTCGCGTATCCAAAACTTCCATCTCGAGCAGTCATCGAATTGGACCAGTCGCTTTCACCGGCTCGCGACCAAATCTATTCCATACTACTGCTCGTACGAAATCTATCTCCTTAGTTCAACTTTCACCACTACTGACTTAGATATATTTTCTTTTCGGTTGTTCATCAGGTACACAACATGGTGACATTAAGCGGCCTGCACCGGGGACAGGGTGTGAATTATATCTCGCATATTCCTATGACCTACTTTTACTAACCCAATCTCACCCTTAACATCTGTTATCTTCCAGAATCAAAGTGCATTTCAAAGATTCGAAAGGAAATTTGATCAAGACTGTAGAAGGAAACGAAGGAGATGATATACTGAGTATTGCTCATGAGTATGATATCGATCTTGAAGGTGAGTTTTGTTCTATAAATCACTCCCTTCCAAACAACGGCAACAACGACAATATGATTTTGACTAAATAAATGACTAATGAACGTTTGAAAAGGTGCTTGCGAGGGATCAGTTGCATGTTCCACATGTCACGTTATTGTCTCTCCGGAACAATATGACCTACTTCCAGAACCCGAGGTACGTATATTCTAACACTCATTTACCCTCACCAAGTGAAAACTTGATCACTCACTTTCACAACTGTTTGTAGGATGACGAAAATGACATGCTTGACATGGCATTCGGATTAACGGATACATCACGACTGGGATGTCAAATAAAACTCACGAAAGAACTAGATGGCATGACATGTACATTACCGAGTGCGACTCGTAATATGTTCGTCGATGGTAAGCACCTACTCTTCAACTCTCCTTCTCGGAGAGGCTATCGTATCTGATTTATAATTTCGACAGGCAAAAAATCAACGCATCATTAACGTTTATATTCTTAACACGTATATGCTTCATATAATATTATCGGTTAATAACCTCTCCTCATTCACGATTCACGAATTGGAAGAGTCAACAGCAGCAACTTCCCGAATAAATCCGAGTACCCAGCTATCCCGTAACACCCGTTTGAATCGGTCGTTGGATGTCTAACTTCGGTGGATGTTTCTTCAGGTCTCAGAGAGTCCGATGGCCAGAAATTAGGCGAATATTACAATATCACCTCCCCATTCACCTACATATTAATATCTCCTACCGAGTCATCTTTAGGGTCTAAATCTCGCCTTTTCCCAACCAAAGAGTACTGTTCCCTCTCGCTGATCCCCTACTCGAACGTCTCCCAGAATGGTACTTATTGTTATTGAGTTGAAATGGGGAACATGAGAATCCGAATAATAGTGTGTTGGAACTTGTAGTTCGATATGCATATCGCAAACTTGTTGTCTCTTGGTGACCCATAGTTTATTCGTTAGTACTGCTCGGACGCTCCATACATGTGCAAGTCGCGATCACATGCATGCACAGATGCTAACTTGATGCCTTACAGCCATCACTCCCACTCTGGCCAATTCTGCAAACACGCAGTTGGTACCCTCGAAGATGTCGTCCAGGAGGCCATAAAGCAAGGCTTTGAAATATACGGTCTCACAGAACATGTCCCTCGTTACAGAACAGAGGATCTCTATCCTGAAGAGGTATTAAATTTAACGCACTCTCAAGTAAAATCAAGCAAGATAAACGAGGTCTCTCTACAGGCAACATTATCCTTGGATGACTTGACGTCCCAATTCGACGCATTTTTGGCCGAAGCACATCGGCTTCAAGCATTATACGCAGAACAGATTACTCTACTCGTTGGACTCGAGACGGAGTACATCACCCCTCTCGATTTGGATAAGCTTGAACAGCTCCTCAGCCGTTCCTCTGACAAAGTTGAATATCTCGTTGGATCTATTCATCATGTCGGAGGAGTACCCATAGACTTTGACCAGAATACGTTCAACAAAGCACTGGAAAATTCTCCTTTTGCCAACAACATGGAATCATTCCTGAACTCTTACTTCGATGCTCAACTTGAGCTTTTCCAACGATTCCATCCAGAAGTCATCGGGCACTTCGATTTATGCAAGCTCTACAACCCTTCTCTATCTTTTGCAAGTTTCCCCTCAGCATGGGAGAAGGCAAAGAGAAATATCCGCTATGCTGTTGATTACGGTGCATTATTTGAACTGAATGCAGCGGCATTACGGAAAGGATGGTCATCATCTTATCCTGCGATCGACATTGTTCAAGTGAGTCACGATGGTTTCATTTCATGCAGATAGACGTTTATCTTTGCTAGGTTATACAAGAATACGGTGGTCGATTTACATTGTCAGATGATAGTCATGGGCCACATGCAGTTGGATTGAATTACCATCGGATGGCTGACTACATGCGACACGCAGAGATCAACGAATTATGGGTGTTGGAACGTTCAAAGACAAAAAATATCGGTGGTCGATATGTGCATGCTCGAAAGGTTGAAGGGGATTGGCGGGGGCATAAATTCTGGACAAAAGGTTGTAGCTGATAAGTAAAGTGTTCAGTGTATCTTATCTTTCTCTGTTCTACAAACACCCGAGATAAATCAATCTCTTACTCAAACACTCACTTTCGATACCACAAGTCGTGTTCAGTACATAATTCATCGCGTTCCGTCATGTGCAATCAGTACCTTGCCTCTTGTCTTCACCACCATGTCCACCTTACCGCTCCCTCTTACCCCACAGCAAACCGCCGCATACCTGCGCACCCTGCCAGCCATCCGTGAACGATGCAACAAGGTGCACGATCTTGCAAAGAAAGGAGAACTTGAGTATTTCGAATACCACCCAGAGAAAGAAGATGATGTTGCATCGTTCTGTCTTAATATTATCACTGTACGATCAAAGCTGCTGCCTTTAAACAAATTTGAACTCATTCCATCTGCAGCGCGATTTTGGAACCGACTTCAACTCCGTACGTTCATCATCAATTCAAAAAGTTTATCATCTTATTATTCTTTCTCCAAGATCCCTCCCCATGGCAGATGGAGACATTTAGATGCAGGTAGACCTCGAGTAGAACCGTTGATCGCGAAATGGAAAGCATCCCCAAACCCTCCGGACACCAAAGAAATCTGTCGTCGTCTACTTGACCTATTCCTCGTCTCTGTCTTACTCGATGCTGGAGCGGGCAATGCTTGGAAGTACCTCGAAAGCGAATCCGGTCAATCGTTCTCGAGATCGGAAGGTTTAGGTGTTGCGAGCTTCAAGATGTTTGAAGATGGTCTCTTTTCAGGTGACAACCGGAACCCTTACCAGGTTGATGGTATGTTCAATTACGATTAACAGTTTATGGAGAGATTTGTTTGTGCTAACACCTTTTCGTAGCTGCTGGTTTGGCAAAGATCACTACCGATGCAACTTCATCAGCGATGCAAGTCAGCTCTGCGAATCCCATGGTTGGCATCGAAGGACGTACTTCATTGCTACTCAACCTCAGCGGCGCCCTGAAGGCATCCCCACAATTCTTCGGAGCTACAGCAAGGCCTGGTAACCTCATTGGTATGCTTTATGTCCTCACATCCTGCCCACATCTTGCTAATCATATAATCATTACAATCCACTTCTTTAGACTTCCTCGAGTCACAATCCATTCCCTCAGAATCCTCTCGCAAGGTTCACATCTCTTCTCTCTGGGGTGCTTTGATCGAGGGTCTATCCCCAATCTGGCCTGCTCGATTCCAACTGGGAGGTGTCCCCCTCGGAGACGTTTGGCCCTGTGATGCACTCAAACGAACAGCCGTCAACGAAGGCGACGAGCTTGTTCCGTTCCACAAACTAACTGGATGGATCACTTACAGTCTCGTTGAGCCGATTGAGAAAATTCTCAAGTGGTCCTTCGAAGGCATCGAGGATATGACTGGATTACCCGAATATCGAAATGGTAAGCTGCCACGTCTTTCATACACATATATCATGAACTCATGTAATTCATTGAAGGTGGTCTATTACTTGACTCTGGTGTATTGTCTATCAAGCCAGGCTCCATTCCCTCATCTTTCTATCCAGATCCATCTTCGGATATCCCTCGACTTCCACCCTCTCACCCAGCAATCGTTGAATGGAGAGCAATGACCGTGATCGAATTGTATGCTTAATCCCCGTTGACTAGTTTTTACATCGTCTCATTAATTAATATCACAGGGACCGAATCGCCGATGCCATTCGCAAGAAACTTGGTCTCACCTCCTCTCAACTCACTCTCGCTCAAGTCTTAGAAAGTGCCACATGGAAAGGTGGACGAGAGATCGCCAAGCAGAAGCGTCCATCCACTGGAGGTCCTCCTATCGACATCGAAAGTGATGGCACCGTTTTCTAAAGTTGCAAAGAAAATCCAAAGAAGGAGATGGAATATGGTCTGTGAATATTATAAGTACAAAGAAATGCATTGTACAAAAGGTCCATCCGGGTGTATATTAATGTAAAAAAATAGATAGCAAATACCTAACCACTATTATCTATTCTTGAGCTCCCGAAGGAGTCGTAATGTTAGAATGAAGGCAACGATAGCTGCTATGCCTCCAAGCCTGTGGAACAAATGATCAGCATCTGTGCCAAAGATGAACAAAGTCGATGACAATACCTGAAGACAATTGCATACGAATTAGGGCCTCCACCTTGAGGACCTTCTCGTAGTCTCAATTCACCTGCTGAAGGCTCAGGTGATGGAGTTGTCGGATCTGATATTGGTTCTTTGGGCTCAACCAATGCAAAGATGACCGAAGATATCCCACTCATGACGAACTGAGGCATTACAACGAAGATATTATGAATTCCCTAAACCCCAGAGAGAAAAAAGTGTGAGCCTCCAGAACAAAATACATAGGTAAAACAACGCACTATAATTATACCAGCTTTCGCAGCTAAGCCTTGCTTATGTTTCCGGTGGACAATCGGGATACTTTCAGGATCGATGTTGACATTCAGATGACTCGCCCGAGCCGCATTATTGTCCATGAGTCCCAATCGTTGTTGTCCTTCAACAACAGCAACTCCTTGTTCGTCATTATCCATCGAGACCGAAGATCGGAAGGATTGAACATCATCTTCCAGGTCTTCGTGTTCACGATCCTCCATGTTGGCTACTAGGTATTGTCTCTCATGATCGCCACTACCTTCACCTATAGGAGATCGTCTGTCGTCCAAAGTGATAGAATTTGTATCTTCTGAGGCAACACTTTCGGATAAAATGGCTTCTGCTAGCTGAAGGATTGCATTCAAATTAGTTACTGTGGTCCATACGATTGTTAGGAAGTTCTCACCAGTGCAAATGGTGCCCACTGTGCAATAGCCCAGGAGAACCCGGCTAACGAAGTGAAGAAAGTGGCTCCAAAAACACCAGAGTAGAAACTAGAGGAAGCACAAGGTATGCCTCTAGTCAGCCACTTAAAACTTCACCAGAAAGAACTCAAAACTCACAAGCTGGCCAACATACATATAGCAAACACTAAATGCGAAAGGGCCCACAGCGTCGCTAGATGGAGTTTCAACATATCATATACCTTCATCCACCATTTCTTTTTTGAACCGAGTGCAATGCTATGCTGAATACTCTTGCTACTTCCGGCTTCGCTGACGAAAAATGGTAAAATGATGTTGCATGCTAGACTGAGAATAGCATGGAAGAACATGGCTCTAGTACCAAGACGTGTGCCTTCTGCGATGATCTCTTCAGGATCACCTGAATCTCCTACAGAACGTTTGTATATCTCTGCGATATATTCGGTAGTGTTGAAAAGCACTGGGAACCATCCTATCCAGGCACTGGTAGAAACGATTGATATACACCGCTTAGAACATGGGAAGGGGCGGTTTACAACTCACAAGAATTGGATGATGCACTACAATTTGTTGAATGATTTTATGTTCAGGATGGAAACAAGGAGACTCACTATTTGCCGAATCACGGATGGCAATGTTCTTGCACTATCCCAGATTTCTTTCAGTTCCTTTAGCATGCTCTTCTCAGCTTTACCACTGTAAACATAGGCCATTATGTCACAGTATTCCGCTTTCAAAGGAATAGAAACTTACACAGTAGCAACCACTACTCTCTCCTTGACAGAGAATGCAGTGATACAATGCGTCGAAATCAAAAGGAACGATCCTACCACTGCAAGCACCTCAATCTCAGTATTTCCTAAGAAAGGTAGTATTTTCGTCATGTCAAGGTTGCCTCTGTGGACAAGATGAGATCATCGTGAGTAACGTTAAAGTCAGATGTAAGACATACACGAAGTATCCGGCAACGCTTCCTATACCCAACATTCGTGCAGCCCACGCATTTCCGTCAGGCTGCTTCGATGTAGGGAGAACGTCAACTAACAAGGCTCGGTCCACGGCTTGAACTAAGTAAAATGCCTCTGATCAGGAAATTTCTGTGGCATGATAAGAACCTCAATACTCACCAGCATTAATCGAAAAGTCGACTGAGAATAGAGCAAATATAGCCAACCATATTGCAAGCAGATGATACTATCCGGAATCATTGGTACAACACGCTGATGAGGGGAGCGGAGACACTCACAGCTAAAGACCCGGGGCTAGTAAATAATGAAGCAATCGGTCTTGTAAAGCCCAATAATAACATTGAGAATGACGATATTATAACTCCGAGCAACATATACGGTCTCCGGCGACCAAAGCGTGACTTTGAGTTATCGGCAAGAACACCTTAAAGCAACCCCTTAACATATTCATGCGAAATGCAACACGTTTATGTAGAGAAACTATGCATACCAATTACAGGTTGGACAACCAAACCTGATATGGGTCCAGCTAAGAAGACCATTGAAACAGCAGACTTGGAAAGTCCCAACGATATTAGATACGGCTGACCTAGAAACATCTCCATGAGATAGCAATCATAGAGAGGGATCACATATTGTACATACCGTATGCAATCTCAACTGACCATAACACCTGCACTCCCAACAAGCCAACCGTGATTGCAGGAAGCTGTAACAGCTTTGGACCTAGAATTTTGGATACACCAGACAAACGAGAATCTTCTTCATGTTCAGCTGCATCGTCAGCCAAGGGGATAGCTGAGAAACCTGTCATTGTTGCGGATTTATATTTGTCGAGGGATTATCACGCCAAATCCCTGTAAAGGAGGAAACAAGCTCTTCTGTGGACACGTCCTTTCAAGTTGAACGGCCTCCAAGAGGTAAGTAAGATTCAAACGTAAGAAAGAGTGTTCAATTAGAGATCAAAAGTCGTGCTGTATGAGCTGGCGATGGTGTGTGGTTAAAGTGTAATTCCATGTCAAGTTGTGGAAAGCAGTGAATCTGCATCATCGGGCGCTAACGGACTTGACCTCACATCATGTACTTGCTCGAGAGTCGAGTACACAGAGCTACTCACAACCGAGCTCAATGTTGACTGGAATTGCAAAAAATCATCCGAATAGAATTTGTAAAATAGGTATGCAATAGTGTATGCTACAATGTCTTCGTCCCAAACTCCCGATATTTTTATGTCACAGCTAGATAAATCAGTTGTTCAGTGTATTCAAACACGAGTAAACCATGCATGGTACTCACTATACTTAGGGCCTCCTCCACCTTCAGGAGGTGTCCAAGTGATATCCTGGCTAGGTACTTTGATATCACAGAGCTTGCAATGAATACAATTCTGTCGGAAACCCGAATGATCAGTAACTGATACAAAACGTGAGACGGAGACTGAAAAGGATTCACCTGTGAGTTGATCACCAACTTCTTGCCTCCCCAACCTTCACCGTCGGTAGCACCAGCAGCGCTAGCCTCATCATCAACGTACTCGTATACCTGAGCAGGACAAGCACGTCCGAGCAGACCCGCATACTCTCCAACGTTCACCCGAACATGTTCCCGTTTGACATCCTTACCCTCCACCCAGTGCTCCTTGGGTAAACCACCTTCCGTCTCGGCGCTAGCCTCGTTTTCTCCCTTGATATAATTACGAACGCGAAGATGGATAGGTTGATCCTCGGCATGATTCGTGCCAGTCAAAGCCAAACTGGTAAGCAAATCGGTAGATAGAGGTGGTTGGAAGGGTGGGTATTCAATGGGTTTGCACTCGTTCGCCTTCTTTGTGTGAGCGGCATCGCTCAACCCAGAAGTATTCCGGAAAGTCCAAGGTGTTCGTCCCTTCAAGAAGAGAGTATCGAGTCCGGAGTAAACAACACCACCGAACATACCCAAAGGAGTGTTGAATGATGGTCGAACATTCCGGACTTCGTGCAGGTCTTGGTAAACCCAACTGTTTCGGTAAGCTTCATCGTACTTGCTCATATCAGTCGACTTTTCTGGGTCTTCCGAAGCCGCCTCATCAGTAACGACATCGTAAGCAGTTTCTGCAGCCAACATTCCAGTTTTCATGGCGTTGTGGGTTCCCTTAATTTTGGCAACGTTGACGAATCCAGCAGAGCAGCCAATGAGAGCACCACCAGGGAAGTTCAGTTTTGGAACGGATTGTAAGCCACCTTCATTCAAAGAACGGGCACCATAAGCGATACGAGTTGCTCCCTCGAGCAAGTCCTTGAAGTATGGGTGATGTTTCCATCGCTGTAGACATACATAAATATAAGTAAAATACGTCTATCAGATACCAGGAGATACTGACCTGAAGCTCTCGGTACGGACTGAGGTATGGATTGCTATAATCCAAACCCACAACCAAACCGAGCGAAACCAAATTATCGGCCATATGATACACCCAACCTCCACCATAGGTTTTCCAGTCCAGAGGGAAACCCATGCTATGAAGGACGTCACCAGGTTTGTGTTTGCTTGGGTCAACTCGCCAGACCTCCTTAACACCAATACCATAAGTCTGGGGATCACGCCCTTCCCTCAGCTTGAACCTTCGAATAGCCTCCTTTGATAGTGAACCATGTGCACCCTCAGCCAATAAGGTAACCTTTGCACGGAACTCCATTCCAGGTTCGAATGTATCCTTCATACGACCCTCTCGGTCTAAACCAACTTCGTTTGTTCGAACACCAACTACACCATCCTTTCCAAACACGAGACCAGCGCCAGCAAACCCAGGGTAGATTTCAACACCCATTTCTTCAGCAATTGTGCCAAGCCATGCTGTTACTTGGGAGAGAGAAACGATATAAGTACCCTTACCGGACATTTGGGGAGGGTGGGGGATGGGATAGGATGCATTCTTCGTGAAGAATCGCATGTGAGTGTTGAGTGCAGGCTGTTTGAGGGGATGGTCCTCCCGGGATTGCCAGTCGGGAAGGAGCTCATTCAGAGCTCTTGGTTCAATAACGGCACCAGAAAGAATATGAGAGCCTAGAAACGTGGAGCATAAGTCGTGCCCTTCGATGAACATTCAAAATGAGGGGACGCACCAACTTCACCACCTTTTTCGAGGAGAACAACGCGAATCTCTTTTCCCTTCTCTTGCTCAAGTTGCTTCAATCGAATAGCAGCACTGAGACCAGCAGGACCACCACCGACGATGCAAACATCGACTTCGTCGGAAGCTCTTTCGACATTGTTGGGGTCGAACAACTCTCTTCTCCGGTTGGCAGTTGAATGAAGCTGCCTGACTGCCAGACGCAAAGGAATCTTCTTGTTCGAGAGTCTCAACATCGTGCCAATGCCCTGCTTTGAAGAGAGAGAGCAGGCACGCGAGAGGTACGAGAATGCGGAGGCGAAAGAAAGCAGCAGGCTTTGAGGAGTTTTTGACGAGTGCGGGGGGATATGATATACGAGCCAAAGGATTGGTCGTTTGAATTCCTTTGCAATTCCTTAGCGTATGAAGCGAAATGTAACTGACCGATCGGTGTCCAAGCGGTTATCCAACGGTGACCCAACGGTCGTCCTTTCCTGCTCTTGGGGACCTGGTTGGACTTGGAAGTGGATGGTGAAGACCTCCTGTTAGAGTCGCAATCTATCTCCAGACGAACACTCACAAAATTTTTGGCTTTCGTTCTCCTTTTTCTCTCCGCAAACCTCCTTTCAAAAAAATTCTGGGGCAAGCAATATGACACGCGCCTATTAGCCATTAGTCTCGGAGCTCTCGGCTTCCCCGCATTCGATGGCGCTAAATACCGGTTACTGTTTGGGCCGGAATATCAGTTGTCACGTGAAACATTTTATTCAAATTCGGTTTTGCTTCACATCAAAATCATCATCATCTGCTGCGAGTCGAAGTCAAACTTTCAAAACATGACATTGTGCATGAGGTATTTACACTACAAGTGTTTATGATCATATAGTCACCGGAACACGCCATTCGAATCTTCAGACTAGAGCTATTCAACGTCTTCGCTCTGACACCGCAGAGCTAAATGTTCTGTCAGATTGCGTACATGCATGATGCCTCATAGTCTCGACGGCGCAGGTTGCATCTTACTTAGAAGGGCAGATGCTATCGGTTTTCGGGTTGTCTTATGATACACCTAACAGGATGCATATCTCCACCTTTAGCATCCGAAATACATATCTAGGAGGGCTGTTTAGTTACCCACCTCACACCGTGCAGACATTACTCTTCCACCAAGTACAATCGCAGAGCTTTCAATGACGATTGACGACCCTCTAGAACATCAAGTTAGGCATCACTCACTAGTTTTAGGAGAAAACCTGAGTACTTACGGCGTCGCAGGTGAATGAAAAAGGACATTCAGCGATTGACTCACTCCAACACCGTTCCTCTTCTCCAACAATCCTAGAGCTATCAAAGGCATCGACGCGCAGCTGAGAATCAAGGACTTGTTTGGTCGATACACTTTCAAAGACATGCTGAGATACATACTTATCAATCATGAAGCACAGACATCCTCCATGCATGACACCAGCACCGTTCAGATGACCTACGGAAGAAATGATCAGCATGGTATGTATTAGTACTGTAGAGTAAAACAAGACACACATCGCGATACTTCAACTTCAGCCAGAACAGTAGCCTCCGATTTATTCCCATTTTTCTCAACATTTACCTCCACAATTTTAATCGTTCTCCCAGCATCATACGCGAATGCATCTGAAACCCCTACTCCATAAGCTCCAAGAACATTGCTCACAAGTTGTTTGATCTCGTCCGAAGCATTTCCCCCAATCTTCGATGCATCTCCGTAATTAGGGAGGTTTGAAGGTTCGACCCAGGATGAAGAAGACGCGAGGCGCGATGTAACTACCGACATTACGACGACCTGAACACAATTTCTGCAGCTCGCCAAGGGGGGGTTGATTGAGCGAGTTTACCTGTGCATTTGACTCCCGAATATTTATACACTGTTGGAGAAGGTTGTTGACATGTCATTTCCGGATGCCATGGTTCCATGCCTCGGATATTCGGACTCCGAACGTTTTTCTCATTGGGTCGTTTTGTCGCAGTTGTGCAGCATGTAATCGTACATCTGAAAGTATCACAATATTCATGTACCATCACGCATCATGGGTTCTGCATTGCAGATTTTTCCGTGGTGTCGCGGAGCAATGCTACAGATCCGCGGAATTGTTGTCAGAGTGTTGTGTGAAAGTAGGATAAGAAAAGAACTCACAACCAGAGTGACAACAACGCCGTGGCAGATAAGTATTGTTGGTTAGACGTAGGATATTCCCTTCTGGTAATTGGCATCTAGAAATGTACATCAATGCGCGGCTCTTAAAGTTGTATTCCCATCCGTGAAATTTGGAAAGTTGAGCGGTCGTAATGAAGACTGATCCAACATCGAGGTTCTTCGTTTCGAAACAACTGATGCAGCAAGCCGAACGAACTGTAATGAATAGGACACTCTTCTAAAAAAACAAGTAGTGAGCGATCAAACTGATACCTAACGATAAAGTGACTTCACCTTCAGATCTCAACCGTCCATATCATCAATGAACTTTGTGAGGCAACAACAAACATCAAACTGAACAGCTTCGTAAATCATACCGGATCAGGAAATTTCAATTGTCAGACAGAGTCTTAAGTGGTATATGATAATGAATCTAAAATTGGTAAGATACGTCTACTCAAAGAGTTATACACACCGTGCAAACAACGCCTTGGCGGTGTGTGCAACTCTCAATCAAGGGATGATGATGATGTTCATGCAGCAGTCTCTTCAGCCGCGCGGGCCTGTCTCCTGGCCTTCTTAGCAGCATTGGCAGCAGCAGCCTTCGCCTTCTTGGCTTCAGCACGAGCGACCTATATACACGAGTCAACCAAAAGTATTCATCGTAATGAATCAGTAATGATTTTTGACGCACCTTTTCTTCTTCCTCTTTCTTCTTAGCCTCTTCTTCGGCCTTTTTCTTTTCCTCCTCTTCCTTTTGCTTCTGAGAGACACCGTTGGCAGCTCCACCCTTGCCCTTCTTTTTCGCCTCTCTGGCAGCCTTCTCCTCCTCCTTGATACGCTTGATACGAGGGTCAAGACTGAGTGTTAAATCAACAATTTGTCGTAAACGAGCTGTATCCTCTTTCTTGCGACGAGCACGTTCAGACTTGTTCTTCTTCTCGGTGTAACGTTTGTCATCACGGCTAGCGCACAACGAATATCAGTATGAATTTCAAAACTAATGTAGCAAAGTAAATGAAAACCCACTTGTCACTACCCTCGTTGATCTCCTTATCAAGGTATTCGAAACTTCTCCAACTGTCAAAGTTGTACCAAAAGTCATAGAATCCTTCAACTTCCTCCTTCGACGCGTCATATTGTCCAAGCATGGGCACCGGTTGCTTCTTGCTAAACCTAGCTTCGCGTTCAAAGACAGCACTGAACTCTTTGAAGAAATATTTTTGAGGGTCTTTTGCGTCCTTCACTTGTTTAGCCGTAGGAACGTCAGCTTCCAAGTCTTCGTAGTGAGGATCAACTGAATCGAACTGTCGGCGCCTTTCAGGGTTGGTGAGGACCTCCATGGCTTTTTGGATACATTTGAAGAAAGCATCATCATTAGAATCACCGACTGCTCCTGCCTTCTTGTCTGGGTGGTGTTTGAGAACCTTTTTGCGGTCTAGTTTTTGTTGTAGACAGGGAACATATATCTCAATATCTATCACAGAAAGTACGCGACGTAGAAAGAAAGAACGTACGAGCAATCTTGATTTGATCGGGAGTCGCTTTATAACGAAGATGAGATAAACCAAGAACGGCATAGTGATCTTGTTTCTATGAGCAAACATAGAATGGGTCAAATCCCGATAAAGATACACCAATATTGAAGAAAACTAAAAGACATACCTTCCATTCTTTGGGATCCAAAGTCAACAAATCTTCGTTCTCTTCTTCATCGCCAACACCAAGATCATCTTCACCATCAGCACCATTTCCATTCAAAGCATTCAGTCGTTTTTGTTCCTCTTCAACATGTTTATCGTGTTCTTCAAAAGTTAATTTATGAACGGCGCGACGAACGTGACCGAGGTAAGCTGTTCCGGCTGGTAATAGTCTACGCTCAACAAGGGCTGAAGTCACACCAACGGAGAAGAATCAATTGTCAATACTTTGGGTTCAACAGACCAATTTAAAAACAGAAAGAAGTTTTGCTCACGAGAAATCGATTGAGCTGTTGGTTGTGGAGGGCTCCAGTCTGATTTGAGTGCTGTTGGTACAACAGGGACTTTTACGATATTGGCCATGGCTACAGAGAAAAGGAAATAAAAGGAAATAAAAGAGAAAACAGGTGAACTTGAGTCGCAATGGATTCCTGAACTTTCTTTCTCTATCGACACAAATTTTGGGCACGGGATTTTTACTTACGTAAGCAAAGTAATAGCACGTGTATTACTCGTTCAAGACGCGACGCGCCCAGAGTTGCTCTAATTATCGCAGTCAGGGTTGTCTACAGACCCACGACGGCTGACCATGTTTTCGACTGTCAAGATGCTCGCGGATTGTATTCCAGTCAGTATACTCCTTCTTGATACATAGACAAGTCTTTGAATATCTGTTTACAGCATAATGATAGAGCAACCTCTATCCTCACAGCGGTCATTATCGTTGGAATGACAATTTCCTATTTACCTCAAGTTTGTCCTTTCTTCAAATTATTACTCAAGGCCCGGATTCTAACGATTTATACAACAGC
Source organism: Abortiporus biennis (assembly GCA_022606235.1). NCBI lineage: Eukaryota > Fungi > Basidiomycota > Agaricomycetes > Polyporales > Podoscyphaceae > Abortiporus > Abortiporus biennis. The sequence goes on along the minus strand of JABYQP010000004.1, from coordinate 542,695 downwards.
ATTACAGGATTATACACGCAAAGTCTTCCGAAGGTTTTAGCCCATGGTTCTTGTTACTCGGGAGCACGTCGTCTGCTTCAGGGATGCTCAATATGTGCGTCTTGTGTTTTCGTTTTGGATTATGGTCGGTGATTTCTGACTCTCTATCCGCAGCATTGTAATGCAGTGGTCAATCATCAAGTGTTGTCGTGAACTGGCAAGTTCAATGTTTACCTTCAGTTGTTGCGTGGCTCACACTCTTTGTGCAGAGTTTCGGAAATTGCATCGAGTCCACTGCTGGAATCTTCCAATTAGGATTGCAGTGGTACTTGTTCACTGTAATGTGCGCTCTTTATAGGTATTCCTTCGAGATATTTATTGACCAGCTTCGCAGATTGGTACTATATATGATCTATTACCCACCTCACCTGAAGTACGTCGCTGTGAACGCCGATGTCGACGAAGCGAGGAACGAATATCCTCTCAAAACGTCCGTCAAGAGTGATGAATGGAGGCTTTCTATCGTTCTTTCTTGGGTCACGCTCGTTCATCTGTGCGTTGATCTCGTTCTCCCGAAAAGACTTAATGATGATTGACTTGTGTCCAGTTTGTTCATAACATTTGTAACATTCCTCCTCCTTTCCACGAGCCCATCACCTGATCCGATGTATGGAGCTCGTCAACTATCACTTTGGGCCACATTCCTTGGATTATCATCAGCTCTTCTCGCTGCATTACAATATGCCCCGCAGATCATACATACATATCGAGCAAAACTTGTTGGAGCTCTGAGCATCAAGATGATGTTAATCCAAACTCCGGGTGCAGTGTTCATGGTGCTCAGTATTGCTTTGAGACCAGGGACGAATTGGACAAGTAAGCCGAGTCTTTCAATCTCTCATGGTTGATCCTAACTCACACAATCTTGTCAGCTTGGCTCCCCTACGCTGTTGCAGGAGCACTGCAAGGGACCCTTTTGATCATGTGTATATTCTGGCACCGTCGTCAACACAGATTAGGTCTTGATGACTTTGGTCGATCTCTATCTGGTATTCCAGAAGATTCTCCCGTGTCTATTACGAGAGGCCCTGATGAAGACCTATTGGTATCGGAAGCTGTTCATGCTGCTGTAGAGAGTGATCTGAGAGGAGACCACGATGTCATCGAAAGCACTTCAAGCGAAGCTACACCACTACTTGGGGGAAAGTCAGAGGAGAGGGCTTCGTGGTTCAAGCTGCCATGGTCGAGGCGACGACCGTGATCTGTCGTCTTTTTTACTTCTACGCATATACACATTTTAGTTACTTTGTTTACAACTTTGGATGTATTTTTTTAGATTGGACGATACTAGTACTAATGATCATTATAAGTCATGAGCGCTTACTAAATGCTGTTACAGTAACTTGCTGCCATACGTTTCGACGCGATTTGCGCTCGAACGCTAACCACCACCGCTTGCTGCTTGCTCTGTCCTCCCCTCTTAACTGGCCCACGATCCGACTGTATCATAATTTGAAGTGCCTTAAGGTGTCGAGAGTCGTTCACAAGCATGGCCAGCTTGATCGCTATACTGGATCTGAAAGGAAAGCCTTTGATTCAACGGTCGTATCGAGACGACGTACCACCGTCATATGTGGAGAAGTTCCTACCAATCGTGCTTGATCTAGAGGAAGAAGGACAACAAGTTACACCATGTTTCTCGCGGGAGGGGGTCAATTACATGCATATCAGACATTCAAATCTTTACTGTGAGTATCTACATGCATAATGCTTTGGAGACTGATAACTTATGGTGACTTTATGGACAGTGTTAGCGTTGTCGAAACGGAATTCGAACGCTGCAGAAATTATACTGTTCTTGCATCGACTAGTATCGGTGCTTGTTGAATACTTCAAAGAACTAGAGGAAGAGTCGATCCGAGACAATTTCGTGATCATCTACGAACTGCTGGACGAGATGATGGATTTCGGATACCCTCAGACAACAGAGAGTAAGATCTTGCAAGAGTGAGTATTGCGAATTGAATCTCTTTACAGAACCTAACCGTCTCTCGCAGATATATCACACAAGAGTCATACAAGCTAGAGGTGCAAGTGCGACCGCCTATCGCTGTGACGAACGCAGTGTCATGGCGATCAGAGGGTATCAGATACCGAAAGAACGAAGTGTTTTTGGATGTTATCGAGAGTGTCAACTTGCTCGTAAACGCTGCAGGCAACGTTGTGCGCTCTGAAATCTTGGGCGCAGTGAAGATGAAGTGTTATTTGTCCGGGATGCCCGAGCTGAGACTGGGACTGAACGACAAAGTTATGTTCGAATCAACCGGAAGGAGTAAGTGGTTCCCCCAAAAACTGAAACTTTGTTTTATTTGGAGTGTCATTGCTGACCTGACTGATTTACTATCTGCAGCTGCTCGAGGGAAAGCGATCGAAATGGAGGATGTCAAGTTCCACCAATGTGTTCGGTTGTCACGCTTTGAGAATGACAGGACAATCTCTTTCATTCCTCCAGACGGTGAATTCGAACTCATGTCTTATCGACTCTCCACCCCCGTCAAGCCGCTTGTCTGGGTCGAGGCGGCCGTTGAGCATCACAAAGGAAGCAGAGTCGAGTACATGGTGAAGGTCAAAGCTCAGTTCAAGCGTCGCAGCACCGCAAACAACGTCGAGATTTACGTCCCTGTACCAGATGATGCCGACACACCGAAGTTCAGAGCTTCAACCGGCTCTGTTCAATACGCACCTGACAAGTCCGCCTTTGTCTGGAAGATCAAACAACTCGGAGGTGGCCGTGAATTCCTCATGAGAGCTCACTTTGGATTACCTAGCGTACGTGGTGAACAAGACAGTATGGACAAACGTGCACCTATTACAGTCAAATTCGAGATCCCCTATTTCACCGTCTCTGGAATCCAAGTTCGCTACTTGAAGATTGTAGAAAAGAGTGGATACCAAGCTCTGCCTTGGGTTAGATATATCACTCAAAACGGTGATGATTATAGGTTCGTCTTTTTCATCCCATCTATCTTATTTTGTCATCTTAACTCTTATTTTCTGTTACGTAGTTTACGAACCGCACACGAGAAGGGTAGCGCACCTATTGCACCCATATAATGTATTCCCTCTACCCCGAGTATGTTTTATTATTGGATTTATATATCGCTTTCCCCACGCTGGCGTCTCTCCCTCTCCTCCATAATCCATCCAAAAGCAAAACAATATCCTGATGTACCGATTAATGTAAGCACCAAAATCAACCGTATATGACTGACATAATTCGTACCTTCAAGAACAAACTGTTGCCGTGATCGTCTGTGCAATGACTGTCGTAAAGCAAGACCCGGTGGGATTCGGAGGGTAGATCGATGGTGAAGGTGTAACTGTCGAACTGTATGGTGACGGCCCCTCCGACACTGATGCAGAGAGAGAATATGTAACGGTCGTGCTTGCAGTACCTGAATCTGTTGGACGATCACTATCTGAAGGCCAAGTAGGTGTCCAGCATGTGGTCGTTCCCCCACTTGGATCTGCTGAGGGACCCTCGGTAGTGAACGTCGGTGGAAGAGGGGAAATCGTCGTGGTCATCTCCGCTGGTGCAGCGAAAGTGAAAGTCGGGAGAATAGAGATCGCAGCGACGATGAGTTGGAACTTGAGTTGCATTATGGTCTTGCTCGTTGCTCAAGCGCACTTTATGTAGGGTAATATTGCACTGATGTTGTTGAACTTGATTCTCTGGATGTTTTTATAGGTTGCAATGCTATCTAGCCAACCCCAAAACAACATAACAAGTGAGTGATGTGATTTACATCTGTCTAGTTCCTTACACTCATCTCCATGTCCGAAAGTCTGTCGGTAATACTTCTCAAGGTCTTGATGAGGCCACCACTATAGCCCCGGAAGCCAAGAACTATATGATCCTTTAGACCTCATAAATAGCTTGAACCTCGGCACACCATCGGTATAAATTCATCGAAACCAATCCAAGTCCCTTCTTCAATCCACCCATTCCCAAACACGACCTGCCAACACAGTCTTGAATCAAGGTCAAGGAACGAGAGGATAGATTGACAATCAGACCTCAGAAGATATTTGACAGTAGAATTCAACTGGCAATGCTTGGGGAATTCAGTACAGTGAAACACGAACCTGACAACTTCCCATGAAGGCCACTATTAGCCTTTCCATTATATCTATTGTCGCAGTGCAGTGATCAACAGCTGCAGGATGAATGAAGCTTGAAGCTTCGAAGGATGCCATATTCTGATCGCAAGACCGAATTCGTAGATGTACGTAGAACATCGATAACAATACTCGCTATTGCAATGATCAAGGCGACAAGTTTTGGCAGACTATGAAGATGTTTCCGTCAGGAGCCAATTCAGAGTATTTACTTTGTATAGATGTAGTTATAATTAAGGTATCAAGTATATATGTCCCAACAACACATAAAGCAAAAACAAAAGGATAATAATGTCACTTGAAAAGATGGAGAACAATCCAAGAGTCTCCCACCACCAACACTTCCTCTAACCTCACCGAAACCTGTACACTCATGAATCCAAATAATAGACTAATCCATACACTATTCCAACCATCACGACCCCGATACCCACAAAGATTGCCGACATGTACATCAACAACTCCAGAGTCGAAGAATTATCTTCCGTTGTAGTACCAAGTTCTCGTTCCAATCTAATTTGTTCAACGGCTTTCTTTGTCGAATCACCGGCAGAGACAAGCAGTTCTTGTCTACGTTTTTCAAGCCAAGCAGAACGATGAGCTTCATCTAAAGCCATGGCTAATTTAGATCTTGCGTCGGTGGGAGAGAATATTTGTTGTTTGGATGGAGAGATAGAGACAAATGAAGGATAGTTGTGTTCACACCATTGTTCGATCTAAAGACGCACGGTTAGTAACAGATTAGTGGCTGTAGTCTGAGATGGAAGGGAACGACGCCGACCTTTCCGCATGCGACAGAAAGACCAATATATGAAGGATCTTCGGGGACAGCTCGAGCGTGAATACGGCGTGCGTACTCTCGGAAAATATATGCAACGTCTCTAGGGTTTGTTGATCGCATAATGAGCTACAAACATTGAACCGTCAGTAAATGATGGGAGCGAATGTATTGAAGAAAACTCACTGAAGCCGCCTCAGCTTTCCTGATCTTGATATTCCGTTGGAACATCAAAGGGTTCATGAAACACAGTGATAAAGTAGCAATGGCCATACTCTGAGGAATGGCACAAAAGTTGAAGATACTCTGGTTCTTCAACAGTTTCAAGTAATCCAACGAGTCCGTTGCATGACCCAAAACATTGAGGATCATCGCGCTCTGGACCCATTGAGCTTGTTTCTCGTTTCCAGGTTCATACATTTCCTTCATCTCTTTGAAACCCGGTCGTCCACCAGCACCTTTACCATATTTTTCGCTACCCCAGATTTCCCTTGGCCAGAAAAACCTTTGTTGTTCCACATCTTCACGATAGTCACGAATGATGTTGGTCTTCTGAAGGAATAAACCCATCGAGTTCGACAACTCTAGCTGTTGACCTAAGAATGGACCTTCTTTGCCTGATGCTGCAAATACACCGGAGATACCTTCCCCGACGAGACCAGCGACGTAATGACAGTAGAGATCATATTCTTCGATTTTTTCGAGGTAAACTGAGCCGCTTGTCGCGGCTTTGTGAGCGTAATCGGCCATTCCTGCTTCCATCTTTTTGGTGATGTCGATGATGACTTCGAGGTAACTGTAATATCAACAAAATATGAGAACCAAGTTTCAAACTGAAGAGGGGATGCCGTACTGAGGTGCAAGTAGTTTAAGTTCATCCACGACATTGTTGTATTCGACGAGGAGCTGGCGGTCGGCTTCGTCTGGACCCGATTCAGTGAAAGTCCATCCGGGGGTCAAGGTGAGTTCATGGAATTTGCGTAACATGGGTTGCTTCTTTTCGTCTGGCAATGTCATGTCGTCTTCAAGGGTATCCAAACCACGAAGTACTAAATAGTACAGACAGACCTGTAACCAAGTTAGAACAATGATTTCAACACGTCGCGTTGAGCGCAAATAGTAAGTGAATAATTTGGATAAAAAGCGCATTCGGTCGAGATGAAATTAGAAGAAACACTCACTACACGAGCCAATTCACCCTCGAGTTGTTTGATGACAGCAGCAAAACTACGACTTGTCATATCCAAGAAAAACCAACACCTCTTCATAGAATCCCTATCCCAGCCAGTAGCCTCTTTCTCATGTGGGGCGGTAATATCTCGCTGGTCGTGCCAAATGTAGAACTGCAGTAAAGTGCGAAACTCGAGGGGGTGGGTGAGGAGGAGAGTGATCCAGTTGATAGCACCCATGGTCGACGAAAGGAGAGACTAGACAAATAAAAAACCGAAGAGAAGACCGAGTCCCGGTGTTGAGTTGATGATGGAGGTTGGAGGAAAGGTTCGCTCAAAGCCTCAAAGCCTCTCAATCGTACGAGTTTCCACTGGGCGTTTACGTGGCAAGCTCTTTCGGCTAATTCATTTGGTGGATTTCCAAGTCGTTCACGGTCACGTGTGCTGTCAAGTCGCGTCGCGTCATGTTCGGGCGTCTCTGTTCTCCTTTCTTTCACAACATCACTAGACTTTCTTGGACCATTGCTAAGGCTTTGCTGCATTGATGATGGCGCTGCAAGCTTTGAAAGAGTCCACATCCAAATGTCGACTCAGCCCCCCTTCTTCTCCTACAAGACGGAGCACATCTACCATTGCAGCAGCTCAAGTCAAATCCAGGCTGCTTGCCCAACTGGACACAGATTCTGAAATCCTCCGCCTCCTTGGACGTCCGACGCCTGCACATTCACAAACAATGCCAGATAATATCTCATTGTACGGACGCTCTTTGTCACATTCTATTCACCCTTTCATTATTATGTCTATAAACAGTCCAACACGAAACCCCAAATCTACTTCGACATCTAGTACCAAGAGAACATCTTCATCTTCAACTAGGATTTCCAACCTGCCTCTTTATCATTATAAAGACTATCATCCCACCCCAGCAGTCGTATATACCCAGAATGAAGAAGAGGCCGACGATCTCGTACAAATGCTCCACGGGTGAGTCTTGTCCTCAGCCTTTCGATATCAGCTAATAGCACAGGTACTTTTGCGGATATCTCAAAAAAGACCCTTGGGGTTTGATTTAGAATGGGCACTGGCGTACAAAGGAAAAGGCCGTGCTCCCTCTTCTCGAAGAACAGCAGTCGTCCAGTTAAGTGACAAGAGAATGATCTTGGTTATACAGATTACTCGTATGAAAAGTCAGTATCGGCCGAACTTTGTGCTTCCAATACTGATACTCTGAATTACCAGAGTTTCCGCAGAAACTGAAGGTATGTGGTTATCAGCAAATGCTAAGAATGCATTCACAAAAGTTTATCTACAGGAAATCATCGAGTCCCCTCACATCGTCAAAACCGGTGCCAATATCCGTAGTACGTTCGCGTATCTCCATTCAAGACACTTTCTTTACTCTCTAACCAAACGAACTCGTCAAAGATGACGGCGTCAAACTATACAATGACTTTGGGATTCTTGCTGCTGGACTGGTCGAACTTGGTTCACTAGCACATATCGCCGATCCTCAATTTTCGACCATCCATTCTCGCCAAATTGTCAGTCTTCACAAGATGGTAGCGAGATATACTTCCAAACATCTGGATAAGAATGACGCTCGAACAAGTAACTGGGAAGCTAATGGATTAAGCCAAATGCAAATAGATTGTACGTATAATAATACCATCGCCACTCCTTTTCTTTCGATTTAAACGAGTGGTGAACGATCCTGACTGGTTGCATGTTCTGGTATCCGATTCCTCCTCCAGATGCTGCCAACGACGCACACTGTGCACTTACGGTCTTCAACAGCCTGCTGGAACATTCTCAACAACAAGGTCTCTCCTCAGAGTCACTCAAAGATGCAATGAAGTTACGAACCGCCGATCTCAAAGAAGATTACCGTAAAGGCAAACTGCTCAGCAAACAAACTCTCGATCGACTGCGGAATTTTCAAATTGAAGTCATTGAAAGAAGTCCTCAATTCCTTCGAACATATAAGATGTGGTATCAAAGAGGAATGGCATTGGATGATATCTGTATTGCTCTTCGGACTAGAGAGAATCCTTTGGCTCATAGTACTGTCATGTGAGTGGTTTCATTGGGGTATTCACTATTTACTGTGCTCACTGATTGGTCCCTTACTCTCCCAGTTCATATGTAGTGAAAGCTCTTCAAACTGATCCCAGCCTTCCTTATTGTATGACGAAGCTGAAGGCATTCGTGCAACTCGAAATCAGTTCTTGGGATAGACACAGGGATTGGATTCTGTCGCAAGGGTTGCAGAAGAACGATTCCACTACTAATCCTGGACCTGAACTCAACGATTAAAGGACATTTATCTTCTTTATATCTGACTGCTAAATCTATTGGGATGTAGAATTGAATATTCACATAAGCATTGCAACATTGGGATAGATGTTGACCTAGGGTGTACGAATGTGTAAGATATTTTTATGGAATACTATTCATACATATTTTGAGACTGTCCACACTTTGTCAACGTATGATTTACGAGTGAGTGAACTTGGCCTTCCTCTTCTCAGCGAAAGCACTCATACCCTCCTTCTGATCATGTGTAGCAAACAATCCGTGGAAAAGTCTCCTCTCAAAGTTCAAACCCTCAGCCAATGTTAACTCATAAGCAGCATTAACGGCTTCCTTTCCAGCTTGAACAGCCAATCTGCCCTTTCCGGCAATTTTCTCTGCCAACTGAACAGCTTCTTTAACAACCTGACCTTCGCCTTCACCTACAACCTTGGAAACAATTCCCCAAGATTCAGCTTCGACGGCACTGAAGTTTCTGCCTGTTAACACTAACTCCATTGTACGAGATTTGCCAATGGAGCGAATGAGTCTTTGGGTTCCTCCTCCTCCTGGAATAACACCAAGGTTAATTTCGGGTTGCCCGAATGTGGCGGTTGGTGAGGCGAGGATGATGTCACACATGAGAGCAAGTTCACAACCACCTCCGAGCTAGGAAGAGTTGTTAGAGGATAGGACGATGTTGAGGAAAGAGAAGTACATACCGCGTATCCGCTAACAGCAGCGATGATAGGCTTGCGAAGATTCTGAATCTTGGTCCAACTTTCCAAAAACCTGTTACCGAACACGTCCGAGTCTAATGGAAAAGCAATTTGATATTGGATATCATTCGCTAACGATAGTGTACACTCACAAGTCTTGTCTTTCATTTCCTTGATATCTGCGCCAGCTACAAGAAGGGGACTATTAGATAGGCATAGACATTACGAGGTGAGGGATTGCATACCGGCAAAAGCTCTATCACTTCCCGTCAAAACCAAAGCTCCAATAGAGTGATCATTATCAAGTTCTTCGGCGGCCTTATTGAGTTCCTCAAACAGAGGGGAATTGAGAGCGTTCAAAGCCTTTGGTCTGTTGAGAGTAATCAAGCCGACACCATGAGCAGGTCTAGAGACAAGGATGTGCTCATAAGGCTGCTTGGCGTCTTGCTCAACGGTGGAAGACATTGCGCGAATTGTCCAAACCTGAGAGGTCGTTGAGGAACGAGGGACGCGGAGTGCTGTGGAACGGAGGGAAGATGAACGAATGAATCTAAGAGACATGGTGCACGGGGATTCTTATAGCGTCAAGTGCAGAGGGGGGTGAAATGTCGGGATGAGGTGCGTGTGGAAGTTACTGCCAAGTTTGTAAGCTCCTGATCTAGGTGAGAGGAGGGTGAACGTACCGTGTGGAGGACGAGGTGAGGTTATATTGAGAGCGAAAGTGAGCTCGAGGAGGAAGGAAAGCTCGCAATTGACGATGTGGTCGTTGACGGGAAAGAGAGGAAAGCCGAGTGCCCGGCAGACTCAATACGCGTGGTGGACGTCCCTTTCCGAAATTCGATATGTTTTGTTTTCATGCTCGCACTAAATATTGTCAGATGGCCACCTCTGCTGCACATTCGGATTGCACAAGGAATCAATACTGTCTGATTGAGGGTCCAAGTCCAAGACGGAGAATTGTCTGATGGCCATACGCTGGTACAGGCGGACATCAGTCGAAAGACGAATATTTGTGGGTAAAGGAGGCTCTGGATGGCATTCAGCTTCGTGCTTTTTAAATACGTCTGCTTTCTATTTGCAAGAGCCAACTTCTGCTTCACTTCAATTGAACATTTCAGTGACAATCCGAATAATACCGAGACGAGTATTCGCAGTCGGAAACGTCCACCGATCATTGTCGAAATCGTTTTCAATTTGATTTTACCCCACATTCTACCCTTTCACTCATTTCTCCACATACCAATGTTTGTTTCACGACGCATCTTCAAAGCAAACATCCGCCAAGTAGTCCGTTCTGCAACATACGCAACTGCAGCCTCACTCTCCCCCAATCACGTCAACATCGTCGAAGTCGGTCCTCGTGATGGATTGCAGAATGAGAAAAGTGTTATACCTCCACATCTCAAAGTCGAGTTAATCAACAGACTGGGAAAGGCGGGGATGACAATCATCGAGTCCGGTAGTTTCGTCTCTCCCAAATGGGTCCCACAGGTAGCGTCGTCGACGTCTTCAACGTCTCGTCTCCCTTAACTGTATGTGTACTCTTTGCAGATGGCTGGAACAGCTGAGGTGATATCCAAGATGAAGCGTCTCCCTGGTAGACATTACCCAGTCTTGGTGCCGAACATGAAAGGCCTTGATTCCCTGCTTGATCTTTTGTCTCAATACCCGCAGTCATCCACCGAGCCCCCACCTACCGACGAAATCGCCATATTCACAGCAGCAACAGATGCATTCAACAAAGCAAACACGAATTGCACCGTTGCAGAAAGTCTTGAAAGACTAGAACCTGTCACAAGGAGAGCTTTAGAAGCTGGGCTTCGGGTGAGAGGGTACGTCTGTGATATCAAGCGATCTCAATGAAAGCTAAAGACATGCACTATAGATATGTGAGCGTTGTGATCGCATGTCCATACTCTGGAAAAGTGGATGCGAGTAAGGTCAAAGAGGTCTCTCGAGCACTTCTTGACATGGGCTGTTATGAAGTCAGTTTGGGTGATACAGTAGGAATGGGAAACCCATCTAGCGTCCGAGCAATGTTGGAAACAGTCATGAGCGGAAACGGTGGGCTACCAGCAGATAAATTAGCTGTGAGTATCTACTACAATTCAAATGTATCAACAAAATATGAATTCTTTATTGTAGGGACACTTTCATGATACCTACGGAACCGCAGTAGCAAACGTAATGACGGCTCTAGATATGGGCATACGTACGGTTGATTCAGCAGTTGGTGGACTCGGTGGATGTCCGTATTCCCCAGGTGCAACTGGAAATGTCGCGACGGAAGACGTGATGTATGCACTCAAGGACAGCAAGTATAAAGTAGACGGCGATCTGGAGGCCATGGTGGATATCGGCGACTGGATGTCGCAGACACTTGGGAGGACGAATGCGAGCAGAACAGGGAAGGCGATTCTGGCGAGGAGAGAACGAGAGAGGAAGACAGCGGGAGCCAAACTATAGGAATGATCGGAGGTGTGATCGCGTTCAACTTATCCTCCGACCATCATCATCGTTTTTCATCCAGCTGCTGCTGGCCAGTCGCTCCTTCCAGCACAGCCTATCTTTCTATTTGATTCCATGTACAATACCCTGTTCTCATTCACGACATGAAATTCCAAAGACTCGTCCAGCAGTTGTTCAAACATCGCCGTTCAAAGTCAGATACCCAGCTTGCCTTGCGACACACCACTCCTCAGTCCTCTCTGCCAAAGCACTCAGTTTCTGCCTCCTGTCTCGACCTCAATCTACTCTCTCTTCCTACTGAACACGATACGGTTCATTCGTCACAGCTGTTCTCTGATGTGTTAGCTAGTATTCCCCTTCAGCCCATCTCTCTTCCATCAAAATCTCACCCTCCTGGACCATCATCCCAACCACAGATCGAACACCATCGACCCTCATCTTTCCCCAAAGCGCGTTCTGAGCTTCCATACCGTGGCATTCCTAAGACACTCTCCTCAATTCAAGAATTAGAGTCTCAGATTCAACATCAGGCTATTCAACTCGAACGGATACCTCTCCTTGAAGGATCCCTTCGTCTCTCCAGACATGCCTTGCAAGAAGCCAACTCTCAGATTGCTCTTCTCACGTCGGACGTTACAGCACTTCAAGCTGATCTCATCTCTGCGCGCGGAGAACTCTTCCATGCCTTGAACGACAAAATATCTCTGGAACATACTCTCCAACAACGCATACAAACGCTAGAGCTTGAAAACAAAAAACTTCGTGATTCCTTGTCGATGATATTCTCTTTAGGCACCCTGTCGTTCGATGTCCCTCCAGGTTCAAGTTCTTTGGAATCCCTCAAGAACCTAAGCCAACCGGGAAGTAGTGTGAACATACTCCCTCAATTCTCTCAACGAATCCTCGAAAGCCCGGACCCCCAAGAAGCCCTGATCTTCTCAATCAAACAAGAACTCCTCGATCCTCACAGCCCATGGAGAATTCTGTTGGAACCTATCATAGGTCACCGTTCACCAGAAGATTACGTCGCTCAAGTGAATTGCACGCTACGTGCTCGACGTGAAGTTAGAGACTGGCGAAAGAGAGCTAAATTTTGGAAAGTGAATGCAAGACAAGATGGAAGACATTTAAATACGGTCACACCTTCTGTTTCGGAACTTTCGGATGTTGGAGGAGACGAACTGCCTCTAGAGAGGAAAATAGTCGTAGAGGAAATGATGGTTAGGTTGAGAGAGGGAACATTACCTCTCATTGTCAATCCTCGACGAGGGAACGTGGAAACAACTGATGCTTCGGAAGGCGAACAGTTTAATCAGACATACACATACGAAGAACCTTCACCAGCTGGTAGACAATCTTCCCTCTCTGTTCATTCACTTGCACAACCTTCAACACCACAGATAGAAGTCCTGGGTAGCCAACAACCTCAGATCCCTACTCAGCTGTCTCCAATCGCAGAATTGACCACCGAATTTGAATTCTCACTTATAGCATCAACATCATTCCCAAGTCTTCCACCATTAAACCTCCTCGATTTCGCCGATATCTCAATGACACAAGGAGATGATCAAATGCCAGTTCCAGCTCTCGAATTCCTCCCCTCGTCATCTTCTTCCCCCAGCAAACATCACATCTCCCCAGCTACTTCTACGATATCTACAGCCACATCCCCTCCATATCATTATGCAAATCTTCCACCTCTTGCGTCAATAACTTTCCGAGAAACACATTCAATTCGACATTCTCCTTCTCGGGGTTCTTCTTCGTCTCGTCGTCGGGAAAGTGCCAGTATGATCAGTTTGACAAGTTTACGTGCGATTACACCTTCTGCGTCTACTTCGACCCAGAATAGTAGGACGTCCCAGAAAAGTTTAAGAAGGAGGATGAAAGTTCATGTTGGGACGGCTTTATGTGAGGAAGACAAGGGTAGCGGGAAAGGAGATGGTTGTGGAGTTGGGGGAGAAGGAGAAGATTTGAACGCACGGATTATTGAGGTGACAGAAGAGGGTGATCTAGTATTGGTTGAGCTTGTTCCCATTTCAGCGTCGAAGCCAGAGGAGCCACGGGAATCTAGTATCGACCTACCAAGGACAAATATTCAAAGTCTTGTCAGTGAGGAGGGCGACCCTAAGCAAGGAAGTGATATATTTCCAACAGAAACCTCGGATGAGGATACAACACCTCGCGCAAGTCTTCTCTCTCCACCAGCCACATTTTCGTACGCGACACCTCCCAAGCCATTGATACCAGCAAGTACACGTCCGAATACACCTCCCCCACCTCAAATACCATCACCTTCTAAAGCATCCTCGCCTACATTATCTCCGACCTCTCCAACAACCCCTCGGTTGACTCGTATCCCCTCTCGAAGTAAGGTTCGATCACCTACGACACCTACTATTGGTACAAGCACGACACCATATAGTCCCCAAACACCCACTCCCAAAGTCAAATCGAAGTTCAACTATGCGGCTTTATCGTTCTCGCCTCGTTCACCGACAATCACATCTCCCACCTTATCACCTCTTGCAATAGGAAGGAAACCCCAACATCAATTTGGTTCTATGGCGGCGGCGGCATCGTCTAAACTGCCAGTTTTCAATAGACCTTCTGCAGCAGCAACGGTGTCGATGATGAGAAGGTTATCATTGACGTCGACTAAGAAAGCGATCTCGAAACCTGTTTTGGTTGATACAACTAACGCTGGAGTCAAGCTTGTCGGCGAAGAACAAGATAAAGGTCGAGATAATGGAACCATTCAATCTCAAGTTGAGCGTGGTCGTGCTTCGGTCAAGAAGAGCAAGGAGAAGGAGTTGGAGAGAGGGAATATTGGATTGGGTTTGAAAAGACCTGGCTTGTCGCCATCTAAGAGAGAGAAGGAGAATGTGACCTCAAAGATGGGTAGGAGGGCGTCGATGATGAGAGGACCGAGAGATGCGAGTATGTCACCTACAAAGTCGAAGGGGAAGGGGAAAGCAAAGGAGAGTATGACGATGATCTCAAGGCTGAGGCCTGTGAACGAACGGAGAGAGATGTAATGAAGTGTAACTCTAGTTATAGATGTGTATCCCATTATTTAATTGTATCAATACTATCATTATTATACTCATTAGTGTAAGTTTGTGATGACGTTATGCGCAGATCTAGATCTTTAGTAGTAGAACATTCTTCTCCTTGCCAGAACACCGCGAGACTCCTCCTCGACCTTTTATACTCGTCCGCCTCTTCAAACATCTAGCTGCAGACTCTAGGAAATAAAATCTCAGAACAATTTCTTCCATCCCATATTCTTCAACGCATATCCTCAAATCACGAACATATTCATACTTGGACAATGTTTGGATGTCTAGTAGCAGGACGTCTTTTACAAACGAATCTACAACAAATCGACGAGACACATGCCCTATTCGAGTTACCTGCCGCAGAGTCTATAAACCATATCTGCGTATTCCTTCTAGGTCCAGGTGAGCTTTACTACTGCGTTCTTCTCCTTTCTTATTCTCAAACTAGTGGCATTCCCTCATAATAGTACCCTTCCCAGAAGGTTACGGTGCGACCGTTCATTTCTTTTGGCCCGGTAAAGGTTTCCAACTACTAGGAATGTACGTCCTCTCATCCAATTTTTTTCATACACATTAAATCTAACCTCGTTCATCAAGGCTATCAAACGATAAACCATCTGCCATATTCCGTCTCCGAGGGAACTTTTCCGCATCTCAAACTTCAGATGCACATCAGATGTTCGAAGGAACAGGTCAAAGCCCATCAATAGCAGGAGGTTCCGTAACAGCTGTCCTCGGAATAGCAATCGAACCATTACCTCAAATCATGCAAGAAATCGCCCTTCTTCCAAGTGCTGTCGCCAAAGCGAATTCAAATCCTGTGGCTGAAGCAACTATTATGGCCGAAAGGATCGTGAAACATCTATTCAACTATTTAGCTGGTTTCACGGGTGGTGTTATGACTCCTGATACTACTGTTCCTTTGGGACTTGTGGCTAGGTGGTATGAGAATTTCATCGCAAAGGTTAGAGTGGGTGGAGTTGGGTTCTTAGAAAATTCTGAATGAGAGTTTTACAGGGGACCGGAAGTGAACTGGAAGTCTTTTATATTGTAATGTGTACAATGTTTTTCTACCTAATTGGATTCGCAGTTGTTTTCGTTAATACTCATGTATCGATCTCCAAATTCGAAGGGTTGATTTTGATTGCACGTTCGGTAAGTACTCATTCTCCTCCCTCGGCCATTGCCCGACTCTGCTGAATAAAATCGCTAAGATATGATCGTTCATTTACACTGAATCCACGCTAGTGCATGTTCGCAAAGTATAGCGGAATTTCGTGACCTCCCATGCAACTTTTTTCCCGGAAACAATCATGAGCCAATCCATCTAGTCAACTAGCAACCATGGATCCCAAAGCTCACCTCTCCACCCTAACACCTCTATCACCCAATGGCGTTTCAAACTGAATCATTCACCTTCGACCCGCGTCCTTCATACCCCCTTGTCACAACTGCGAAACGATACACTCACCCCTTATTCCAACCAAACTCCAAAGATGCATTCACTCTCCTCTTCACCCACGGAAGTGGTTTTCACAAAGAACACTGGGAACCAACCTTACAAGACCTCGTTTCAAACCTCGGTCAAATCAAAGTGAAGGAAGTTTGGAGTATAGATTGTCCTAATCATGGAGATGCTGCTATCCTCAATGAGAATGTTTTGGGATGGGGTTATGATGCTGTTTGTTAGTTTATTTTCTCTTTCTTTTCTGATATCCTGAATCTCGAAAGGGAGCTAGCTGAGCGTACTTGTTCTCGATAGTCCCATGGGAGGAATATGCTCGAACAACTTATCTATTCCTCACAAACCAAGGAACCGGAATCCCCGTCGATTTCAGTAAACACAAAGTCATCGGTATAGGTCACTCAATGGGTGCTATCGCCTTGTATGTCTCATCTCATCTCATTCTTTCAAAATACATAGAACTCATCCTCAGTTATGGAATCAAAATTCACGTAGAATGCTTTCTCGAACATATACACCGACCCTCCCACTCCGTTCCATAATCCTCGTCGAACCTATGTTAATTCCTCGTCCGGGACCAGACATACCTACCGATATTAAAATAAACTTCGAAGGAGGTGCAATCAAGAGAAGAGATATATGGAAGAATGTACAAGAAGCTTCAGAATTCTTCAAAGGAAGAAAGAGTTTTCAAATATGGGACGAGAGAGTCCTCGACATCTTTATAGTACGTCATCTCTCCTCTCCCTTCTCCCTTGTACAATAGTAATAATCAATAAATATTGAGTAGGAACACGGTTTGAGACCTCTACCAACGTTAATATACCCCGATGCCACCGGTGTAACTCTCAAATGTCCAAGAACTCAAGAAGTTGTAAGTAGTGTCCAATATCATCAATTACAACCATATTTCCGAGCCATCTGATATTTTTTTTACCATCCTACATAGGCATGTTACCGTGATCAAATCGGTCGCACAAGAGCATACTCTTACCTTCCCTACCTAACATCTGACATTCCGGTTCATTTCATCTTCGGTGCTATCAACGATGCTCTGTATGTTATAATCTCACTATCCAGATTCTGGGAAGTTCCACACTGACTCTCATTGAATTTTAGACCGGAATGGGTCAAAGACAATGTATTGGCAACGTGTAAGGAACAACAGGCTTCTTTTCAAAGAGTAGAAGGGGCTGGTCATCTAGTGCGTCCTCGTCACATGCTATATAATCAAGTCGAAAAATAAACACTCATCTGGGTATTGGCTTTGCAGGTCGTACAAATGCAGCCAAAACGCCTTGCGGAGAAGATCCGACTTGCTTTAATTCAGATACAAGAAGGCACTTGGACTACGACCCGTGCAGTCGAGAGCAGATTGTAAATACCAGAATCGCAAAGGATTTCGAATTCAATGAAAGGGTTTCGTGGATGTATGATAGAGACTGAATGCACAAGAACGTGAACGAGCAACATATATATACATAATATTGAGTGGTGTGTATGTGATTGTATAGTCTACAGATTTGAACAGAGCAACAATTGCAAGCTTGGAAATGTGTATACAAAATGCGTGAAACATGTATATATACCAAAACAACAACAGAAGATGTCGAAAAATCCCAAGAATCTTTGGATATCTGTTCATTCCTACTTCCCTAGGCTTGGTTAGCTACGAAACTTATCCTTACAACCCGCCGTATTTCTTCAAGAACTTCTGATGGAAATTCTCCAAAGCCTGAACATACTCTTCAACACCAGGACACAAACACGTCAACCTATAATGATGTTCGCCGTCCTTCTGACCAAATCCACTTCCCGGAACGACACAAATTCCAGTTTCATCCAAAAGTTCCAAAGCGTAAAGGGTATCGGGAGTTTTTCCTTGTCTCTTGGCTTCCTCTACCGCCTTATCCGGAAGTTCAAGTTTAGGATAAAGGTAAAGAGCTCCAGGAGAGTTGACACAAGAGACGCCAGGTAGAGCATTCAAACGATCCGCCATAAGTTTAGTTCTTTGAGCAAGTGCGGCATGTGTCTTGTCTGTTTCCTGTTTCCAAAGTGGGTATGATGGATCACCTTCCTTAGGTGGACGGACCATACAATCTACACCGACTTGACCAGAAAGTGGAGGACAAAGTCCCACACTAACCATCTTATAGATTAATGCTTGAACTTCTGGTGAGATATTCGTGCATTCGAAATAACCACCTCTTCTACCACATTCTCCGGTAACACCTTTCGAAGTGGAGTGGAAGGAGAATAATGGGATGGGAGAGTTGAGTTTTCGCACGACTTGTTTGAATGAATGGAAGGGATGTGTGGTCGGCGAATGAAGATTGGTTTGGTAAACTTCATCAGCAAGAAGGACAAGTGAATGGTCTTCGCAAAGACGAACGACTTCTTCCATGGTAGGGAAATCAAGAAGAGATCCGGTAGGATTGCCAGGATTGATAATGACGAGTGCTCGAGGATGAATTCCTTCCTTTTCGGCTTTGGTGATTGCATCCCTAATCTCGTGAAGAGATGTCTTCCAACCGTCAGGTTCTGAGAGGTGATAAGGTAAAGCAACACCGTTGAACTGTGCGAGAGTCGCGGTGTATAGGGGATATTGAGGAATAGGAATCAAGATACCAGTATTCGGGGGAGTAATGAGCATATTGAGAAGGAGTGATACACCAGCGGAGGCACCAGCAGTAAGGAAGATATCTTCAGGCTCTGCGGGGTATCCATCGCGTTCTAAAAGTACACAGATTAGTGAACCAGGGTAACGAAAGGAATGCATGGCGCGTACCCTCGATAAACTTGGCGACGCTCTTGCGAATGAAAGGAACACCCTTCGAGTGAGAGTAAGCACCTATCGAACCGATTTCGCGTTGAAGCTCTTGGGCACGTTGAATGACATCACTAGGCCATTTGTCCTTGACAATGTCGATTAATGGAGGATATTCCATCAACGCGGCGACCTAAAATACGGAACATATCGGTCAGCACGGAGAAGCGAAGGCGATGTGAAGAACAGCAAGCTGTGAGATAAGATAAAAGCAAAAGGTATTGATTGAGATTGACGAGGGAACAAGAATCAATCTGGAACATGCGGGGAAGGCTAGGGGAAGGCATCTGAGCGAGGGGAGTGTGGGGACAGACATGGCTGGACTTCAAGGGGTAAAGACTGGGAATATCATATGTCTAAGTAGGAGATAAAGGGTGTATAGTTTGCTCCAACGAAGAAGACGAAAGGATTGAGACCGATGCGAAAGACATAGTATTGAAGAAGGAATAGAACCAAGAGTACAGTACATACCTGTCTAGTGAAGGTGATGGGAGGTTGATCCAAACCCTTCTGCTGAGGGTTTCCGATGTTTGAGTTGATAATCTTTCCAAATGGCAGACCATGGTCCTCAGACTCCAGACGAGTCCTGAGATCCTCTGCTTTTATGGCGAGCTCTCCTCTGACGGCATACTGAACGTTGAGCAAGGCAGGGTTAAGATCTTTGGTGGTGAGTTCGCGCATTTTGTGTGCAAAGCGGGGAAAAGAGCGGGAAAGAGATCTGGAAAGATTCGGGGCAGATGATAATGTTTTTGAGGGGAAGTAGAGCCTGGGGAGGACAGCTGAGAGTCTGGAGGAGGTCATGCTCGCGCCGAGTCACTGCAGAGTACAATTCTCTACACCTTGTGACTACTTAAAGCAGACAACCCGTCACGTCACGCATCCTCAGCCTTTCCTCGAGCTTAGCGGCCGCACCAATATACTGCTGCTCCCTGACACACTTCTGTATGAAGAAGATCACCGTACTCGTTGGCTGTACCGAGCGTATTTGGCTGTCGAATCAGCATAGCACACATACGCTGTCCTGCATTCTTCCCTGTTCGAAGCGCCGAGGCAACTCCGAGTACCGTTACTTACTGTACTAGGATATATGCAGGCGTATCAGTGTAATTTGTAAAGCGAAAGAAATTCATCTCTCTGTGTCCAGCTTATCGTGCACTCGATATCGGATTTTGAGCCTTCACCCTCGAATTTTAACAATTTCCAAAATCTAGAATCCAAGGTAACTGCTAGAGACTCAGCGCTTGTGGTTGAATCTCAGTTATCAATTAATATTCATGAAATTCAATATCTCTGTGGTTCTCAAAGCCAGCAGAAGAGAAATGTGTAGAAAAGTCGTACCCCGGCCTCATTCGAACCACTCACATAATTCCCTTTTTCGTCTAGACGTCTGATTCGGCGTCTATACCAAAATTTAGGATCGCTTTTGAATTCAAAGTGCAAACAATCCTCACCGACCTTCATCATCATGCCCGACGCGTTCTTCGCCTCCAACAAACAAAGAAAACGGAAGAGGTCAAACATATCCGACTCGAAACCCTCGTCTTCCAAAAAACCAAACCGTTCAGCAATCGGTCAAAAAAAGTCAGCACCACAACCAGCTTCAAAACGTGCAGCCCGAGATGAAGAACTCTCAGACGAGACAAATGAGGGCGACAACAACGAGGGAATAGATGACATGGATTTGAGGGCTCCTGATGAAGACCCCAATGCTTATGGGAGTGGGGAGGAGGATGAAGATGAGACTCCAGCGGAGAAGAGGCTTAGGTTAGCCAAGCTTTATCTGGAAAGCGTGAAGCAAGGTCTTAGTCTCGGTGAGCACTGATAGTATCCACTCAATCAACACTTTTCATTCAATTTGAACTTGTTCGCAATATTCAGCGGAAGGAGAATTCGATGCAGCTGAGATTGACAGAGAACTCATCTCTGCACGGTTAAAACAAGATGTAATGGAGCATTCTGGCAAAGTGCATCTCTTCGTTGCAGATTCTGTAAGTAACATGATCGCCTATCTTCAACTTGAACCTTACGATCTGTCTCTCTGCATGATAGTTTGACCTTTCCGATACTCCCACCTTGCGTACTCGAGGACACCGGTTCTGTGTCACAGGAGCCGTAGCCTCCCAGAACGCCCAATGCCTCTATACTTCCTCCAAAGACGGATCTATAATCAAATGGAACCTTCTTACCGGTAAAAAGCTACACACCTTCCCCAAAGTACGTTCGTCAACTAAAGGCAAAGGGAAAGCAAAAGTAAAAGATGACGAAGAACTTCAAGGTCATACTGACGAAATTTGGGCGATCGCTTTGAGTCCGGATGGAAAGTTACTTGCGAGTGGTGGTAAGGATAGGAAAGTCGGCGTTTGGGATGTTGAAAAGAATGTATGGGTGAAAGGATTTTCAGGACATAGAGATTCGATCTCTGTGAGTCGATTTACTCTAATCATTCAAACTAACAATCCCTCGTTGTTTTTACTGAACTAAGATTTATCATAGGCACTCGCTTTCCGAAAGTTGACGCCATCTACAACAAATCCTACACAACTTTATACAGCTTCGTACGATCGTACACTCAAACTTTTCGATCTCTCACCTCAAACAATGGGTTATGTCGAAACACTATTCGGACATCAGGCGCCAGTGTTAGCTCTCGATACTCTGTTACAAGAGACAGCCGTAAGCGTAGGGGGGAGAGACAAAACAGTGAGATATTGGAAAGTGCCAGAGGAGAGCCAATTGGTGTTCAGAGGAGGAGGAAGAAGTGGATGGGAGGATGTACTCGCCGAAGGCGGCGAAATAGGTGACGATGAAGCCATGGACGTGGACGGTGATGATAAATCCAAGACTAAGAAAAGAGCCAAAGGCAAAGTGGAAAAATTCATCGAGGGTAGTATTGAATGCGTCGCAATGATTGATGAAAGTACATTCGTCAGCGGTGGAGATTCCGGGTATGCTTTGCCTTTCTTCTTCGTCATGCTTAACTGATACTGATTATTTAACTTTCGTCCTTCTAGATCGATATCACTCTGGTCAACCCAAAAGAAAAAACCCGTTTTTACTCAAGCTCTCGCTCACGGGATGGATGAGTCAAATGTTGACTCTTTAGAAGACAACGTCGAAATGGTTAGAAAACCACGATGGATAACAGCACTCGGATGTCTCAGATATTCTGATCTTTTCGCTTCTGGTATGTTCAGCAACTTCTCTCAGAAACTGCTTTTACCCTCCACTACCATATTCCACGAACATCGAATCTCATCATAACCGTTTCAACAGGTTCATGGGACAACTCGATCCGTCTATGGAAACTAGACTCAAAACTACGTTCATTCTCACTAATAGGCACAATACCCGCCATAGGTGTAGTAAACACCATCCAACTTCTCACCGTTCCATCATCGACTCAACTATCATGGCCACAACCTGAACATTCCCAATCAGAGACAGTGACCGCAAATGATAGCGTACCAAAAGGAAGTGTCTTATTGGTCGCTGGGGTAGGTACAGAGACAAAAATGGGAAGATGGATTGAGAAAAAACGAGAGCAAGGTTGTTTGAATGGAGCACTTGCGGTTGTAATCAAACCTCGGACTACATCTGTATGATTGATTGGTTTCTGTGCAACTTATACGACTCGATATTTTGGCTTTTATATTCATACGTTCTCGTCAAGAAGGAAATCATGAGATGCTTTTGCCAAAGAGTAGTTTCGTACGATCCTCTTCCTTAAGCTTTAAAGAGTGGGGATAAGTTATTTCCATTTCTCAAAAACACTTTGATCGCAAGACAAGCATTCAAATTTGTGGGATTTTAAATAAGGATGGATGTACTTGTACAATTGATACTCATTCACAATCATACAATGCAACACGGTTGAACAATCAACATGTGGGAGGGGGTATGTTGAAGATGCAAGAAACGAATCACGAATCAAGAGGGATTGAACATACAAACGAAATGAATTCTTCAAAAACAGACAAAAACCATCTGAATTACTTCAGAAAGTTCCCGCCTATGATCGAAGAAATAAGGCTAAGGCTATCAGAAAAAGAGACACTAACTAACAAAACTAAGTCAAACTACTAATACAGATTGGTCGTTCAATCGTTCGAAGGGAAGCGTAAAGAACCAAAGTCGGAACGGGTCAACGTCCGGTGTTGGGTACCAGGGTCATGAACAGGCATTGACGGAGCGGGATTCGACGATCGAGAGGGTGAGCCAAGTTGTTGAAAACTCGTACAACATGACCCCATGGCGGCGTTTGAAACAGGACTATATCCCGAAGCATGCGATGAAGACGAGTGCGAATGTGGACTGGATGAACGCGACGAAGAAGATGAGGCACGACTCACGACCGCTCGATGTGTACCCAATTCTGGACTACTCCAATTCGGGAAGTAGCTCGAGCCAGGGGAAGAAGACGGATGATTCGAGAGTACGTTGTTGGGGAAGTTTATTCCTGAAGAACCGCCAAACTGCTGGATAGTCGAAGTCGAAGCAGTAGGTTGTTCGCTGATCCGGTTTTGTGAGCCACCGCAGCAAGCCGAGCGTTCTCCAGAAGTCGCAAACGTAAGTGTCTTGTTTGCGCTAGAATCCTCTGGGTGTTCACATTCAGGACATTGACACCCCTGACAACATCCACAACAGTCGGCAGTACATGTGCACATCCCTACTGGACATCCGCAACGTCCCCCACAGCACTCCTCAGGAGCAGCCGCCATAGAGGTTTGTCCTTGTAAATTGGACCACAAAGCATAGGTCTGCCACGAGGTAGGGTCGAATTGATTCGGTTGCTGACCAGAATGTGAAGCGGGGGAAGAAAGCATCTGATTGAATTGCTGTTGAGACATTGTAGACATTTGTCGGATCCAGTCGTCGATGCTTTGGAATTGAGATGCTTCATAGCGAGACAGGGGCGTGTCAGGAGGGATATCGAGGGGAAGCGAAAGCATATTGCAATCAAGACAAGCGTTACATGCCCCCGGGTTGGCGCACGACTCCATGGGTGAAGGAGAAGCGGCAGACCCCCTGTGAATGATACAACCAGGACAGACGCAGTTTGGACCGCAACCACAGAGAGTTGCCGGTGGCTCAGAAAGCGAAGGAGAAGGAGTCCCAACTGAACCTAGCCAAGATGCAACGTTAGCCATCGCGTCTGCCCGAGGAACGACATGAGCGAGATTTGATGCTATTTGCCCTTCTCGAACGGGAGGAATGATATCTGGCCGGCCTGAAACCGTTTCGACTCCATGAGCTTGCTCATATGCTCGTCCATAAGGACTGTAATGGAGTTGACTGTGAGTTTGCGCGCGAGAGTGTGATAGCGAGGAAGTACTTGGGCCAGGGGAGGATGATTGACGGTTGGGGATGGGGCGAGGAAGGACGGGTCGGTACTCTCCCGAGTTTGCTACAACGACGAGACCAGCAGGACGGACCATTTGGGGCACATTTTCGTTGTTCGGGAGTGTGCTGATCTCGTCGGCACTTCGGGATGTCAATGCTTCTTTAGCTCGTCCTTTCATACGAGATGAGCTGGTTCGCGGTGTGCAACAATTGCATGCTCCGCCGGTAAATTTGCAAGTGCAACCAGTTGTAGATGGTTGTATGCCTAACATAAAATTAGCGATCAGCCAACGCAAGGAAGAGATAAAACTCACTGCCGGTGTCGGAGTCTGATCCTTCAGACAAAAGCTGCAGCGCGACCGACGCTTCCAAGGCTTCAGGCAAGCCACCAGGAAACGCGGCGCTGGCCGGCACCTTTTTACTGCCTAACGAGACCAAACCCGAGCAAAGCCTTAATAATCAGCTTAGGCCATAAATGGGCGGTGTTAAGAACAAGTCACCTTTATTGGAGGATGCAGGGGCAGCGATATCATCTTTGGTTTCACAGACACATTTAACGTGGACTTGTTTGGTTTTGCGTAGTTCTCGACAGTGGTCACATTGGGTAACGGGGCGTCCTTTCTTTTTGATTTCAAACAGGGGGCGGTCGGTGTGTTTGCATGAGGATGACCGGTGACCCTTGATGCAGGTTTCACTAGAGAGGGGGATACAATGAGTGAGAGATATAGAGGAAACGAGTCCAATATATTATTCACCATGCGTATTTCTTATCGCCTACGAAAACCTAGGGACGTGATAATATGAGGATAGATTGTCAACGACAATCCGGACTTATACTGACCATGATTATCGCTGAAAATTGCAAAGTGGTAAAGTGTTCAATGAGTTCGATTTGTTAACGCCTCGAACGCCCTAAGTAGAGTGAAAGCACTCCCTGGCGTCCGCGACGCTCAAGCGTGCGTTATTGCGACACCGGGGTTGCTGGGAACGTCGACGATTTGAGTGAGGACATGAACAGCGAGGAAAAGTAAAAGGGAAGAACAAAAGATAGACACTGCCCGTACACCCTGCTTTAATACCACCCTCCTACCCAGATCCCGTAAGCAAGACCAGACCCTCCCAATTTTAGGATTCCGCCGGAGTCTCGGTGCGGCTAAACTAAATTGTGACTGATTGTCACCCCGGGTCACCAATCACGTGATTTATAAAAGATCGACGTGTCGTTCGAGCGAATTTTGCCACTTGAACGCGTCTTGAAATGAGGCGCCCGCTCACAGAGAACCAACACGAGGCAAATCGAGACAGCCAACAGCGAAAAAGCACACTCCTCCAGGAAACCCCGCCGGTTCCTCTCAATTGCCTGTACTTTACTGCCAGTTTTCTAGCATCGTCCACATCTTCTAATCCATATCTACAGTCGTACATCAGCATCGAGGCGTTCACCAGGTTTTCTTCTCCCTTTCCTTGCTTGATAGATCGACCCAATTTTCTCTTTGTTCCCGGCTATCTTTTTTTCTAAGAAGGATTCCATCAGCCTTCATTCCTCCCGTTTGTCTTACGCCCTGAACTATCCTTACAGCATCCCTCCCTTGGATACTTCCCGTTCCTCTCCTCGGTCCCCGTTTCTCCGCCTGCCACGGGTATTCTCCTACTTATCACATCACGAAATCTCCACGAATCGTCCCATCACCCTCCTCCGACCTTTCCTCGTCTACGTCTCTCATGACGACAACGCCTGCAAGTTGTTATTTCTCCATAGGTATCTTTGCTCCCAGCTCTGCCTTTCCCCTATCGTGTGCTCGCGACTTCCCACTATATCATGGCTGCGCAAACGTGCGTCCTCCGACAGTGGCCTCGCTGTGTCCTAATACCAATCATCCGACTGTATCATTCCTGCCACACGAGCCCTCTCTCATCGGACCGATTCCACTCCTCGGGGCGCACACAATCCACTCTGATGTAGCTATCTCAATCCACCGATGCAGAAGGAGAACGAAGAACTAACCGAACGGACTTGCATATTGCATCAGCGTCTTATTCTCACCTTTCCCTTTCGGCCATGCTCTGGTGGATCTCTTCCGTGAATCCCTCCGCCTACTTGATATGCCGGACGACTCAATTGTTCAATATCCATACCTGATTTCTTTACCCAGGCGCAACATCTATGGTTTGCTCCAACAGTGTTCCTGTTCATATTCGTATCAAACTCCTGTTTTCTTGCACTCCAGCTCTAGATTAGTGTCATAAAGCTTGTCTTCTCGGAAGAAACCCCTCTCCATACACTCTGTGCGAATATCAAACGCATCCCTTCTGGATTCGAATGTCTTCGAATCCACACCAGGCCAGCAGGATTGCTAACGGTGAGAGCCTTTATCTATCTCGTAACGATTCTTTCTTTCTAGTATTCCAGGACATGCATGGTTGCATTCGCACCAGATTTTCCTGAACTATACTTGAAGGATCCAGCACCGCTTCCCCTTACTTCCTGTCCTTGAGGAGACCAAACCCCGTTAGTGCTTATCCGTGTGTCTTCACCGTGCCAACGTCAATGCCTCCTTCCACCCCATCGATCCTCGTTATTCCCAACTAGTATTCAGCATGTCCGCCGGTTGTGAAGTGTTTCCTCCATAAAGTCATCTTCTCTATATGATTTTACAGGCTCCGACCGGTGCAGCTGACTGTCGCATTGATTCCTGTCGTTTTACACTCAGACAAAGCTTGCTGCGCAATCTACATCTCGAGCTCGCTTCAGCCACATCCAACCACGATCTATCAAGTATCCAAATACAAATTGACGGCGTCCGAACTCGAATGCCATAACAATCTACATGGTTTGAAGAAGTTCGGACTGCTGGATTCTACAAGTCTCCCATTATTCCCGCTTTCTGAGCTACACGATGATGTGTGCAGTGCCACCTTCATTCAGAGATGTCATAAATATCCTAATACGCCGTTCATATTAATAGCCAAAGTTCAACCTAGCCTTACTCCTCTTGCCCGATCGATTTCTGTGCGCAACTTAGATTGGCAAGTCAAAAACGGATATTTGAATCCTCCCGAATATGTATTACGGGTTTGCGGTATTGCCCAACTTTTCTTTTCCTCGACCTGGTCGAGAGTAGTGTCAGTCTTATTCGACTTCCGGCTTTCAGACCGTCCGTTATCCGTTTCCAAAAATAACCATCATTTTCATATGGTACTTCATCAATCCGTACACTTCACCGTGGTGTCAGAATAACTATGTAGATAGGTAGAGAGTTGGCAAAGTAACTTCGTCAGATGGCTTTGCCTCGAGTTCAAATGATAGTACTACCAGTCAATATAGAGTCACCCAGCCAGGACTTACATGACTGAGAAAGTCGATAGGAAGTCACATGTCACTTCCGAACAAGAACGATCGATCAATTTGATGTCTATCACTAGCAGTCTAGAAAGGAAAGTATGCAAGTTCAAGACTCTGGCTTGCTCGGAAATGGAAGATGAAAGTACACTGAGTAGCGAGATTAAGAGACAAAAAATGGCAGGTAACGCGAGAGCCACATCATCACCGCAAACTTAGAACAATTTTGGGATGACTGCCTCCTAAAACCCAGTTGTACGGGTAGTTTATATTGGATAGAGAAAAGACTGGAATCTCCCATTAGATTCCCAGTACGACCACTCCCCACTAGTACTTGATACAATGTCTGAAGAGTTAGTCTTCCATCTACCCGACATTCTTAGGAACTGGCCCTGGCCGCGCCGCATCAACCCTTTCTATGAAGAGTGCAAGAAAGAGTCAGAGGAGTGGTGCGAGGCTTTCAAGGCCTTCAGCCCTAAAGCGCAGGCAGCCTTTAACCTTTGCAACTTCAGTAAGTAAACTTTCCGCCTATCAGTACCACTGTGAGCTCATCACATGTTCTAGATTTGCTCGCTTCACTTGCTTATCCTGTTTTAAACAAAGGTAGTAGACATCACAAACTAGCCTACTAACTTTTTGTTAAATGGATGCTCCCTTTCATTCTAGAGGGATGTCGTATTGCATGCGACATGATGAACCTGTTCTTCGTTATCGACGAGCACTCTGACGTTGCACACAATGGCAGTGTGCGTCGCCAAATGGACTGCGTAATCCTCAAAAGCCGCGCCCAGAGGGTGAATGGATTGGCGGTGAAGTAACGCGGTCGTGAGTTCCTTCTTATTGATCCACGTATTCGATCATGATACCTACCATGTGTTGCAGATTCTGGCTGAATGTCATCCGTACTGCAACTCCCAATATTCAGAAGCGCTTCATCGACACGTTCCAGTTGTATACCGACAGTGTCGTACAGCAGGCTATTGACAGAGATGTCCAATACATCCGGGACATTGATAGCTACATGGCGGTCCGTCGAGACGCCTCCGGAGTAAAGTCATCGTTAACTATCATTGCAGTGCACTTGAACCTCCCGGATGAGGTGATGGAACATCCAGTCATCAAACAGTTCACGACGCTGTGTGTTGACATGGTCATGATCGCAAATGATCTTTTCTCCTACAATGTCGAGTATGTATCTCGTTAATTCGCAGGGACTTCTGATATTGACCATGGTGTAGACAATCGTACGGCCATGGTGGACATAACTTCATCACAGCAGTTATGCACCAGCTCGATCTTGACCTCCACGCTGCTCTGCAATGGGTCTCAGATTTTTATGACGACCTAATCGCCAAGTTTTTGGGGCTGTGGAACAGCATTCCTGTATACGGTGGTCCTCTCGACTTCGAAGTGAGGACCTACACAGAAGGTCTCGGAAATTGGGTTCGCGCCAACGCCCAGTGGAGCTTTGAGGTATCGTCGCCGTGATTTCCATCTCTGCTGGGCCTAACGATTGAATTAGACCAAGCGTTACTTTGGCATGCAGGGCATGGTGATTCTGAAAACTAGGAAGGTTGTCCTCCTCCCACAACAACCAGGCATCGGCCTTTAAATGGCTTCTTCAAGTCCTGTACTTTTAGATCTGGTTTGAATTTGGTTTGGAATCCGAACCAAAACAGTCTGAATGCTTACCATTGATTAGGTTACTTGAAATATTTTAGTAAATTGAAGGAGGAAGACATTATGTAACGGATATAGACGGGGCGTTGAAAAATATAACTTCAAGTGGCTTTGCATCATGTTGTGAATTCAAGTTGAAGTTCACCTGCTTCTGAGTCCGACTGACGAGTCTGTCCCCCGCGATGATCGATCAAAATGATTTCAAACTCAAAAAGGAATTTTTGCAAGTTCATATTCGCAAGTAGTAAACGTACACAATATATGGTCAAGGAACCTCAATGATCCTGATTTATGAGAAAATAAGAGTGTAGATTATACCGAATGTATTAGGATAGATAATGGTGACTATGAAAGTGAATATGTCAAGGAACGGAGTAGTAACGGATTGACCTTTGAAGATCGTAGATGATTTTGAACTGTTATTCTGAAGAATATGTTCTAAATCTCTGATTGCTTGCGGCGTACATGAGAGGGTAAGGAATGTAAGTGGTCAGAAGAAACAGGGGGAGGGAAAAAGATTGCATGCTGGAATCGCACTATTTTCTGAGGCTTGTACTCGTACTTGCCAGGAAGAAGTGTTTTTACAGTATAACCCCAGCTGAGGATTAGCAAATGCCGCGGAGATACAAAGAGTGACTGGAAGAGAGGTCGTGGTGTTGCATGGAATGGTAGGCATAGCTAGCGGGAAAGCTTTAACGGGCGGCGGGTTAGATCCTCCTTTGACATTTACTAATTTTACGGTGTGACCTTCTGCTCCAAGAGCTTCAACAAAACATCCTGCACAGAGAAAAGAGTACTCTCCATATTCTCCATGCGTTTCTCCAACGCTTCAAACCTTTTCCCCCTATCATCCAACTTTCGATCCATATTAGCGACTCGTCGCTCTAATATCGTAAGTTGTTCTTCTGTATTTGTAGTCAGATTTGGCTCGTTTTCCTTTGTGGAATCCTCGATGACATGACATCCAACGAGAGGGTGCGTGTATACATGTTGACTCGCCGCATCGATCTGTGTAGCCTTGAGTCCTTTCGCTTGACAGGTATTGCACCTGAATTTCTCTGTTAAAACAACCAGTAAACATATTAAAAACAGTATACTGCCAAACTGCAACTCGTAGCAAGGTACTTAAAGAGCTTGCTTACCAGGTCCATTGCTACCATAAAACCATGGGGCCTGCACATAGGGATTGTGGCATAAGGTACAGTACAGGGTTTGAGATTCGCAATTATCGCACAAACACAAATCTTTAAAAAATACAACAAAGATCAAAATATGAATATCAAAATTGTAACGAATTCATGCTTACCCTTGCATTGCACACAATGCCAGAACGATCTATCCAGCGGAACTCTACAAATTCCACACCGAATGATATCTGGATTGTTCCCGTCAACGAGCGACAAAATGTATTCAGCACAGGCGCAGTGCTCTTCTTGATCATATTCATTTTCCAGGTCTGGGTTATATTCGCTGCTTTGTCCATCTCGTATTTGCGTACTTTGATGAGTGTTCCTCCATTTGATGTGCCATCGACGTAATGCTTTCCGTGCGGCCAGGATTAATGCAGGAATATCTCGATCATGTACAACGATCCTGACTTTGATGACATTGCGCGAGGAGCTATGTGGTTCTTCGAGATATGATTTTTGTAAGGTTCCTCCAATTACTCGACTGCATGAGTGGTGGTCACAAAAATGAGGGTTGGTCGTGAAAGTAATGAAGTCGATGAGAGATAGTCTAAACACATGAGACGTGCTCCGCGGAACTCTTTTGTGTGGCAACCTGCACACGTAATTCCACTAAAATGCATGAGATGAGGATGATTATTAACTAAATGGAGTGAGAAGAAGAAAGACGTACGGATGTAGAGGTATCATCAGCAAATTATGGCGATATAAACTGTCATAATATATCGCGTCTGCTCCAGACATTTCGGACAAATGTCTGTGATACTCTTCTACCTCGGTCATATCCATCTGGAGCCCTCCGTGCCTATTCTCCAACATTCGGAGCTGAAGATATCGAATTCTTCTATATCGCCTCTCTTTGAAAAAGCTCCAAGTCCACCGTTGCCTACGAACTTGTCGTAACGCATAGGTTGTAGCAAAATGCCATAGTGCTCGATATTTGTGAACCTGAAATGCCCGTGGCGAAGGTCTACAAGTCATGACAGTTTCTGGCACTCTCTTCAAAATAAACAAACCCGATGCGTTTTCCCTCGAAAGTGACTTATCAAACCCCCAATATCCTATCAAAGTATCTTCTGATTCCAAATTGCCAGTGAAATAACTGACGTTGTGTTCGTAGGACATCGAGAAGGCCACTTGAATATCATTGTAACCTCTCCAGTTGAGCCGTCCATCTATCGAATAAGAACCTTTAGGTAGGATACCGGACGCGTTGAACAAATAATCTCCTGTCCCGCGAAAACAGAGTGAGATGACGGGTTCCGTAGCATATGAATCATGTGTGTAACAGTAGCCGTACCACTGCCCGAAGCTTCAAAAACAGACCGCGATGATATTCAGCGATGATTTTGGGTCATTATCAGATTGGACGTATCTTACATTGGATGATATGGTTTAGAGGATGAATGTTTTCGTTTAGCTATGTTGTCCGACCTTATGTAGGGTCCGATGTCCGGTTTGTACTCGTTTCCCACTGGATAGTTCAGGGAATTGATAAATGAGTGCTTCTGACCAAGATTATCGTATATGTTTGTGGGAGTCCCATCGCGTCGAAAGATTTCATCCTCCAAGCTGATCGTAGACCAAAGTTGGCTGCTCTGATGAGTATAATAGAACTGGGAGGGGAGAGGATCGGATTTCAGCCGATAAAACATTCAGATATATAAAGTACGCATCAGAACTTACCATACCACAACCGATAGACTTGAATTGTTCATTCGGATCGTGTTTTTGTTGCCGAAACATTTCTTCAAAATCAAGGTAAACGAGACTTATATAATGACAAGATACTATACTTAAGGCAAACCTTTGAGGTCTTTCATACGCTCTGCAACAGCGTCGAATACCCAGATTAGAGTTTCTGCTGAGTCCAATAATTCCTTCTCTCCTAAGATGTGGTATCGTGCAGCTCTGAATCGATCTAGATCTCGTTCCAGGAGCAAGGAAATGAGCGGAAATATGTACTGTGTATATCTACTTTCAGTCTCAATCCTTCCAGGCCCACCAACGGCATACACAGTATCAAGTGCGTCGATATCAAACTTAATATCTCCCAAGGACTCTCTAATCCTATTTTCTTCTAAATCAATATAGGCTTGAAACTTTCCTCCGAGGTTCACCGGTAAATCCCCAATGTTCAATGACTTGGTGAGTTGTACAATAGGTTTCCATATTTTGTTCAGGTAATCTTCTGCAGCGTTTCTGTTTTGAGGATGGAGTTGAGAACGGAGGGCGAAGAGAGTGGCTAACGTTTGATGAATTTTCTGACGATAATGAGCTGCCATATATCGCCAACCTAGCGTGTTAGCATGAACTGTAAGCGGGGTTTCCAACCAAAAACTAAATTGTGAATATTTACCGATCGCCCAGTATGCTAACCAATGTGGTAGACTAGTGCGCAACAAAAGATTAACCCGGAAGGAAATTTCCAAAGCAAAAACAGAACATACCTCCATGGTAGACTTGAAGGGATTGAATCCGTGAATTTGTTAATTTCTCCAATCGTGACTAAACCAGACCCGTCATCGTCGAAAGCCTCCATAATGGGCTGAAGCCACAATGCGCCAATATAGGGCAATGTCCAGTCGTCTGTTCCTCGTCTTTGTGAATCAGAAGATAGGATGTCGATGGTGTGATCCTGAGCCTTTTCCTGAAAATGGTCTCGCAATGTCATGACAAAAAGTGTGGTTTGCACATTGCGTCTCCACCCCTACATTGTTGAAAGTCAGTCAAGGGGCCACACCAGCAGTAGGGATTGAGTGCACACACCATTTCTTTCCAGATCATTGTGAGCTCCTAAAAATCACGATGTTAAACATCCTTTACTCTAAGAAAGTACAAACGACTCACGGGATGCTTGACACGATCATGTGGGCCTTCTCTCAGTACCACAAAGACCTCCGCAAAATATCGATCGAGGTCATGCATTTGCTGCCTTTGATACAAATTAAACTTCCCCGAGAAGATATCTTCCATATTTCTTCGAATCAATTCATGCAAATCGAGACGGAGTTCGGCCTTCAAATCTGCAAGACTGAAGCTGTATCGTTTGTTCGAGGTTGTTCGCTCGTTCATATCATCGGAATGAACGGATACCAGAGCATTCTCCAGGTCATTGAGTTCCCGGAGGGCAGGTTCATTGTACTGGATAATTGATATATCGCCGCCTATTTCTCTTGCTCTCTGAGCAACCTGAACTTCATCAACTGGGATCGCCTTTTCGAAGTACTTCGAAAAGAGAGCCATCGTATGAAACATAGATGAATATTTACGATAAAGACCTATCACTGGACTTACTTTTGCTCTATAGATTTCAAAGTATCATGCATATCGTCAACCCCTTTCGCAGTATGGATAGAGACCGCCATCTGAAATTCTCTTCGTCGATCATCAAATATTTCAACGAATTCCAAAAGCTTGGATTTCCACGATTCTGCTTTGAGAAATTTCACAACCAAGCTAGTCCTCAGGTATGCATCACAAACGTTCCCGCATTTTTTGATATCTTTGGCCGTCTTCTTTGAGATTTCTTGCAAATACGCCTCAAATTTTTGACCTGCGATGTATTCCGGATGATCCTTTACATCTTTCAGTCTTCGGAAAGTGAGATCGGCATTCGACGAATGAATAGGATGGGGTTCTTACTGGACCAGAATCATGACCATATTCTTCATTTCCACGTACAGCGCCCGAATCCTACAATCGTTCCATTGACGGGTGAGTTCCATGCTCAGTACCACTTTGAAAGCGAGGACAGCCGCTATATCATGCATGCAAGTTAGCAATCGTTGAATGCAAGTGAGCTGTGCAAGGTAGTACCTAATACCGCGGGGTGAAGTTTGGCGACCTCGTCCAAGCATTTCATGAGCCATGGCACGTCGTCAGAGATGTACTTGACACTAGATTCCACGGCTTCGATCGCTAATGAGCTTGGAACTTCGTTTTTCTCAGGTGAAAGTCCTCGCTCATCTCTCCTTCTCGCTGACATAGTGCTCTCGTCTAAAATCAATGTGAATTTTTCGTGAGATTACTCAACACTTTGAAACCATTAGAACACACCTCCATTGCCAGGAATCCATCTCGATAGCCTCCTTCGCGGTTTCGGGTGAGCCCTTGCATCTATTTCCGCGTACAAGCCAGAGGTGATGATTTCTTCAACAGGCTCCTTCGATTCTTCATTGTGATCATCCTGAATAGACGGTTCTGGAGAAGCGGACCGGGCATTAGGCTCCGGGCCCACTGCTACAGATGAGGGCGAAGAAGTCCTGATAATGCCAGGAAAAGTTGACGATGATCCAGGAGATTTTGAGAGTGAATACCCTCGCCCATCTACCATCCGTGAAGCGTCCGACCAAGCTCCAGCACCATTAGTGGCCAAGGTAGCATAAGAGTCTCGGTCATGATTTACTGCCAGTGGAGAGCTCGATGATACTGACATATTGGTCGCTAAGATAGAGCGCGTTGAGGCTGACGAGATGTAGGGTGGAGTAGGAGATGGTGACTGAGGAACGACATTTTGAATGTGCGGAATTGGGGGTTTAACACCTTGACTGCTTTCTTTCAAACCCCATAGATTCTTCAGACTACGTTTCTTCTTGGGTTCAAGTTTTCGTGAAATTGCCATGATTGAGAGGGATGAGGACCTAGGATTAAATCGCTAGCATCTGAACTCAATAAATAGGATAAGTTGGACTACGAGAAAGAAGCCTTGCTGTACAAAGTTTGACGATCAGTGAGGAGATATTTGGATGTTAATTAGCGCAATCCTCACCGCCTCGGGCTAAGAATAACACGACACAACATAGCTTGGCCCTGTCGCAATGTCATATATGTCGAGCTGTAAGTATCTCGAAACGCTTCTAATGTGATTGAGTAAAATAAGAAGATCCTTGGTGAAAGATCGAAAATTTCACGGTACAATTCACAGATGAGGCGAGATTTTTGCAGCAATATGTACGCAGAATCAGTGAAGCACAAGTTCAATTTCGACTTATTTGAACGGGTACATACAGTGCAGATGTATTGCAATATCCATTCCCGTGTCCACCTCGAGAGTTTGTCCCACTGATTTCACATAGCGCCGACAACAAAATCAATGTCAAGAAGAGTGCTCCGTATCGTACTCTGCGTTTAACACTATCTCCTTCTCCTCCGTGACAGTCATCGTTACAGGAAGTCGTAAATCGCACTGAAGCAAGGTTTCCCAAGTATTAGGTTCACGGCCTAATAACCATCGCACGGTGTTATTGTTGCCAGGGATTCCTCTGTTTCATAAATGTCATCCAACGAGAGGTAAACAACATCAATAAACACGAAACGAACCTGCGATCATAATAATACAGCATTCTCTCCATTGCCTCGAGGGCATAATAGCTAGTGGGGTTGACAGGCACGGCCGCTGACTGAATCACTTCGTCTCGAGGAACCACTTGAATCTTGACGATCTGTCCTCCTTTAGCCCTCGTGATCGAACCAGCAACTTCCTCAAGTGAACAGTTTTCTCCGACGAGCTCATAACGTGCACGGTTGTGAGGAGTAGGATCAAGTAAAACCAGTGCGGCTATACCGCCTAGATCCTGTAGATCAAGGAACCCTTGAAGCGTAGTCGGATTATATGCACAAGGAAGGATGCCAGTCTTGACGACTTCTTTGACGTTGATGTTTTGCATATATGAAGAAGGCTGTTGAATGGGTCAATATCGCAACCGCAAGACAAGACTCTGCATACCTCTCACCTGAAGAATAGTGTAGTTGAGCCCCGATTCGACTAGGTACTCCTCAACTCTACAAAATAAAGATGAGTTATAGATAACCGCATCGAGATGATGTTCAAACGTACTCCAACTTGATCTTATGATTCAAGAGTTTCGTCAACAATGGGAACAAAACGCTGCAAAACACGAAATGCTTGACACCAGCATCTCTCGCAGCGTCGATGAGTGCGATTCCCATTGCAGCTTCCAAAGAACTGAACGCGGGACCATTGTGAAAGACAATATCCACATTCTTCATTACAGGAGGAAGGGTACTTGCTTCCATGTAATCTGCGATGACGAACGAACTCTCTGGAAGATCAGGGAACTCCGCTTTGAGTTTGTCAATCCCATGTTGCGAGTGTACCATCAGTCGTAAATCAGGCGGAGAGGCCTCGGCGACTATAAGTATAGCTTTGAGAACATATCGAGAGGTTCGTCCTGATGCACCTGTGATCAAGATAGTCATGATGATCCTAAAAAAACGATGGTGCGAATAGGAATCAGTTATGGCGACATGGGGGTGCGAAGAGAACGAGAGCAGACCTGTTTGTATACGCGCAAGATTATGCAGTGGGTACCTCAGTGGGGTCGCGGCGAAACATATCTAGGACTCTTTTATATTCAAAGTTCTGAGGGAGAGACGCGTCACTGATATGTTCAGGATGGGAGCATGGTTGTCGTCATTGTCATCGAACGAACCTAGAAAAAGTCTTGTGCGGGAGGTGCATATGAGGATGCCGACCCCTTTCGTGTGTAGTTGGAATATCCCGTGTGATTCTGCGTATCATCCAAATCTTCATCGTTGGGCAGAAACATAGGAAACCGAAACAACAACAAATGTGAGGCTGAAAGTTTGAAGTTTAAGTGTGTACCACTGCTTTGAGTGGTTGGTGAAAGCTTTAGGGGAAGGTGGTAGCTGCGGTACAAGTATGACTGACCGTTATCACAAGATTAATCGTTGAATTATTCACAACTAGTGACATCGATATCAATTTGGCTCACAGCTCGGTTCTAGTATTTGTTCAACGAGAGTATGTAAACATGCATTGGAGTTTTCTAAATTCTTAGTATTACACGTAGGCGTAAAAATCTACGAGTCGGAGCAGCTATAAAGTTGAACAGAGCTGAACACTCAA
This sequence comes from Abortiporus biennis, assembly GCA_022606235.1. Classification (NCBI taxonomy): domain Eukaryota; kingdom Fungi; phylum Basidiomycota; class Agaricomycetes; order Polyporales; family Podoscyphaceae; genus Abortiporus; species Abortiporus biennis. The sequence continues at coordinate 505,320 of JABYQP010000004.1, read as the reverse complement.
TTCTAAAAACAGATATAAACAAACAGGTCGTCAAGAAGAGACAGAAAGGTATATATGCAATGAATTATAAATATAACCGAGAGCAACTGTCTGAAGAGCTTGTGAAGTGCAAAAGGAGAAAGCCAATCACGACGCTTATTCCAAGTAAGGGATTAAGGAACATGCTTCATGTTAACCAATTCGACTGCCCGTGAAATGATTTCTTCCAACGGCCATCTCTCACCATCCCCATGCTTCAGATCCAACAAATCACCGATTTCATCGCAGGCCTTGATAACACAATCCACATCCTCCTTAGTGTGTGACGCACTAAGACAGAATCGGACACGAGAAGTAACGAGAGGAGTTGCAGGGTAGGCGACAACGACAACGACGATAGGAGTAGCACGAGTGCGCATCATACGACTGAAAACGGCCATCTTTCCAGGGTGGAAGAGCAGAAGAGGGACAACAGGGGAATCATCATTACCATAAGTAATGAATCCAAGTTTACGCAAGGCACGATTAAGGTATCGAGTGTTGAAAGCAAGACGACGAAGTCTCATCTCACCATCCGAACCATCAATAAGTGATTGAGGAAGATGCATCCAGGGAGGAAGAGCGCTTGAAGGGGCAGTGCCCGGGTACGCAGTAGCTTCCAACCCAGTGATTGCATTGTCGGTGCTGTCTGGCGAACGGAGTAATGATAACGACGAAGACGCTGGTTTCTCAGGAAGCATTGTGACACCCATTATGCTAGCCATGCTGGCAACGACTTGAGTGAGAACGGGAGGAGCCATGGCTTCAGTATATGGACCAGTGTGAGCAGAGACACGAAGACGATCGATAATGTTCTTGTTTCCAGCAATGTAACCACCAGCAGCGCCGAAGGACTTCGTGAAGGTACCCATGAGAATATCCACCGAACGAGGGTTGATGCCATAGTAGTCACATACTCCACGACCGTGCGGGCCAAGAGCACCAACTGAGTGAGCCTCGTCAACCCACAAGTAGAACTGAATTAGAATGTCGTCAGTTGAATTGAACCTCAAGAAATATTATCCTAAGCTAACCTTGTATTTCTGCTTGAGCTCGAGAATCCTAGGCAAGTTGACCAAAGAACCCTCCATACTGTATAAACCTTCAACGAGGACCAAAATCTTCTTCCATGGCCTGTGAGTCTTGGGTTGACCTTGACTGATGACCTCGCGCAAGAGCTTTTCCAAAGACTCCATGTTGTTGTGCTTGAACATCCTGACATTGGCACCGCTCAAACGAACACCGAAACGAATAGAGGCATGGTTAAACTCGTCAGAGATAACAAGGGAGCCCTTGCCAACCAAAGCAGGGATGATTGTGGAATTGGTAGCAAAACCCATGGACGCAATCAAAGCGTCTTCCATTCCCATGAAACGCGCTACAAGCGATTCAGCTTGTTGATGAAGATCAAGTGTACCAGCTTCAAGACGCGTTCCTAAAGCACAAACACCGTAGCGCTTCACGGCTTCCTCAACAGCGTCAGTGCATGCACCATTGCCTTGAGCAAACCCAAGGTAGTTATATGAGGAAATGTTCAATGCGCGAGTTTTGGTACCAGTGGGGTGGAAAGACACGTTGCAATCCGACGAGTAGCGGTCAAGAAGGACGATGGTTCGACCGGGTACGCCCGTAACGGGAAGAGAGAAGCAATCATCCAAACGCGTTTTTAACCGACGCGTGTAGAACGAGTCAAAGTCCGAGTTCAAAGCAGCATAGCCCTAACAGAAAAGGGGAAAATGAGATTCAAGCAGTGACATACGAGCGGTGCAATACTTACATTTCGCACCATAAGATGTCTGTACGCGGATGGCTTGAATCGTTTTCCGAAGAAATCACGAATATGACCGAAGCAAATGACGAGGATGTAACTGAGGTATGTGGTTAAAAGAACATAGTAAGGGGGGTCTTGCTCTCGAACACCTGCAATAGGTTCGCCGGGGGTGTGGTGTGACGTATAACGATAGTTCTCATTGCCACAATGTCCAAACTCGGTGTGAACGGTATTGAAGGTTTGCTCTGAAGTGGGAGGAACGGCAGGGTAGTAGAGACCGCTGGCATTGTCATCGCTTTCTTCGAGAACAGTGTCCTCTGATGAGGTCGTAACTGATGAAGACAGGGAGAGAGCTGGTGTTGAACCAGGAGAGCCTTTGTTAACTCTTGCCCGAGCATCTGCTTCTGAGACGGCAGAGAGATAAGAGGCAGCGGTGGACATCGCATTTGTCGACTTTTTCTTCTTGAACATAGAGGGTGTTGGCATGGCAGGACTAATGGCCATAGGGGAGGATGGCATGGAGGCTGGCATTACGAAGTCGTCGAAGGTCGTCACCGTCGACGACGGAGAATAATATAATCCCTTTGGTCGTGAATGGCTAACGAATGGAGTTGAGAGGAGAGGGGGAGAGGAAGAGGAAGAGGAGGAATGAGAAAGTAGGCGTTGCCCGGAAAGACTCCATCAATTAAAGAGAGGGGCGCTTAGAGCTAACGCCGGCGCCTAGAAAGTCATTCCGCATTCGTCAACGCCTTCGCAACGAGACTTCGGAGATTGCACTTGGTACAACGCCTCGACCGTCCAGGAACAGGGGGATCGTTCTCTGCAAGGATTCTGCAAGGAGAGAGTAATTGTAATGACCAGCGCATGATTTTCTGCGCCCATGGATAGCAGAGTGGCGAAGGACGTTCCGAACTCAAGAGGAACTCCACCTCAGCCCGTTTCATCTCAACTCCAGCAGATTTACAATCCAGTAAAACGGTCTTATTACTATCTCTAAAGGCCCCCTAACTAAGGCTCAAAGTAATAGTACGATTATATGTAATGCCAACAAAATTCGAGTTTTAAGAATGTCCAGTGTAACAATGTCCGCCGAAAACAACTATACGATTTGGGGTATTCTTCTATGTCGTTACTTTACATTTCTATTGTGTTGAATCTCCACGACCAATGACCTTGACCTGCACAGCAAAGATCATCAGCATCAGCATCAGCACAGAGATGTATATACAACACGTACCTTGAAACCAATCTTCCTGAGCTTATCAGCATCAATGAGAAGACGACCATCAAAGACGAAGGCGGGTTTGGTCATGTGATCATATACAGTCTGCCAGTCAATTTCGAGGAATTCTTTCCATTCCGTCGCAATAACGACAGCTTCTTTATCCTTGCAAGCTTCAATAACATTGTGAACGATGGTCACATACTTCTTGACTGTACATCGACACACAAACAATGAGCTGAATTCAAGGATATGTCGATAGTGGACTTACTAGTCTCCAGGGGGGTATTAGGGCAAGCCTCAGACAAGTCCTGCCAGATCTGAGACTCCTCAACCTTGGGGTCGTAAATCGTAACGTACGCGCGCTCTGACAAAAAGTCGCGAATAAGGGTGATGGCAGCAGACTCGCGAGTGTCGCCGGTGTCAGCCTTGAAGGCGAAGCCAAGGACAGCGATGTGCTAAACAATATACGTAAGTACATAAACGGTACATAGCATTTGGCCAAACACGAACCTTGCCAGTGATGGTCTTGAACAGGGTGTCGACAACAGTCTTGGAGAATCGACTCTTCTGGTACTCGTTCATATCAACAACTTGTCTCCAGTAAGCAGCAACTTCAGGCAAGTGAAGGCTTTCTGAGAGGTATACGAGGTTAAGGATATCTTTCTGGAAGCAAGAACCACCAAATCCGACTGAAGCGCGAAGGAACTTGGGACCAATACGCGAATCGAATCCAACGGCGTGGGAAACTTCATCGATGTTGGCACCAGTCGCTTCACAGATTGCAGAAAGTGCGTTGATAGAGGAGATACGTTGCGCGAGCATGGCGTTTGCGGCAAGTTTGGAAAGCTCGGACGACCAAAGGCCGACAGTGAGGATACGCTCCTTACTGCAAGAAAACATGATGAGCATATAACTACTAATTAGGTTATTAAAATTGAACGTACGGAACCCAGTTCGCGTAAACATTGGCGAGTGCTTGGCATGCGTCAAGACCCTCACCAGTTTGGAGGGAACCGATGAGAACACGGTCGGGGCTCAAGAGATCCTTGATAGCAGTACCTTCAGCCAAAAATTCGGGATTTGAGAGGATATCGAATCGAGCTCCACCATGAGAGTTTGACTCAAGAATAGTGCGCATAGACTCTGCAGTTCTGCAAGGAACGGTAGATTTCTCGACGACGATCTTGTTTGAAGTCGCGACAGCTGCAATACGGCGAGTGGCAAGTTCAACATAGCTGTATATGCGTCACAATCAGTTCAGATTCAATCGCGATACGATCCCCCAGGAAAAGGGACCAAGAAAACTCAAAGAGGACACGTACTTCAAGTCAGCAGCGAAACCAGCACCAACACCAGACTTCTTGGTGGGAGTGTTGACACTGACGAAGATGAGGTCGGCCTCAAGGATAGCCTTATCGACATCGGTAGAGAAGAAGAGGTTACGCCCTCGTGCTTGCTTGACAACGTCGACGAGGCCAGGCTCGTAGATAGGGAGAGAGAAATCATCGCTGTTCCAGGCGTCAATACGGGATTGGTTCAAATCGACGATGGTGACAGTGATGTGCGGGCATTTGAGCGCGATGACAGCGCAAGTAGGGCCACCTGTTTTATGGCAGATCAGGTCTCATGTCCGAAAGTTACCAGGGTCTACGATCTTACCAACATAGCCAGCACCAACTGAGAGAGACAAGCGTGTAGATGTTAGTTATTTTGACTTTGACGGATTCCGGAGAGGGAGAAACGTACTGCAACAAATCTTTTTGACGTCGACGGGGGCCATTTGTGAGGAGAGGAGATGAGAGTTGGGAAGATGAAACTTTAGAGAGTGCAAGTACGATATATATCGTCGTTTGGCTGGTTGTTGGCGAGACGGTAGGAGGGGAAGATTCTGGACTAAACCAAGACTAAACTGTTCTCGCTTCACGCGGCGACCTCCGTGCTCGGCACCCTCAAACCGCAATCTATCCTTTGATCAAACACACTTCAACTCTTTTCTTTTTTTCATTATAGGAGTATGTAAAACGCGTGTTAGACCTCCAACACATAGCTTGGGATAATAATATGCATCTCATACGCCTGCAGCTGAGCAACACTGTGCTTTTGGCCTCTCACCGCTGCAATCCGATTTAATACAAACGGTTTTCTTCGGTTACTCTCTTACGACGCTATTTAATTTTTCATGCCAAGCACATCTGCAATCCGGGTCTGATAGGCCGCGTTGTTCAAAAACGTCAATAGGTAGAACGTTCGCGACTAGAGGAGCTTTCCTCCTTCCAACAATTGCATGTACAGCTCTGAAAATACTCTCTCCACACTCTCAAACTTCCCTTTGGTTTCTTGTGACCTCATTTCCAGAGCGAGCTAGAGCTCCCAGATGAACTTGCCAAACTCCGAGCTACTTTGAAGCGCCCATAATCCATGCGGGGAACAGGTGTATTGCTTTCAATACCTAAACATCATCGAGGCGAGAGTATATCTTACGCAAGTGAGAAATTCCGAATGAACGGGGGGATTGACAGGACAGACGCTAGCGAGGTCCAGTGAACTCTTACCCCCATGGTCGAGTTATCATCGACTAGAATAACTGGCACGACCTGAGCGATCCGTTGAAACTCAGAGTCAGAGTGCGTAACGTTGAGATGGAGCCGTCTAGTGCAGCTATTCTTGTTCTTCGTGCACAGACTCAAGGTTGTACTAGTAGCCATTCGCGTAGATAGTGCTATAAGATGATGTGGGAATCCTGTTCAAGGAATGATTTTGATCTTCATGGTGGCATATGGAAAGTGGCCTCTGAGTAACAACGTTCTCAACAGCTTGAATGAAGTTGTCTGTTGGCATTGGTCTCGGCTATCTCGGAAGATACTGCGATTACATCAAACTGAACATCTGCCTCTAAGAGCATAATGCTCATCCAACGCACCTTCGACAAATTGATCCTCCAGAGCATGAAGAATGGTGGGGTGTCCACTTATCAATAGCCAGAATGGTAATATCTGTTGCAACTCAGGAGAAAGGAAAGCACCGATGTCAAGAAAACAATCGAAGGGACGGCGATACAATGAAGACGCTGTGTATGGTAGTGTAGACGTAAGACAGAGTAGCAGCAGACTGTAAGGTTTGCTCACCATCCAATATTCACTCCATCCAGCCAAGTTCGTATTCGCTTCCGGTACGACACAAGTTATGAATGAAGATAATAGCCAGCCGTAGCATACCTGAACGTGAGCTCCGCATCGCAATATAAAAGACCTGTAGTGAAGAATCAATTCAAATCATCTCCTTGAATCTTCGTCAATAACTGAACAACTTGAACTCACCATGCCCGCTTTCCAAGACTTTAGTGACTATGTTGACAAGCACAAGACTGACTTCATCGACCGGTTGACTACAGCAGTCAGCATCAAAAGGTTTGTCTAACCTTCATTAGATACCGCAGGTTTCACCGCGCTCATGCATTGCCCAAACATAGTGTCAGTGGAAATACCACCCCAGATGGCAGAGACGAGGTCATCAGGATGGGCCATTGGCTCGGCGACAGACTTAAAGAAGTCGGTGTCAGCGTTGAGCTTAGGGATATTGGAGAGCAATCTGTCAAAGTCGACGACCAAGACACTACAATTCCACTCCCTCCAATCGTCCTTGGTAAAACCGGGAATGACACCAGCAAGAAGACAATCCTGGTCTATGGTCATTATGATGTGCAACCTGTAATGCTTTCGTTCGGTTATTGATTTGTGAATGAAATATCCACTGATTGTGACCATCATAGGCTCCCAGCGACGACGATTTCAACTTGAAAGTCGACGATGCAAAGGACACCATGACCGGACGAGGTTCCACTGACGATAAGGGTCCTATCATGGGATGGCTTAACGTCTTAGAAGCCCACCACGCGCTCGGTCTACAGCTTCCTGTGAACATGCGATTTTGTTTCGAGGGAATGGAGGAAAGTGACAGTACCGGACTTGACGATCTAATCATTGAAGAAGCCAAGAAAGGTGATCAAGGTGCATTTGACCATGTCGACTACGTTTGCATTGTAAGTTTATTTTTTCTCCTTTGCTATGTGCTTGTAGCTCGCTCTTTCGAGTGACCGAAATCTGATATTCAACAGTCAGATAACTACTGGTTAAGTACCATGACTCCCGCAATCACTTACGGCTTGAGAGGTATTGCCTACTTCGAAGTCAATATCAAAGGTCCCGGAAAAGACATCCACTCTGGCATTTATGGAGGGACTGTATTCGAGCCTATGACCGATCTCTTCGCGATCATGAGTAAACTTGTCAGGTCCGACGATGCTCACATTCTAATTCCAGGCGTCTACGATGGTATCCCAGAGCCTACAGAGGAAGAGAGGTAATCATTAATTAAATATATTCCTTTCGAAGTTTTGAACACTCACCTATTTATAATCACAGGGAGGAGTTCCGGAAGATGAAATTCAGTATCATCGACGATCTTGAGATACCCATTGGTGGAAATGTCGCCATTTCATCGGATCCGGTAGTCGTCTTAATGAACCGTATGCGCAATCCTTCATTATCCATCCACGGTATTTTCGGAGACGTGAGTGGAGTTGAAGGCGCGACCATCATCCCTGGAAACGTTACAGGAAGGTTTAGCATAAGGTGAGATATTTTGACCCAGACACTAGCTTCTGCAGTGCATGGAATCGACGTTGGAAATTCCAGGCTGGTCAAACCTCAAACTCCTGATGACATTAATAAAAAGGTGACCGAATATTTGAACTACGAGTTCAAGAAGCTTGCGTCAAAGAACACATTGACCGTGACGATGGTTACAAAAGGTGATGCTTGGGTGGAGAACCGGGATAGTCCAAACTATGCGGCAGCCATTGCTGCGACGGAGGTCAGCATGCATCCTCAGCTCCAATTGAACAATGACTTACAAAACATTGAAAACGATCTGTAGGAGGTTTGGGGAATGACTCCAGATGAGACTCGAGAAGGAGGATCAATCCCTATTGTCTTGACATTCTCTGAGCAACTTAAAAAGAACATTCTTCTTCTTCCAATGGGTCGTGGTGACGACGGTGCTCAGTACGTCTCCCATTCAACATTGGACGTATGACAAAACCTTGACTTATTTCCAACAGCTCTGATGTTGAGAAGATGAATATCTCTAACTTCATGATCGGAGTGAGTGCCAAAATACGAATGCAACTTCACAGCAGCCCATTGACCTATACTTTCCAGACCAAACTTCTCGGATCATACTTGTACAAGATCGCTGGGGTCTAAGAAGACTTCAAAGTAAACCGTCTTCGCAAAGCTTGATTGGTCATTGACTCGAAACGGCATCTGTAGCAGTATGCGTATGTGTTGCAATCTTCCGAACATTTTGATTTTCATTAGTTTCATGTACGAGATGTTGTAGAATTAGACAGAGTGTTATTGTAGGTGATGGTTAGGGACGAAGATGAATTGAAGACGAATTTGACGATGTTTACCACGCGTTCATGACGCGAGGCCCACCAGACCGATAATCTAATCTAAACTTGTCCATACGATGCAGTGCATATGGCTCTCAGCCAGAGAAAAGGAAACTCTGCTTCCCCTCTTCCACCCACGACGACGACTTCGAACTTAGGCGTATAAGTATCTAAAGACTCACAATGGTTGCTCCCCAAGAATTTATTCAATTCGTGGACGATAATACCGATAACTTCATTAATCGTTTAGCTGAAGCTGTTGCGATCCCGAGGTTCATTTCATCCTTCAAACGAGATTCTTCTTCGATGCTCACACTGAATTACTTGTATAATTTAGTATAAGCGGAGATGCTACTCGTCGTCCAGATGTTGTGAAGATGGCAAACTGGTTGAACAACCAACTTCAACGATATGGCGCCAAGACTGAATTAGTTCCATTGGGTACCCAAGTTCTTGATGGCAAGACAATTGATCTTCCTCCAGCCATTCTTGGTCGGATCGGTGACGACCCCAAGAAGAAAACGATACTGATTTATGGTCATTTTGATGTCCAACCCGTATGTTTCTCTTCGGTTTCATCGAAGTCATATATATCGTCTCAACGAGATTTGTTTCTGTGGGGTTTGATTTATATTTATCTAGGCAGAGAAAGGAGATGGTTGGAACACTGAACCTTTCAAACTTCATGTTGACAAGCAGTCAGGAAAGATGTTTGGCCGTGGATCCACTGATGACAAAGGTCCAATCATGGGTTGGATTAACGTCCTTGAAGCTCATCAAAAGTTGGGTATCGCCTTACCCGTGAACATGCTCTTTTGCTTCGAAGGTATGGAGGAAAGCGGTAGCGAAGGTCTCGACGACTTGATTGCCAGTGAAGCAAAGAAAGGTGATAAAGGATGGTTCCGTGGTGTTGACGCTGTCTGCATCGTATGTGACTTCAATCCCTTACTTCTGAACCCGAACTAAATGCACTTGAATAGTCTGATAACTATTGGTTGAACACAAGGACACCATGCCTGACATATGGTCTTCGTGGTATTGCTTACTATCAGATCACCGTCTCTGGCCCCGGCGCAGATTTACACTCTGGAATCTACGGGGGTGCCGTGTACGAACCCATGACCGCCTTAATTGCTCTTATGAGCAAGTTAGTCACTCAAGATGGTCATATCCTTATCCCTGGTGTGTACGACGGAGTAGTAGCAGCAGACGCGGACGAACTGCAAGTACTTTTTCACATCATCCATCATCGTTACTATGCTCAACTTGACCCTTTAAATCACAGTAAGAAATACGAAGACCTTGACTACTCTGTCGCAGATCTCGAGAGTGCAGCCGGTGGAAAAATCGCCAACTCAACCGAGAAAACAACAGTCTTAATGGCCAAGATGCGAAACCCATCTCTTTCCCTGCACGGTATCGAAGGCGCATTTTCCGGAGCAGGTGCTAAAACCGTCATTCCAGCAACAGTCCACGGTAAATTCAGTTTACGATTAGTACCTCCTCAAACACCAGAAGATATCACCAAGAAAGTCATTTCCTACGTGGAATCCGAATTCGGCAAACTCAATAGTAGACTTACGATGAAGATTGAGTATTTGCATGGTGGCAAACCTTGGGTTGCAGATTATAATCATTGGAGTTTCGAAGCTGCGAAACGCGCTACTGAGGTAATGCAGAGTTTTTTTTGGTGATGTGGCATGATGAAATGTTCATTGTACTTGACAGGCCGTTTACCTTCAAACCCCCAACTACACTCGAGAGGGAGGATCCATCCCTGTCACACTCACGTTCGCAGACAACTTAGGTGTTAACGTAATGCTATTGCCTATGGGTCGAGCTGATGATGGAGCTCAGTAAGAAAAATCTCACTTCCACCATCCAACCCAACATTCAGCTGATCATATCTGCAGTTCCACCAACGAGAAGATTGATATTTCGAACTATATCAAAGGAGTCAGTATCCTTTCTTCGTATCTATCTTGATCCACCGACTCATGTGTCAATTTATCCTTCTTCTACAGACAAAGCTCCTTGGTTCATACCTTTACGAAGTCGCCGAAATTACTCAAACGAAGGCCTGATTGTATGAAGAAATTTATAATCCAAGAGGTTTTGTAGCAGTACACAAGGGAGAATAGTATCTATTAGCTATCGGTAGCAGTAACACAAATGCATTGTATCATTTCAAATCAGTCAGGAGTCCTCAACGATACGTATGGGCAAAATGGATGATCTACAATCTAGAAATGAGACAGAAAAAGAAACAAAGACAAAAATCGTATATAAAAGTCCTACGTAAAAAGCTATGGTATACAACCTAAGTAGGTGATCATCAACGAAGACAAAAAATCACAAAAAGGAATCCAGATATCAACCATTCTATGAAGAAGTATCCGAACTCGACGCCTTGCCAGAAAGAAAATTCAAATTTCCTCTCGAACTACTGTTGGTATTACTACTACCACCTCTTCGTCTATTCCCAAATCCTGCATTTTGCTGTGAGGATCCATCTGGGGAAACATCGTATGGACCTCTTGGACTTCGTAAAATACCAGGTGAAGGTTTCGTAGATGGAGCACGACTATTCGCAGTCGAAGATGAATTTGAATTCGAATTTGGGGTTGAAGTGGGCCGGGCAGTCGTGGTGGTACTAATAGTAGTAGCTTGACCCCCAAATATTCTTTCCCTAGCAGCTTGATATTCCGCCTCTCTTTCAGCATAAGATTTCTGAGATTCCAAACCAGATCCAGGACCAGTAGAAGTATATGAAGAGGACGAAGAAGAGGAAGAAGAATTCGAAGACAATGCATTTGTTGGTGGTCTTTTCAAAATTCGAAGTGTAGGTTGAAAAGCAGCTTGAGGTAATAAAGGTATAGTCGAAGGACCCGTACTTGAAGATGAAATAACTAGTTCTGGCATTGGTGCTTTTTGATTCCTGAATGATGCGAAGTCATTAAAGAAAAGTAAATGTTAGAAACGTTCAGTGTCGTTACTGTAATAAGGAGGTTGAAAGAGAAAGAGAACGATACATGATCGATACTGATCAAACCGTGTTCTACATTCCAATGAACACGAAGAAAGGAAACACTCACGCATCCTCCCAAAGTTTCTGAGGTTGTTCCCCCTCACTTTCATCCTCCTCTTCCGCGTCCCAATCATCCGGAACCACTGTAGCTTTCATTGGTATCGATTTCGAGGACGACCCAACTATAGGCTAGAAAGGTCAATTTCAGGTTAATTTTATTTGCATTCTCAAAAGTACCAACTTACACTTCTAGTGGTCTGGGGATGGACGTCCCAAGGATCAGGTGAAAGTGAAGAGATGTTTGTGACTGACATCCTGGTACTACTTAATAGCTTCACTTGAAGACGTAGTAGCTTGTTGTGGCTGATTAGCTTGGAGGAATCCTAGTAAGAAAGTAAAGTAAAGACAGATATGCACGAATGTGATACCTATAGTCAGGAAGCTAGACGAGAGGTTTCAGTTGAAGAGAGCAGAATGAATTTGGTAAGTTGCAGACTCAATTGGACGATCATAGGCGCTTATCCTTTGTGACCTTCAAGAATTTTGTATTCTACCGCGACTCTGTTCATTTACGCATTAACATTCGGGCTTAGACTCGAGAAAGTTGCAACTATCCCGTATTGAATGCCATAGACTTCCACCCAGTCAGCTTTTATCATATCCTCATAACCTCAACTTATCCCTACCTGACTTCCGTTCTCGAACTTTTCGCCACATCAAGTCGAATCCCCATAACCCGGGTTACGAAGATTGCAGAAAACAGTGCAAACGAATCATTTATTTATACCATCTAATAGTATTACGGTCAAGACCTTCAAGTATCATATTTCACTAGACCTCACTACTCAAAGTCTCAAGCTCTTGCAAGCTGGCCGCTTTCATCGTTCTTCTATATACTAAAGTAGTTGCACCTCCCCGGTCTTCATTTCCCTCGCATGAAATATCAGGCAAAGCTCTTTAGGTCTCTCAATGCAAAATATCACCAAAGTGCAAAAACCAAGCTTAAAAAGCGCATCGGGAATCGGGATTTATATGGGGCTAAGAGGACATGCAGCCTTGACAACCTCAAGAACAATTCTACCAAAAGTCACTGAAAATTATCAATATTGATGTCTAAGATCTACTGTTGCGCACGAAAGGTTTTGTCGACATCGTCCCGCCGGAACTTGGAAGTGTTTATCAGTATCTATGACGATGATACAGAACTTACGTCGTAAATGATCCTGTTGTCGCCTCCTCCTCTGAATCCTCGTCCTCGGATACGCATTACTATTCTATGCTCCTCGTTATGATGACGATATGACTTTGGTCGATATCACCTCTAGCAACCGTCTTTCCGACCTTTCATTGACAAACCGAACATCTGTTCATTTTGTTACACTATTCCCTCGGACTAGGAAACACCCGGTCTCAAAAGGAATGTTGCATCACCAATGCCGCCTCAAGTGCAGAGATAGTAGATACAATAGGACACTCTTCGTTGCCCAACTCAAAAAAAAGGTATATCCCTCTTCACACATTTGGTTCGATGAATACCACATTCCAAGTCCTGAGACTCAACGTTCGAACAATATGTGCGCTTTCACCAAAGTTTCCGAAATACCAGTGTCATCATCGGAATAAATGAAGCTCAGGTATACTGACACTGGCAGTACTTAGTGTCATGACGAGACAAAGCAGATAATCGGTGGATTTAAACACTCTTCGCGACTTCTCTTCTGAAATCTTCGTTTCCTTCTCTCTAGCAATTCTGACTTGTGGTCCTAGGAATCATAATAGTTTGGCAGATTGAACTTACTTACTCCATTGACACCAGCTGCTATCATCGGCCACTCGTACCGGTTTGACTTACTCGCTATTAGATACAGCAGTAATTCACGCACTTGGTTGGAAGATATTGAATATAGATCTCGGTCTGTCCTCTCATATTTCTCCATCCTACCTCACTCACTGATTTCTGAATCTACGCCGATCCCTCCGCTGTATACAGCTCAAACCCGATATCGGATTTTAGTATTTTACTCGAATTTGTATTTCGCAGCTCCATTCCAAGGATTCCAACAATTCCAGAAAATGAGAAAAAAAAACGTACCTGCCCTTCCGGACCGCAATATTCCGTCCAAAATTTCGAGATTACTGATCCATGCGACAACGGCACGTCCGAAGTAGTTCTGTACTACGACTATTAGGATGTGTCAGAAACAAACTAAGCTACTGGTCGAGAATCTCATCTCAACGTGCGGCGTCGTCAAATCTTTCTTATGAATTTTTTTCAGAAATTGATAAGGAGAACATGCAAGGTTTTTCGGCCGTCGAACAGCGGCGTGACATTATGGAAGACACCAAGTTCCAAGTTCCAGCTTCGAATTCACATCCTTGTCTAAGTCTTTGCTATGGAACAACTTCCATGTTACTTGTACTATAACATGAACAAATGCAACACATTACAAACATTGAACGATAAAACTTCAAGTTCCCCAATCCCAGACGCAAACCCCATTGATGCAAATCTCCGAGGTCTAGATTATTCGACTGAACGTTGAACATCAACAATACAGTAAGCAATATGTAGAGTAGTACTTACTCTGGAAAACCCAACTTGATCTGATGATATCGGTTTCAAACAGCCAATTCAATACATGGCATATGCCAGGGGGCTTGTACGATCATCGTACGTACTGTACATGTATACATAGTACGGCGGAAACACACTCTTCACCACCGTCCCCAACATCCCATTATATGCATTGCACTTTACTTAGCTTTAGACTCGGTGAGCACAATGTAAACTGTGACGATAACGAACGAAACTAAAAAGGATTTTAGACACAAGAGAAAATATGTTTATCCATTATTATTAACTGTTCCCAGTCTATCGGTACTCAATTTCCAACTTATGAAGTATCAAATTGTTACCGTCGGTATCAATAAATTGAGGAAGAGGCTGATTCGTATACAGTACAAACAACCTTCCTATCCCAAGTAAGTACTCGCACAGAGAGAGGGGGCCGCACTCATCTGCGGCACCAAGCTATGCCAAACCCCCTTTATAACTTGTTTCTGATTCCATCGTAATGGAAACAAGGTCACACGAAAGACGACGAGATGGATCGCATATAGATCCAATGTAGGACAAATATTCTCAATCGAAGTGAACATGTATCCTCAAATGAAGGGAAAGGGTTGAATAGGTCTAGTGACTGACAAAGCTCGAGGCATTTATTCAAAAACAGTGAGAATATCTTCCTTGATTCATGCGATGTTTTTCGAACGCAGCAGAAATTCGAGCTGCGGAAAAGATTTCATTGTCGGTGGGGTAGGTTCGAAAAATCAAAGTTGTACGATGGGTTGAAGATAACGCTGTCCAAGCAAAGGGGACATTCCCAATGATGTATCGGCACCGAATGGGGTGGCATTGAAGTTGTCTTGTATTTTTGTGGAGGGCGAAGAAGTATTCTCACATGGAGGGGTACGTTATTATTATTGTTAGAACACCACGCGGTAATTGAACGAATAGACGACCTTCCAGCTTCGAACTGATCAGACAATTCTCTGCCTTCGCCATCTTCTAATCAGCAGAGAATGACTACCACCCCCTCCTCGGCCCTGCCTCACGCAATCTGCTCGTACTAGCGGCAGAGATAACGACAAGGGAGAGTGCAAGGTGAATTTGATTAGAGAGCGCCATTCCGGTGTATTTCCCGCGCCGGAGTTTAGCGGGGTGAACGATAGCATCGTGGCGTGCAAGCTGGATTAGTCTGGCAAACTAGTTTTTGATGTCGCCAAAGAGTCGGAAGCTGGAGATTTACCTTACAAACACATCCCGACTGCGAAATCTTGCAGGCGGCCGTCACAGTGTTGTCGCTCAAGGAGTTTGCTTGCCGCCGACATGGGAAGCGCGCCGTTGGGACCGCGGCTTTCACCAAAAACAGGCCACGACAACACCGCAGATTACCTCAGCAGCAGCGTTTGTTTTTTGTAATGCCCTTTTTTGGCAGATTCGAAGAAAAAAAACATAGGTAGGGTGTCGCTAAACGTCGGAGAAATAGCGACCGGTGGATGACGTCCTGAACACCTTTCGTCCGTAACCTTCCGTACCTGGAGCGTATCGATCACGCCCAGATTCCACACCAAGATCTCTCCAAAACGTGAGGAAGGCACATTTTGGAAAATACAAATAAATATCCTCGTGCAGTAGTCAGCGGCTGCCCTTCACTGCTCTCTGTACGTACCACTCGACTTCTAATACGTCCGCAATACATCTGTTTGAGCCAACACAGCGGGCACTGGACCGACAAATTCAACGCTCTGAAACTGACCCTGCGGAGTAAACCTCCATCTCCCACTACAAAAACAATGTTCTAGTCCGGGGAAAGCATGCATTCAATGTGGAGGCTTTCTCCGAGGATGCATTTCAAAAGCGGTACCGAGTCGAGCAGCAACAGAGTTCCTCGGTACGGATTTAAACAGGACCAAGTCTCTTTCTGAATGAAACAGCGTGCTCGACGTGTTCTATCCTCAGCCGGTGGGAACTCGAGGGATAAACGACGGAAGTCTGTGCTTTCTCCTACTGACAATGGTGCATGGCCTGACAAGACTGAGTATTTGTTCGACGACTTGTGTGGCATTCAGGCCGTATTTGTAGCAGCCAGAGCGTCGGGGGTGTCCTCGTACACACAAATCGAGAGCTGTATTTTTGGCGGTCTGCAGCTGTTCTCTTCGAGGATGCGAGAAGCTCAAGAGGATGGGAAGATGTGGCTTGAATCGGTTAGAGTTTAAGGAATTCACCTCCACGTGAGCGATGGGCGGAGTATGGCACTCGGGCATAAAACGAGTCCAGCCAAACCCACCCATCACACTCGTCTCTGTCGACATAAACAGCCTGCTCGCTGCACCACACGTCGAGCAGACATCCTTTCACAGCGTCCACTTGCGCCCACTACACCGGCTAAAGCCATTCCCGAAGCCGGAACCGAGGGATCGACCATCAAACCACGATCAGCACAGCGGCTCCGAACGTCGGCGACGGAAAAGTAGCAGTCGGACGCGGGTGCGTTAGGGACCTTCTCCTCTACGTACAGAAAAAAAAAACACGAAAAAAAAAACAAATCACCAAAACATATCCTGCCATCAAAACTGCTCTCCAGCTAGTCCAGTCCGAGTCCTCGGCGCCGGCTCTCCGTAAATTTTAGATTGCACTCGAATCATCGGTTTGTCAAATTCATCTCAAAGCTTACTTCATCTTCTAACTCTGTCTTTCTTCTCCTCTTTCTCTTTTCGCCTGTTCGTCCTCGCGTCCCTGGCCATATCTGTGGCTGTCTTCTTGCTTTGCTCGCTGGTGCCTCTCTGAACATGACCTATTCCGACAATTACTCCAATAACCGTTATCCTTACTTTGAACAGTATCCTAAATCTTACACTCATTCTAATCATATTCAACAACCTGTCCCGGTCAAGGTCGAGGTCAACGACTCCCCCAACCTCCACACATCGTCCTCCCACCATTACCACCAACACCAGCAGTCTCTCGCACAATTCAGCCACAAGCCAGTTCTACCAGTCTACCGCTTCACCGACCCCGGAGCAGGGCACATCTCCAGTCCTTCCCCCTCTGCTTCATCCACTTCCTTTCCTTTTATGTCTTCGCATCCGTGGCCCTCTTCAACCTCTGCTTCAAATGCCGGATCTTCATACCAGCACCAGCAACATCATCACCACCATCAGTCCTATGCGTCGGACCGTTTACACGGATATCCACTGCCGGCTTCCATGAATGGTCATTCGCAAAGTCACGCACAAAACATGTCGATGAACGACGAGTATGAAGATGCGGACGATGACGCTTTAGGTGATCTCCCTCCAAGTTCCCTCGGAATGGGAATGGGATACGGTGGTTCAGGTTTTGCAGGTTCTGATTCTGGCACTCAAGGGAGCTCCAAGGAGAAGACCGTTAGACGTCGGAGTAGCAAAGCTTGTGATCAATGCAGAAAATCAAAGTGCAAATGCGAACGAAGTAATCCTCAAGAGCCTTGTCGTAACTGTGTTATGCTTGGTACTCGTGCGTGTCTTCTTCGTGTCTTCGTTAAATTCACGTCATAATCTCATGACTTTATTTTATTTTACTCTATTTTTCTAGCGTGCACTTTCTTAGGACCGTCGCGTAAACGTGGCCCCCCAAAAGGTTACATTGACGCTATTGAGGCACGTCTGCACCAAACGGAAGCGTTGATTGGGATTCTGTTGTCGAGCAAAGACAACCGTGCAAAAACGCTATTGGAAGACTTGAGTTTGGTAAGTCTCTTTGTTCAGCCTGATTTGCGATAAATAAACCATTGCCTCGTGTTCAATCTAACGGTTTATTTTCTTCCTCAAAGGATCCACTCGCAAAAGATATTATTAATCGTGTAAACAACTCACCGTACGGATACAAAGGTCGTAACAGAGGATCCGAAGCACCTTCCAATAGGCCACGACCGCCAGCGAGCGAACCAAAGGAGAGTGAAGGGATCAGTTCACAGCCCACCCAGTAAGCTTCCTACTTGTTCGCAACCGTCAGAATAGGATCCTAATAATTTCACAACAGTCCGTCAAACGAATGGCAAGATCTTGTCACCGAAAAACTCAACTCAGTGGCAGTCGAACGGCACACAGCACTAGCAGAGAATGAGCATGTTTACGGGGCTGATGATGGCGATGTCGTGGCGACCTCAACAAATGAAACAAGCGGTCAACCTCCATCTCCATCTGACGACGAAGAACCACGACCTGGGTCAGCTCCCGGGACGAAGCACTCATCTGATACTAATAATGGACGACCATCACTAAGTCTTCAACCTGTTTCTGGCGCCGCTGGCCCGGCGTCTGCTCCTGCTATATCTCAGACTTCTCGTACTACTGAATCAGAACCTGGCCATGAGAGTGGTAGGAGACAACGTCGACGCCTTGAAGGCGAACAAAATCAAGGCGAAGTTGGAAACAGATCTCCATCGACTGCGTCGATATCTGGGCGATCACGTTCTCCGATGCATTACGCTTTATTACCTCCACATCCAGTTGTTTTGAGTGCAAGGTCATCCCTAGCTTCATTACGTATTGCCCGTTCGTCCCTTTCACCTGAGGCGAGAGATACTGATGCTGATGCTGATGAAGAGAGCATCAACGGTGAAGAAGAAGTCGAAGGCGAAGATGAATTAGCTATTGCTGTTGGTCAGTTGAGCATGAACGAGGATGATCAAGTCCGATATCATGGGAAAGCAAGCGGTCTACATCTACTCATGGGTGAACGAGAGGACGGTCGACATGAAGGCGGTATCTGGTATGTTTAGCTTCCTTCTATTATAGACGTTACCTATTTCATTTTTATTTTCAGGCGGTTCCCTAAGTCAAGAGTATGGCCACCTCTTCCTGCGACAGCCAATACTCCAACGAAGAGCGAAGAAGATTGGGCTACCCTTCTACCTGATCCTTCGGAACAAGAACATCTTTTAGAATTGTACTTTACTTATGTTCACCCATCTCTTCCTATTCTTCACAAGCAAGCTTTCATGGATAGTTATCGGTACACGTCAGTCTCCTCTCTCCAATTCAATTTTTTTCATCACTAATCGGTCAAATTTTTCTTAGTTATAAGCAGGCTTCTACACCAACTTCCCCGGATCCTCAGTCGCCTTCACCTTCCCGACCTCGCGATCCCAAACGTCGTCGAGTTCCCGTTCTTCTTCTACTATCCATGTTCTCAATCGCTGCCAGGTATTCATCAGCTTCAAGCGTGAACGTCCCATCCCCTGAGGAAGGTTCAATGTGGGCTGCCGGAGACACTTTCATGGAAGACGCTAAAATCATTCTCGACAGTTCATATTCGCAATCACGTCCGACCACATGTCAAGCTTTGCTTTTGTTAGGTTATAGAGAAGTTGGAATTGGTTCAATGGCTCAAGCTTGGTTGTATATTGGTATGGCTGTTAGGATGGCTCAGGATCTTGGCATGCATAAGAATGCGGATAAATGGACGAATGTGGGAAAGAATTTGTTTACGCCTGATGAGTTACAGGAGAGAAGAAGAATTTGGTATGGGTGTGTTGTAATGGATAAGTATGTTTCGACGTACATTGGAAGGCCGGTCGCTATCTTTGAGAATGACTTTGATACAGAGTTGCCTAGTCTAGATGAGGTAAGTTTTTTTTAGGAATTTTTCTAAATGATAAATGTTGATTAATCGGCTGGGTCTTTAGGTGGAGGAATTAGAGTCGTGGGCTCCTCACCCGTCTGCTCCATTACTAGAAAGTGCCGATGAACCACATCCTCGTACCATGTCACCGGTTACAGGACATGTACTTTCGTCCTTCAACGAATTTTCAAAACTTTGTCAGTTCCTCTCCCATCTCGTGTTGTTCCCATCTAACATGCTCCTCGCTTCCTACAGCCATCATCTTGAGTATGATAATGCAAACTATGTATCCGATTCGACCTCACTTATTCCGACTAACTGAATTTTCTCGCTTGGAGAAACTTCTGGACACTTGGTATTATCAACTACCGGATCATCTTTGTTTCGATCCTGCGTCACCAAAACAAACTAATTTACCTCCTCATACTCACGTGCTTCATCTTCATTATTGGTGTACGGTTATTCTCTTACATCGACCCTTGTAAGTCAAGATCCCTTGTTTGTTTTATCCGTTTAACTCATTAATATCGTTGATCTTAGCATTCGAAACTTGTCGGACGCTATGTCTAGACCGTAAGATTATCCCAGTTGTGTCTAATTTTTATTCATTCATTGAATCCTTTTTCCGTTCAGACCACTGAGTCCCTCTAAAGACGCAGAGGCTCTCGCCAACCCTCGACGAAATTATGATATATGCGTGCAAGCCGCGAATAATATCACATCGATAGGTACGCTTCAATCTCATTCCCTTCTCTTATCACTTTTCCGCTTACAATGTGTAGTTTCTGTGTACGTCGAGAACCACTGTATTCGAAGAGCGTCGGTTTTCCTCTGTTACTACATCTTCACTGCTGCGATCATGCACGTAGCGACTCGTAAGTCCATCTATCTACCTTGAGGACGAATGTACGATACTGACGATTGTATTATATCTCAGTGACGATGTATCCTTCTGATCCTCAAGCAAGTATAGGTTTGCACAAGTGCATGGATGCTCTTCACTTGATGCAAAACGTATGGCCAAGTGCTTGGCGAGCCTATCAACTTCTCCACGGATCCAAAGTCCAACCAACACCCACACCATCTCGTACTTCAATGTCACCGCCATCATCGCAATCGGAACGACATAAGAGAACGGCGGAACATGCTCTTGATGAGCCTTCTTCAACTACTTCTCGTCTTCCCGCGGAACCACTCTACCGTAACTCATCATCGAGTTATAGCAGGATGAGTAGCCATAGTTCATCTAATCAACAACCTTTCGCATTAGGAATCGATATTCCAAGTAACGACACTCCTTCGTTCTATCCTTCATTTGATAGATGGGCTCCAGAAAACGCTTTAGGCAATTTTTCAGGTTCATTACCGACGAGTTCGTTATCAACATCGGTTCTTCCGCAGCAATATAGTACAGGATTGATGGATGAACGGTCCCATCGAGGACAAGAAAGATCTACTCAACGTTATCCGCAGTATTGGAATGATTATAGCTCTATGGGACAGATGGAGGCAACTTATGCAGTACCTGTGGTTGGAGACATGGTGCCACCGAACACAAGTTCTCGTACCAGTCAATCCACTGGTTATGGTCAAGATTATACCGTCTTCAGTAAGTTTTTCATTCTTAAGCTCGGTCATGTCAACAAGCTTTACTTACGTGAATTTTATATTCTTCGTTAGATAATATGCCTGGTAGTCAGTAACTGCTCTTAATTCATTTTCTATCTTGCTTTTTTTGTTTCTTTCTTTTTATCTCTTTCGTTCTATTCTTCGTCAAGACTCTTTCCACGGACAGGGCCTTGCTCGCTCAATTGCTTATTTTCTTTTTCTCTTCATCTTATTCTTTTCTTGCTTCTTCTTTTTCGCTATCCAACCTTAATCGCACTTTTCACTTGTATTAGCTCTAAATGTTGTATCCTGTAGTTCACATCATTTCGGTTTGCATGCTTTACATTCTTTCTAGACAACATATGAATAACTACATACTTGGGACCGGAATTTTTTTATATACTAATAGCACAATATACTCTGATTTCCATGGAGGATGCTGCCTATCTTGATTCGCTCCGATTCAGATTTCTTGAGTTGAGTTTACTGTAATCTCACTGAACGATCTTCGGCCATAACACGATTGGAAGTTCAAATTCAAAATCCCTGTCCCTGTCCCTACAATCATTCTGTGTCCTGTCATGACTTGAAGAATCCTCGTACGAGTACACCGTTCCGCAACTTGGCAGGTCCAGTAGGCCCCAGATAAGATCCGTATCTAGGCGACGTCTCTACTAGGAAGGGAGAGAGGGAGTCAATTAGATTAGTTTGCAAATAAAAAATAAAATTAAGCACGAAAATCTCCTCGATCGAATGCATGTAAACCGGCAAGCCAATGGGCGGTCGTACCGTCGACATAATCGATCCGATACTTTCCATCCAGTAGAGTAACAGCACCGAAAGCTTGGACGCGTACGGGTTCAACGTTCCATATTCACGCCCATTGGCTCATTGTCTATGAAATAAAAACCGAAATTGAAAAAAAGAAAAAACCTCACCTTCGCAATTCCCTTCCTCGATCTTTCATATCGCGTTGATAAATGCGCAACACTAAAATCGACAACATTAACACAAGGAGAATTCGAACCTGAAGGGTCCGCGCGGCCCGGGTTCAAACTAAACAATTAATCATATTAAAGGGTACTTTCAGTAACTCGTACCCAAAACACAAAAAGGCTAAACTGATAGTCACTAGTATTAACTAGTCTATCGAACTTACAAAGATTCTGAACGCCCCATTAGTGAGTCGTTCTTATTTCCACGTGGGGGTGATGGTGGTGGCGGATTGATATTAGAATGGGATCCTTTCGCGGGAAGACCGACGCGTCGGGAGCTGTATACACCTTGCTGCTGTTGCCTGTACAGATCGAATATCACGATCGAAACAAGCAATAAGTGGATGGTATCTTTGTTGTGAATCAGAGGTGAAAATGTTGACCTGACGGTGGGAAGAGACCTGTCACTCTCCGCTGAAGTTGGATCTCCTGCGTCCATCTCCCAATCTTCTTTCGATGATATCATTGTCATATTGAGATTTAAAAAAAAATGTAGCCACGACTCACCAACTACAGCATTGAGGAAATCAGAAGGATTTGTCAATTTCATGGCTGGTGCTGAA
Source organism: Abortiporus biennis (assembly GCA_022606235.1). Taxonomy (NCBI): domain Eukaryota; kingdom Fungi; phylum Basidiomycota; class Agaricomycetes; order Polyporales; family Podoscyphaceae; genus Abortiporus; species Abortiporus biennis. Next base: position 482,490 of record JABYQP010000004.1, on the reverse strand, counting down.
GGCGGCGGAGGTAAGTAAATTGTAACCCTTGGTTTCTTTTGTCCATTCGTTGGTTTCATTTCCGGTACATCGACACCTGAACGATGGTAGAAAGGCAACTTGAAGCCGCCGGAAGACCGAACCGATGTGTTTTTCTTGTTACGTTGAATTTTTGTCGAAGGAAGAGTCGACCAATTACTGTCAGGGGATTTATCAAACAAAGCATACACATCTTTCCGTTTGCGGAAACTTTGTAATTCGATTGAATGGGAAGAACAAGTGCTTTGAATTTCATGATCATCTTCTTTGTGATTGTGAAATTCCTTGGATGATAATTCGCGTACACGTTCAGGATATGTCGTGTGTTCTTGTTCTTGTTGATGATGCTTTGTCGTTTCCAATAAAGGACCAGGTGTTCGTGTTCTCGAAGTAGATCGATCATTTCCATATCTAGGGAAGACAACTGGAAGGCTGGGTGGTGCCTGAGTACGAGAAGCAGATGCTGAGAGAGTGGGACCCGGAGAAGACATGACATGACGATCTTCTTGGATTACCCGCGGACGCATTGAACTTGGCTTGAAAAGAGGGCTGGACAAAGGCTGATTCGCACGAAAGAGCTGTTGTCTATCGAGGGGTCGGCGTGGTTGAAAGCAAGGATTGGTGTGTCCTCGTTCACTTCCTGAGTCATCGTCTGGTTGCTTGACCTCTCCGAGCATCGAATGGAATGGTTTCTGAGAATTTAAGCGCATATAGTCAGTCCTTTGATCAGCAGTGTTTGGTTTTTTATCCATTGCCTCCTTGCTTCGGTACCGGGGATGGGATGCAGCATGAGCAGCTTGGGGTAAATGCGAGGACGCATTGTTTGATATTATGTTCGATGTTTGTTTTATCGATGGAGCACTGACAGCAGGGGTATCTTTGATAGAACGAGCAGGAACTATCGCTTTGGCTTTGATAGGTGGTGGTCCAGCATTAGGTGTACCGGTAGCTGCATTAGAGGGACGAGGGGTAATGAGTTTCTTGCGTGCAGGCCTTGTTATGGTGTTATTTTTTACTTGAGTCTTTCGAGTTGCAGCATTTCCTTTCGCGATGGTCCATGGGTTGGGCTTATATACAGCTTCATCAGGTCTGGACGACAAATCTAACTCTTTAATCAACTGGGCTTCGTCCGAAGTTACAATAGGTTGAGTAGACGGTGGTGATTGCTCGCCATCGGTATCTGATGATTCAGTGCGCAAACGGGAGTGCAAATCGTAAGACCAGCTGGGAGAATCTGATGCATTTCCTTTCCTTGCGTGAGATGACATGATAGCTGAAGTTGAGCTTCACGTAGAGTTAGAGAATATCGCGGAAGAATGAGCATGTTCGATACCTGATGAAATTGCGGTCTTAGTTTGATGATAGGAATGAGCGAAGGTGTGAGCACACTTGTATTGACAGGTCCCGATAATTCGGACTTGGTGTTCATACTCCGATATGTACTCCGAAAATACGCGATCACGTGAGTCACCACTCCACAATTCGTCGCCAAATTTTGAGCTTGAAGTTGAAGGAACAATATTGAATTTTGATTGAGCCCAGTGTCTAGAATCTACAACAGCTTGTGATACAAATATGATGGTTACAAATGCATGCCACCGTTCTCCGAGGTAAAACTCAGATATACTCAACCCGATTTGACTGGGTTCAGTGGATACACTAAATCTCCCTTCTTATTCCGATAGAAGAGAACATCACCTAAATTTGTCGACCGTTAATCCACTAGAAATATGTCAATTCATCCAGTACTCACCTTCGTCATCTACAAATTGGCACTCATTATAGTTATCCCATAGCGCCTTGAAGACAGGTTTATCGGAGTAGTGATAATGTTCTCCGATAAACTTTTTGAGATACTCTGTTGCCTCCGGGCCATGATCTTGAAAGGTACGTGATATCAATATCAAAGCACAAAACCTCGGAGGAATGAAAGAAAGAGCATCACTTACAAAATGGCATCTTGGGAAAGAAATGATGAATGACATGATAATGGGCCACATCATGAAGGAAGAACCGCCCAAGGAATCCAAGGAAATCTCTATCAACGGTTGCGGCGGCACCTCTCGCGTATGACCACTCGTTGTTACGGTAATGAGGAAGTTCAGGATCAGTATGGTGGAGGTACGTTATCATGATGAACCAATGAGTCACACAAAGCCATGGAATTCCATAGAATTTAATGACCTGAGCTGTACCCCATAGAGCGCATGCATATTTAACACCGACAATCATCGTCATAATCCCAGCGTTAGATGCGAGCACAAGATTTCTTTGTGACTTTTGGAATATGATAGAATTGGCTGTAGCAGAATGGTGAGAGGGTATATGGCGGCGAGACATAGCGAAGATACTTACGGTCAAAATGATTAGTGAACCTCGGATAATTCTTTTGGCCTGAAACATTAAATACTGGGAGACGGGATGTGTTCATATGAGCGTACCGGATAGAAGAAACTCGAAACTTACGAAGATAGGCGGGGAATGCAAGGAGTTGTTGACGTATTAACATGTACAGGGTATAGATCGGTGTATCACCGAAATATTCATCCCAGTCAATAGCATCTGAGCCTTCTGGCGGGATACCGAGGTCGCTTCGGGTTTTAGGGACGTAAACCTCGTCCCTTTCCATCGAGGCATGATTACGATGGTGACGGTGATGTGAGATTCTCCAACTAAAGTAGGGTGTCCATAAAAAGGTATGTGTGACCTACTCCTTGTTAGCGTGTTTGCTTGTAGAAGATAAGTTACCGTCAACGCACAAATCCAATCACGTCGCAGACAAGCTTGTTGTCTGAAAATGCACCATGGCCGCACTAGAATAAATCATCTTCAGTATGATTGTACTCAGGTAATATGTGGCGTAGATTCGACTAACCTCATGTCCAATGACCCAGATACCTGTGAAAACGAGACCCTGAAAAAACCAACTAGACGGAGGATATGAGATTGTGGGCACTGAGATAGCATTGCGACACCTACTATGCCAACCAGGTGGCCCAGCGTAGTACAGTGTAATCCTTGAGCAGAGGGTCTATGTACATAGCAGCCCTCCAAAGAGTGACTGTCATTACGAGGTCTCTGGCCAAGTACGCCAAACCTTTTGAGGTGTCTCGAACGAAGAGACGAGCGGGAATCGCATTGCGAATCTCGTTTATGGACCTGTAGACAAAATGTTTAGAGAATGTGTTTTGAGCTTTGGAGGACAGACGAACCAAGGTAAAGGGGAAAACTGTGTGGCAGAAGCGTTGGAAGTGACTTCTTTCATCGCTGATGTTCTGGGATGAGAGAAGGATTGTTCGAGTCCAAGGAGTGAGTTTTAACGTGAGTTCAGAAGAGCTTAAAACAAACGGGAGAATTCCGTAGCCTGGGTACACCTTCTATAGAACACTGAAACGTGCCTGCCCAAAATGTGGAGGATTAGGACTCTGTGAGAGTAAATTATGATGAAAGCACAAGAGTCGTAACGATGGCATCTTGAACGTAAACGACTCAGCGAAAGTTCGCTGTGATGAATTCCGCGGATAGAGTGACCCGTTGGGGTGTTTGTAATAAGCGGCTTTGGAGCACTAGCAGGGAATTGAAGGTATGCGCCTCAGATATCTGTGATTGGAGAAGCGTCGTGACAAGGCCAAGTCTGGGGTAGGCATCATCTCATGTCAATTAAGGAGCCGTGGACTCAGGCCAAGCTGTACGACAAGAATGAGACAGGCGTAGATACATCTGTTTAACGTCTCCCAGTCCGGGTTCATGAGTAAAACTCCCGGAGGATACCAAGAAAATGGGAATATCACCATGTATACTCATGTAATTCCCAGTCGATAGACCCTGGACACCTTGGAAGAATGAAACATTGTGCAGTCGGACGGAAATTCTCACAGAGGGATTTGATATTTGTACCGACTATGTAGGCTGCTGGAGTGTTCAGTTGGAAGCGGCTTGAGAAAAAAGGAGGGTCGTATGGAATGAGATGAACTTACAGCTGACAGGTTGTCTGCGCTGAAGGTGATCCTTTCAATTCAAAGTTTACTATAGCTGCAAGAGGTACCGGAAACCTGCGGAAGTAGTATGGACCTTGAAGCCGGCAGCGACAGAACATGCAAGCCTGCTAGAGCCAACTGCCAGTGTGATCTGAAAATTCCACATGATCTAAGTGTGATCTCCCACTGCTGAAACCGACCAGTGATTGTCATGCTGTTTGAAGATTGCAGACCTGAGATGTAACTTGTCAGCATTTCCAGGTATCATGAACGGTAGTGGCAAATATGGCAACCTCGTCCTGCACTGCGGAGTTTGAAGAGATTGACTCGTGCATTCAATTTTTTGACAATGACAATGTGGCTGACACTGTGCAAGCACACATGAAAGTATAATCGGCTCGATTCGAACTGAAGGTACACAATCAAGCGCACACACGATAGACGCTCTCGGTTTCATGTTCTCTGATGGCGTGTTGGAAGTTACCTAACTCACACCAACCACATTCTACTTGTTCAAACGGTTTTCCAGATGCAGATTCATTCTGCGAGTGAAGCGAATACGAAACGGTCGGGCTGCCGTACTCCTGGGTGTAGTAAGCATTCAGAATATTTGTAATGTGAATAAGAATAACAATCTTTTTGAAGTAGATTCTATGGACGAAGGAAGCATCAACGTCCTAGTATTGTTGTAATTGCCACCAAGTCTCCCGTCGACTTTGCCTCTCGACACATGCCGACTTTGTGCTATGCAATATCGAAGCAGTCTCATTTTTTTCTTTGCCTGCACCCCAACTCTCCGATGGATATGATGTTCGGACAATTCACATCTGTCCCGAAAATTCCAGCCGCCTTTCTGTGACAAAAGCCGTCCCGGTATGGCCATAGCTGTGCGGTGGTTGTTGTGGGTATGCGATATGATATTATTTCATAGTGAATATTCTTGCCCCGGTTTTTTGTCCGCCAAAGATGGTGCAAATGACCCATAGAGCACGGAGAGTTCTTCATCTCAAGCTTTGATTTTGAAGTTCAACGCTTCCAGGGGCCCCCCTGACACCGTCTTGGGTCTCATGCTGTCAATCAGAAATTGAGTGTGCATGTCTAATAATCGACGATTCTCGCCAACTTCCACGCTCAGCATTGTGGCACAACCTCTGAGTCTAACGACTAAAATCCCCATTCTGACATATTCTCAGACTTCTCCTCTCTGTCTCTTTCACTCGGCCAGATCGTGGGTACTCACACACCCTGACCTTCCCATCATCTCTCTCTATTTAGACCACTATATCAGCGCACCACCATGCCTCATTCACACCTTCTGCTGTTGTCTAGCGTACCTCTACTCACCTCTCACCTCTTGGACCGCCTTCAACTTCCTCGCCCTATCTTACAATGATAGCGAGTATATTCGCAGACTCTCCCGAGTACATTGCTCGTCGAGAGACGCCTTTCGCTCCTCCAGAGGTAAGCTAAACCCCATTTTGTCCCCATGATATTTCCTGACATTTTCCATTCGTATTTCAGCTCAAGATTTCCGAGGTTCACGCTGCCATTCCGCAGCATCTTTTTCGCAAGTCAATCGTGAAAGCATTATACTATGTTTTTCGAGACGTTTTCTTTGTTGCCCTATTCTTCAAAACTGCCATAGAATTTGATTCCGCAAGTTTACTCTTCAAAAATTACTTCGGCCTTGGGAAGTGGAGCTTGCGAGCAATTTCCGTAGGCTTCTGGCTCTGCTATTGGTGGTGGCAAGGCATTGCCATGGCAGGCTTTTGGTGTCTGGGTAAGTAACGTCATTCGAAGCACACATCAATTTGAATCTAACGATGTTGCAGGCCACGAAGCTGGACACGGCACCCTTTCATCGAGTAAATGGGTTAACGATATCCTCGGCTTTTCCCTGCACACTGTGAGTAACATCTTATCTCAGGTAACGTACGATTGACTTAACTTGCTTCCTCAGTTCCTGCTGGTCCCTTATTACGCATGGAGAACTACCCATCATGCTCATCACGTGCGTGTACTTTTATCTCACCGGGCATCCATCTTCTTCTCATCTCATGAAAAATTATCGTCCCATTCAGAAAGCTACCTGCTCAGTTGAGCGGGATGAAAACTACGTTCCACGAACTCGACAAGACTATGGGTTGCCTCCTAAAGAAGTCGCTGTGGAATTAGATTACCATGAAATCTTCGAAGAAACGCCGCTGTATACATTATTCCGCATGTTGGCAATGCAACTCCTTGGATGGCAAATTTACTTATGCCGAAATACACTTGGCTCCCCAATGTATCCTCCCGGAACGAATGTAAGTATCCTTTTCCACATTAACAGCGAAGTGAAGCACGTTGATCAATCTTGGCCACTACAGCATTTTTTGCCTTCTTCTCCTCTTTTCAAACCCCATCAAAGGAACGAAATTATCGCCTCAAACCTTGGTCTCACAGCCATGTCTCTTCTCCTCTTCGTATTTGCCAAGCAGTATGGAATGACAAGCTTCCTGAAACTATACTTTGTTCCTTACTTGGTATATCATCTTATCATTTCCGCTTGATTGTCACCTTCTTACACTCAATCCTTCATAGCTCGCAAACCACTGGATAGTGATGTTAACATTCCTACATCACACTGATCCTACAATTCCTCATTACCGAAACTCTCAATGGTCCTGGGTTCGCGGCGCACTTGCAACAGTTGATAGGCCACTCCTTGGTCCGCTTGGACGTTTCTTTTTACACAATGTGTGTTAAACATTTATCATTCATTCATAACGCCAACTCATTCCCGTCCGCGCCACAGGTCTCTCATGATCACATTGCCCACCATTTGTTCTCCAATATTCCATTCTGTACGTGATCCCGTTACGATGATAAAATTGTTCATTTATCCCATTGACACGTTGATATTCTATCTTTTTGCAGACAATCAGCCAGAAGTAACGGAGATTGTCAAAGGGTTATTGAAGGAAGAATATAACTACGACTCAACAGTGAGTAATAAACATCATTAGTCTTCTAATGTCAGAAAATTTTGAAACGTCAACTGAACGCTACTGTCCTCCCAATACAATAGAACACTTTCAGGGCTCTTTACCGAGCGTTTACGCAATGCTGTTTCATAGAAGATGACGGAGATATAGTTTTTTATAAGAATAGGGATGGAAAAGCTCAACGTGTTGTCGCTACTGTGTCTTCGAAGTAAATTATTTCCGCTCTGAATCAGAAATCTTGAGACCGTTTTGAAGGATATGTCAGTCAGTATTGACACCAATGTTAGCATATGAAACTCAGATCCTTGTACTTTGCAGTTATGTAGATGTGGCGAAATTTTACTTTGGGGTTCAGATTTGGTTGTAGACGGTCTTCATTGGAATATAGACTCTTCAAGCTTCAAGCTTCAACCAAGTTGAACTTGAACTGGTCGGGGTGTGGGCGCCTGTCACGATCATATCTTATCTTATCTTGGCAATTTTGAAGCTCACAAGTGTTCATTGGAACGCTTCCAAGGTCGCTTCCCATACATAAGCCACCATGTCTACCGCAAGCTTTCCTCCCGGTACTGCACCGATAAAAACTGAGTACGTGAAAACCGTACAACTCTCAACATAGACTAATTGCCGAAATTAACATCTAGATTCCTACTTTCCAACACTCTTCGTGAAATTCCAGACGACGATGCCGCTGAAGGGAGTACAGGTCATGCCAATGGACGCAACGGTAACTTCTCAGGTGAAGGAGGAAGTACAGGACCACAAAGAGGAAAACTTTCAAAAGAAGACAGAAAAGCCAAAAGGGGAGCCAACAAGGGAAGAAGATTCCAAAAAGTTAGAGATGATTTCGAACTCTGCTGGAAAATTGCTTCAGGAAAAGATTGTGAATTTGGTGCAGAGTGAGTGAATACGCTGATAAACTATCATCGAAAGACTAGTACTAAACCCACTCCATATATCGTTCAATCATTGAATTTGGCTTTATTAGGTGCCGGAATACTCATGACATAGATGCATACTTGTCTCAAAAAGCAAGAGACATTCACTTTCCTTCTACTTCCGAACTTTTAGATTCCCCACCATTTGTGAAACCCCGACCCGACGCGGAAATGATAGATGCTCAAAGTCCTTCATTGGATTTCAATACTATATGCCCAGTGTATGCGGTCCGAGGAGAGTGTAAACATGGTCTCAAATGCAGATTTCTTGGGGCTCATGTCCGGAAAGGAGAAGATGGGCGCAGCTGGGAAATGACCAAAGATGAAGAGAAGATCGCTCAAAGTGCAACAACAGAACCCGAGCTTAATTTCATTGACGCAGTCACACTCAAACAACTTCGTACAAAGAAGGTTGGTTGAAAATCCAAGACTCCCAATTATACATTGCGCTCAAATTGATTATTCAGTATCCCCATCCTATAACAGACGCTTACTTGAAAGAACTTCAAAGTCAACCAGCGGAGAAGAATGTCAAAGATAATGATGGTCTGGATGGTATTGACGGGAACACTCCCGATACTCTACCAAACTCAGAGAAGAACGATATCGCTCAAGTGAAAGATAATGATGCGCCAAACAATGAAACATCACATCCCGATACTCCGGATGTCCCACTTCGTCCCGAGGAGAAAAGACTGAATTGGTCAGGAAAGACATGTAGGTTGTTTCAATTTCGCTCAAACATAAAGAGACGCGGCCTGATTATTACATTCGCATATCTGTCAAGACCTTGCACCATTGACTACAGTCGGCAATTTAGTAAGTCCATGATATGATATTTATCTTTTTCGCCAAGCTTGATTACCACACCTACTCATCTTGTTGTAGCCTTTCCGTAGGCTCTGCGTAGACTATGGAGCTGATATCACATGCGGTGAAAGTGCGCTGTCACGTCTTCTCCTCTCTATATCCATCAACTGAAGCATGGCCACTTTTGCAGTGGGTCTGGCAAATTCATTTTTAAATGGTTCCAAAGAGGAATGGTCTCTCGTTAGACGACATCCATCGGAAAAGACTTTCGGTATTCAAGTCGCAGGAAGTAAACCATCACTGTTAGTTCCCACTGCGGAAATTCTAGCCAAAGAATTTACTGGCACCGTTGATTTCGTCGACCTCAATTGCGGTTGTCCTATTGACCTCGTGTACCGACAAGGCAGCGGCTCCGCATGTATGTCACTACAACCCCCATTTTATTTATTTATGTTGGGTTTTCACACTGATGGAAAATTATGTCTAGTGCTTGATGCTGCTGGAAAACTTGGAAAGATAATTGTGGGCATGAATAAAGCATTGGGAGAAATCCCACTCACTGTCAAATTACGAACTGGTGTCAAGGATGGTCGTAACAATGCCCACAAACTCATGCCGAGACTCGCTTGTGAATGGAATGTTTCTGCCTTGACAGTATGTTGTTTCTTGATCTCAAAAAAATAAACACACACCCTCGCTCGCTTGGACGATTAAAACTGATGAATGCATGATTGTCTAGTTGCATGGTCGTACCAGACAACAACGATACTCCAAGTTGGCTGATTGGGACTACATCAAAGAATGTATTGAGGCCGTACGTGCCAAAGAAGAAGAATTAAACCGTACGTTTACTCTCCTTTGCCTCATGGCATTAACCTGACGGGAGTTGAACCCCCCTGACAGTGTCACCTATCCCTATATTTGGCGGTGGAGATGCATTCTCTTCAGAAGATTATTGGGAAAAGGTGACTTTGAGCGGCGCCGACGGTGTTATGGTCGGAAGAGGTGCTCTCATCAAACCATGGATTTTTACCGAAATAAAGGAGCACAGGGAGTGGGATATCAGTTCTAGGGAACGTTTAGACTTGATCAGAAAGGTATGTCTACCCAACAGAAGTTTACAAATTAACTAACTCATTTGTTCTATCGTATGGTAGTATGCTGAGTATGGCTTGAAGTAAGTAATCACCGATGTTATATCACAAGATCACAATACTGATTGATTGTGTCCCAACAACAGTCACTTTGGAACAGACACGCCAGGTGTCAATACCACTCGTCGTTATCTTTGTGAAGCGCTTTCATTCCAGTATCGTTATGTTCCTATTGGATTGCTTGAAGTGCTTCCAGGAAGATTGAATGATCGACCCCCTGCTTTCCGAGGTCGTGATGAACTTGGTTAGTGTCTTTCTTTCAGAATTTAACCTCAGCTGATGTTTCGTATCGTGTGTAGAAACACTCCTTGCCAGCGGGAACAGTCAGGATTGGGTCAAAATCTCGGAAATGTTCTTGGGACCTGCGCCCGAAGGTTGGACCTTTACCCCAAAGCACAAGAGCAATGCATACGGTAGTGAAGAAAGCCAAGGCTGAGAATACAATTAGAGACTTTCTCCCGTTGCAAAGCTTTTCAGCTGTATTCTGTGGATAATGTATATACCATACATTGTATCGATACTTGCATCTTGTAGAAATTCTATGGATACACGCCATTCTTGATCATATGAGGTCCTATGAAAACAATACTACAAGGATATTTCCATTCTGACAAATTAAATCTACACCAATTCCATCGTTGAGTCCTCCCGAGAGCTTGGTGGTTCAACGATTTCAGAAGACAAGGAACCTTGTCTTGACAATCCTTCTGATGGAGTACCAACCAAAGGATAGTCATAATCAGTCCCCAAAACCTTGGCTGCTTGCTCTGGTGTTAACAATGGATATACATTTTTGATGAACGCTTGATTATTCGTTTTCACGCTGTCCTAGAAACACAAGTAGATGATGATATTAATTAAGTTGCTTGAATCATCGCGCACCACGTACGATTATAGTGCTTGGCCAAACAACTTGCATTTCTTCATCCTCGGGCGAAAGAGCTCGGCTATAGAAAAGGAAGTACGGTCCACAGTCCAAATGTAGTCCCACTGCATCGGAAAGGACTGTATCCTCCGATACTGCGGTAGTGTACTTGTCTAAAGTCTTCCACCATTGGTTGTGGTGCTTAACATAGGAATAAAGGTGTCTTCTCCCGTAGAGACCGTCGTGCACCAGAACTGCCCGAAGATCGTACTATTAAAGAAATGTGTTTTAGTTGTTGGCTTTGCTTCCCACAAAAGTCCCGAACTCCACGGAAATTGAGGGTGTCAGTACTTACTCTGTATTTCTGTAACTCTGGACAGTCATATGCTGCTTGGACTTGTAATTTGTAGTCCGCAATGGTAGTATCAATGTCTGAGTCAGCCAGGGTCAGCAGATAGAATGCGCCGTGAGGAGCTGAAGAGAGCTTACTCTGTAGCTCAGCCTCTATCCTCGTAAGGACCTTTTTCAATTGAATAGCTGTGTCCTGAATCGACTTCTTCCTCTCTTCATCATCGTAGTGTTCTGCGACCTCTTCGTAGTAATGAAGAGAAGCTCGCAGATCTAACAGTACATCTCTGTTCTGTTCAGATAGGTGGAATGTTATTACAATAATAGTAGGATAGTGAGTGAGCTGTAAACAACACACCTCATGTCTTGTTAACCCTGCTCTCCTTGCACTCAACTTCTCAATTTCTGCGGTCAGATCCTTCTGTAACTTCCTCTTCTCATTGGCAAGGTCCACGTTCTCTTTCAGAAACTGGTCCAAGTAGATATACTTCGGATATGCAAACCTCTGTCGCTCGATTTTCACACCGGCGTTAGTGGAACCTGATGAAGGCACGATAGGCAAGAATTCTCGAGCGAGCTGGAAAGCAACGACATCTGACGGTTGGAATATAACTTGTTGGCCTTGACCAGTCGGTGACATCTCAGAGGATAGGCAAGAAAGGAGATCGTTGGAATCCGGAGTACCCCGAATATCCACTTTCACAACGGAGATGTCGTGTCGTTTGTCGAATGGTCCAGAATATGGGGCGGCTTCACTGCTACCAAAACGGAAGTGGAAGAGTCTAACACGGAGAAGAATTTTGACGGTCAATGAATTGGACATTACTATGACAAGTTCTTGAAGACTTACCTCGGCCATATCTCATGCTCAGCTGCTATCTCCCCGTGAAGCACACCTTCGATAGTTCTCGCCAACTTGCTGAAGAATTCTGCGTGACAGAATTAGATACCCAACCCAACCAACCCCTTCCGAACGACGTACTGTTGGATAACTCGCCCAGAGATTGTGACAGGCTCCCCCAACGTTCAGGATCAAGTGCAATTACCGATGAGTCAACATTCAGATCTGTGATTTTAGCTAAGTCCATGTTGCCGAATAATTCTAGTATTGTCCATACGTCTTTCTCTAGTACATGAGATCAAAATGAGGGGTTTGGACGCAGGTTAAAAGAAAAAGCGTACCAGGCCCGCTTGTAGGGGCAAATATTTCTTCATCCATGGAATCGCCTTGCTGGGGATGAATTTGTTTCCACAAAGCAACGCTATGTCTGACCTGGGGAATAAAGAAGAGAGCATGCATAACGAGTGCTGCATATACATGAGCGGTTTCCGTAGGTCTCAGTATGACAGGTCTGAAGGAACCGTACAGATGTTGAGAATGACTTTTTTCAGCAGTCGATATAACACTGACCTATTGTCTAATCTCACTCGTTCCTCGAGGGGTACTTCATCGTACACATCCGCAGATATCTCGTACGAAAGACTTTCTTGAATAGCACGGTCCAATGTTTGTTGTTCGTGAGACACAGATGGCGAAGGTTTGACTTCAACCTGCGAGAAGTTGAGAAGGAACATGAGAAAATTAATATTATCCCAAGTGAAAGGGTACACAATAAATACATTAGAAGGTACGATTGCCCACGCAGGATCAGGAGCTCTGTCACTGGGGCCAAATTTTGGACCTTGGTCCGCAATGGACAGTTCCAAAGCGCGTTTGAGTTCCTCGCTATCATCTTCCGTCGTCAAGTCAATAACGGGAGGACTTTCTCGCTCTGGTTTCGATGCTATATCGTGATGAGTTTAGTGAAATTCGAAAGAGGACGCAAGGAGCATACATACGAGGAGGTGTACGGGGACCCGAGCCAGGATGCACCGTATCTGTATTCATGCTTGGTAGGAAACTCCCGTAGGTCGGCAGGGTATCTTGACCCATATCACCTTCCAATAGTGCTGTTGCCGCTTTGGCCACATCTCCCGCATTTCGTCGTAGTACATTCAATACCAATTCGGGAGAGAAATCGGGGCCCATCATCCCAACGAGCATTTCCACATTGCTTTGCTCTTCAGGAGTTGGTGGCGAAGGTCTGAAGGGAATCTGGCGTTCAAAGTAGGGTGATTGTTGAGTCATTGTTGAAATAATTTCAAGAAACCGACTGATATTCGAGGAACAATAAAATGGAAGTAGGAGGAGAACTTAAAGTTAGAGAGGTCTGTGCACCGCAATAATGAGCGTCTCATTCACCGTCGCGATCACATGACTGGCTATGCACTCAAGTCAATATTGATATCAGCAGCCTCTTTCCAATCACCAACCTCCTGGCCACAGAGATGCCTCCTAAACGGACTTAAAAAATGACTTATTTGCTGATATGCCTCCAGGAATGGCCAGTGCTGTTCAGGTGAGATAAGAAACATACCACCGCTTACAAGTTCTTCGTAGTAGATCCTACTGATCTTTTGATTATTAGGATATCCTGTCAACTTACAAACCTGAGGTCAATACGGGGGATCCCACTATAGATTTTACCCGTTTCATGAACAGTCAAGATCCAGCAAAGCTCGAAGCCTTGGTGAACACCATGGAGAGCTTCTCTACTAGTGGCCCTAACCTCGAGACCTTCGACTTTAATCGTATTCCAGTAAAGAAAGAGTCTTTCTGGGTCCTTCAAATGACACATTCAGCATTTCAAGGTGCAGATGGAAAAACATCTGAGCGTTATTTTGAAGGCTCTCAACCCGTCTTCCAGATTATTATCTGTATGCGATCGTCAATTGTTCCATCTACGCTTCACTATCTCACTAATTGTGCTCTTCATAGATGATGAAAACGCTAGTTTTAGAGTTTGTGACAACGTACCAAAGCCAGGTTTACCTTCTTCGGATTTTTTCCTCAAGTTATTCATTCTGTTATTATATCTGATGTTGTATTGACCTATCTATGACTTCTAGCTCCATCAAGCGGTCAATCGCTTCGCCACTTCCACCTTGTAAAAAAATCCTTCCAGAACTTCTACTGATCTCGTTGAAATTACCCCACATATCTCTTCTTTGAAACCATTCTTCGACTCACTTCCTCCCCCCTTTAGCTGGAGATTAGAAACACGGTAAAAGAGTTCTATACACTCAATGGCACAAGCAAATCTTATCATTCAATATCTATTAGGGAAGAAGCTCAAGACGTAGCAGACGGTGTCGATAGGAGGAACAAAGCAGGTGTCGCTAAAGGTCTTCGAGACGCAGACAAAGCGAAAGCATTGGGTAATCAAGCTATCAGCCAGAAGAACCGCAAGAATGCAGTGAAATATTACACCGACGCGATAAATTCTCTTACCGATGCTTTAGCACAAATGCCTACGGAAGAAGAAGAGAGGGAGGGAAAAGCTATGTTGTCAATTTGTCTTGCCAACCGTGCTGCAGCCCATCTCATGGATGGAGAGGGCCAGTCTCCCAAAGAAGCATTAAACGATGGGAAGTTGTCCGTGAAATTGAACGAAAGTTATGCCAAAGCGTGAGTTTTCCTTCTTCAAGATGCCCACACCCATCTTGACTGATCTCACTATCAAAGATACTACCGTCAAGCAAAAGCTCTCGAGTTACTTGGAAATATTGAAGAGTCTATCAATGTTCTAGCTGATGCATTATCAAAACCTCAACTCGCCGAAGATAGCGGTCTCAACGACACTTTGATTGAATTATACGGCGGTGTCCCAGATGAAGTTTGTTTCTCATTCCAATGCCATGAATCTGACCGATTGACTGGAAATTTCTAGGAACGTGATCTGCGCCAATTCTGTCTGAAAGTATTTGGGAAGGATGAAAGTGCGAAAGTTCAACGCCCTCGTCGAGTTCAAGAAGAGAATCAATATCCAGATACAAAAAGTCATCGGGTCTGATTTGACATTGGAGAATATTCTTGAGAAATAATGATTCTTGAAAATATCAGCGCACTCTCTAATCCCTGTAATTTCCCTGTAATCATGAAATTAATACCGTCGGTGACGCGCTTTTGCCACAGTCACATGATACACGTGACTCTATCTTACAACACGAGCACGTGGTCTCTATTTTGGTTTCATTTCGAACTGGACACTCCGCTAAACCAACTTTGAACACAACCACAAGCAACGCTACTCACGAATCTCTCAATCAGGCCCCAATCTCTTCTGTATTTTACCCACTCAACATCATTGTATTACTATGGAACGACTGTAAGTCAATTCTTTACAAACTGAGGCTGATCATTGCCGTTCATTGCACTGGCAGTCGGTGGCTACCTTTCCCGACGCGTCTGCATCCCCCATTTCCCCATGAATCCGGAGAGCAATTCTTTACATTCATTCTAGTCGAGATCCATATGTGTTACTCGATATACTCATATGACTCTGTCGTAACTATAGGCGAGCTCAAATGGCACAAGACGCCTCTTTATACCCGAACATGCAAATGAACACCACTCGACCACCCACCAAGCTTACGTCTAAATCTCCAACAATCATAGTGCGTAGACTTTATTTAATTTCTCTGCGTTTTGGGTTGACACGTGATGTGGGCGGATGGCAGTCTGTGTCTTCAACTAGCTCTTCAGCATCTTCTTCCTCCTCGATACAGTCCTTGGGACCTTCCCACACGGGTCTGAATTCCAAGACACCGAGATTCAATCGACCAATTGTAATCTCTGACTCGGAAGACGACGAGTGCGTAAACAGTTATTTATTCTTCCTTTCTCTTGTAAATGGGTTTTCTTTCGTACCAGTCCACGTCCTGTGCGCCCCAAACAAGCCAATAACGCAGGCCCTTCAAGACCCAAAGTTTCTCTAATGTCATCTAACCCAATTCCAATCCACATCCCCTCTAATCTAGATCTTCAACGTCCAGTTGGCAGTCGCCCTGCCCTTATACAGAGGACTGATGGTGCAGAGACCTTTGACATGAATAACCTTGGAATTGTCGCCGATATTCGTATGACTGCTGAGGAAACAAAGAAAGCTCTGCAGGATCTGGTTGGAGACACATACACTCATGAAGAAACAGACATATCTAATGAGGACGCGATTGTAGAAGGATTTAGAGATGGAATCACACTGCTTCCTCATCAGATCTTGGGCCGGAAATGGATGGAAGAACGAGAAACCGGGAAGAAAACTGGTGGTATTCTTGCCGATGATATGGGACTAGGAAAGACTATTCAAACTCTAACTAGAATTGTCGAAGGTGCCCCAGACAAAGCCTCTCGCAAAGCTGGATACACACAGGCAACACTGTACGTCATTTCCATCTACGCCCATTTCCTGTATGAACTCATACCTTCATGCAGTGTCATCTGTCCCGTCGCTGTGGTTTCACAGTGGGCAAGCGAAGTTAGAAAGATGACCTCAGGATTAACCGTCATTGAACATCACGGACCTTCTCGTACATCTGGTATGTCGAATGTGGTAAACGTTAGTCGAGGACACAAAATTAATGTTGTTCCTTCTATAGATCCCTCGGTGCTGGCAAGAGCTCATGTCGTCGTTACCTCTTACAGTATTGTGTCTTCAGAATACGCAGCTTTCTCCCCAGAAGCTAAGAACGAATCGAAGTCGAAGAAGTCCAACAAGAAATCATCACCCGATTTCTCTGATGACGACTCAGACGATTCTATCGGTAAGACCATACGCGCCAAAAAGACCGGAAAGAAGAAGGATGCTCTCTTCCACAATAAATGGTGGCGTATCGTCCTTGGTACGTCTATTGACATTCATAGCTTACACGAACTAATGATTATCTGTTCAGACGAAGCACACAACATCAAGAATCGAACGACGAAAGCGGCGGTAGCATGCTGCGCCTTGGATGGGAAATTCCGATGGTGTCTTACAGGAACTCCAATGTTCGTAATCTCCTCTCCCTTGCATTACCAACTTTGCTGAAGAAATCAAAATATCAACAGGCAGAATAGTGTTGATGAACTATACTCGCTAATCAAGTTCCTTCGCATTCGACCCCTGAACGATTGGCCAACTTTCAAAGAACAAATCTCCCAGCCAATTAAGAATGACCGACCTGTCAGAGCTATGAAGCGTCTTCAGGTCGTCCTTCGATCCATCATGTTGCGTCGTACCAAGACTACAGTCTTGAACGGCAAGCCATTGTTGGATTTACCCGATAGATTGGTGAAAAACATCGATTGTGACTTCGATGTATCTGAGAGAGCCTTCTACGATTCTGTTGAAGAACGAGTAAGGGAGAGAGTGGATAACCTTCAGAAGCAAGGTGAAGCTCAGAAAGCATATACCTCCATGTTGGTTCTGTTGTTGAGGTTACGTCAAGGTCGGTGCTTTTGTTTCATCATCCGTGCCTGTTCTGCTGTAACTGACAGTTTTGATCTTCAGCTTGTAACCACCCCTCACTTATCGCCGAAGATTACAAAAAGGATAGAGCCGCCGTTGAGCTCAAAGCTGCCAAAGATAATGACGAGGATGCAGACGAACTTGCCGATCTCTTGGGTGGATTGGGGCTTTCATCTGCTACCAAACGTTGCCAGTTGTGTCAGAATGTGTGAGTCTCGAGAATAA
Organism: Abortiporus biennis; assembly: GCA_022606235.1. Taxonomy (NCBI): domain Eukaryota; kingdom Fungi; phylum Basidiomycota; class Agaricomycetes; order Polyporales; family Podoscyphaceae; genus Abortiporus; species Abortiporus biennis. The sequence goes on along the minus strand of JABYQP010000004.1, from coordinate 464,839 downwards.
GCTAATTTCACCATCCCAACTCAAACTCATCATCATCTTTAGCTTGAACTCGTCAAACACAGGTGAAGGGGAGAATTGCAAAGACTGTGATGAACTGATCGCCAAGTCGAAAAGGAAGTCGCTGGTTGCTCAAGATTCCAATCTTCCTCCTGATTCAGCAAAGACGAGAAAGATCATTGAAATTCTGAACGATATTGACGACAGGTCTGATGCAGAAGACAAGACTATCATTTTCTCTCAGTTCACATCTATGCTCGATCTTATTGAGCCTTTCCTCAAGCAAGAAGGCATTCATTATGTTCGCTGTATGTACCATCTTCATCGTATTCTGTTTTTCATCTTTACTCACTGCCTATTTGCACAATATAGACGACGGATCGATGAACAAGTTGAAAAGAGACGAAGCTCTTGAGAAGATTAAGTCCAGTAAGAGGACTCGTGTCATCCTCATCTCTTTCAAGGCTGGAAGCACCGGTCAGTGATCTGACCTAAATCTCTGTGGTATCTTGTCGCTCATTTTTACATTGCTACCGTAGGTCTTAACCTTACATGTTGTAATAACGTCATTCTCGTCGATTTGTGGTGGAACCCTGCTCTTGAGGTCAGTCAGCAGCATATTGATTTTTGGTGTATATGTCCTGAGAGTGCATTTTACAGGATCAAGCATTTGATCGTGCACATCGACTGGGTCAAACCAAAAATGTGCACATTTACAAGTTACATGTCCCTGGTACCGTCGAAGAGAGAATACTCGAGGTCAGTGCTTCTACTTTGCATCGTTGCTTTATCAATACTAACTCCCCTCGTTTCCCTCTCAATAGCTTCAAGAGAAGAAGCGTACGTTGGCTAACGCAGCACTTTCAGGAGAGAAAGTTAAGAACATGCGCCTTGGTATGGACGACCTCATGGCATTGTTCCACTCTCGCGCAGAACTTGACGACGACGATTCCGACGATGACTAAAATAAAACGCAACACACAATTTCTTGTATCACGGAATGAAGCTCTCTTCTTAAACTTTGTTAGATCAACACATCTTGGATTTTTGTTTTCGCTGATTATCTCGCACTTCTTGGAGTAGATGTATAATAACAACCATAATTCAATTGGGAAGCATACGTCTCAGACGCAGAAAAGAAATACATAGTGTGGTTAGGCGATGAATATTTCTTTCATCAATAATAAATCAACATCGGAAGGTCGACAATAATGACGTTTGACCTGGAGCCCAACGACATGGAGTGCAGTGAGTTCACCACTGTTTCCTCCAAACGGGAAAACAAAGGTTACGGATCATCGTGTCTCGAGAGTCGAATCGAAAGACATATTGACAGTATCTCTATGCTCTTATAATAATCAGATGAGAAAGAGCTGGCAGGCAGAGAACCATCATTCGTACGTCCGTGAGCCAAAAGCGGTCAACCTTGGGACGTAAGGAACAGCTGTGCTTGATAAACAGTAAAACCATTGAGAAGACTTTCCACTAACACTATCCTGGATGACCCCAGATAGAAGATGAAGATCGATACGGTCCAGCAGTGAACGTCTGTTGAGACCTATACTGACTTGGGGAAATACCATTGTTGTTCTGATGTTGAAGGTCGTCCCTGTAATAACCACTATTGGTCGATGAATAGAGAGCATCGGCATATGCTGCAGGAGGTGCGACGGTACGAGAAACGTGAGGTGCGATCGATTGATCAATTATATCACCTCGAGGGTCCCAAATATCATGACGACTACCGACATTGACAGGCATGAAGGCGGATTGATTGCGAGAGGAGAGAATGGACTCAGAAGTGATGCGTTGATGTCCAACAGGGTACCCAGATGTAGATAATGATCCATACGTTGCTGGTTGAGAACTGTTATTGAACGGAGGTGAAGAATATACGGGTGCCACTGGAAGAGCGGGAAGATCCCATGGAGATTGCGAAATTGGTAACGAGGAGGTATCATGGAGTGTGGATGGTCCCATCAATGACGATATTTGATTCAAAGGTGGACTGGTCGTATTGGTGGTGGGTGGAGGATATTTCAAGGAGTTTGAATCCCCTGTCGTAGACCAAATAGAATGAGATGGTCCGCCAGAACCGAAGAGGAATGGTGCAGACGGTGTTGAAGCCACTCGAACATGGCCTGTCATAGGTGAAGGTCGTTGTTTACTCATAACATTATTGAGAAGATCTTGAGCGGTAGTTGCAGCGGGTGTAGTCTTTACGGCAACAGCTGGAGGGGATCGCTTGGTTTCTGCAAGGTGGAACGGTGAGATAGGCTCAATGCGACGGGGAGATGTGTCAGTGACCCGCGGGCTAATGGGACTTCGATGTTGAGGTGTAGTTGGTACTGGAGGTTGGATGGACAGATGGCGAGGTGAAAGGTTAACACTCCTACGAAATTTTTAGTCTTCCAACCTCGGGAATGTAAACATCACGTACCCAAGACTCCAGACAATTTGATCCTCTTCATCATCGTCGTCGTCATCTGAATTTAAAACTTGTCTGAAAACCTCGCTGACCGGATCGTCAGTAGTCCGAGACACTTCCGTCATGGCATCTTCATCAGCCTGAGGCTTTTGCTTCATCTCCTTATTATGCTGTTCCAAAGATTGTACGTCTAGTGTTGTCGTAATGAGCTGAGGGGTAGGTGGTACCGGAGAGGCCGGATGTTCGGGGGACTGAATCAGAGCGTCCTCTTTCGAACCCAGGATAAAGGCATCGCCATCCAAAGAAAGAGGCGAATGCTACGAGACATGATATCCATTTATAAAAGTTACTCCGTAACCAACTATAAGCTCACCTCATCATCAGCTACTGCTCTAGCATCCACTAAGATATCTGCAATCCTCATTAATTGTTCCTCATTAGGATGTACTTGATCCCGTGGAAGATGCTTTGCAACACCGTTCGTCTTCGCTTCATTCTCTTTCGGCGTTCCTAGCGTTGAAGCTGGAGCCTTCACATCCGACAACATAAACTTCTTCAAAGGCAAAAAGCCCAAGTATTCAATATCTTCTTCCAGTGGGGCAACCATAGCAGGAAGCTTGTCAGTGGGGAATGCGTTTTGCAGGGCATTCGAGAATCGGACGTATTCATCCCAGAACTCTTCAACACCTTCAATCACAACACGATGACCTCCTCTCTTTTCTTTCCCCCGACTGCCTCCATCATGACCATTCATGTCTCCATTCATATCTGAATCCCGATACTTGCGCGCCTGAGAGATGTAACGAACATTCCCGCGTACCCATTTCCCAGCCATACGCAAAGCCGGAAGAGTTCGTCGGAAAGGTGCAGTGATCAGTTGGGCTAGATCCACTGCACCCTCTGGAGGTTCTTCTAACAACTGGCCGTATCCTACGTTGAGTAGAATGCGATGAAGCTGCAATAGATGGGTTGCAATCTGAGATTCTACAGCAGATGAACGAGGAGTCTTGCGATCACCACTTGATGGTTGTCGGACCATCCGATATTTCCATAGTGCAGCTTCCGATAGGACGATGACCTTGGAAATCATCTCATCAGGGATAACCCGTTCGGAAACGAGACCTTCGAACTCCTGCAGAAGTTTCTCTACCACATGTCCAGGACTAGAGAGAACCAATAACAATCAGCATAAAAAGCTTCGCTCAATGATGGAATATGAATCATACTCTTTCTCCCCAAACCTCCATATTGCATGCAAAACAATCACCTTCGATACAAAAAATTCCACTCTATGCCTAGGTTCCAATTTCCCACCTTCCTTTGCGACTTTTTCTTCTTGCTCCTTCTGCTTCTGCGACCCGCTGCTCTTCCACTGCTCCAAAGCGCGATGTAACACTGTGGTCAAGTTCTCCGCAGCAGTCTCATAAGGTTGCCTCACGCACAATGCGCGATAGTAGTAAACCAAAGCGTTTAACACTTCTTTCTGATGATATGCCACAATAGCCAACTGATTCAACGCATTTCCATCGTTTGGCAAGAGTAGTCTGGCTTGTTCATAACAAGCTTGCGCTCGTTCGTAATTTCGCATCCTCGCTATCATCATGATAGGAGGGGTAGGTCCGCCGCCTCTTTTACCACCTCTTCCACTTCTTCCTGCCGCTGGTTGAGCTGGAGGACCATCTTCATGACCCGCACGAGGTCTACCGCCTGCTTCATTGTACAATTCCTTGTATCTTGCGATATCACCTAGGTAAACCAGCGCCTTGCTGACTATGGCAATCCTACTCTCACGCTGAGCAGGTGTGGTTGGAAGTAGGGTTGGATTTTCCATATCGCTCTCTGGAGGAAATTGATACTGATTTCGTCTGGGCGCATTTCCCTCTGCGGTCGCAGCATTCGCAGCTTGCAGCTCATCCTCTGGCAAGATACTAAGAGCTGTTAGAGCAGATTGAGCATCCTCGATTGCAAAGTTTCGTCGAAGACGGACGATAAGCTGTGTGTAGAACTTCTCTTCTTCAGAGAGAAATTGTCGAAATCTCTGTAAAAGTTTGCGATGTTCAACTACTCGTTGTTGATGCTGGTTATTCTGCTGTCGTTGTTGATTGGGATTGATGATTTGGCGGTCTAGAGAAGAAATCCGTTGTTTGTAGATCGAAATGAGCTGATAAGACGTTTGCATCCATAGGTGGCTCTCGGCATCTTTGCTTTCCCGAGCGTAAGGGTATACGAGCAGAAGTCGTAGGTATTGTCGGCGTAAACTTAAGAAAAAGAATAGCTTGTTTAGATTATGATATGGTAGGATGCATAACGCAGACACACTTTTTTCGATGAATTTCAATCTCCCTATCTGTAATATCACGGTCCTTAAGCAACTCCTTCAACCCTTCCTTGAGGCCTTTTGCCTCACTAAAGCGAGTCTATGATCATGAAACTGAAGCAAATAGTCGACGATACATACCGAGCTATTTGTGTGGGGGCTTCTGACATCGTTTAATCATACAGAATCGAGACATTCATGGTTTTGAGAAGAGTTGGACGAGAAGGGGTGGAGGAGGAGATGGAACATCATCGCAGTATTTCCCGCGACCCATCCTACTCAATTGACCCCAGCCGTTGATAGACGCCAAACAGGCGCCCATTAAGGAAGCCAACTGTGCGTCTCTCATGTCGAACCGCGATCGAGCACAAGAGCTATTGCATTATCATGACTTTCATACAATATATGGGGTGTATGGGTACAAAGAGTCGATTTGTTAACAAGACGCTAGATCTATGAACGAATATATCACAATAAGACTACGTATCCACAATAAGTATTATTACTTACAAACACCTCGGACGTCGAAAGATAGTACACTGCATACTTCAATATATTCCATAGTCCTCTAACCACAGCATATCCATATCCAATCTCAATTGACCTGAAAATTACGATGGAAATTGTTTCGCCATTTGTGCACTACTTTTTCTTCCAGCTCTCTCCAAAGTTCCATCCTCCAATTCATACGCAGGCCGGTATCTTTCTTCTGGCTTGTTGAAACCAGACAAAAATGTGCCATTGACCGGAGTAGCAATATAATCATCAGCAGTGCAGCATCCTGAACATCCGCCCGCATCCAACAAGCAGACTTCATTCGATTCTATGGGGATTATAACCAAGTCTGAAGGGAAGGCAGGGACGGTATCCGATCCAGGAGCTTCGAGATTGTGTTTGGAATGTCCGTTTATTATCGGGGAATGGATTGTCGGGTCGCCATTGGACAAAGAGAGAAGATCAAGAGACTCAGTGATAGATGAAGTGGTGGTACCGTTGACAGTGACAGCGTCTGTGGCCGGGGAGGTATTATGAGAAGGATTGGACAGAGGGTCCTCTGGTGAGGTGTATTCGCATCCAGGTTGAATCAATAAAGCTGGGTTTCGGAACGTGTTATATGTCGACCCTAAAGATGTATACCTATGAAAGACCTAGCAGTTAGCATTGGCGATAAAAACAGTTTTTGGATAATTACCCTTCGTCGTATAAACAGCAATATGGCACTTTCAGTTTCCGGAGGAATGCCCACACATCTTGGTATTCCCAGTTGATAATGGGATTGATTCTTTCAAAATCTGGCCAACCGGGGTCGGTTGGGTTTCTGAAACCAAGTTTGGCTATCCAGCGCACCAGATAAGCGAACTAAAGGTATAGAAAATGAAAGGTAAACATACATCCATGAGGATCTGATTTCCTCGTGCCAATAAAGATTGCCTCGACATAAGGAAACTTATCCTTGTATGCGGCTAACGCATTCTTCATTCCTTCTCCACCTTTTGCTGTTGGACCACTGAGATCTAAAACTGACCCGGCAGGAGTTCCCGGTACCGTTACGCTTTCTACAGGTGCCGGAGGAGGAGGAGAATGATACAGATCGAGATGATATGCCTCAGCAGCTCGGTCTATGAACTTTTCTAGCTGCGGGAATGGTGAAGGAACTGGGATGTAAACAGCAGGTACTGATGTGCATGGTTGATCTGGAGGTGCTCGATGTCCCAAGGCAGCAGCAAGAAGATGCAAGAGAACGGTACCTTTCACAGAACGTAAGACTCAGTCATGACTAATGGACAGAACAATGCTCACAATCTTTGCCACCGTTAAAGCTCAACGCGATGTGGTCCTGCCTTAAACTAGGTTATTAACTCTGGAGAGCCCTGTGTTGCAATAAGTCGGTGCGCACCCATAATCATCGAGAGTTTGCTCAATCACAGTCAAGGATTGTTTTACTAATGGCGCCAAGGGGTCTTCCTTTGAGTGAGCGAGAGCATAGACAGAGTTGGCGATAAAGTGGTAATCTACTGGAGATTTCCACATTGTTTGTTGTGGTCGCTGTCTGAACCGACGACGAAGAGGGAGAGCAGAGGGAGATGATGAGCGGAGAGTAAGTCTAATAAGCTGAATCGGGCGGAATCCTAGACCGAGTATCCCAAACATAACTCATCCATGGCTCTCACCGGCACTCCCTCACTGCTCTCAACTTCGCAATTTCGCAGCGCATGACGCTCCCTGGCATCAATTGGATTGCTCAGCATTCTCAAGCGTCCATGTCTAATTTGACATCCCACATGGACAGAAGAACGACTTGACTATACCCGTGCAGTCCTAACAAAATGGAACGCCAGCTCTTCTCCATCTCGGCCATATCAAACCCTTCGAGTATCCTCCAAAGCCTCCGATTCCTAATTTCTCTATCCTCGGGGAGGCTAATACACGATATTCAGAATACAGGTTGTTCACAGGCCACCTAGATCAATAAAACGTGCAAGGATGAACATCTCTGGACAATCATCACGAGTTCGAGTACCCCCAGGCTCTTCCGCACTTCTGCCTTATATTCACCTCGATTTGTCTTCCCGACGTCGCACCTGTTTCCATTGTGACTACACTACTCAACTATGGACGAAGTAACATCATACATCCTCGCTTACAGTCCGAGAATCACCCGTATTCTCTTTCCGTGACCGAGTACAACAAGTGATGTTATCCGCCGAAATACAGCCTATTGCTCGGGGTCAAAGTCGAATACCCAACGGGTATAAATGGTGTCTGAATGGGTAGACTCTGAAACTGTACTGAGAACTTGCAGTATCGAAAGATGAAGTCAACCGTTGCTTCATTAGCTTGCGCTCTCTTTCTCGTCGTCGGGGTTTCTGCTCAAGCCACTGCGCCTCAATGGGGTCAGGTATGTCACCAAATACCCAATGTTATTCGTTATTTTATTCAATGTACGGTGTCAACAGTGCGGCGGTCAAGGTTGGACAGGACCAACGACATGTCCATCGGGCTGGGCATGTGTCGAGACTAATCAATACTACTCTCAGTGCTTACAAGGAGCATCTACACCCACATCTCCAACATCGGCTCCTAGTGGTGGCTCTCCCACGACCACTAGCACTTCTCCAAGTGGTACAACAACTCTTCTACCCGGAAACTCCTTCATTCGCGCAGTCGTACGTATTCCTTCTCTCCCTTCTCAATTCCATACTCATATTGTCTCAATACAACAGGAAGACCCTAATTTCCACAAATACCTCCAATCCGAAGTCCTTGGTACAGCTTCAGATGCAGTCCTCGGAGAACCATCCAACGCATCTCAATTCCAGATAGTCAATGGCCAACTAATTCAAGAACTTCCAGGTGGAGGATCATTATATGCAGTTGTCGAAGGTCGTGCCAATTCCACAGTTACAAAACTCAAAATGAGTTGGTCAACAACTCCTGCTTCTGGTGACAATACTGGTACTTTTATGTGGTCGGGTGATACTGTTGAATGGAGTATTCCTACTATTCAAAGACCTCAGTTGAATGTACGTGTTATTCTTTCTTTCCTGGTTAAGATGAACGAGGTGGCTGATCAAATTGTTATGTTTTTTGTGTGTTAGGCGTGGCTTGTATGTCCAGATGCGGATGGTAACAAGGACGTTTATATCAACTTAGGAAACTATGATTACCAGACACCTGCTGGATGTGCTGATGAGACCATTCATGCATACACCGGTGCTACTGCTACACCGTGAAACCTTCCCAGATAGGCTCACTCATTGTAGAATACTTGAACATAGTATCTTCAAAAAATTCAGTTTGGAATCCAACGCTTGCGGGATCTGCACAGTATTCAGCACTATAAGGAAGTTCGCTTCTATCTATATATTTCTTCGCATTACAGGCCCGGCCCAAGGAATACACTAACGACAACAAAACCGAAAAAGAATGGAGTTGAAGAAACATACACACAATAGCTAGTTTGTCGTCCCACTTCAAGTTCTATAGGATGAAAATTGTAGGGTATAAAGATATTACTAGGCAGATTCCATGAGATCTCAAAAGTATTGTCTGTGCGTGACAAAAGCGGGTTTTACTCTAAAGTTTGTCATGAAGTTCATGGCGAACACCGTATTTCTACTCAGGCTTCTCGCTCAAATTACGAGCGTGTCCATTTTTGAATTTTCCAGCTTCAGCTTCTTCTAAATGAGGTGCAGCGTGATGTTTGTGAGCGAGAGATTCAACATGTTTGACCCATGTGTAGTAGATGGATCCAGCAAGAATGATTGCGATGGAAGATGCACGTCCACTATGTGTAATAAATCATCAGTAAGTTTGCTAGCAACGGAATTAATTTGCGAGACGTACGTAGTGATAATATCATGGAAGAGCCACATTCCGAGTAAAGATGCCGCAACACCACGAACAGCGGAGGAAACCATGTGTGTGATAGGGGAGGTGACTTTGATAGAAAGCAAACTGGCAATGCTCATCAAAAAGCCGAAAACACCCTATTCAAAGACCAACATCGTAAGCCATCGTCATGCAAACTGCTGAATATTTCATAGTGAATTAAGAAGTCGGACGAAAATCACGTACGGTGATAGCAGATCCCCAGACAAAAGTAGCCCATTTGCTCATCTCATTTGGAGGAGTAGGATCAATTCCAAAGAACAAATCCCAGATTCCAGGAAGCTCGCCCATGACGATGATGACAGGGATAAGAGCGATTGAACTGAGCAAATTTGAGTACCAAGAAAGGTGTAAAGCACTTCCTTTGACTACTTCAAGACTTCGTTTGATTACGACTGAATGAACAGCTGTGATCATAGAACTCGCTACACCAAAGGAGACACCGACTAATGAGACGTGAGTTCCATCCAAGAAAACACCGACGAAGAATCCAAGAGTGACTAAGGAACAAGCAAGAAGGGCTTGAGTGGATGGGCGAGCATGGAGAGCAACGTAAGATGTGAGGACCGTGAAAGGGAGGACCATGCCGCGAGCAACTTGGTAGAAAGAGGCATCGACGTATTTGAGTGTGTAGTTACTGAAGCTGTTAGTTTAGAAGCGAACCGCGTTGAGTAAATCGAATACGAGATATGAGAGAAACGCGAACCTCAGACCAATAACGTTGAGAGAGATCATAGGTATTAAGCCTTTGCATACATCCATATCAAGTTGGAGTGGGACTTGAATGAAACCAAGTGCATTAACGATGAGGAACAGTATCACAGCAATGACAAGTTGGCATGTTAAGAAAAACAAGGGGACAGATGTGGTGTTGAGAACCCATTTATTCCTACAGGTTGAGGTTTAATACTGGTTTAAGATACGAAGAGATGCAAAACTCACGCCATAACCATCTGACAATAGCGTTCGGGTCAAGGTTAGGAATAGTATCATCAAGTCAAGGTGAAGTTGAAGCATACCGCCAAAGCAGCAACAAGGTAGAAAAGTACTGTCCCAATCTATGCGTCTAAATTAATAGCTGTAGTAGAATTCCATGATCTAGATGTACTCACTACTAACATCCTGTTGGGAGGTCCGGAGAGGGAAGGGGAACGAGTGTGTGCCATTGTGACCGCTGATTAGACCTAGAACCCTTCGCCGCTTTGGAAACGATTTGTCGTTGTATCTATCGAGTGCAGCTAAGATAACTCGAAAGTAGCAACGTTGAAGGAGTAATGCAAAGGCAGCCTTCGGACGAGTAAAACCTGCTAGCTGGCGAAAAGACGCCGAGTGCTCGCACTGCGTTCACGTGAGGAGTGTAAATTAGCCGCTAGCGCGACGCGACGCGAAATTACTTGGTTTCCTTTCTTCCGCCACAGTCTCGGATTCAGAAAAGATTAGCATACTGATTCGAAGATATGTCTGAGGAAGAAGGTGGTAGAACAGGGCCTGAAGTACCACCTGGTGTCATTTCTGGCAATGCGTGTAAGTACATTCAGTGTTGCAAATAACTCAATAGTAACAACGCACCTTAGACCCAGAGGACACCTTCAGAATTCTGCTTGCCACCGATAACCACATTGGATACAACGAAAGAGACCCTGTGAGAGGGCAAGACTCAATTAACACTTTCAAAGAAATCCTCCAGTTGGCAGTCAAAAATGACGTGCATAAATCATCTTTCATCCATCCATGAAAGTTCAATTAATCTCCGTTCGTTTGCTAGGTCGATTTCATCCTTCTCGCTGGTGATCTCTTCCACGAAAACAGGCCTTCGCGAGATACATTCTACCAAGTCATGGCGTTACTGCGAGAATACTGTCTGGGTGACAGACCCATTCAAATGGAACTTCTCAGCGACCCAGACGAAGGGAAGGCCTCCGGATACTCGTCTGTTCACTTTATCTCAATATTACATCCAGCAGGCTTTTTCTGATTCCATATCAATCTAGCTTTCCTGCCGTCAACTATGAAGACCCAAACCTCAATGTCGCTATTCCCGTCTTTTCGATACACGGAAACCACGATGACCCACAAGGTGCAGGTCCAGTGAGTATAGCTCACTTTCTCTCTTTCCTGATGCTGAGTCCTCATTGTTTTGGTAGACGGGTGCACTCTGCGCCCTTGATATGTTATCTGTCACAGGCCTTATTAATTACATGGGCAAAGTCGATCTTCCTGTGGACGATGGCAAAGCTCAAACCACCGGAATTGCTATCAAACCCGTTCTTCTTCGGAAGGGAAACACCAGTCTGGCTATGTACGGCATTGGAAATGTTAAAGATCAAAGGATGCACTACGAATTGAGGAGCAACCGCGTCAGAATGTTCATGCCGAAAGACAAGGATAACTGGTTCAATATCTTACTTCTGCACCAAAATCGGTAAGGGCTTCGTGTGGTCTATAGAATGAAGAGACCACTGATGTCAGGTCCTCAGCGTCCCTCATGGACCACAGCAATTTGTTCCAGAAGGAATGTTTGATGACAGTATCGACCTCGTCGTATGGGGACATGAGCATGATTGTCGCATCATGCCAGAACCTGTTGCTGGAAAACGATATGTCATCTCTCAACCCGGCTCATCTGTAGCAACTTCCTTGGGAGACGGAGAAGCTATCGACAAGTTCGTATCTGCTTCTATTTCCTATTAATCCTCTGATTTATCTTCTGTTAGACATGTCGCATTACTCGAGGTCCAGGGTAAAGAGTTCAAAATGACTCCTATACCGTTACGGACTGTTCGTCCCTTCGTGACCGACGAAGTTATTCTGGCGGCAGCTGAAGACGAGGATGGCTTGGATCTTGGTGACAGAATGGCTATCGAGAAGTACCTCAAGAAGAAGGTGGAGGCATCGCATTATTTCCCCTTTTTGAGTCACTAACATACTTTGCTCAGGTTAACGAATTAATTGATAGAGCCAACGCAGAGTGGGATGAAAAATTGGTCGATTGTGACGATCCTCCTCCGCGGATGCTCCCTTTAATTCGTCTCAAGGTTGATACTTCCGGTGTGTCTGAAATGACGAACCCCGTCAGATTCGGCCAGGAATTCCAAGGACGTATTGCGAACCCTCGAGATGTCCTCGTCTTTCACCGCGCGAAACGTTCAGGAAAGGGTGGTGCCAAAGTGGTCGTCGATCAGCCCGAGTTAAGTATCGATGATCCTGACCTGAGCACGAGTGAAAAGCTGGCAAGAGTACGAGTTCATACACTCGTCAAGGAGTATCTCGCAGCGCAGAATATGCAACTATTGAATGAACCTGCAATGAGCGATGCAATTGAGATGTTTGTTGACAAAGATGATATTCACGCAATTCAAAAGTACGTGAACACTGCTTACTCCTTCTGTCCTGATGTCGTCTTATATTTTTACTTTGTAGCCATGTCAGCTCAGAACTGAAAGCTCTGATGGCCGGAGTCAAGACGAAAGGAACGTTCAAGGAAGACGATCTGGATGATATTGTACGTTTCCTTCTCTTCAGTGTATACGGAAATACAACTCATCTCTTTTGAAAAGGTTGATAGTGTCCGAGAAAGCCATGAAAAAGAGTATATTCAGGGCCGAACAGGAGAAAAGACATCCAAGAAGGTACACCCCATTGGTAATTTATTTTTCAAAGACAAATATTGATGTGCTTTCCCTCCAGAGCAAAGGAAAGGCTCGGGCTGACAATGATGCGGATGATGATGCAGGGTCTATAGATTCAATGGCTATGGATGTCGATATAGATGGTGGAGGTTCCGACTTTGATCAAGAATCCGAACCTGCGCCTCCTCCTAAGAAGACTGCAACGAGAGGTAAAAAGGCTGCAGCAGCTCCCGCAAAGAAAGCCCCTGCCAAAGGAAGAGGCAAGAAGGCTGCGGTGAGTGTCGCTCGGCCAACATGTTTACGTTGCAAAACTGATAATCAACTCCATGACAGCCTCCTCCCTCCGATGATGATGATGACGATGACGATGAGGAGGAGGAAGATCCTCAACCTCCCAAGAAACGAACGAATCGCGCGGCAGTATTGAGGTGAGTGGTTTGTTCATTCCAGCTCACCATTACTCTAAACATATGGTCAGCCAAAGTTCTTCATCGAAGAAAGCACCCGCGAAGAAAACAACTGCTTCAAAGCAAACGACCCTTGGCTTTGGAGCACCTGCTGGCAGAGCAACAAGTACACGACAAGCAGCCACAAGAGCGAAAAAGAAGGTTGTGGTACGTTGGCCTCTTTGGTTATGAGCAAGGCTACATTTGACAATCCAATTGTTCTACAGGTTGAGCTATCTAGCGACGAAGATTGAAGCAACGAATCTGGACTGTATTTTTGCTAGTTTTCCCTCCTACATACGGACCTCGCTCTGCTGCATCTCATCTTGCTGTCCATCTTTTGTGCTTTATGTACGTTTATCATCGATTTTCTGACATTCTGATTTCTGTCATTTGCTCTGACTCAAACACAAGCGATTGGTGCTTCCGTTGTACTCGCGGAGGCAATTCAGCAGAAACATAGCAACTACTTCACAATCGTGTGATATGCGCAATGCATTCTCTCTCTAATCTTCCTTTCGAGCTCCTTACCGATATCCTAACCTTCGCCCTTTCAGATCCACGCGTAACCCCAATCCCAATCTTCCTAACTAATCACCTCTTCTATAACATCGCCCGAGAATGCATATATACCCATCTTTATTTCACTTCAACTCGTTCCCTTCGCCATTTTATTGACACCCTTAAATCGCATTCTCTCGAACTTCCCCGTCCAAGAACAATCACGTTGAAGTTTTCTGGTGGTGCCGCTGATTTCGAGGTGTTTATTCTGTTAGCATGGGTGTTTAGAAGATATGCCAGTGGTGCAATGGAAGGACTTGACACTAATACTGGCTCGGAGGCGCCATTATCTTTGGATTTGGACCTGTTGAACCTTTGTCTAAATTCTCATGCACGGAACCCTCATCTACGATATGTTTATGAAGCATTATCTCTTGTTAAGTAAGTGGTTCCGTTCAGCTTCTGGTACCATCATTCAACTCAATTTTTCTTTCCATAGTCCGAGGACATTCATATGGACAGGGCCTGATCCTGAACATCATTTCTCTACTGCAGTGAGTAAAATTTTGACTTCAAATCTAGCTCATAAGAACGCTTAATGTTCCCTTAGATCGTACCAACTGCCACATCCCATTTATTTCGAGCCATGAGCACATGGACGCAAATCCGCCGTATCAAACTGACCAACCTCTCATTCCCCTCAGACGATCTAGGAATAAAATTCACATTAGACAAACCACTTCTACCCGTCCTACCTACCTTACGAACTCTCTATCTCGGTCAAGCCACCATGGTTCGTCCAAATGCTATCGCAGCAATGATATGCTTACCTGGTCAGGACAACCTCCAATCCGTAAGATTGGTCGATGCATATCGAGAGAGTATATGGGGATCTAGGATTAGAAGGAGTGATATTGAGAAAGCTGCAGTAACTCTTCAGCTAGGAGACGAAAACACAATCATTCCTCGCATCAGAAAACTGGTCAAATGTGAAGTACAAACTGAAAGAATCATGGGAGGTGATAGAGTCGAAGGCCATGCCACACTAGACTAAAGCATCCTCCAATTATTTAATGACTAATAGCATCCATATCTAAATTGAGACGGAAAGCTACTATTAATGTTGTATGTGTATCGATAGAATATCAATATTGAGTTTTATGTTTATCTTCCTGTGTCCAACTAGTATCCATGAGTAACTAATCACCTAAAAGCATCAAAAACAACATCGCACAGAGAACATCGAGAGCGACAGTACGAAAGAAAAATAAAAAAAGTCGTGAAGGTGGAGATACCAATCCTAATAAAATACGTAAGGCCATTAGATTGTCACATTCCACCCCATTGCTGGGTAGGATAACCGGTCTGCTGACTGGGTGCTTGTTGGATCCATGAGGTGAACGGATTAGTAGTGGGCTGTTGAGGTTGCTGCATTTGAGGAAGAGATTGCGCAGTCGCATACGGTGAAGGAGTACTACCCATGTACTGCTGCTGAGCGGGCGAGTACGAAGGTTGAAGTTGAGGTGAAGGACTCGGCATGAATGGTGTCATGCTTTGAGGGACCTGCAATTGCATAGATTGTCCCTGAGGCTGAAACATCTGTGATTGCTGTTGCTGCTGAACAGGATATTGTTGCTGAGGCATGGTTTGAAGAAGGGGGGACGGCGAAGGGAGTACTCCCGGGCTCATCATGTTAAATGAGGGACTGGGAGTACCGAACGACATCCCATTCGAAGCCGGTAGTGCTTGTGGTGCGAATGGGTTTGGGCTTGGATTTCCGCCGATAGGAGTTTGAGCCATTGGAGTCTGAGGGTATCCCGGGGAAGGTTGAAACGATGGTGAGAAACTTGTAGAGTTAAAATTGGACCCTGCTTGAATGCTCAATCCAGTATTCAAGCTCATGCTTCTCGGCAAGCCCATCGAAGAGACTCCAGTTTGTTGGTTCATTAACGTGTATGGGAGAGGGGATGCTGGGCTCGCAGACAAGTTGGAATAGGGATTTGTTGGAGTCTGCGATGATGAAAATCCTGATACACCGAGCGGCGAACCGAGGGATGCTGCAGAGTTGAGCTGTGGAGGCGCGTATTGGAGAGGAAGCGATGCATTGGTTCCGGAAGATTGTAAGGATGCTAAATCATTCCATAGGGGATTGCTCGCTGACGCTTGAGGTTGGGTGGACTGTAGTGCCTGCGTATTGGTCACTGGAACGGATACTGAACGTAACGGGGTTTTCAACGCGCTTACAGCAGCAGGAAGTGCAGGTTGAGTTGGTGGTATCGATTGGGTAGGTGTTTGTGGAGCATTATGAGTAACAGATGGAGTGGTCTGTGGTATTTGCGGATGGGAAACTCTTTCAGACAACTTCGATGCATTTGTAGGTGAAGGATTGGATCCAATGCGACTCGACAGTGACTGCGATGGACCAAGTTTAGAAGCAACGAATGCAGAACGATCAACGAATTTTTTGAATTCGTATTTCGCTGCGACATCATCAGTAAGATCACGCTACAATGAAGAAGAGGAAGAAGACTCACATCGTATATATTTCTCCAAGTCACTGTCCCGTTCGGAATCTATGATATTGGTAGGAGGCGGGTGTCGGGATTCATGAGGGTTATAGTACGCATTGGACTTGGTATTCCCAACTTGCTTCATGGTCTAGATGCAACAGGGCATGTAAGTTAATAATCACATACACAAAGACTAGTCTGACTTCGACTTGTTCCTTTGTCCATGAGTCGAGAGTGATGCTCTTTCTAGGCAACAAATTTATCAGTATAATTCTTGTAGACAGGATTAACACGCGACATACACTTTTGATATATGCGTTCCTATTTTGCGGTGTATACTCGCACAAGACATACTGTACATATGATTGAGCTTGAGAGTTTCACAACGGATATGAGTCTGCTTACCACAGGAAGATACCCAAGTTATATGATGCCCAACGGGGGTTTCTAGTTTTGCAATCGGCACAAACATCTGGGTTCTGCGATGAGTGCAATTCTCTGAATGAGAGTCAAGAGGGAATGCTTACCATTTCCTGGTTGATTGGATAACTCGGCCAAGATTCTCTGATGGCGCTCTGCTGAAAGCTTGCTAATATGAGCCATGAACTAGGAGACGTGTAGTAAAAATCGAGACTGTCCGTAAGTGAGATGGTGGTTCAAGGGAAAGATAAGGAGGATATCCGAATGTCACCGACGTTGTCGTCGATGATGGACGTTGGGAGGGGATGTTCAGTCACCGTTGGTGACATGCTCACGATCAAGTTAAGGCGGCTTCTCCACCACTTTCACTGACACACCCAACCTCGTTTCGCATACGTAAGTCATTTTCCAAGAAATAACTCTAAAACATTGATTCTTGACATATAATTGTGTTCTTTCAGACGGCATGGCCGATTCGAACGTCACTCAGCAGTTCTTAGCCTATGATTTTGATAGGGATGAAGTCTACCAGGTGCATTCACTTCGCTGATCACCCCTTTACTCATAATCCTCAAAACCTGCAAGCAAGGTCTCGCTGGTATAATTGCAGGTGGTGCTCTCAGCGAAAAGAGCGACGCGGAGAAAGCTGACGTCCTGCGGCGTGCACCATTGTTCTACTTCAACCGGTATGCATATTCTGAAATTTATCGCCAATTCATACTCACGATGGTTTTCTGATCTTACAGGAAGTTCAGTCAGTCATTGAATTTGGAAGATGTCAAGTTATATGAAGAGAAAATCTCTCAGCAAGACACTGGCTCGCCAGAAGAACCAGCCACCAAAGAACCACGTACCCTGACCTTCGCAGAATTGAAAGAACTCATTGAGCAAGGCAAGACGGACCAGATACCCAATAATCGAGTAATACCAAATGATTTAAACGTATGCAGCGACATTCATCTTCCTTCATAAAGTCTAACGATCTTGGGTCGCACAGCCTGCAAATCCCAGTCAATCGACGGCATCACTGCGACGGAAGCCTTGGGAGACTGATCGAGTCGCTGAAGAGACCGCTTGATCATAGGGATCTGCCACAGAAGTTACAAACGTACTACGAATGTTTTGTATCGATTATCGACAACCTTAAACCGTGCACTATAATGTACTCTACTCAGTTATATGGCATCTGACTTGATCGGCGCGAGGCCTGAGGATCGACAATCCCACCGCTAGCCTGCAACTGCTAATGATTCTCTGCTTCCTGAGTCTTTCAACTCTAATCGTCACCATCACATTTACCTTTGAACTCCCAGGATGCATCAAGTTCTGCAAATTGCAGCTGTGGTCACTGAGATTGCGGGACACTTGAATTGGGCCGATTATGAAGGACAGTGCAAAGGGCGCAAACAGAGTGGTCCACGCTGTCCTCAGTGAGTTGTAGCAAGAACGAAGAGAACACATTGGTAAAATGGCATACGATACCAACTACTCATCAGTTTGTTTACTAATAATGTGTTGAAATCTTAACAGCATTTCATCAGGAATCCTGATAAACCACAGCACTGAGCAAGATTCGTTATATACGCCGCTAGGGTGAAGCATCTTAAGAGTCCATTGTCCCGACGAGGCGGATGTTCGTCTATTTGCTTTCGCAACGTTCATGCTAAACGAATCTTTATTCCCTGCTTTGCGGTAACCTTTCTTGGTTCAGTAGAGGAGACGAGATAGCTCTTGGTATGAGCTCTTTTCTCGGATCCACAATCATCAAGTTTTAGCAAATGAAAGGAGTTTATGTGTTTCTAATAGTAAAAGTACTCGATTCACGGTACTACTGTGACATAGAAGAAACCGTTTCTTGCTGCAGTGGCTACGTGACTACCGCGTGACCGTATATATCAAGAAAGGGGCTCATGAGAGTCTCAAGAGACACCTCTTTCACCAACGACAATCATCCTAGTACTGTACAAATAGGATCCCCCGACGTCAAATGGGTGGCACATTAATCCTTTACGATACGAAGGCGGGCAACGACGACGAACGCGACGAGGACATTGATTCATTCAGCTACAGTTACTCGGGTTTCCACTGGTTTAAAGGCGAAATTCTTCGAGCCGGAATCAGATATCTTAAATCGCTTCAAGCAGATGAGAAATCAGCCGAGCATGGTTTTGAAGGAGTCGTCCAACCCTACATAGATGCCGGTGTTCTACCCTCCCATCGCAACGTTGACGAGGAATCATTTGACGAAGCCAATAGGAGGGTCGGAGCTGCATTATATGTCCTGAACGGTTGGATTAGGAACGTGAAAGGTCGAGACAGATTCGACAACCCTTGGAACCGTTTGCTGTCGATGGGTGCAAATCGTCAACAACCTCCTGACCTCCAACAAATGCTCGACGACTTCAAATTCCTTGACGAAATGAAGAACCGTGAACCAGATCCAGACGAGATGCTGGATAACTCTTATCGCATGATGGCTATCCAACGCTTGCTTAGATGCCCAACAGAGCTGGACCAGGCAGGGATGAGGGGGATGTACGACTTCATGAAGCTACCAGATAACAGTCAAGAAATATTTCCCCGAGAAGCGAAGGAAATTTCCATCCTGCTTGATAAAGTACAACCTTTCGTGCTTGACGAGACCGGCCAATCGGATCGTACTAACGACTTGGTGAGCATGTTGAAAGAGTTGAGGGATTTGTGTAATGCTTGCGTTGGTGATAAGGTCATTCGTGGATAAGGAGGGTTGCATATGGCATGTGGACTTGGTTTTTAAGAACCTGTATTTCGTCAAAGTCCCATCCATCATCGGTTTGTATTGTTCTGTAGCAATGGTTCTATGTTATGATTCTGCTGAATACGATAGCTTCTCTTTGGCACCAATGATTATCCAGCTGCAAACATCAGGATTACACAAAATATGACACGTATAAACTAACATGATAAGAGCGACTTGCCTATGCAAATGGCGAGAATTAAAAACCACCTCGTTCGTGAAGAACTGTAACATAAACAACACGACTTCTATCTTTACAAAATGCATCTGAACTGTAGGATCAAGCAAACAGAACATACGATATACGGAGCATGATCACAATGACGAGACCAAAATATGAAGAAATTGTAAGAATATAATTTCAATAACAAAAGACGTTCATAAGAAACGGAGTCGCCGGCGATGAGATGAATTCATTCACGGAGTTACTTATCCTCTACATCTTTGTCCTGAACATCGTCTCTCCGGAATCACAAAGGCCGTCTCATGAATGAGAGAGCGACTCTGTTTCCGACCCGTATCCTTTCCAGTATGTAGGTACTTACTATGTAGGTTGGGCTCGGTAATGACCGTGGAAGAGCGCTCGGCAGTGTCCGTTTCGCGGAGTTTCAATCGAACTTGTTGATCCAAACGCGATCGAAATGTTCAACTCAACCGCGACTTAGAATTTCCCTTTAGCCATCGCGTTTTGAAGCTTGAAGCCCTGCGAAATCTAGTTCACGTCGCACTTAACGACTACACTAAGTAAGAGCTTTTGGCAATATTGTCTACTGGTCAATCCACTGAATCACGCTCTACAGGCCACTGAGCCACTCGGCACTGAAGGGTGTCCAATCCACAAACCCAAAGGACAAAGGGACAACGAAGAGAACGTGCTGTAAGTGTGCTGCGTAGACAACACGATCTGTTTCATTGTGCTAATTTGATATTATTTGCAGAATCCACACACATTGTGGCCCACTTCGAAGCTATATAAACAGCTACTACAGACTCAACGGTAATTACCTCTCTTTTCCCCCCACCTCCACCTCTTGCTTCATTCTATTTCCACCATGGCTCAATCCAAATCTAAAGCAGAAACTGTTCCTCTCCCCAAAGAATCCTCTACTCCTATCTCTCACAAGATATCTTCTGCACTCCCTGGTGGACTCTTCGCTTGGAATTTACTTCGAATGAACAAAGACCATCGAAAGACTATGCGAGTCATGACGATTAATGAAATGGATTCAGGCCTCGCCCAGATCCCTTTCAATGAATTTATGAACTCATTCGTTCCATCCAAGGATGTTGAAAACGAGGATAAGGCCATACGCCAAATAGTCGCGAAATTCACTATGGATGAAACTTTGAGCGACCCGAGTGCGAAGGAGGCTGAACGGTATCCTGGCTTAGTGAGTCACTCTTCACTACATTGTCTATCTTGGAGCTCATGTTTCTTTAGATCGAGCTCATTCAAGCATCCTTGAACACCGATAAGTTACTGGCCAGGAATGTCTCTCGATGGACCGACGACAAAACCTGCAAGATTACTCCAGATATTGCCATATATAAGGGGAAAGACGGAAGGCCTGCACATGAGGAAGAAGATGAAGATTCTGCTGATACACACATTCAGGCTCAAGTCGATACAGGTGATGCTGGCGACGACTCGGATAACACAGAACCCTTCAAATCCAATATGAACTATCACCATGTAGACTTGTTCGTAGAGGATAAGACTAAGTTCGATAAAGCGGCGCTTCGAATTGACGACAAGGACGTTATTCCTGACGGGTTTGATCACAAATGGGCGCGTGGGCAGATTGGGGAATATACCTCTGGAATACTACGTTGCCAAAACCGAACACATCTGTTCAGTGTGCTCACCGTTGGCAAGACCGCACGCTTCCTCCGCTGGGACCGATCGGGTGTCATCGCTTCAATGCCCATATCGTTTGTGGAGGATACAGCGAGCTTCGTAAAATTCTTCTATCGTTATGGACAGATGGCCGACTGGGAACGTGGGCACGATCAGAGTGTTTCTCCCGCTCGTCAAGAAGACGAAGATGCACTCCAGGATTTCAAGAACGAGATACTTCCAACTCTTCCCCCAAGTCACAAAGCAATGTTTGAGCAAGCTTTCAATGGTGTCGATGCAGATGACCAAGGCTGGCCCTTGTTAACAGTTGTCCTAGACAGATTGCCCCCGGTACCGAATTCCATTTCTGCTCCCCCAGAAAAATCGTCATCCCAGCCGTCTGACTCGTTTGATCAGCCATCCCTTCAAGTATCCTCTTCCACCTCCAATTCAGATGACAAGAAGATACGCCTTCTTATTCGTTATCCAAGGATATCCAGTCGCTCTCCGTTTGGACGTGCTACCAAGGGGTTTGTAGCACTGGATCTCGGGGAGAAGAAACTCAAGTTTCTAAAGGATAGTTGGAGGTACCATGGAGGTGATTACCATCCGGAGATTGACGTTTATGGAAAGCTTCAACAGGCGGGAGTTAAGAATATTGCAAAAGTCGAAGGGGGAGGAGATGTTTTGGGTGTCGATGGGAAACCTCAGACAACATTCGCTCACACATACCTCAAAGTAAAGTCCAATGACGATGAAGAGTATTTGCCCCAACGACATTATCGTCTTCTCATCCGACAACTTGGTACCCCATTGGAGAAGTATGCCACGTCTTATTCTCTCTGTTATTATCTTCTGTTAGTGTTAATTGGTCAGTTCAACTCCTTTCATCAGTCATAATGTTTTGATCTTGATCACCTTGCATGCCATTTAGCGCATTGTATGGCATGGACCCAAGCCGAAGTGCTTCACCGCGACATCAGTCCAAATAATATCATGATTGATGAAGATGCGAAAACAGTTGAGGATATGGCCTTTCTCATCGATTGGGACCTCTGCAGATACAAGGAGGATCTGAACAATGGAAGAGCCCAAAAATCGCGTTCTGTGAGTTCATGATTGAATCTCGATGAAACTCTTGTTGACTGTTGATTAGGGTACATGGGCATTTACATCTGCAGCTCTGCTCAAGTATCCGACCAAACAGCACGACCTTGCAGATGACCTTGAATCATTCGTCCACGTCCTTCATTGGTTTTGCCTTCGTTTCCACAGTCACGATATGAGTGAAAATCATTATAATCTTGCATCAGTACTTGCCAGGGTCTACTTCGACGCTCACCGTGAAGAAGGATATGATCTAGGCGGCGAAGAGAAATTCAAACTCATGCGCAAAGGAGGGGTTTGCTTCACTTTAACCGACAAGGAAGTGATGCCTGGTCTCATTCGGTTGGTCAACAGGCTATCAAAGATATGCAAGAAACATTATCAAACTCTTGACATCGAGGCACTGGAAGCTGCCTCTTCTAAGGTTCTCAAGAGAAAGAAGGCAGACCCAACGAGCACACAATCCACTGTCAACAAACTCCCAATGGATTCTCGCAACGTACTCGCATCCTTCGGGCTCGCAGAAGAAGAAGAAGAAGTTAAAGATCCTCAGACCAGTGGGGGGACTGATATTCCCATCGAAGACGCAAACAAATCTGAGAGAACAGTGCTCGATACTGCCCCTACTACTGGGAAACTCACAGATGACGACGATTTCGAGATTCCAGAAGCACCGTTCGCTGAACACCGAACCATGTTGAACGCATTCAATACCTTATTCACCAAGAAGGCTATGTCCTCGTCGCTTTGGGGAATCCCGGTCAAAGGACACGACGGCTCAATAATGATGACGGATGATGACAAGAGGAATGATCAGTTCGACCTGGTGATGCACCGAAGTCTCTCCATTGCTCCGGTTCCCTCGTATAAAAATGAGAATAAGCGTACATCCACTACCGCTGGACTTGAGGCTGGATCAGAAACAGCATCGAAGAGGGTCCGTGGTTCTAATACCAAGTCCACTGCCCAATTGGTTGCCTCCGGTTCGAAGACTGGCCAAAGGGTGATCAAACCTTTGAAATCATCGAAAACCCAGGGAACTTCAAAGACGAAATCTTCTACCCATGGAAAGAAGAAGGTTGACAATGGTCCAGTTGTTCCGGATGAACCTGATGTTTTCATGGGATGAGATGCTCTTGTTCATTGAAGGTTTATGTTTCCATATCTGTACTCATCATATACCCTAAGAATTGTACACTAACTTTTTGCGTCCTACACTCTCTTTCTCTTTGCTTGGAACATACATGTAATGTACTATTGTATAGATTGATTATGATGGTTGGATGTCTATTTAATTGTTTTATTGGAATGAACAAGCTTCAGACTGATGTAATTTAAAACGTGTAAACAAAGGTAATGTTCCTTGAACCTCCCGGTTCTAATGTCTCCCCATAATTTATCAATAGTATTGTCCCGTACAGGAAAACTAGTCTCATCAATCTGCTCCCTTGTCCATGTTGAAACACATCAAGTGTGTCCTTGGATGCCTTAGCCTCGAGAACGGAAAGCTTGAACAGCACCAAATCAATGATGGCCTTCCTGCTACTTTCAAACACGCCCTGGACCTTGTTGAGCTCTGAAAGGTACCCGTCCCTGAGGTCTTTGCAAGTAGTGCATTCAACAAGAATGCACGAGTTGGTCTGTTGAAGTTATTCGATCTTGAGTGTCAGATCACATACACGAAATCTCCCAGTTTATAGCGAGAGGGATTACGAGATGAACGAGTCAAAAATTGTTCATTTCACAGGTCTTGTCTATCCGAGTCCAGCGGAGGGTTTGAATCCATATGTCCCTGTGCAACCTCTGACTTCCAAACGGGCGTGGGGTTACGCAGGTCCACAAGGACATCCATTCCGAGATGAGTGGGTGAAGGACGACTAAGAGGGGATGACAATCCTCTGACGATTGGAAAGCGTGAACTTGGGGGAAGTGGAAAGAGCGTTGGTAACATTCTCATTGTATATCACCGATATTACCTTGTATTCAACTCCGGGTCTTGTCCTGGGTCCAGTGTACGAGGAACTGTTGATTGAACAATTTGATACACAGGTAGGTTCTTACTGCACATACATGACAGCACCAGAGCACAAACTCTTCCAGGAAGAAAGTTGTTCTCCTTTGCCCAACAGGCACTTTTACTTTCGCTACCATCCAGCCCATGATGCACGACGGTACAAAGGTCTCTACTGCACATGGAGTACTTCCTGATGTGCAATATTCTTCACCACAGTAGAACGTGGAAGAATATCACACTGGAAGGGTTTGGGATGACTAGATAGAAATTATCAGAGATAGATATTGTGTTCTGTCTCAGCGACATACCTAGTGAGACCGCTAGTAAACTCTTCCGGCGGAACGATATCACACCCGTTCTCATCCTTGGCGAAAGTGATCTCAAAAGATGCAAGTATAGTAGCTCCAACGATCCATATACTGTTGTCGGCTAAATGGCGACCTGGGCACACTCTAAGAATCTCAATTGAGAACGGTCTATTGATAGAGAACAATGAGAGCCAGACCTTACCTTCGGCCAAACCCATACATAATCGTTGGGTAAGGTTCTCCATTCCCTGCTGGTCGTGGTAGGTACCTCTCGGGATAAAAGCAATGAGGATTTGCGTATACATTTTCATCAAGTGTGATACCTCTGATAGGATAGAGATTAGCTACGAACTTTAGAATGATGATTGGAAGACAAACCTGACATTGCCTATAACGACGGCTCCTTTCGGGATTCTATATCCTCGGTAAGTGTCTTCTTCCATGGTTCTATGAGGTATTGCTAAATACGATGATTAACACTGACCACTCCTTCGATTTTTAGGCAACATCATACCTAAAGGACCCGCCTGGTGCCACCTTATAGCTTCATTGATCACACATTCCACCATGGGCAGCGAGGCGCGATCGCTGAAGTCTGGGAGCCTATTTCCTATGACTTTGTCGATTTCCTTCTGTGCTTTCTTTTGTGCGTCCTGGTGGAGGAGCATTGCAAAGAAGAAGATAAGGATCGTCGAATACGTCTACATTGGAATATTAGTACATGATTGCAGATGACATCGTTGCATACAACTTACCGTGTCGCCACCAGCTTTCATACCATACAAAAGCTGTCGTCAGCTCATACCACTCAATATTAGTCTTTCAGGCAACGCACCAGCATAGAAATGAGCGGCTGCAACTTTTGCTGCTTCAACCATCTCAGGATCTTGATTCCCTTCATCAGCGAGCTCTTCCAGTGTCAGGGAAAGAAAAGAGGGATTTGCTGTTCCTGCGGCCTAATGCAGCGTCAACAAATCGGAGTATTCAATGAAAACAATAAGTCAAAGAAGGTGACCGATACAAATGAAGACAAAGACAAACCATGTTCGCTATTACTTCTCGGAAAGGCCATTCCTTGACTTTGTGCACCACTTTTCTTGATTCTAAAGTTTTGCATCGTACAACATTTCATCAGTAACATTGCGACATATCAATAAGACTGAAAAATACCTTGACCATAACGAATGAACCATGCACCGGGAAACCAAGAAGGCAACTTCTTGACTGGGCGGAAATGTGAATACTAGAATTTTTGTGGCTGAGGTTGGAGGATGGTCTATGTACGTACGAATTGGAAAGAGGTCTGGAGGTGTTGTCCCTGGATCCCCGGCCCCAGTGACTACGTTATTGACTTCTTTCGCGATCTGCAAGTAGGGATCGTCGTCGGAGACTATCTCATGACCGTATGCTATCTCCATTATGACTGATGTTGCGTAGCTGTTTAAAACGAGGCATCATGCATCATGCATCAGTTTCACAAAGTCAAAGATATTAAATGTCACATACCGTCTGCAATGATCATCGAACATGTCCGGATCTCGTAATAAATTATTCAAGAGTGTGGTCACAGCTCGTAGTTGAATATTTTGGAAAACGAGAACACCTTTGCGGGACAATTGTTGCTGAAATAATTTTCGTTGTTTCTGCCATTCATCATTGTAGGGAAGAAATGCCAAGTTGTCACTCCATCCGATTCTTTAAAGGATCAGTGGCGGCGGTAGTGACTCCGAGTAGGAGTTATATTTCAAACACAGGAGTCAACTTACAATTCATGCATGGGAAAGGTCGGACGATCGCTGTAATTGGCACTGCGTTTCTCCAAAAGGTCGCTCACCGCTCGAACACTATTGAGCACAATGATCGGGCGTCCAAAGACATTGAGAGACATGACATCCCCTGATGGCAACAAGATGAGGATGTTGAGTTTGACGAAAAATTGTGGATAGTAAATGGCACTTACCATATTCTTTTGACCATTCATAGAAAATTTCTGGTTGATATTTGCGAGGCATTATCCGAAGGTTTCCGATCAGAGGATCTCCCTTAGGTCCAGGTGGAAGTGGTCGAACTGATTGGGACATGAGCTTTCGCTTGATAAACCACGACCAGAACAGCACAGCACCAAGCAGTAGTAGAGAGCACATGTAGGAAGACATTGACGAGGATAGGTAGTAGAGGCCTTAGCTTCGACGCTGGCAACGCACTTTTATATCATCCAAAGACGGCCGATTTAGGCAAAGCAGTGCGAGGCCGAGCTATGCATGCATGAAGAAAGGACATCAAGCTTTATTTCCAGACGTACTGGCTTTTTTGTACGATTAAGGATTTCATACTGTCCGCATTGATATGGGGTCACTGGTTGGGCGGAAGGTTTGAATACAAGAGATAAATGTTCCGCAGAGGGCTTTCCTCGAAAGGTTAGCTAGGCACGCGAAGTAATGACTGTAAGTACGTGCATACTAGCATAAGTATGATGTTCACACCTAATCCAGCATACTCTGCGATGAGAGGTTCCGAGCGCCAAGCAGTGGATCTGGGTGGGATGTTTTATTATAAGGGATGTCGAGGAGCAGCAAGAGAATCACTGGTCGCTGAACGAAGGTGCCAGATATATGGAATAACAGATTCATACGGTCTGCAGCCACGACCGCGAGCTTTACTTATGTGGATGCGACGTTGAAAGAATGCATTAATGAACCCGGTAAAATGTTAATATACAAGTAGTCTGTGAAGAATCTATAAACTGAGTCCAAGTAGCAATGAGGTGACGCACTACACCTCTGTCTCAATATCAGGTTTCCTACTCTTCATCGAAAATCGTTCTTTGACTGCGTGAGCACTTTCTTCAATGTTATCCTTGATCCAGTCAGTGGTCCTAGCAGGCTTCAGCTGTTTAATCCCTCGATGATCTCGATGTAACTCTTTCTCATGATGCTTCCATTCCTTGAACTTGTCCACAAGGCCACTTCTCTTTTTCGTTACACTGACCTCATCGGAGTCACTACTCCCATCCTCTTTACCATTCGCATCGTTAGATTGTATCCCATCGGATAGAACACTGGAGGCTTCGTCTGGAGAGACAACCGTATTTGAACCGTAAAGAAGTTTCGAATCATCCTCTGCAGCGTTACCATCGCCGTTGATAGCATTCAACGGTCCTGGTGACATTGTCTGATCTTCGCTCTTTTTCCTTGCCTCTTCCGTTTGCTCCTCCACCGTTTGCTCCTCCACAGATGACCCTGTAATCTTCTCGTGGTTTGGTTTCTTCGCCTCAGCCCCATCATCCCTTTCTTGCATATGCCCAACTGTGTCTCTCAGTCCTCCATCTTTCTCTCTCTGGAATGCTTCCCAAGCCTCTCTCTGTTTCGGTCCACTGCTACTCATCATGCTCTTATGTTTATCCGAGATTCCGGGCTCGAAACTCAAACCCAGAATCACACTCCCGATCCTTTCCACATTCTCTTTATCAGAATCCCAATACTTCAAATCGCCATCGGGGGAAACATAATTCAACTTCAACCTTGAATAATCTCCGTTCTTCGCTCGCCATAACGGGATTTCGATTTGTCCATGGACGGAATCAACTAGATCGCGTAACCAGAAGACTCCTAATGCCTTACGTCGCGATGATTTGAAAGCTGAGGAGTCTTTGAATGAGACGAGGAGTGCGGATCCATATCTTTGACGAATAGGAAGCTCCTTGTTATCTTCAGAGTCCCAAACGATAGAACCATCAGGGTCAGTTCGCGTGTGCTTGCGGGCGATCTTCTCTTCACTTGAAGACCTCGTAGTCTTCAAGCTCAATTGACACTTCGAGAGATGGGAGAGTATGTCTTTATCTTCTGACTTGACAATGATGTCCGAAACTTCTAAGGTTCCGGTATCGAATCCGAGGAGGTTGGGAGGTAGCTTGGCTTCGACGGGTCTGAATAGAATGGAGATCCTGATACGTCCATATCCGAGCCCTTGTTGGAGCGAGTAAAACCTCGTGAGTTGCGACGCATTAATCAGAAGCTCCGGTAACTACAAAATACAACGAAACCATCGATATTTGGTCAGGTAAGTTGACATCTGGACATAGAATGAGATCACAATACACTCACCTTCAACATGACAACACCCAAAATTGCATCATTCTCTCTTAACCTCGAGTCCTTCACCGCGACTGCAACGTGTGCCTTCCTCCAGTCCCTAACAAACCTCTCTGTCCCAGCGTTGAACATAGGCGTGCTCGTGATAGGTTTGACCCTCGTCTTATAAACCAACTCGTCATTCAACGATATCTCGCAATAACTCGAAGGCAACCCCTCAGCTTCTTCTGCTGTCTCTCCTTCATCCTCTTGCCCTTTCTTCGTCTGATCAGAACTTGAGGTTGCTGACCGTTTGATTCCCCCACCCCCAAGCATATGTTTATCTCTCCCTTCCGTCCTAACCTTCAAGTCCCTAATCTCATGCACTTGAATGCTCAAGATACCCGATGGCCATTCTGGATCAGGAGGTGTGACCAAGACAGCTTTTTCCAGATCATTCAGAGCAGTTGGTTTGGAAGATTTGAATTCAGGTTTCTCTCTGAGATCCTCAGGAATATCCGGATCAGATCCATCGGTTTTGAGCGAAGACGTAGGAGGGAGTTTTCCATAATATCCTACTGTGTATTCTATGGATCCAGGACGTTCCATGGAATCAGGACTGGAGAGGGTAGATATACGTCGAATTGGACGACCTCGATGACGCAGAAGGTCGCATATATCAATGTCAGCGATTCCGAGCATGTCATCCTATCACGAGTTAATCCTTGAAGTTAGAAGGGGATAATGGAATGAGATACTCACGACACTTAGACGGTCGGAATCCCATAGTTGAAAGGTAAGCAACTCCCGTAGACGGATTGTATTGATATCTATGAGCAAGATGGCCGTTTCCTCGAACACCGGATTCCGATCACCCTTGATGATTCTGGTGGAATAGAGAGGCTTGCCAAGTCGCGAATATGCAAGGGTTACGTACGGATCTGCTATGACATCTGTACGATGAATGATGTTACATCAATGACAGAGGGATGAGTAGCTTACCTGAGCCTCCATCTGCGTCCATACCTTTAACTCCTGTTGCCCTGTGTATATGTACGACGAGGACACCAATAGCTTGCGTATCTGATCAAACGAAGTGTTACGATTGTAAGTACCAAAAGCTTTTACCACTAGCAGAAAACGCTCCCAAATCATACCTTTCTTGATGTCATCTCCACTAATCAATTCCTGCAAATCCAGAGTCAAGCTCTTTGGAGCGACGTATTCCGCGGCAGCAGTATTGATCGAACTCGAAATGAACCCAGACACAAATGGGATGTCCATGACATTCGGAAGCGACACACTTAGAAGTGCAACATCCATGGTGATTTGCGGCAAACCCATTAAGCTGATCAAAGTAGTTTTTACACTTAAAATTGTATAAATGTCAGCTGACGAAGGGGATTAATGTGATGTGAAGAGGGAGCTCACAAAGGTGGATCTGAGATGAGTTGAAGACGAACGCGAGCAGTACCAATCACACCTGTGATCTCAACCCACACAGCTGGGAAAAGGTGAGCAGTCAGTCACAGATATATGAATGCTGCTAAGTTTCAACACTTACGGACTTTGACAATATACATACCCTTAATACCGACCGAAAACTCAACCAGTAAACTGCCAACAAAGAGATCAAAATCAATCGTTGAGTCGACTCAATAGACTCACTGTAGATTGTCGCCTTTACTTTGTGCAGTACTCCCACTAGGTAAACCTCGATAGGCAAAGGAAACTTCAAGATTGACGTGATCTTCCTCCAGTTCTTCGTTCTTCTCGGACTCTGGTCTTGATACGTCAC
This sequence comes from Abortiporus biennis, assembly GCA_022606235.1. Taxonomy (NCBI): domain Eukaryota; kingdom Fungi; phylum Basidiomycota; class Agaricomycetes; order Polyporales; family Podoscyphaceae; genus Abortiporus; species Abortiporus biennis. The sequence continues at coordinate 434,289 of JABYQP010000004.1, read as the reverse complement.
CATCTTGCTGGTCTTTGTCTCTGTCAGGTAGTGAGCGAATAGTTGTAATTCGTCCTGCATTCGTGCCCAGTCCAAGGTCTGCAATACGGACGGCATGCTAGAATTAGAGGAGAATATCCAAGTAAGGCCGCGAAAACCTTAGGTTCACGGTGAGAGACGTACAACAAATTTGGGGGCAGAGGCTTGCATGATGTCCTCTATCATATCGACAAGGGATGAGAATCTGTAGAAATTCATCAGTTGACAGCGAGTGCTTCCACTATTCCAACATACAAATCAGGGTTGATGATAGGCCATATTCCTCTCAGTAAGGTATTGGCCCATTCAGCACTTTCCTTCATCCTTTCTCCATCGGATGCGTTCGAATCATCACCTGCATTGGCTCCTGCTTGAAGACCTCTCATTCGTTCCGAATGCCATATCCTTTCCCCAAAATCGTTCTTCGAAATGTTCTGAATGCGTTTGATGAGAATGAATGAAAAAATGCATGGAGGAATGAGAATGGTATAGTATGCAAATGGATGGGAATAAAGAAACAGCTGAGCGAAGAGGAAGCAGATGGCGAACGAGACCGTTAGGACCAAAATACTATCACGAGTCGCCGAAACAACACGAGTCGTGTGCTCTGTCATATCTAAGAGACCATTAGACCAGTAGTATACAATATCAAAATACACGGGCTCACCTGGAGGGGGAAAACTGGTGTCCAAGACGTTCTCTCCCTGATCCCCAGCATTAGGATCATCTTCAGCATTCTTTATATCAAGCTCTTCTCCAGTAATTGGATCAGTGACAGACATAGCATGTCCTTTTGCAAGATCACTGGCTACTCTGCGGGTATCCTTCTTGACATTCCGTGTCGTCTCATCTTCCACTTGCTTTGCTTTGGCTGCTGTGGCGCGTTTCGGATTAACCAGGGAAGCAAGATTGGTAGCTATCTGAGGGACTGGGTTTTTTCCTGAGTACGGCTCTTGAAATTGTAGTGGCATGGTGAAGCAAGTATACGATAGAATCAGAATTATGGCTCCTCCTGTTCTACTCCGGGGCAGTATTCATGGGATTTACGTGCTCGAGTAGTTTAAGTATAAGCTGGAGGTGAGTGAAACCCATTGGGATGAGGAGAGGTTGTGTCATCGGTGGGTCCTCTGTATTGTTAGGAGCTGGTTGGAAGCAGAGCCGTCATAGATCAACATACAGATCCAGCTACCCATGAGATTAGATAAGCGCCCTAATGCTAATCTAGTCGAGTTCATTCAAAATCAATCTCTGCCCTTGATCCATCGTCTTGAACTATTAACTACCACCTCCTCCATCTCAATGGCATCTACAGTCATTCTCATCACCGGTGGAACCGGGCTCGTAGGCAAAGCAATCCAGTATGTTATCGAAACCGAACCTGAGGGATCTAGGTTTGGTAAGAAACCCGGCGAACAATGGATTTTCGCAAGTTCCTCTGAAGGCGATCTCAGGTAAGAACGCGTTCACATTGTGGCAATCTTCCTGTTTGTGCTTAAAGACATCCTGTCATGAAGAGATCCTGTACAGACGCGAAAACTCTTCGAGAAGTATAAACCTACCCATGTCATCCACCTCGCTGCACTCGGTACGTATCTTTCCAAAGATTTCATTGAGACATCGAACAATTCTGACATGGTGATATCAAAATGTTAAGTTGGTGGTCTTTTTAAGAACATGAAGTACAAGGCAAGCAGATTCCACCCATTTTCACAATCCCCGTGAACCAGCACTGATCACATTGTTTGCAGTTGACCTTCTACCGAGACAACAGTCTCATCAACGACAATGTTCTTCAGACATCCTACGAGACTGGTGTCAAGAAAGTCATCTCATGTCTTTCAACATGTGTCTTCCCCGACAAAGTCACTTACCCCCTCGACGAGACCAAAATTCATCTCGGATTGCCTCACGATAGCAACTTCGGTTACGCACACGCGAAGCGCATGGTTGATGTGGCAAACCAGTGAGCCCTATTAAATCTTTCGCTTTGGCTCGAATCTAATGATAATCGCGTCGCGTATAGTGCGTACAAGGCTCAATACGGTTGCAACTTCACATCTGCCATCCCAACGAACGTGTTCGGTCCTTATGACAACTTGTTAGTCTCTTCTTTCTCATCTCTTATGACACACAAACCTAAACTTAGTTCGCCTTCGTTTCCGTTTCAGTGACTTGGAAGATTCTCATGTTATCCCCGGATTGCTTCACAAATGCTACCTTGCGAAGAGTATGTATACCTCACAGGTTCGAATGGTAGTAAATCTGATCTATGTTATAACAGAGAACGGAACTCCATTCGTAGTCGGCGGAACCGGAAAGCCACTCCGTCAATTCATCTACTCTCGTGATCTTGCGAAGCTCTTCATTTGGCAACTACGAGAATACGATGATGTAGAGCCTGTCATTTTCTCTGGTATGTTACAAACTCTTTCGTTTTACTTATAACATCTATACAAATTGGTATCTCTGTGTCCAGTTGGCGAAGATGAAGAAGTTAGCATCAAACAAGTCGCAGACGCAATTGTGAAAGCAATTGGGTTCGAAGGTCAATATTCATTCGATACCACAAAGGCAGATGGGCAATTCCGTAAACCCGCCACTAACAAGAAGCTCCTGAGTTTGATTGGTGATGACTTCAAGTTCACTCCATTCGAGCAAGGTCAGTTCCTTTTTCAACAATAATCTGCCACTTGGTTTGTTGACGATGTCGATAAACCATAGCCTTGGATGAGACTGCCAAATGGTTCGTTGAGAACTACGATAAGGCAAGAATTGGAAAGGTTCCTACTCCTGCTAAGGCATAAGGTTGACGTTGCGGCTTTGTATGTTCATGCTGGATGTTTGGTTTCATTCCGAGGACTCAGAACCCTTTTGGATGGATGGTACAGAAGATAGTTAGACAATAGACAGTCAAGTGTTGTATTGCTTTTCCAACTGTTCGAAACCGAGCCATACACAGTATGATCATCGACACTACACTATAAGTACAATTTAGACAATATTGCTAGTACCTGGACTGATTCTGATAACACGCCACCGCGCCTTCCCTAGACCCCCTCCGACAAAAAGCAAGGTGCAAAGCAAATTAAACAGCAACGCCACCAGAGGAATTAAGGCGTTCATAGTCAAGATCTTTCTTGACAAAGATAGGTGATTCCCCCATGAAGATAGGTTTATCCGGCTCTTTCAAACCATCGTCACTTTGCATAGCAACATAACGGTTCATAGAAGGATTCAAATCCTCCATAATCGCCGTTGAATCTGCACTAGAATCTGAAGTATCCGAGCTTGAAGAATGAATGTCGAGGTCTTCATGCAATAAGCCAGACTGCGACGATTTGAACAACTCAGGGACATGTCCTTCTTCTGTTTTAGCAGACGGTGTCTTCTCCTCTTCCTCCATGTTGATGAAATCTGAATCTTGATCTTGAGACTTTATATTCTCCTGGGCAAGAGAAGCCTTTTTGTCAACATCCTTCGGAGGTTGAGTGACGCCAACGCTATGACCGCGGTGGTGATTGAGAGGTTTTCCGTAGTAAAATCGGTCCAAGGTCTCTTTGGACCAAACAGCAAAACCTTCACGTGTTCCTAGAATGAAGGCGCAAAAAGCAAGACGAAAAAGGAGGAACCCTGGGATCAGGGCACTGGTGACGAAGCATGAAACTCCAAAAAGCGTGGCGAGAGTGATTGCGAGACAGGTTCCTAGACCAGAAGGAGTGGTACGATACAGCAAGGTCAGCATTTGCAGGATTTCAGTTAGATCAAATGAACTCACCAAAAAGAAGAATTGCGAAAGAAGAAGCTATTATAGCACCGCATATAGCGAAGAATATTAAAGTGAGGGAGGTGAAGAAAGAGACACCGCTAAGAAATAGGTCAGCGAATGCTATAAAGTTCCATTTGGATCCACATTCGTACACAAAAGTAACGATCGGAAAGATACCCAAAGCAACCCAGGTAGTCAAGAAAGTCTAATCATAGGATGCTCTCATCATGAGTGTCAATGACCGGTAAATACAATTGAAGGTCTACACACCGTTGTGATGGGACGGGTCTCAAACGACTTGACCCAAAGATGAGAGCCGGGTTCAATGTATTGTTTGTTCAAACTAAATGAAGATGAACGTCATGGAGAAAGGAGAGGCTGAACAAAAGATTTACCTCCCAAATACTCCTATCAATTGGTTCGCTGCTGTCGAACCTTTGTTGACATAGTATTCTCGGGGTTTTGAATCCATAGTTCCTGAATTTTAGACCCTGCACATGAGAAAGATATAAGATGAAAACGAGTCTATAACTCACCTGAAAGATTATGTTACTTTCGAAAAATGGAGACGAATACCCGATCCTCGCAGTCAAAGCTACACAGCTGGAATGTCTGTGCCGCGAAGTACGTCAACCACTCCAAAACAGGAGCATTGCACATCCTTGATGGCATCTAGATCCTGCTTCAAATTCGCACTTCCGTGGTGTAACATAGGAGAATTCAGGAAATTGTTCTTCAGGATACACGTATTTTTGAGCGAGCGACGTGTAGAAAAGAGAGATAAATTAGCACATTTATCGCAAGAGTGAGGAGGATCAAATGGGTAATCTAAATATGCAGGTAGATTAAATGCAAGCGCTCAATAATCGAACCTGCTCTGTTCCGCGAGGTCGATTGTTTACAGAGTCCTGCAAGTCTCCTCCACCTCCGTTGTAGGTCCCTTTTCGTCCAGCCTGATACCCTCTCTACTTGCGCTCAATTCAAACACTCACAAAGCCTATAAATTACCAGCAGGTTTGCCTCGATTCTTTCGCTTCCTTACTATCCCCATCGATTCTGATCACCTCTGCTTTTCATCCCGTACGACTCTGCAGATATCTTTCATCCCTACACACGACGCACAGCATGTCTGCCACTATTGCCGACGTCCCCCAGGCTTTCTCTAACATCATCAAGTTGGCTCTTCCCTCACCAGAGGAATTCAACAAGCGCAAGGTTGCCTTGATCTCCGGTGAGTTATTCCCTTCGGTTCGCCGCAGTCATCGATGTCTCATGAAGTCCTTGCATAACTCGTATGCGCTGGCTCATTGCAGGTATCACTGGACAGGATGGTTCATACTTGTGAGTTTTTTAACCACCCATACCTCGCGTGACTTGCCTCGACTGGCATAACCAATCCCAAACTAGCTGTTGTACTGACCGAATCACAGGACCGAACTCCTCCTTGAAAAGGGCTACGAAGTCCACGGTATCATCCGTCGTTCTTCAAGCTTTAACACCAGCCGTTTACACCATTTGTATGTTGATCAGCATGAACGTGAGTCTCTTTTCCCTATCCGAGGTCAACAACCGGTCGTTTAGTCTTCATCTCTTCACATAGGCCCTAACAAGCTCAAGCTGCACCATGGTGATCTCTCGGATAGCACCAACCTCGTTTACATCATCGCGCAGGTCCAACCCTCCGAAGTTTACAACCTTGGTGCTCAATCCCATGTGAAGGTGTCATTCGAAATGGCTGAATACACCGGAGACGTCGACGGTCTTGGTACTTTGCGACTCCTCGATGCTATTCGTACATGCGGTTTGGAGAAGCACGTTCGATTTTACCAAGCTTCGACTTCTGAGCTTTATGGAAAAGTCGTCGAGACACCACAAAGCGAGACCACACCTTTCTACCCCAGATCTCCATACGGTGTTGCCAAGCTCTACAGTTACTGGATCACCGTCAACTATAGGGAAGCCTATGACATGTACACCTGCAACGGTATTTTGTTCAACCACGAAAGTCCAAGGAGAGGAAGGACTTTCGTGACAAGGAAAATCACGAGAGCAGTTGCAGACATCTCACTCGGCAAGCAATCTTGTCTCTATCTCGGTAACCTCGACGCTAAGCGTGACTGGGGACACGGTATGTGTATACTTTCATCTTTCTAAGCCTGAAAGGATATTGACTATACTGATTGTAGCTCGTGACTATGTTGAGGGCATGTGGCGCATGCTTCAGCAACCCCAAGCAGGTGACTACGTTTTGGCCACCGGTGAAACTCACCCCGTTCGCGAATTTGTTGAGAAGGCCTTTGGTGTTCTCGGAATCAGCATTCAGTACGTATGATTCTTCATTCTGTCAATTCTATCTAATGGATCATTTTCAGATGGCGAGGAACTGGTGAGAGTGAAGAGGGTGTCGATACTAAGACTGGACAGGTCCTTGTCAAAGTTGACCCCAAGTACTTCCGACCTGCTGAAGTCGAGTGCGTACTATTGTCCTTCTTTCCATCGTAGCAAGACTGATGCCCCCGATCATTTTAGACTTCTCCTCGGAAACCCTGCAAAGGCTGAACGTGTTCTCGGATGGAAACGCAAGGTCGACTTCCCTTCATTGGTGAAAGAGATGGTTGAAGCAGATCTCAAGGCTTCAAAGTCTCTCGTTGAAGATCAAAATTAAAGAGTAATCCTGTTTGTTGTAGTTATCATTTGTTGTTGTTCTCTTAATACTTTGGTTGGAAATCAGTTTAGAAAGCACTGAGTGCAGTTATAAGGAGGATTCATCTAAATCTCTACATTACATTTGGACACTTTTTGACTTGTGTATTTGAATCGCGTTGTGGCAATGGTAGTAACGTTCTTTGGTCCTCTCCAGCGTAGTATCTCCGAGTCCGCCACTAGGACTGCGAGCTCGAGAGATCGTATATGTTAGAAAATAAAAAATACAGCCACACGATCTTTGAGTTCATGCTATCTTGTCCATCCGCCGAATGGAAATAATTGCGACTACATCTACTCAACATCTTCATCTTCAAATCTCCTTGAAACTTGAATTGACCAGAAACTTTCCCTATGAATGTCCTTGTCTACTCCGGACCAGAAGTCCTTCAGACTTCTTTAACGCGCTCCATCTCACTCCTCCGTTCCTTTCTGTTACCCAACTACACAGTTCAACCCATCACATCACAATCCCTTTGTTCCCAACCCTGGTCTGAAACATGCGCACTCCTAGTATTCCCAGCATTTCAAGAACAGCCCTCATTCTCATCTTCGGTATCTAACCTCATCCGATCGTACGTAGAAAACGGAGGAGCTTTGCTTGGAATTAGGTCTACAATCAAGAAATCCAAAGGGGGATCGTTAGGATTATCAAGTTCCTTAGCTGGATTAACTCTTGGATCTTCATCGGAATATTCACTACGATTTACAGATAAATCATCTGGGTCGAATGTGTACTGTACATTCCTTGCAGGAGGAGACCAGAATGGTCGTACTGTGTCAATCAAATCCGATTCACAAGGAGATCTCCAAGGATTGGTTACCATTATAGAAGATGGGACTTTCACGGAGGTGGACGAGAACGCGGCAGAGACTCAAGTCCTGGCTCGATATTCAGAAGGCGACAAAACTGATATCGCTGGGGTCAAGGTTCGCATTGGAGAAGGACGAGGTGCATTCTGGAGTGTTGATATCGACGCTCCTGTCAATGTAGGAGATAATGGCGCAGAACAAAAGCGTCGTAAATTGTTCCAGGACACACTTAGATCTTTAGGTCTAAAACTGCCCACCGAAGAGGGATCTGCCACACCTATTCTACCCCAATTCCTAACATCTGTCCCGTCCAAACCTAAAGTTATCAATCATATTTTAAAGGAGTTATCTGTTCAAACCCCTGGAACTCTTAAGGATGAAAGTGATACGTTCTCTTTCCACGAAGCAAGTTCAGCTTCGGAACTTTTACATTCCGCCCGTTCCAGTTCCACATCGAACCCACAAGCTACAAAGGAAATCATCGTGTATACAGAAGGAAAACTTCCCCCTTCATCTGAGACACCTCTTTTCAACATCGAACAGTACTACACAGCATTGGCTGATGTCCGGAAAGAAGCGGGCTGCAAAGCTGAAGCATACTCGTGGGGTATCGGTGAAGTGCTACTGTACGGAGAAGTCGTAACAAGCACTCAAACTATGCTCGATAAGTGAGTATTACACTTTCACACTTTCACGTTTCCATATGCATAACAACCTCCCATCCCGACTTATCTTCCTCCCAGTCGACAAACCCGAAACTAATTGTCTGATAGAAACCATGGAATTCTCTGCACCTTCCCTCCGCCCCTGCTCTCTCTTGCATCTCAACAGACGTCAGGCAGAGGTCGAGGAGGAAATACGTGGGTTTCACCCTCAGGATGCCTACAATTCTCGTTACTCCTCCGTGCATCTCTCAGCGAACTATCAGCAGCCAAATTAGTATTCATTCAGTATTTATTTGGATTGGCTGTCGTGGAGGCATGTCGCAATGAACAAATTTTAGGAGAGAAGTTAGGAGAAAAGGTCAGATTGAAATGGCCTAACGATGTCTACGCTATCATGGATGATGGTTCAAAGAAGAAAATTGGTGGGGTTTTGATACATACGAGTTTCATGGGAGGTACCGTATATATTGTCATCGGTATGTGCAATGCCTATTTTATTAACATGAATCACAGAATCAGTATTAATTTTCTTCTATATGTTTAGGTGCTGGATTGAATGTCTTGAACGAACCACCCATCGCATCACTTTCCCAACTCATCCCTTCATCGGAAAACTCTTCTCATAAACTGACCATGGAGAAAACAGCAGCAACTATCATGGCTACATTCGAATCAATGTGGGATAAATTTCTGGCTCACCGTGGATCTTTCGACCCATTCTTGGATTTATATCTGGAACGTTGGCTTCATTCGTACGTCGTCTCTGTTCACCTTCAATCTCAAATAAAACTCATCACAGATGTACTCATTACAGGGACCAGCGAGTGACGATCACAAGTGTCACACCTCATCGTTCAGTCCGAATCGTCGGGATCACAGATCATGGTTTATTAAGAACCTTACCAGAAAGAGGAGGACACGAATTTATTGATTTACAACCAGATGGAAATTCCTTCGATCTCATGTCGGGATTGATAATGACGAAGTCCTAAAGAGCGTCCTGATAAGTAGGTATTTGGGGCTTCAACAAGGATGTTGTGCAATTCGAATTTGACACAAGAAATGTACTATTACTATTATACATGGTGTTTAACTTCACTATATCCCTTCGTCAACATCATTGAGCTGTGCGGATATTTTTTTGGACGGACTCAAGTATCTGACTCTCAATCTAGGAATTTGACTGCCATGGTATAATAACTATGGATGTGACCAAAGATAGGAATCAAAGTAACGCTACTGCAGAAATGAAGACATATCTATTGTGTTATCCGATTCTTTTCATTCGGTTGCTGCAAGTAAATCCGTTTGAGATCCATAAAACGGAAAGAAGAGACAATATCGCGAGAGAACGCAGTCATGGTACGCGACGTTCTATCCCCATCCTCAGTAGAAGCATGGATTCTCCAGGCCTGTGGGTTCCCTTGTCCTAGGTCGATGTATACTGTACTCAGGGACTGCGTGCGATACATAAATTCCGATGCAACTTCCTTTTGGTTGATCTCTTGGAGTGCGCTGCGAACAGGCGGATCCAACTTGAAGTCCCAACCGATCGAGACACTGATAGAGACTACTGAGACTAATGCACTGCTCAGAGTGTATAAACTTTCCTGTAGAAAATTATCATAGGTAAGAGACCCAACATTCAAAGAGACGTTTATTCCAAAAAACCTACCACGATCTTCTGAACGTCAACATCCTCATAGACACCTCGCAGTCTACCAAAATCCAAATTGAGGCTGACTTGACACAATCGACTCCCTATAGCCGGAGGGATGAGACTAGTCAGCTCCGCAGGATCCATGCCACTGAGTGCTATATCCAAAGATAACATGAAAGGAGTCATGCTTCCTAATATTACGGGCATCATACGAACGTTGTCATTGTCAATACTAATAACACGAGCATGAATGACATTCTTCAGGCCGAGAGCGAAATGAGCATTGACATCGCCAGAAACCTCGAACAACGTTGGACAACGTCCAGCTTGGCCGATCATCGCCTGATTTAATGAACGCATGTTATTAAGGTCAATTTCGTCCAAGTCGTTGTCGAAATTGTCTATGTGCAATATTCGAAGTGCAGGAAACGATTCGAAGATGGGTAAGGTATGGAGTTCTCGAGGGTAGTCAAGTACGAGTTCTTCTACTTTGGGGTAGTTCAGTCGCGATGGACTAGGTCTGATGCTGCAGAATCCCAATGTGAGTTTCCGAACCGTCTGGGACATGGATTCCAACAAGTCGAGGGGTTCGAGGGAGTCCGATTCGAGTACGCCGGGTTCGAAGGTGACCCTTAACTTTTGAATGGGTGCTGAAATGTTGCGAAGCATGGGGAAAGCATTCCGATAAGTTCCTACAATGCCCAGATCTGCTAAACGAGGCAGAGAGGCAATAGCATCAGACATGGCAGGGGCAAAATGGAGCAGGCCCTGAATATCTAAGAAATCAAGGCTGACTAGATTCTGGGCATTAGAGATGATATTCGTAAGATCTTCTAATGTTCGCTTGTTAAGTTCGTCCCAAGATTCGAAGCAAAATTCTAGGTGCTGCAAGAAGTGGCATCTTCGGGTGAAGTCTGCGAGCATGAATTGACAGAATGACGAGAGACGTTTGGTCGAAAGGAACATGACTGGAAAGCCAAGCATATATCGAATGGAGTCGTGGTATAAGGCATGACAGGTCATCGCAAAGGGGAGTAGTTCTCTCCTGGATGAAAAGAACGACATAATGTGCACCAAAAGATCATAGTGCAGAGTCAAGTGCGTAGGTCGAGAGGATTGGCCTTTTCCCATAGTTTCCATTTTTACGAATCAAAAAGACAGTTGAACCAGTATTCGGAGATGTTACAGTCAGCTTGTCTGGCAACCAAGGATTGAATTTCAATGCTTTGAGTACACGAATGTAGGTGACTTACAGTATAACTAGACCTGGATGATGTATTTCGTCGACAACAGTACTAGGACTAGTTATATAAGATGACTCGGAAGTGGTCAACCTGGTTGTGAAGGCGAATTCCTCGGACGAGCTGAGTGAGATATGGTGGTAGTTGGACGTTGAACTCGAAAATTAGTTTCCTCGGTTTCAGCTCGGTTTAGCCTGGCTGACTAGCAACGCCGGCAATGCCATTGCCAATGTGGGGAAAGGGTGTGATCATCGTAACAATGAAACCACGTAATATTATCGTTATTCTAATAAGTCATCGATTTTACTGTTGTGCGTTCCATTCAGCGAATAAAAATACAATCACAATGAATGAAGTTGAAGTTGAATGGGGAGGACAACGATCTAATACTATCCAGTAAAAACTCGGACGGTATTGGTACTACATACTGGTGCACCTCTCGAATGAACAAAGTCAATTCGATAGTTTATGCGCAGTAAACATTCCTCTTCCAAGCCAGAGAATTGAGCGGGAATAACTCTAACCCGTTAAAAGTGTCTCAAAAGCTATGCTGTCTCACTGACAATGGGAAGAACCCCGGGCTCAAATTGGAGTCGTGCAACTTGAATTATCACCGAAGAAGAAACTGACGGGGGAAGTAGAGATTTTTCAACTTAGCGTGAATATATCTATTGTCAATTTTTTGTCCTCTTTTCATAGATCTTGATTTTATTCCTTGTTATGTGCTTGCAGAAAGGAGCTGAGAGGATTTTCGGTCTATGACTGGTAGTGACTTCTAACATGTGGCCCTGCGAGGCACCCGATCTAGGCCCCGCCTTGAAGCAAAACGATGATCGGATAATAGCATACAAACACACTAGAAATTTATTTATACACACCTTGACTTCAGTTATATAACAAGTCTGTACATACTAGTGACTTGTGTCGTGAACTAAGGCGCCTACTACTAGTAGAGTTCGTTCTTGAAAAGCTTCCTTTCTGGGAAAGTTCCGTTTGATATTGATGGCCATCAGGCGTGATCATGTTTTTCTTGATCATTCTTTTTGTTCAAGACCATCCTTGCAACAGCTTGGAAATTTCTGCAAACTGCTCTGATGCTTTAGAGATCCTCGATGCACCGGAAATGAATGAACACCTCATGAAAGTATATTCAAACTCCCCAACTCTAGTGAACGGTGAGTACATATTGCATGCATCCAGAATTTTTCTTAACACGTTGCTATCTCGTTCTTATTGTTTGCTTCCCGGAATACCGATCGATTTAGTATGAACAGATGAACAGAAGGACTGTTTCTGAAAGTGGAGCTCGCGATCTGTAAAGACGGATTCTGTATTTTTTTTTCTTACAAGGTTTAATATTACACAGACACTCAAAGGGCGGCGCAAGCCTTCTGTTTCACTCTCTATTGTCTTCGTCGCACTAGGAATCGGGAGCCATCGGATGGTCCGGATCAGCCTGTGTTGAGCCTGGACAAACCAAAGTGGAGCGTTTGTGTGTACGACAAGACTTGTAGAGGTCAAAGTTCAGGTTGATTGGTGAGTTGAAAGTGTATTTGTTTTGTATGGCCTATCTAGCAGTGCCTGGTTGCCCTGTGTAAGCACCATTACCCCAGGATATGGATATCTGCGGAACCGAAGGTATGCTAAAACCCAAACATCCGTTTCACAGTGCTGTCTCCAACTGAATCTGTCACCGAAAGAACACCGGGTATAACTGGCTTATTGTTTTCAATCTTTGGACATGGTACTTCCAAGAAATCAACCTGCACAAGGTCATGCTCCGAGAAGTCTATCAAGAGACAGTTTGCTGTGAGGCCGGATCAAGATGTTTGAGGAATCGGAAGAGTGAGTAACGCGCAGCCCTGATCTACAACATCTCCCCGTAGTACCGATACTATAAACAGGAATCGATCTTGTGAATATCCGACATGTTCAAAACAATAACGAGAACGATTTGAAGGAAATAGTCTTCCTAAAGTTTGGAAAGTCAAATTCGCAGGGTACGTCATGAATCCTTTCCTGTTTTCTCTCGCTTTTTGTCTTGCGTAGCGCCATTTCCTCTCCCTTCTGCGAATGTGTGCAATGCGTGTTTCTTGCTGGGGATCTAACCGAGGTCTATTGTTCGTTCTCTTTCGGATTCTACTCTTGCTATACTCTGTCACTGACAAAGTTAAGTTAGTGTCTTTCTGTTCGCTCTATGCTGACTATGAGTTTTGAAACAGGATTTTTCTCATATATACTCCGTGTCGCACATTGGGACAAGAAGGGTCTTGTTCTTGGATCTTTGCACAATACAAACTGCGGCGATCGAGGGGGTTGAAAGAGTTTCCCGGCTGACAAGTTTCATCCATACCAACCGAAAGTGCGATGCTCACGACACAGAGAATATGTTTTCTGGCTTCCCGCACCTGATTCTGGTGACCGAACACGAGTTATCAACCTCGGCGCCTATCATCGATCATAAACCTGAAGACAATTGTAAAGTTGATCTGTAAGTAACTTTCAATTCCAGCTCCCGGGCCATTCTTTTTGTTCTTGCACTCCAATCCGGAAAGAAGATCGACGGGTAGTGGACAAAATCTGGTTTCTCATCTGGAACATACTACGATAGCGCGATCTATCGCATTTTTCTATCCACATCGACCTAGTGGGTGACACAGAACTTGGAACGACAATGTGATTCGCCACCTACCTGGGGCTTGAACCTTAAGCAGGAACTCCTCTACCTATCGAAGAATGTATAAATACGACATTGATTTCTTGCCATTGTTCCCCCATCGGCCCATCAACAGTCCCAAAGTCGAGCTTTCCTACTACTCTTTAAAGCATCCTCCCAAGCTTTTATTCAAACTACCTCACTCTCAAAACATTCTCAATGGACGCTTTCAAGAACCTCATCGCCGTCGTCGTCCCCTCTGACGAGCCCGAGACTCCCACCGATTTCGAGGGATCTTCAGGAAGCGGTACCAGTTCTAACACCAACTGTGTCATCGCTTGAGCTTCATGCTCAGACATCCTCTTCTGGGTCTTTAGACTCTATAACGTATGTACTTCTCTACTCTCATACTTTCTCCACCGTTGCTGATGATCATTTCTTTGTATCAGATCATGACTTAACGTTTCCAATCCTCTCTTCTTTCGATTCAGTCGATTATCTATCGACTGCAAACACCTCGATTTCTTGTCTGCTTCGAGCAGCCTAAATTATTAACTCTGACTTTCTTCATCCTGCCATCTTTCGTTCTTTTGACGATTTAAATCAATTTTCTCTTTGCGAGTCTATTTCCGCATCACTTAACCGAGTTTTTTTTTCGTCATCTTTTACACCTATTTTTTGTTGTAACATCACGGTCATTTTTTAAATAAGTTACTAGATTCCCGAAGATTTTTGCGGTAGTATTTTGGTTTGGTTAATGGTTTTTGTAAGGACTTCTTGGATGGTTGTTGTTCTGAGTTGTTGTACGATGGGTTTGACAGGATTTTGTTTTGGCTACATAGATTATTGTCTTTGATTTGTACTTGGGCAGCATTATCATGTACTCGTACACTCCACGGCATTGAATGGCACTTAACGCACATTTTGCGAATTGTCAAAGCACTGGTTCGATTGATGTTGCGCCTGGCAGTGAATACGCATTGAATCATTCATAAAGGACATCCATTGCAATGTCTACGCCCCAAGATTCTAAGCAGACAATCTGCACTACCGCTTCCTGTATCTCCCTCGTATCAGCCAGTACCATGGTTAATACCCATCTTTCCCCGGAACAACGCCGAAAGCAGGACCTCCCTTTCCAAACATCTCTCTCACATCAGCAACGAGAGCATCCGGTCGTTCATGAGCAGCAAAATGACCACCGTCATCATGGAATCTCTCAAAGACGACATTTCCAAGAGTGCGACACCACCTACAGAAAGATATAAAGATCAACTTCCGCTTTAACAGGTTACAGATCGACGACATACGATTTTGGTCGCACGACAAGGTCTTTTGGAAATACTGAATATCCGAATGGAACAGGACTCCAACGTCTGTTCTTAGGAATCACGTTATCTCCATGATTGGACTCGTAGTAAATTCTAAGAGATGCGGCAGGGCCGGCTCTTGAGAACCAATAAATAGAAATCCATTCGAGGACTGTCAAAAAAACCAGTCAATGAGATGTGGCTTTAGAGAGCGTACGAAGCATTAAGAAGTACTACCTTCTTCATCGGTCCATTGATAGTCGTCAGTCCATTTGACAAGTTTCTCATAAATCCACGCCAATAATCCAACGGGTGAATCAGCCAAACTGTATCCTAAAGTTTGAGGTTGAGTACTTTGCTCCAAGTTATAGCCTGTTCCTTCCTTCATGAACCAATTCGTTCTCTCGGCTGCGGCTTTCTCTTTGTCACTCCATGGTAGGAGGTTAGTCAAGTATAAGATAGGATTCTGGAAAAACTCTGGCGGTGTACGAGCCCTACAGAGAGGACAAATTTAGAACGAATTCCGATGATAATGGAAGGAAATCGTTACACTGGGAAATTGGTGTGCCAAGCTTTGACATGCTTTCCGCCATATTGCAATGCTTGGAATTGGGTGACCTATGCAAGGATAGTCCAAAACCAGTAGTATCGTTAGCATTAATCAAGTGACTTTCGTGTAAATCACTGACGTAGAATCCCACATCACCTCCTTGAGTGACTTCCGACATTCAGAAAAATCAGCATAACGGTAGAAATTAGCAAAAAAAAAAGAGTTTACCATATTCGTCGTAACCCAGCGACAGCATGAGCTTGTGCGCTACCTAGATCATGGTAGGAAAGAAAAGAAGTTCAACAGTTATAAGGGACATTACAGGTATTGCTTTGATGTCAACCGACCTCAGCGAGTTTCTTCATTCCAAATCCTTTCTTCTTGGGTGCTTCGGAGAAACCATAACCAGGAAGACTCAATGCAACCACGTGGAATGAAGGTTGGTCTGGTTTAGCTTCGACTAAGAGAGGTAGAATCTTTCGGACTTCAAGGAAATGTCCTGGCCCTGTAAAAGCGCGTTCGACACGAACAAGTACTAACAAGGCGGCGAAGATAAAAGTACTCACATCCATGAACAAATAACAACGGAATGGCTCCTTTGACTTCACTCTTCTGGTGGACATAGTGAATATTGAGGGTGCCAAACTCATCGACTTCAATGTCTCTAGTGAACTGCGGAAGTTTGTTGATAGCTTCCTCACTCTTCCTCCAGTCGAAGCCATCCTTCCACAACGCGACAAGTCGCTTGATATCACCTAATGGAACTCCGTAATCCCATTTCGCATCCTCCAGCTCGTCAGGTAAACGAGTAGATTCTAACTTCGTGTGCAAGGATTCGAGATCGGAATCAAGGACACGCAGGATGAAGGGGGTTTCAGCCATGGCTGTTGGGTTGATGAAGACGTGAAGAACGTTTGGATGCAACAGTTGGTTTGATTCTGAAAATATTATATATGAGAATAGTACGCGTAATCGTGGTACGGTATTAGTGCATAGGCGTTGTGTTCGACTTCAAATTCGAATTAGCAGACGGGCCGGGGCGTGGGAACGGTAGCGTAGGCGGTTAATATTTTAATAGGCGTCGTAGTAGTAGTCTAATATTCAACTTGAAGTTACTCCTCCTCCACTGGCATCAGTCCTCATTCCAGCCGTTATTGAAGGTTCGAAAGTTAAGATCGGCAAAAATGATAGGGCAACCGGAAAATTAGCATCAAGACTAGCACAAACCTCCATGTCCACTCCAACGCTCAAGATCTATAAACAAGCTATGGCCCGTTGTCACGCCGCTAATGAGTTGTTGACGATTTTTCATCCCAGCGAATGTCGTCGCATGTAGTATCTATTCAATTTAGTGATTGATACAAGCTCAAAGAATAAATCCCGGGCGATTTCTTTCCCATCACGTCGAAGACAAGCTTTGGCCTTCATCATAACTAATCATTGGCGGTCAAATCGTAGCTCGGACTCACAACACTTTGCAATAAAGTGACTACAATAGCCTCGCCATTATATAGGCTGACCATCCTGGCAGTATCGTAGCTACTCAATAGCATTTCCAGTTCCGGTTTCAAATTTACTCCCACATCGATCAAGGTATGCCCGTTCATTGGTATCCTCCATGATTTCGGCTTAATATACAATTTACACATCATGCGCTGCAGAATCATAACAATGACAGCTTCATACTGTGATGGTGATCTATCGAATGAACTCTGCTCAGAGTTGCACATAATCCCTAAATCCAAACCGGTCGAAAGAATATTTGCCCAACCTAGATATGGAGCCATACTCCCTCTCGATATTTAACCACTCGACACGATATGCTACAATATTCCAAAACATGTCGCTTTCTTCGTCAAGCCGCTATTCTTCACGTACTCCGTGATTTTTCCATCAAGATCTACTCTGAACAACTTCCTTCATTCTACCAATTTTTGAAAGCGGATTTACCCTCACGATGCCGCTTTCTCAGAAAAGTCGATTTCTCCATTTATGATTTCAATTTCCTCCACGAGCAGAGTAACACGCAACAGAGACCTACCGAAAAGGTCGGCGTGTTCGAGATTATATCCAACGCGAAAATATTGGAGGAGCTATCCATCCGCGACCTAACTTGGTTTCTTTCAATGGAACCTGGGCGAACGCATAGCACAATCGCTTCACTATCCGGTCTCCAGCTTCTCCATCTAGGCAATATCTGCCACATGAGCGACGTAACCCAAATTCTACGAGAACTGAAAGCTCCTCTCAGGGATTTGACGTTACGAACCCGTTCCTTTCCCGAGGGGTCAAAACCTTTCCCTACTCAGCTTTTAGCTCCATTCTCTAGCACGTTAGAAAGACTGGAGCTTAACGCCTTTGATATCGAGTTTTCGGAAACTGTTCTTCCACAGGTGTATGAATTAGACCTGCACACAAATCTTGTGCTAAGTCTCCGGCTACGGGATCTTGTTGCCATATTCCCCTCCCTGCTATTTCTCGATATCCACGACCCAGCGGATTTCTATATGGAATTTACCGATACCATCGAAATCATACGTTCTAACAACAAGTTCGCACACACGAGTTCTATGTGGGCACTATCTATTCTCTCTGGGAGTGTCAATGCACTTTATGCTCTAGGTTTATCCACTACAGTCTTCTACCTATTCGTTCGCGACATAACTAGTTCATCCACCTACAACATCCCGACGATCATAGAGGATACAAATCCCGAACACGTTGACCTTTCAATCCTATATAACGATAATTTTACCACGGAGGGAATGGGTTGTCTAATTGGAGAAGGAAGATATCAAAGCATCCACCTCGATTTCAATATCCAGACGTTTTTTGAACCTAATGACGCCGAACTACTAGAGGACTTTTTTGTGAGTATTCCAACTATATCTATGCCATAGCTGTTCTGCAGATGAACTAACTGTGGTCACATAGGATCTTTTCTACACGATGTTGGAATTAGTCAAGACACCCATCTTACTTGTCACATTAAACAACGCGGACGATCACGACGGCCCAGTATATCAGGGACTCCAGAACCTTGACCTTTATTCGTTTGCCCTCAAAATCGCACAATGTAACCGTTACGTTAAATGGGTATACGTATCAGCCGTCGATCGGACTCCTGCTTTCTTCCAGGTCTATCCTTGGTTGAATCATGATTCTACTCTGAAGAAATTGCCTATAGAATTAGCGGAGGACTTGATGGAACCCGACACGGTTGGGCACGCTATAAGAGAGCTTGTGGCTCTTCTTCTTGCTGACATGGCGAAATATCCAACATCAGAAGTACCATACTTGGGGGAATGGTGTAGGTGTGTTCTGAGAAAGTCGATTTCTGCCACTGGTGAATGATGTGCTCTAGAAAAGCGCGGTTTTTGAAGCTATGTATTCATGATAATTTACCACCGTTCAACGCAATGGATCCTTTTTTCACTACTTACTTATTCTGACCTCCTGTATCTGGTCAATTGAATGTGGATTCGGCTGAGGCAGCCACAATCGGTATCCCTATTCAAATTCAAACTCACAACCACAGAGGGGCGCATTGACATTCGGCCTTCTTCTCACTTGACTATATCCTCCTCTAAGAGAACTGAAACCTAACCAGCGTGTCTATGAATTTGAATCTGATATATATAACCCGCCCAATTCACTCAACGTTCAACGTTAAGGTACCAGCGTTGGGAAAGAAGATCCAACGTATTTCTTATTGTGGTTTTCCATGTACGAGCGCAGTAGCAACTGTAATATAGAGTACCAACCATTCAATTTACTTACAAATGCCGCTTGGTAACCAAAACAAACTCAAACCTCCGAGACTTCGTGAATCCATCTCCTACACCTCCTCCAGCTCTCAATCTCCACCCCAAGTATCTCCCTCAAATCCAACTCAACAGCTCGCACAACCTTCCTTGCCCCTCTTCGCAACCTCTCACAATCACAATTCGACCCATTGAAAATACTTGGTTTCCATTTATCCACCCGGGTACTGAGAACTGTCGCCTGTTCAATTCTGGCTTTGAGTGTAAGGGTACGTGTGAGAGATAGAACGAGGGCACTAGCTGTCAAGAGAGATATTGGGAACTGAAGGTAGTTGATATCTATTTCACAAATTTGTGAACACGTTGCAAAAGTAGTTAACGAAGATTACGGCTCACCATGTAGCGTCTTGAGGAGAATTGACCATGTATCCTTTCGCACGACATCCCATCCTCCCTTGAATTGAACTGACTTTCTCAAGGAAGGCAATGCATCGTAAAATTCAGACATGTAGGCTTCGGGTGTGAAACTCCCAAGATTAAAATCGAGGCCTGCGAAAACATCTCGTTGCGCAGACTGCAGATTGTTAGCGCTCATAACTGAAGCTTTTAGAATAGGTATTACCTCAAGATCCTCATAGGTCATTTCGTTTGGAGACAATAAGAGAAATTCATCTGCGAGAACAGGGTATAATGGGGAGAGAACATCTCGATGAAACTGAGAAAAACATTAATGTTCAGATACTTTGAACCTAGGACAGTGCACACACACACCTTAACACTCAAAGCCAGACAAGCGACAGCAACATCCCAAACAATTTCGCGTTCACCGTCATAATCAATATTCATATCTTCTTTCTCACTTGACTTTCTGTATGCGATGGGGGACGATGATGGCGAGATACCTAATTGCACAAAATATCTGGTAAACAAGTGTGTTGCGTGCCATCTTGTATCGGGGCTGTGTTCAAGTTGCCGTCGAAGATGCGCGCAAAAGTTAGCTTTGTTTGGGCAGGTCGGGGGCACAACCTGCAGTATCAATGGATGAAAACGAAGGAAGAACGAAGGAAGATGAAGTCTGACCTTCAACATCCATTTGACAGCCTCTACGCGAAACTCATCATCGATGCACATCCTCACGCGTAATTCACGCACAACTTCTTCTTCACTCTCCTCCTCACTCACGTCTTCATCATCTTCATCACTATCGATATCCATGCTCTTCGAGTCATCAGCATCGTCGTCGTCATCATCATCCTCATCAGGCAGCACAATCTCTCCAACATCTCTCCACATCCTCTCTTCCTCCTCATCCAACGTTTTGGTCTTTATCATCATCATACAACCTGAGCGGATGTTACCACCAACGGAGACAGGTACAAAAGGCATATTGTCGCTCTGTCTTTCCGCGGCTTCCTTCATCACCATGACCCCGATTCTCCTCTCTGCAACTTCCTCCTTAGAACTGGGAGCACGAGGTATACAGCAGAATGGCGGGGGCCCTATGATAGGCAGAGGATAGGGTAAAGGGCAGGGTTCGGTTTGGGTTTTCAATCTCTCCTTTTTCGATCGTATCTCTCTGGGTTGCTGGGCCGGGGTAACAGGTTGCGTCGGAGGGAACATATCGTTTGTAGTGCTGGGACGTGCATTTGACACAGCAGGAAAGTCACGTCGTACAGCCGCAGAAGGCCCACCCTTGTGTATAATCACAGGTGTTTTCTCTTCTTCCTCTTCGACAATCGTACGGAGTGCCTAGAGAAGGCCGTGAGTCTTCTGAGGAATCCGAAAAGGTAGAGAATACAGGAAAACGTACCTTCGGAACTTCATCCCCGCTGAATGACGATTCCGACCGAAGTGAAGCTGCTTTTCGCAAACTGGCTGGTTTCGTGGATAACAACTTCGACACATCCTTGGAAGACTGAGCACGAGCAGAAGATAGTCGAAAGTGGTTTGAAGTCGAAGTCGTGGTATCCCCGTCTGGAGCAAGGCAGAAGGGAGATAGTAAGGTTGTCTTGCTTTCCGAGGTGATCTTGCGTTTCTTCAGTGGTTGCGCTATTTCTACAGTTTGCTGAGTGCCAGCATCCAGCCTAGATTGTGGTGTTGAAAGGGAAGGATGAATAACTCGGACGTCCGCGCTGTCCGGATGGTGCCTCTTTGGAGCTTGTATTGCAGGTATATTATAACCGACCTTTTGCGGAATCTTTTTGGGCGCCGAAGGGATCCCGGGTCTATTGGTGACATGAGTGCTTGGTGTCCGAAGAGGAATACGAGAAGCAGCCGAGATACGAGAGGATACATGCAACACAGACGGACGAGGTTCACGATTTTCGTCCGCTGTCGATTCTTCGGAACATTGAGATGATGGTGATGCCGCTTCATCTTCATGATCAGCTTTGAACGCCATCATTTGTCTTGAAACTCTTGAAATAGTAGGAGAAAGGCTATTGAAATCCGGAGAAACAGTACAGGAAACAGAGAGATGAGGACTTCCGCTACAAGCGAGGACTTCAGCAGAGGACGAGGAACTCGATCGTGGCATTGAAGACGTATTTGAGGCAATAGTACGAGTGTAAGACTCAAGACCAGAACCGAGACTGGAGGTAGGGTAGTGAGAAGCAAGTATCTTGGATTGTTGGGAACTACCAGAGGAGTCGACAGACGGAAGAGGTTGTGAGCCAGAGTCGAGAGAGCCAGAGTTAGATTCTTCAAAGACGTGTCGTGAGCGGAGAACCTCTTCAAGTAATGCATTGAGTTGGCTTGAAAATACAGTTTGCGCGGCACGACTTTCAAGAGAACGAGGATAAGAGGAGGCACCAGAGTCTTCGTCGTTGTCCCAATACTCTTCGTCATCTTCACTGTCTTCAAAATCCTGAGTAGAATCAGTATCGACGTCCCCGACGTGACCGTCCGAACGGTTGAGACTATTTTTGGTATCCACCGTAGTATCGCGCGTTCCAGGGAGAGAAGAGAAGTATGAACTCGCACCAGTCTCGGATGCATATATCGACTTTCTGGGTGGGGACCCAGGGACGACTGAGGAGTTTGCCTGATTTGTAGCGTCCGGGGGAGTTGCAGGCCACGGGGGAGAGGAAGACACAGGGGAACTTGATGCGGGGACGTTATCACCAGGCTGATCCATGTAGTCGTCACTATCCTGACTATATGCGTCGTGTGCAGAGCTGGAAATTGGATGGAGAGCTGGAGGCGATGAAAACGACATATTGATGTATGTTATCGAATCCTGTCCCTTAATTGGTAGCGTAGATTTGAGAACTATAACGACGATGAAGTTGTAATACTAAATAACACTTACTTTGTTCTCACTGAGGTGATATCGGTTCCCTGAGTACAGTCGCTCCAGCTGGAGAATTTACAACTTGTATTCTTTCTGCTGTTTCTAAGTACTGCAAAACATGCAATCACTGTGGCAGATATCGAGAACGGTTGAACGACCTAGAAGGACAAGAAGGGCATTCAATACTCAACACCGTGCGAATGAATTTGCATGGGCGCCTCTGAAATACAAACTACGTGCGAATTTGTGGTTCAAGGCGGTCATTTCGATTTTCGAACTTATTTACAACTTGAAGCAACTCAGAGATCACCCGCAACGTCAGTAGACATTTTTCATCACTTGGACTCTTCCGGTTATAAGCAAAGTAATAATGAATGGGGGCTGACTTGTTGACCCGTGGTCCAGCATTCAAACCGACTGCAAATGGGAAATGCTGATTTCTTGAACGGTATTTATCCTTCGACATGACCTCGTATTCGACTAATAGCAACGTTTCTAAATTTGCGTACTTTCGACGTTCAACTCCTACAGCTATGTCACTAGTCACTGCTCTACCACTGGTTAACATGGGGGCCGGAGTACAAACCTCCTGCAAACGGGGAGTGATTCTCGAAAGAGGTAAGCATGCTGCTGTCACTGTTGGAATTCGGTATATTAAATTCGTGTATTCAGGAAGAGGGGTGGTGTAATACACATGAACCGACGATACCTCTCAACGATTGGGTAT
Source organism: Abortiporus biennis (assembly GCA_022606235.1). NCBI lineage: Eukaryota > Fungi > Basidiomycota > Agaricomycetes > Polyporales > Podoscyphaceae > Abortiporus > Abortiporus biennis. Next base: position 411,124 of record JABYQP010000004.1, on the reverse strand, counting down.
CTTGTTTCCCAAGGAATCCTTCAATAATTTTGGGTATTTCTCTGTGGAGGTACTCGTCAAGCATTTACGAAAGACCTTTCCGAGGATGAAAACAATTCAGAAATCAAGTGGTAGCAAGGACTGCCTCATCTCGTTGTTCACCAATCGTTCTTTATAAGGTAGGCATCAGGCAGATTCGACCACAGTTAGGTGACAAAGCGTTACTTTGTAGTGTAAATAGTTCAGTATTGTATCGCGTGCGAAATTGAGAAATCGCTCCGCAACATTTTATGAAGACTCATTTTTCTGAGATTATGTTGCGCGTCGATTTGTGAAAAAGCTTCCGAGTCCTACTATTAGTCAAAGTTGTGGTACTCCCAGGTGATGATTATGTTTGCACACAAGATCATACTCATACAAGATCTACTCTACGATGATTGCAATACTTCCTTTAGCCACGAGAAGGCTTCGATTGGACTTCTAAACAATCAAAAGGCTTATTGTACCATCCTTCTACCTTCTTTACCTCCTCTACCACCACGTTCTCCGCCGCTTCCTCGATGAAGTTTATGTGGTGGGCTGCGTTCTTCTGCTTCAATGTCTTTGGCCTTCCCCTTTCCTTTCCCAGCCTGATCTCCTCTGGCTCCTTCCTCATTGGCAACCCAGCCACCCATTTCCGATGATTCCTGCAGACCACTCCTCACATTTGCTTGGGTGAATTGACTGATTGGCTCAATTTCGAAGTCGGCCTCGTCCATAACCTCAATTCCATGCATGTTTGGTATAGAATCAACAATTGCACTCTGGCCAGATACCAAAGCATCATCGTTATATTCAGCCCTCAAGGGGGTAGGACTTGTGGGCTAGAAGAAAACAGGTGATTAAAGAAATATAATCATTGAAGTTATGAATAGTTACTGGTATATAAGCCTTTCCACTGGCACGTGTGAAGGGCCCAGGCCCAGCGGGGCCAGGAGCTTTTCCATAATAAGTGGTATCATCCTTATCAGCGACATCAGACTTGGGACTGTCAAGCCAGGCTTGTAACAACTCGGTATACTTCGCTAGAAGAGTGTATCTAGCCAGGCACACATGTTGTAATCCTGTTTGCTGTTCAATAGTTAGTTAGCTAGTGATATCTAAAGGACTTAGTCACTATAATAAACATTGCTTACATCTGCATCTAGCTCAGGAACCTCCTCGTCAAGATCAAAGAGTGAAGTTCCATCAATGGTTGGGCCGCGGATGTGACTGGTTGCCACATAGAGTGCCTGTCTTAAAGGTATCGATATACCCATGCTCGATCTGGACTCGGGCCCCAATTTGTTGTCGGGGTCATATTTCTTAAACATGGGCTCACTGTAGAAAATGACATTGGGTTTAAGAAGTATTCGTAGATGGTCAATTTGGGTCTTGGTCAATGAATCAATCGCTATATGTTTGCGCTTGGCAATGTCTGCGGCGAAGGGAAGACTGTTCTCGTCTTCGTGTATGCCAGATTCATCAGCATTTTCCCTATTTTGTTTATCCTTCCGCTCGAAAACAAAAAGTGAAAAGTTGATCCCTACGGAGTAAAAGACATAGATTTTCTCCAACTCCTTGTATATCTCAAAAAGATCGATAGCATATGTATTGAGCTGGAGAAAATCCTTCGGATCAAGAGGGTGATCAATTGGTGTTGCAGTTGTGTTCCACAATGGTTTCTTTGCCGGTTTCACTTCCCAGATGTAGGCGAATTTCAACCCAGATTCCATGCTGAAAGAGATGAAATCAGGTCGCTTTCCAGAGCGCACCTTCAAAGCCTGAAGAAGGGGGTCCCAAATAAAGCCAGCTTGGGGGTGAGTAGAGAGAATTTGGTGACCAGTGGTCATCCCGAAGCGATGCATGACTTGGAGCACGACAGCATATAATGGCCATTCATATTTATGAAGAAGCTCCGCAGATGCGGTGAGATCAAACAGGTGGGTCCTGAAATCAATCTAAATATCAAGGTGAATACCATGAGTGTTTTGGTTCCATTGAGATCGCAGTATCAGAACTCACTTCATCCTGTGGAGCTTCAAATTCAGATGGAACTGGAGAAAGAGAGCCCAAATCTTCACCACTGTTGCTATGTTGAGACATTGATAAGAACAAGGTATATGTAGGAAAGAGCAATATATAGTCAATGGCGGTTGTCTGAGCGAGAGAAATTGGCGATGCAAGTGCAGTAGTGTTTCGACATTTTATAGGTTTCACATGAATGAAGTTGAACATTTGAACGTTCAACATATCCCAACGGAAATCTTTCATTCTCCAAAGCACCAGGAGATATGGCTCTTATCCATGGGACAAATAATACAAAAACAATTCTGTATTACTCAGTCCTACCACGGCGATAACAAGATTTAACTGGGCCTGAGGGTGATTTCGAGGTGTTGTTGAATGTGGTGATGATCACAAGGCGATGAAAACAATTGAATCGAATGCGTATAAGTATTGTAACGGACATCGGTCTCATATCTTGAAGGAGACTGAATAAACTGGGGTTGTTGAGAGGAGGAGGAGTAGATATAAAACCTCGAAGTTGCAGTACAAGCCGGTGGATCCAATAGAGACAACAAGGAAGGAGATCCAGACTCGGATGAGTCGCAAAGTTATCTCCGGCCCGGCACTGGTTCGTAGTATCGTTGTCGATGTAACAAACTATAATTGGTGTGATTGCCCCCAATAATACTGAACTCATCATACGGGGTTTTGACTTTTTAATTGTCAGATACGGAGGAGATACCAAGGAGATACTATAGATTTCTGTCATGTATTCAAAATGAATAACCGTTCCATGAGATATTACGTCACTGTCTAACGCCACATCATGTATATATACAAGCGCTGCAACTGAGTACTACGACACTACCAGCACATCCTTCAACTTGCCACCTGTATAATTCTCTTTCTAACCTCAATGAACGGCTTCGGATTGTTGACTCGTGGTCCAGAATACAAGCCCCCTGCAAATGGAAAATATTTCACTCGACAGGTATGCATATTTCCCTCAATAGAACTTACATATCGAGGGATCGAACTTATGTGGACTTTGTGTGCTCAGGAAAAAGAGGAGTGGAATGACACACATCAACCATTTACCTTCCTTCCTCGCATGTACCAGTGCTCTGGACGTAAGGATAGCCTGCGTCCTATTCCTACATTACACTTTGCAATCAAAATTACAACTCGCGAAGCCTATGATGCCTGCATCAGACATGATATTATGTTCCCCGGAGATGAGTACGAATCACACAAACACTATGCTGTCACTGCCCTCGTCAGACACCTCGAGAAGGAATATGCATGGCTGGACAGTCTTCAAGAGGCAACAACACTGACAAACTCAGATGAATGCTACATCTTGTCGTTGTTCACCAATAAGGATCATTATAGGTATTTCACAAAGACGATCCCTGTGAAGTTGCAAAGAGTTATGTATGGGATCGAAAAGATTTTGCAAAAGAAGGAGCCGTGGCTGTGGTATTGGGATTCTATGGAGTCTCCCGTGTATGTATTTTTCCTGCAGTTATTAAGTAGTCAACATCTTACTGATTGTCATTGTTTTTCTCAGTACCGGTTGGTACACTACCACACATCCCGAGTTCGCTCATTGTTTCAGAGCTCGCGAGGACGACAACAACAAAACAAATAATGATGATGGTGATGGTGACAGAGACGACACTGCCAGTGGTTCCTCCTCTGCTGAATCAGACGATGATGAACTCACAGAGGTGGAGAACGAGAAGCGGATCAAATGATCCTGTAACTCTGGTATTACACTGCTATCATGGTCTTATATTCTCCGATACCGACTCGGAGGATACGCTCCTCCTCCTTTCTTCTGACTTGGTTTGTTTGTAATCTAATATGCACACGTCGCCCACTATGCTGGCATCATCGCGACTAAGTCCACCTCTCCAAACTCTCCAAAGCAAGTTCACCTTCCCTCCTAATCACATCCACAACCTTATCATTCCTCGGAACAAACCTACAATTAAAACTAACAGGTCTCGAATTGAAACCTTCCGTATAATTCCAACTATCCGGAATAACTTCACAGTCATTAGAATCCAACGCGGGTTTGATATCGAAAGCCCAAAGAAGACGAGAAATGTTCGTGAAAATCGAGTTCCGTGCGAGGTGCATTCCTGGACATATCCGTCTTCCGAATCCGAACGGAAGGTCGAAGGGGTCCATTTGTGGGTTGTAAAGAGGAGACTTTGGCAGGAAACGTTCGGGAATGAATTGGTCAGGTGAAGGGAATGTTGTTGGATCGTGCATGATCGAGCTGCGAAGAATATTCATTGGATGTTCTCATCAATTTTTCGAGGACTTACGCAAAATTCGCAAATACTGTTGATCCCTTAGGAATGAACCTGTATCGTGAACGAAGGAATAAGTATACGACTCGTCGAACAGAACGATAAATGGCAAAGCAAGCTCACATCCCCTTATATTCATCATCTGCCGTCACAGCATGAGGAGTCCCTCCCAATATTGCTACCGGTCTCCAACGCAAAGTTTCGTTTACTATTGCATTGATATAGGGTAACTTCGTCTTGTCCTCGATCTCAGGCATTCTGCTTTGTCCAACAACGGAATCCAATTCTTCCTGAGCCTTGTCGATAATATGAGGGTAATGAAGCATTGCCACTGGAGATAGACGTTGTAAAGAGATCATCGTCCTATCTGAATATTTTAGCAATGATACTTACAAACGAAGCTTGATAATGTTCCTGCAGTCTGACACGAAGCGATGAACAATCACAAACGATACGTTGTAAGGGACACAACTCACTGTCTCAATACCAAGCCAGACAAGCGACAGCAACATCCCAAACAATTTCGCGTTCACCGTCATAATCAATATTCATATCTTCTTTCTCACTTGACTTTCTGTATGCGATGGGGGACGATGATGGCGAGATACCTAATTGCACAAAATATCTGGTAAACAAGTGTGTTGCGTGCCATCTTGTATCGGGGCTGTGTTCAAGTTGCGGTCGAAGATGCGCGCAAAAGTTAGCTTGCGTTGGTGGGAATATATCGTTTGTAGTGCTGGGACGTGCATTTGACACAGCAGGAAAGTCACGTCGTACAGCCGCAGAAGGCCCACCCTTGTGTATAATCATGGGTGTTTTCTCTTCTTCCTCTTCGACAATCGTACGGAGTGCCTAGAGAAGGCCGTGAGCTTTCTGAGGAATCCCAGAAAGGTAGAGAATACAGGAAAACGTACCTTCGGAACTTCATCCCCGCTGAACGATGATTCCGACCGAAGTGAAGCTGCTTTTCGCAAACTGGCTGGTTTCGTGGAGAACAACTTCGACACATCCTTGGAAGACTGAGCACGAGCAGAAGATAGTCGAAAGTGGTTTGAAGTCGAAGTCGTGGTATCCCCGTCTGGAGCAAGGCAGAAGGGAGATAGTAAGGTTGTCTTGCTTTCCGAGGTGATCTTGCGTTTCTTCAGTGGTTGCGCTATTTCTACAGTTTGCTGAGTGCCAGCATCCAGCCTAGATTGTGGTGTTGAAAGGGAAGGATGAATAACTCGGACGTCCGCGCTGTCCGGATGGTGCCTCTTTGGAGCTTGTATTGCAGGCATATTATAACCGACCTTTTGCGGAATCTTTTTGGGCGCAGAAGGGATCCCGGGTCTATTGGTGACATGAGTGCTTGGTGTACGAAGAGGAATACGAGAAGCAGCCGAGATACGAGAGGATACATGCAACACAGACGGACGAGATTCACGGTTTTCGTCCGCTTTCGATTCTTCAGAACATTGAGATGATGGTGATGCCTCTTCATCTTCATGATCAGCTTTGAACGCCATCATTTGTCTTGAAACTCTTGAAATAGTAGGAGAAAGGCTATTGAAATCCGGAGAAACAGTACAGGAAACAGAGAGATGAGGACTTCCGATGCAAGCGAGGACTTCAGCAGAGGACGAGGAACTCGATCGTGGCATTGAAGACATATTTGAGGCAATAGTACGAGTGTAAGACTCAAGACCAGAACCGAGACTGGAGGTAAAGTAGTGAGAAGCAAGTATCTTGGATTGTTGGGAACTACCAGAGGAGTCGACAGAGGGAAGAGGTTGTGAGCCAGAGCCGAGAGAGCCAGAGTTAGATTCTTCAAAGACGTGTCGTGAGCGGAGAACCTCTTCAAGTAATGCATTGAGTTGGCTTGAAAATACAGTTTGCGCGGCACGACTTTCAAGAGAACGAGGATAAGAGGAGGCACCAGAGTCTTCGTCGTTGTCCCAATACTCTTCGTCATCTTCACTGTCTTCAAAATCCTGAGTAGAATCAGTATCGACGTCCCCGACGTGACCGTCCGAACGGTTGAGAGTATTTTTGGTATCCGCCGTAGTATCGCGCGTTCCAGGGAGAGAAGAGAAGTATGAACTCGCACCAGTCTCGGATGCATATAGCAACTTTCTGGTCGGGGACCCAGGGACGACTGAGGAGTTTGCCTGATTTGTAGTGTCCGGGGGAGTTGCAGGCCACGGGGGAGAGGAAGATACAGGGGAACTTGATGCGGGGACATTATCAGCAGGCTGATCCATGTAGTCGTCACTATCCTGACTATATGCGTCGTGTGCAGAGCTGGAAATTGAATGGAGAGCTGGAGGCGATGAAAACGACATATTGATGTATATTACTGAATCCTATCCCTTCATTGGTAGCGTAGATTTGAGAACTATAACGACGATGAAGTTGTAATACTAAATAACACTCACTTTGTTCTCACTGAGGTGATATCGGTTCCCTGAGTACAGTCGCTCCAGCTGGAGAATTTACAACTTGTATTCTTTGTGCTGTTTCTAAGTACTGCAAAACATGCAATCACTGTGGCAGATATCGAGAACGGTTGAACGACCTAGAAGGACAAGAAGGGCATTCAATACTCAACACCGTGCGAATGAATTTGCATGGGCGCCTCTGAAATACAAACTACGTGCGAAACCTCGTATTCGACTAATACTAGTAGCAACTCTAAATCTGCGTACTTTCGACGTTCAACTCCTACAGATATGACACTGCTCTACCACTTGTTAACATGGGGTCTGGCGTACAAACCTCCTGCAAACGGGGAGTGATTCTCGAAAGAGGTAAGCATGCTGCTGTCACTGTTGGAATTCGGTATATTAAATTCGTGTATTCAGGAAGAGGAGGAGTGGTGTAATACACATGAATCCTTCCGTTACCTTTACCCTCAATACCAGATCTTCATGAATGGAAAGACACTCTTTGCACTTAGAAATATGCGCCCTGTTCCTATGCTTCATTGGGCAATCCAAATCAAAGCCCGCCAGTCTTACGATACCTCTCAACGATTGGGTATCTTGTTTCCCAATGAATCCTTCAAGAATTTTGGGTATTTCTCTGTGGAGGTACTCGTCAAGCATTTAAATCAAGAGGCTTGTCCGGTGGTAGCGAGGACTACCTCATCTCGTTGTTCACGAATCGTTCTTTATATAAGATGAAATGTGACGATCAATTGAATTGGGTGATGAACGCTAGCCTTACGTTTTTGTGGTCTCGTTGCGACTCTAGGATGGGTACGAGACCACATTTTTGCAACATCTCTGGTCTCCTCAACATCTCAACGTTTTGTTCTTAGAGTTCGAGTCTGAGTAGTTACGTTATGGATCTTCGGACGACACATCGTTTACAGCAGATATAAAGGCACCAGTAATATCAAGCGATGAGTACTTTACATGCACCATTACGTCCTTCAAAACTTCACAGTCTATCTCACTCACCATGTCACTGTTAACCTGTGGTCCCGAGTACAAACCCCCTGCAAATGGCGTGTGCTTCTCTGAAGAGGTATGCATGAATACAGTCCTCTAATCAAGAGGGAGAGTTGTGCTGACTTTGTCAAATTAGGAGGAAACAGAATGGGTCAGGACACACCAACCATTCCGCTACCTTCCTCGTATGTACCAGGTCTATGGACGTTTACGTCCTCTTCCTATATTCCACTGGGCAATCACATTCACAACTCAGGAAGCCTATGATATCTGTGTCAAAAAGAGGCTTCCACCGTTTTGTTCTGACGAGTTTCCCGAAGAAGACAAGTCGGAGGCTGTCGATCGCCTGGTCGAATACTTCGAGGATATATATCCATCGGTCCGCCACACTATCGAAAGGACCTTAACACTGACAACCGGAAGTGGCGTGCACTTCCTGTCATTATATACCAACCGTAGTCGTTATATGTATACAGAACAAGAGCGTGACAGGATCCATGAAGGCATACGACAGGTTATGCGGGAGATCAAAGCGTTGCTCAGCGCAAAGACTAGGAAGCGGTGGTTGTGGTACTGGAATTCTATGGAGGGCCCTGTGTATATTTTTTCTAGTTCTTCAATTTCATCATCATAGTTTGATTACTCATTATTATCATTTAGGACTGGTTGGTCCCCTACCACTCATCCGGAGTTTGCTAGTTATTTGGCCCAGAATTATGACTACAAAGATGATGAAGACCGGGACGAAGACTACGATGAATACAAAGAGTACACAGAGTATGAAGATAATGAAGATAACGGTAGAGATAATGGTAAAGATAATGGTGAAGATGATGATGAAGACGATGACAGTGATGACGACAATGGTGATGATAATGGTGATGGTGATGAAGACAATGAAGATGCCAGTGATTCCTCTGGTGAACTCACTGAGGTGGAGAATGGGAAGCGGATGAAATGATTGTGTAACTCTGGTACTGCTGTGACGCTGTCGTGGTTGTATAGTCTGATACTCCCTCCTCCTCCTCTCTTCTGATTTAGTCTGCTTATAAGTTTTACGTACCGACCGATCTCTTTGTAAGATTTGGCTGGCTTTGAATAACTGTTGCCGCAAAATATTACAGTTGAATCACTGGTCTTTACTCAATAGCTTTGGACGCCACAATGTCGTCAAGTACTCATTTATAAAAGCACATATCACTAAGGTACTCTACATTAACACATTCGAAACAATTGAGCATGCAGGATTCGACAACAGTCCACTATTATCTACCTATTCATCAATTCATCCTTTCTATCTCGTCCACCATGGATGACTTCGATTTTTTCATTCTACGTGGTCCCGAATACAAACCTCCAGCAAATGGGGAGTACTTCTCTGAGCAGGTATACGTTATACTGTTTCATATCGAAGCTATACTGACTATGTGTGTTTAGGAAAGGGAAGAATGGAACATGACTCACCAACCATTCAGGAAGCTTTCTCCCTTGTATCGTGTCGCCGGACGTTGGGATCTGCGTCCTCTTCCTACTTTACACTGGGGAGTAAAATTTACACCTGACGAAGCCTATAAGACCCACTCTGCCTCGCCATAAGTACAGGTTCTTTGCTGTCACTGCCCTGGTCAAGTACTTCCAGAGGAAGTATCCAGGGGTGAAGACTATCAAATGGGCCACAACATTGACAAGTGACGATGAAATCTTTATCGTGTCGTTATATACCAACTGGACTTATACATTGTATGTTGTAAAAGACAAGTTCACTCGGGGGTTGCAAGAAGTTATAGACGACATCCAGGATGCTTTAGGTGCCAAGGAGCGGTGGTTGTAGTATTGGGATTATTTGCATGAGACCTCGTATGTTTGTCTAGTTCTTCGGCATTATCACCCACCATCCGACCACTCAAGCTTACCATCTATTTATTTATATCTAGGACTGGTTGGCTCCCTACCACTCGTCCAGAGTTTACTCATTATTTGGCTGACTACAAAGATAATGAAGATGGCGACTCAGACTACGAAGACAACGAAGGCAACGAAGATGATGAAGATGATGAAGACGAAGAAGACGAAGAGGAAGAGGAAGATGAAGATGAAGATGAAGATGAAGATGAAGAGGAAGATGAAGAGGAAGATGAAGAGGAAGATGAAGAGGAAGATGACGAAGACGACGCTGCCAGTGATTCCTCCTCTGCTGAATCAGACAATGATGAACTCACAGAGGTGGAGAACAAGAAGCGGATGAAATGATCTTGTAACCCTGGTATTACACTGTTATGGTCAAGTTATATTCTCCGGCACCGACTTGGAGGATACGCTCCTCCTCCTCCTCCTTTCTTCTGACTTGCTTTGTTTGTTATCTCATGTGCACGCGTCGCCCACTAAGCTGCCATCATCGCAGTCCATCTCTCCCACATAGATATATATACCACATTGGGCCGTTTTTTACTAGAGGTCTGTTTGAATAAGATTGGACTGAATGTGAATTGAGACGAGGAGGAGGTCACTGGTCGTTAGACGCGATACGTAAAAGCACTAGAGGTACTACTGAGGTACTCTACACATCCGAAACAATTAATTGAACATCCAGGACTACATATTCATCTGCATATACATCCTTTCTATCTCCCACTATGGTCGGCTTCGGTTTGTTAACTCGTGGTCCCGCATACAACCCCCAGCAAATGGGGTGGACTTCTCGAAGCAGGTATGCGTAAGACTGTTTCCATACCAAAATTATATTAACTTTCTGTGTTTAGGAGAGGGAAGAATGGAACGAGGCTCACCGACCATTCAGGAAGCTTCCCCCGTTGTATCGAGTCGCTGGACGTAGGGACTGGCGTCCTCTTCCTACCTTCCACTGGGGAGTAAAAGTTACACTTGACGAAGCCTATGAAGCCTGCATCACACGAGGAGTTTTAAGAACCACTCTGCCTCGCCATGAATACAGATCCTATGCTGCCATTGCCCTGGTCAAGTACTTCCAGAAGAAGTATTCATGGGTGAAGACTATTCGACGAGCTAGACCACTGACAAATGACAAGGAAACCCATGTGGTGTCACTATATACCAACTGGACTTATACTAGATATGTCATAGACAACAAGCCCACTCGGCAGTTGCAAGAAGTTATGGACGACATCCAGGATGCTTTAGGCGCGAAGGAGCGGTGGTTGTGGTATTGGGATTGTTTGGAGAGCCCAATGTATGTTTTTCTACTAGTTCTTCGGCATCGTCACTCACTAGTCAACTACTCATTATTACCATCCATTTATATTTAGGACTGGTTGGTTGCCTACCACTCTTCCGGAGTTTACTTGTTATTTGGCTGACTACGAAGATAATGATGACGGCGACTCAGACAACGAAGGCAATGAAGATGATGAAGGTGACGAAGACGAAGAAGACGAAGAAGACGAAGACGACGCTGCCAGTACTTCCTCCTCTGCTGAATCAAAATCAGACAACGACGAACTCACAGAGATGGAGAACGAGAAGCGGATGAAATGATCATGTAACTCTGGTATTACGCTGCTGTGGTCTTACATTCTCCGGTACCGACTCCTCGGAGGATACGCTCCTCCTCCTTTCTTCTGACTTGGTTTGTTTGTAATCTAATATGCACACGTCACCCACTATGCTGGCATCATCGCGATCACGCACATAGAAATATATACCACGTCGATTGGGATAAAAATTCCAGACTCATGGACAGACTTTGGTCCAGGATATAGCGTGAAGGATAGTACCCGAAACACGTTCAGCAAGTTCCTACCTAAGTCCACCTCTCCAAACTCTCCAAAGCAAGTTCACCTTCCCTCCTAATCACATCCACAACCTTATCATTCCTCGGAGCAAACCTACAATTAAAACTAACAGGTCTCGAATTGAAACCTTCCGTATAATTCCAACTATCCGGAATAACTTCACAGTCATTAGAATCCAACGCAGGTTTGATATCGAAAGCCCAAAGAAGACGAGAAATGTTCATGAAAATCGAGTTCCGTGCGAGGTGCATTCCTGGACATATCCGTCTTCCGAATCCGAACGGAAGGTCGAAGGGGTCCATTTGTGGGTTGTAAAGAGGAGACTTTGGGAGGAAACGTTCGGGAATGAATTGGTCAGGTGAAGGGAATGTTGTTGGATCATGCATGATCGAGCTGCGAAGAATATTCATTGGATGTTCTCATCAAAATTTTGTGGACTTACGCAAAATTCGCAAATACTGTTGAACCCTTAGGAATGAACCTGTATCGTGAACGAAGGAATAAGTATATGACTCGTCGAACAGAACGATAAATGGCAAAGCAAGCTCACATCCCCTTATATTCATCATCTGCCGTCACAGCATGAGGAGTCCCTCCCAATATTGCTACCGGTCTCCAGCGCAAAGTTTCGTTTACTATTGCATTGATATAGGGTAACTTCGTCTTATCCTCGATCTCAGGCATTCTGCTTTGTCCAACGACGGAATCCAATTCTTCCTGAGCCTTGTCGATAATATGAGGGTAATGAAGCATTGCCACTGGAGATAGACGGTATAAAGAGATCATCGTCCTATCTGAATATTCAGCAATGACACTTACAAACGAAGCTCGATAAGGTTCCTGCAGTCTGACACAAAGCGATGAGCGGTTACAAACGATACGTTGTAAGGGACATGACTCACTGTCTCAATCCCAGCACCAAAAGGAGACGAGACGGTATAAGCAACTTCAAGTTCTGACATTGTTCTGCCATGTCTGCCTTCTGTATTAGGATGTCCAATTTCTGGGCCTAATCCTTCGTTTATAAGTATCTGTGAAGTCAAACAATCCGGACAGGTGTTATCAGCCATTCGGGCTTTTACATCGTTTACCAGTGTCGTGTAGAGCTTGACGTCGCGTTGCCTTTGTCGTTCGGGTTCCGCCCGGAACCATTGCAGATATCGCTGCGAGGTTTTTGTTAAGTTGAGAAGTGAAGTGAATGTTGGTGGAAGTTGAGCTCACGGGTAATTTGAGGAGCCATGGCCAAGACTCGACGAGATACTTGCCAGGGATGCTAGAGTAGCAACTTCAATCACAAAGATATACAATCTGGAAGAGGAATAACTCACTTGACACTGTTAACGGCCAAAGACATGATCAAAGTAAATGCGAGAATTATACACAAAAACAAACTAACCTCGTCAGATCTATCATCGACATTAGCAGAAGGCTGAAGGAACCTTGAGGTAAACGTACAATCCATTGCATTCATATTCTCTTTTACTATCCATTCGTCCACACCGTTGATGCGACGACCGTATGAAAGGGAGACGACAACACTTGCAGCATATCTGCGTATATTTCACTCGTTAGCGCAAACGTTCAATTTTGAGCGAGAGGTCTTCACACACCTTTGTATATGTTTCTCCCAGTCTTCAGGTTGTTCCAAAATCTGTTTGAGAGCAACTTTACTCTCAAGAGACTGACTAGGGATATATGTTTCGGCACGGCGGATGTGCAGTCCAGAATGCAGGACCTAAACCATTCACATATTTCTATTTAGCGGGAGTTCCATATATTGAATGGCAACTGACCTTGCGGAACCTTCTCCAGTCTTCACCGTAAGGAAGCATAAGCCCTCTAAGGTTCTCGGATAGTATTTCCCCTCTGTGTAGAACACAACTTTCATCGCTATTTATATTTACTGACGGATTGTATGGACGTACGCGACGACGAATCGAGGTCTACTGGAGTAGATATCAGAACGACGATCTAGTAGGTCCCATGCTGCCTGTGCTGTTCCGAGCACTGCGATGAATAATGTAAGTCAGCGAAGGATCCATTTAGACTGGATTCAATAAACCTCACCAATAACTGGTGTCCGTCCGAGATGGAGTGATATAATGGGTCCTGCAACCACGGTTCCGTCATCATTACCTCCTCAAAGAAGGTAGACTAGATTGACGAACCGTATTTCTCATTCCATTCCTTGAACTTGAACCACGGCTTCCTGTTAGGGACTTGATGTTTATTTCCTAAAAACGGGATAGGCTGTGGACCTGGTGGCAACCTCCTTCGCTGAACCTCAGAGCTCAATACGTAAACGAGTATCGACACAAACGTGAGTGCCAATATCCCTGTGTAGTATGAGAGGAGAGCAGCCATGTCGAAACCAGGATCTCCACTGGAGGAAAACACGATAGCAGCTCATATATACGGAGCGTACCCCCTACCATGGATATGTGTTCTTGCGGATTGCCTAAGTCATGAGATGAACATAAAGCCGCCTGAGGATGAGAAGCTTCGATTCCAACCTCATGTTGAGCTTGAATTGTATGAAGGTAGACACGCTGTAGCTGACGTGAGAGCTGACAGAGTCAATTCGGATGTCTGTTCAAACCATTTTGGAGTACATTGCCAGAGAACGTTGATGTGAAAGTCCATCTTCGCTCGAATATGAACGCGAAGCGTTTTCTCAAGAGAGTTAAATAGGAGGTTAATGAATGGATGTCGACGCCACGAGTCTCAGCCTAAGAATATCGGGAGTGTCAGATAAAAAGTGAAATTCGCCTAACAGCAACATGAGTTTACAACAGAAGAACTGTCACTGTTCAGAGTATTAGAATCCGAGAAATTGATGACAATACTCATCGACCATATAAAACGCTTATATTCAGCGAGTTAATGTCCACCTTTGCGGCCTGCTGCACTATAGAGAAAAATAGGAAATAGGAACTTAGAGATCTCAAACATAGGGGAGCGTAATGGCAAGTCTCAGTGATATACAGACTTCACTTGCCTGTCTTCTATTCTCGAGTCCTAACTATTGTCTGCTGGATTCTCCATCATCGGAATCCCGAGGTGAACAAACTCGGGATCGGTAGTAGGGAACCAACCAGTTGGACTCTAAAACATAAAAATGATGAGAAGTGCCGACGATGGTGCATGTACAGAACAGACCGAATCGATAAAGGTTCGTTGATTAAGTGCTTCTTCCGTGCGACACGCCTCTGGTCACTCTTGCGCAAAAGGCGACACTGATAATATATCAGAAAGAATCGTATGTCTTTCGGCTTGCTTGCAATTGATGAGCCCCATTCATGCAAAAGTCGTAGATGTGGGTGACTAGTAAGAGATAACCTCTAACATAAAACATAACAACTTAGTCGCTGAATTATGCAGATGTCAATTCAAAATGCTTTGTGGGTACGCGTGAGTTGCGATTCCTCATGCTTCTGTCCAGGGATACGAATGAAGAAGATCGCGAAATGCTCAGTGAGCATCGTTTCATTTTCCTGAAGATACTAAATCAATCGGACATCGAATGGCAACGTCTAAAACGAAGAGGTCCAATGTAAGGCTCTTCTGTTGCGCCTTATATAAGTTATGCACTTACTGCAACTTTTTCCTATGTCATTACCGCGTAACTAAACCCGCTTCGAAGGCGAAATCGTTGGGATCCTCCGAAAATTGCAAAATATAATTTCTGGTCAAGAGGCAGAAGGCGAAAGACTAAATAGTGAAGTTCATAGTAAAGCTTTGAACATGTTGGCATCATATGAAGTCGCGTAAGTAGATTCGAATAGAGGAGTTTAAGAAAGTGAAGGATAGCCTGAGAGTTTTTGTTCGCTGCCAACTGTTCAGTTACATTGCAACGCCCATGACCACGTGATGTGGTGGCTGGTCAAGTCGCGTATCATGGGAAAGCGGAGTTTACAAAACAGCCTCCGAAATCCCGAAATTCGAACAGCTCATCACTATACCTCACTATACCCTCTTACAACCTCAGCTCCATGCAGGAAATAGAAATCTCACGACGCTCTTCTCTCTAATATACAGACCACAGTAACGATTAAGACTATCAAACGACCAATATCGATTTAATGATCTGCCATGACTTCACGGACCCTTCCATCAAACTCTTTCAATTTTATTCAAGACTGCATCTACAAGAATGCCAACCGCTTCATACGTGATATTCCTCCGCTTAACTCTGCACTCATCAAACGTGCTCGAAATTGTATGAAGCATTCAGATGACAACAATGATCTCCTCGAGTTCATTGGAGATCGCGCGGTCAACCTCCTCTTAGCAATTATGACCGATGAAGTCAAACTCAACTCAACGCATCACACTGTACGTGACTTTTGGATGTAATTTTGGCTTAAATGATCTTCTGAATGTTGCCATTTACAGGCTATACGCTCTACTGTCTGCAACAATGATACTTTTGGCAGACTTGCCTATTATTTTCGCTTCCATCACCATGCTAAACTCGACAAGCAAGACACACTTGATATTGACGCTTGGGACTCGCTATCTAATGCATGTCCACCAAAAGTTCTCGGAGACCTTTTTGAAGCATACGCCGGTGCTGTTTACATTCAGCATGGCTGGTCCAAGCTGTCGTCCTGGCTTAACAAAGTTTTTCAACCAATTATCAAGGCGGCTACTGGAGACTTTTGGACCAAGAATTCTGCCGAACGGATTTTAGGACATTCTCATAGTTTGAAACTTAGGATACCTGTACCTGAAACGAGAACACAATCCAAGCTTCTCGATTATGTGGAGTTCAAGCGGGAAAAGATGCTGTCAGATGCTACGGACATGTTGGCAAAATTGCCTAGAGACACTACATATGCATTCGATCGTAACGGGAGATTGGTAGAACCACACTGCGACAGTGTCGAGGTTGCGATACACCTCATTAATATGTGGATATGCCAAATAGTCATCCAGATGTGGCCGGAATATTACACTGCTAGAGCTAAAGCTGCTCATATGCTGACCGTCAGTGTTTCATTCCTTTGATTTCAACATTCTGACTTAATAGGCATCCCTATAATTCAGACGATCACTGGACTTGTCGTCAGTGAACGTGTCATAGCTTACTTGGCCTCTATACTTTCTCTAGACAGTCGCATACGGTTTGAAAAACGAGGCGACTCTGCGTTACCGACCATTAAACCTACTCATCGTGCAGTCATGTTTAAAGCCACCATTGGGTGCGTCTACCACGAAGATCCCGATGGAGTCAGAGCTTGGGGAGAAATTTGGTTACGACCCGTTGTCGTACGGGCGCACGACATCCTAGTTGACCTCCAAGGGTATGTGCGAGTACATCGAAACTACACATCGTCGTTGACTCATTTTTCGTGCCTTAGATATCGTCCTCTTATCTCTGGTGTTCATCCCAGTGTGTCAACTGACTCCGTGTCGACTACCCAAGAAGAACAAGATGACATATCCTCATTGGTATCTGGTTTGGATGCATTGGTTATCAAGGGCCAGAATACTGCTTTAACGTCAAGGTCACAGATGGGCAAGCAGAACCCAGTCGAGAAGAAAGACCTGGAGAAGAGTCAGCCCTCGTCGCGTCATTCATCCGGGAAGATGCGTATAATTCTTCGCTCCTTTACGCCGCCGCCTGCCCAAACTCCTTCGCCCTCCGTTACCTATGAACAGCATGACGATTTATCGAAGGCATTGGCTTCGATGTCCATAACTGACCAGGCGTCCCGTCGAAGTTCTCCTAATACGTCTGAGCGAGCAAGGCGGGGCTTCTCCGAGGAATCGAGGGTAGAAGCCAAACACAATGCTAAACCAGTACGAGTACAACAACTATCTGGCGCTGTGGGTTCTTTGAACTTACACCACAACGACCGCTCTCGATCGTTTTCCAACGCTGAAGGATGCGCTCAAGCTGGGAAATGGTGTCCAATCGGCGAGCAATCCTTAAATACCACAAAGGTTAACGTCAAGGTCTCTGGGACCAACGAACCTTCGAATATGTCCACAGACTCGGTACCCTCGAAACTGAAGAAGTCGCACTCGATCCAGAATATGCCTTCCAGTACCAAGGACAAGGAGAACTGCCGCGACCACATTGTGCCAGCATCTTCGACGCCCACAGATATAGTTTCGGAACCCACTCCTCAAGCCAAGACATACGGTGGTCGGATATCTGATTGTCACGATGAAGACGGGCCCGATAACGTCGCAAAGAAGACTGAAACCAAGCTTGTCAGCAGCCAGTTACAGTCACAGTTGAAGGTGACTATGTTTCTCCCTCGTGCTGTGAGCAACAAAGGCCGACAGAGGGGAGCTGTCTCCGAACACAATCCACTTAGGCGTTTTGATTGACTCAACGGTTCTGTGTGTCATTGACATGAACTTTACCCCGCTTCACACTGAAAATTGGAACCTATTCACGACTATCATGCTAGATCTATCACAATTTTAATTCGCATATCTTTCGATTTTATAAATACCTAGAATTTCTTCATATTTGTTCTTCCTTTCATCTGGATATATCATATAAATCATCCACAAATCAATCGTATATTCTTACAAAACCATCGCGGATACGGTCCATATCATACATGAAATAATCCAAAGACATAATAGTAGCGAAACAGGTCCAGCCAATTAACGATCCACTCATTCTGTCCGAGACGGGTAACATAAACCAACGCGAATGCAAAATATTACATCACGGATACCTAACTTCACCCTTCAAAGATAATACATCGTCTCCTTGAGCAACGCGCCCTTGACACCATCCCTCCACATCTTCTCGGCTTCAGCGTAAACCACAGCCTCCTCGTCCTCTCCACTTGTAGCAGTAGTTCCACTACTCGAGATACCTTGAAGCAGGGAATGCAAGTAGCAACGACCACGCTCGCAACAAAGATCAGCATAATAGGCTGGTGAAACAAGACTGACAGCTTTAGTCGCACGAGCGAACATGTAACTGACGTCGTTCGTCAAACTTTGAAGTTGATCAGCTTTAAAGCCAATCTCGTCATGAACGACGTAGTAGTGAGTAGGACGAGTGGTTCCTTGAAGACCGCCGTGAGCTGTAAAAGAATGATAATGTCAGACTTTGTTCATATTCTTTGAATAATTGAGAGATTATATACCTTGCAAGAAAAAGTCGAATTCGTAGACTGCAGTGATACCACGGTCAACAACAGTTCCAGGACGTGGGTTTCCATCACGATCCGCATGCCGGGCTTCTGTAGGATAG
The DNA here is from genome assembly GCA_022606235.1 of Abortiporus biennis. Taxonomy (NCBI): domain Eukaryota; kingdom Fungi; phylum Basidiomycota; class Agaricomycetes; order Polyporales; family Podoscyphaceae; genus Abortiporus; species Abortiporus biennis. Next base: position 392,370 of record JABYQP010000004.1, on the reverse strand, counting down.
AAACGGGTATGGTGTCTTTTCCCGCAGATGACGATAGTCAGCTTTGGACTATATGGTTGTCCTTGGGGACCTTGGAACTTGGTAAATGCCTTCCTGATCAAAGGCATCTCTTCCATCACGACGGTGTTGAATTGACCCTATTCCAGAAAATTCCTCGTTATTAACATGTTTTATCACGATCAACATTTGTTAGACTTGCCTCTGATACCCCATCTCGGTAGACGATGATTCTGGTGGGAAGGACCTTGCTTTTGTTCCTGAACGCGGTCAGTCTTTCGACCATCATGACATCAAGAGCGGATATCATCTGGAAGGTTGAAATTGCCATGAATAAGCTACCGAAGGAAAGGCGAAAGTGGCCTCATCAGATTGAAGACTTACCTCCTTCTTTGTTTCTTGAATCTTCATGCTTGCAGGAAATTGACCAAAGTTCTGGTCAACGCTAGCAACTACAGCCGCGATCGAAGGAGTGCCTTTGACGGTTCCGGGGCCAGGGTGGGTGACCTAAGTGTGGACTGTAAGACGCGGACATTCAAACAATGAAGTAATGAAAGACTTACGTCCATTCCAACAAGCATAGTAGCAGCACTCTTGAGGAACACTGTATTCTTTGGATCCAAAGTATGGTTCACACCACCCATCTTCATGTTAACCTTTAACGCGACATTGGCAAAGTACTGAATTTGACCTTTCTCTTTACGAATCTTCGACGATTGAACGCACACAGTTGCGACATCGAGGAAAACGTCACAGAGATGTTTGAGACCAGAATAAACATGACGATCTCCGTTCGAGAGAATGACGAGGACCATGGTAGGTTTGATTTTCATGCTTAAGAGGGAGGTGCGAATGGCAGCGATGGCATTCTTGCGAATCGGGTCTTCGGGACTCTTGCGTGGCAACATAGCAACAGCATAGGCAGGCTCAGTTTGGTCTACCCTCATACCCGAAGTACGACACATCTTGCTGAACCCATTGACGATGGTACGAAGTTCAGGATCGTTGGGACCGGCAAATTCGTCCCTCTCGTTGCCATCCTTGATGAGCAGAACAGCCCACTTCGAGAGTGTGCCAGGGACAGCAAACTTGACATCGCGAAGATTCCAGCTAGCTCGTTCGTCAACGCGAGGTGCTCCTTGACCATAACGAATGTTCGGAGACGGGAGAATACGACCTGGTACGACCGCCATTTCCGTCCCAATGCTGATACCAAACGTCCCAAGAGGATCAGCTCCTTGCCTGAATCCTAGCTCGTTGAGACCACGTCCGAGAATAGCCTGACCATTGATATTCGGAGGCTGGCATGCTACCTTGATCATTTCCGCGGTATGATCATCCAAGAGCTTTCCTCTGAAAGGCTGATTCTCAAGGATCTCGCACATCTCTGGTGGCAAGAGGTTCTGCTTCTGGCCACCAACATCCACAAGAGGCAAATCAGGGTAACGAAGCGTCACGTTGTACTCTGAAATTCAGATGTTCAGAGAAAGACTGATTCAAGAACATACTCATACACTCACTCCGTTTAAAGTACTGTTCCACAGTCACCTTACCAAGACCATCAGCCTCGAAAGAGTGTTGTTTGGCGTTCATTTTAGCAACATTCTTGACAGTCTTCCGGTAGCCAAGATGTATTGCTTTGACACGAACACCCTTCGCGAAAGCATTTGGACGAGCTCCAAAACTCATTCTCCTGAACTCCTCCATTCGCTCGGCTAAATTTCCGGGAGTGTAGAAAGCAGTTGTGCAAACATTGACGTTTACCATAAGCTGTTTATGAGCAGGACGCACAGAGGAGTAGAATCCTCTCCATGCCTCTAGCCCACCACCGAGAGAAACAGGAGGTTCATTCGGAGAACGATGGAAGAACCTGTTGCGGCCCACCATCACACCACCACCATTGGAACGGGTAGGGTGAGCGGTCAAAATGAGGTTAAGCGCAGATATCACTGGCATGACATCGTAACCACGGTATTGAGGGTGACCATTTAGGTAGCTTTAAGAATATCAGTGAGTTGAGAAAGACATCATAGTGCCCAGCGAAGAAAGATAATAGTTGAAATCGAAAGCGAACAAGAAACGAAAGCTCAAAAAGATGCCTCAGTCTGGAAGGCCGATCACCATACGGGAAGGACACTCCATATGAGCAGACCTCACAGACGATTGCATCTTTTTAAGTTGAAGGTTAACACAAAAAATGACGACGTACTTTACAAGGCTTTGAGTTTCAATGTCCTGGATATACTTGATAGTCAAGACGTATTCTCTCGGCTTCTTATCCCCTTTCTTGCCACCTTTCTTACCGCCTTTCGGTTGCGCGGCGGTGGAGGCAGGTGCTTCGCTATCTTCGTCTGTGAAAGGAACCTTGATTTCGAGGGGTTGTGGAAGTAAACGAGCAGCGATGAGTTTGCTACTATGATCGTGTGCTACTGCTCTTGTCATGCCAGCCTGGGCCCAATCGTTCGTAGCCTCGGCAAGTTGGAATATTCTTCTCTTGACGCGTCTTATACTCACTAGTAGAAGAACATCAGGATATCAACACAGTCATTGGTCTAGGAGATGCACACCTGCTGGGGTAATGACCACATCGTATTCATAGAGTGGGCCTTTGGGAACCTTTACTGGGAAGAAGTTCGTACGTAACTTGATGGGGGTCCCAATCGTGCCAAAGTCAGGACGCGTTGGAAGGTCATTGTCGTTAAGTTTCAGTCTTTGGAACGACACGACCAACTGATCTTGTGAGTTATCGGTCAAACGCGCATCGATGACTGCGGGCTGTCCTTCAGCTAAAATTCTACAAAATGGGGAATTTAGAGTAAGCTTCGCTGGCATTCGTATGATTTAGGTACTCGACTCACCCTCCCTGCGCTCTCGGTGGACCACCACGACCACGACCACCCCTAAAACCTCCTCGATCACCGCCCCGGTCGAATCCACCGCGACCACGATCGAATCCACCTCCGCCTCCACGGCCACGACCTCTGAAACTACTTTCACTGGTTCCCACTGAAGGCGCGGGACTATAACCTCGTCCTCCTCCGCGTCCTCCTCCTCCACGTCCACCGCCGCGACCACCACGACCGCCTTGGTCAGATCCTCGGTAACTCATCTTAGAGATAATTCAAGTGAGCGGGTTGCGGATGATGTGAGGGTTCTAACAGACTCTCGTGCGGTTACCTGATGTGAACTGCGTGTATTTATACCGGATGTCCACGCACAGTTCCGATGCATGTTTACTGACAAACAACGCGTTGATTGCCTCCGCAGACATTGGATGTGATTCTCAAATATGGCCACAAACTGATTGGCACTGGCAGCCATTTGAGGAAGAATCGACAGGACGAAAAGATCGAGTCATAGCCTCGTTCTAACATGGTTCTTGAAGAAGCTCATAGTGAACACAACGTGTCGATGTAGAAGCCTACAGACACGATGCAAAGGGTCCTTTAGGTACAAACCACGGAGAGGGAGAAGCTTTGCTTCAGCCGCTGGGCGAGTTTGAGTCTAAATCTAGCATTGACTCATAAAATTGTACTCAAAAGCTGGGCGGGGGCGGCGATTAGGCGCTCATTACAAGTGTTCGCAAAATAGTACAACGCATAAACTACCTATTAGAACAGACACAAATACAACACGAGTAAAAGGCATTTCAAAGGAAGTCCAATATGCCAAGGCGGCGCCGCAGCAATGTCCAAGGGGATTACGAATAGGAATAGATTCGGGGGATGTTTGGAATGTCATTGGTCACTCACCCGTGACGATTAATACTCCTCTGGTTCAACTCCTCCCAGCGATGCGTATTCGGAGACAGTGCGATCGTCATCGTCATAATACTCTTGAACCACTTCGCGCATAGCGTATCGCATGATTGGTGTAATGGGAACCAACTTCGGTCCAATGATCTCTTCCTCTTCCTCCACACCTTGAAGTTCCCAAGCCCTTTGAGTCTCCCGCATGATCTCTTCATCAGAAAGCGCAACCATTTCCTCGTCGGGATCAAAAAGGGTTGCATCGGTATCGTGGGCCGTGTTGCTGCCACTAGCCTCAGCTTGACTGAATGTACGAGGAGCAACGCTATCTCTGACGCGCATGCTCATCACCCTAGGATCCCATCCCTCCCGCGAGATTGGATCCGTCCAGCGTAAATCCAAAATTCTGCCTCTCACCATACCATCCACAGCACAAGCACCCATCTCTCTACACAGTAGAAAGTAAGACAATGCCCGTTTCCCAGGTTGAGCGAGGCGATTCATAACTTTGAGTAGTTGAATCGCGGTGAATTCAGCGGTAGAATCTGAACCTGGTGCTCCCGAACCCGGGGAAAAGAACGGCGGAGATCCGTGGGGGTCACCGGTAGGACTGAGCGGAGAATAGATACGAAAACCAGAACCAGATGTGACAGCTGATACATGCCTCTGTGTGGTAGGTGAACCAGCCTGAGGATCATGTCGATGTGAATCTCCTAAATCATCTTCTGCATTAGACGGTGGTGCTTGAGCAGAATGGATCACATGGAGATTAAGCAGAGCATGCGCTTGAAGAAAATGTGAACTTTGCTTGACTAGAGGGTATACATTCGGTGAGAAAAAAGGGCCGATCAGTAGAAACCTTAAATACGTACTGTCGTGCCTTCCATTGGCATTGACTGTGAGAATAGACCTGAGTATTTGCCAGTAAAAGACAGAGCGTGCTAAGGAATCTCACCATAATCTGTAATGTAATCTTGCCAATGGGCAAGCTTTCCCCCAAAAGCATCATACAACTTCTCAAAGTCTAGACCAGGACGAAGACGTTCAGGGACGCTCGGGAGTAAGCGATCCCTGAAGTATCGTCGAGTGTCCAACTTAGGATAGTCACCAATAGTAAGTATCTAGGTAGGTTCTTGGTCAGCGATTGGGTATTCTGAGGAATAGAAGAATACGATAATACCTTGCAATGTTGCATCACGTTCAATTGTCTAAGCCAGGTTTGATAGAAGGGGTCGCTGGTGGCATGGATTACATGACAGAGTCGGTCCTGCTTCGTCAAAACAAGCATAGCGTCAAGGAGACACTTCATCGCGTCTGTAGAACGAATGAGCGCAGGGCTGTGTGCGAAATATCATGTTTAGTTGACAAGTATTTGATATATTGCCCGAGCGATATGCTGCAACTTACAGCTTGTGAGCCTCGTCGATGAAGAATACCGGCATCTTCTTCGTAGGTTGCGACACCGTCTCCTGCTTCCCTTGCTCTTCCCCATTGTGATTATGATTGTCATTCGTCATGGTTTCCTGGCTTGCCTGTTTCTCCGCTTTCCTCCTCTTGCTCCAAAATAAGCGTAACCTTGAAGGTGTTTTGACGTCCGACTGCGATCTGTTGCCTTCCTTGCCAACATTACCACCTCCTTGTTTCTCAGAAGTGGTACTACTGGTGTCCGATAAAGCAGGTTGGAAGTTCCAATACTTCAGAAGTGAGCTCTGTGAACGTCGGATTCCTTGGCATCAAAACACCATACAGAATCACAGATAGTCGAACGGACCTGGAATAATTCCATTAAACGTGCGACATCGCTCGTCTTTATCTCTCCAAGAGCAGCAGCGCCAGCTCCATCTCCAGGGGAATTGCTTGTCATCCTTCTTTCAACATTCAACCGGTCATGCTGTGAGATTCATGTCAATCGAGGCAGATTATCGAACAGTTTTCGCAGACCTTGAATCCCCATGCTTCCTTCTCAAATTCCTCGTATCCTGGCATATCTGGATCTCGTGATACACCCATAAAAAATCCTTCCATCTGCTGACTGAGTATTTGGGGGGAACATCAACACATGTCATATATTTGAGGGTATGGCCTAATATTACCTGAGACTGACATACAAGCTCGCTAAGTCCGCGAATCCAGCGATGCGGAGGTCGAAATGGAGTACGTGATATTTTGACCTGGTTAGGATCTGACGTAGTAGGGCTGTCTGAAGAACAATCAAATTGGAATGGTCAGCGCAATCTGACGACAAACCAAACGCCAAAGTATCACAACCTTTCCAACGCTGCTAGCGCCAAAGAGAATGGTGAAAGAAGGTTCTCCTTCGAGGGTTCTCTCCAAAGCTTTGAGTTCTGTAGGTCTGTTGAAGAATCCAGGCAACGGTGAGAATGTGTGTGTAGGGGTTAGCTGAGCCCGTTCCCTAGCCTCGGAAAGTTCGCGTCTTGTTTCTTCCAGCATTTTCTTAGATTCGGTCAGAGAACGTAATGTCTCAGAGGGCTACAGTTAACCGAAGCAAGGGTTCATTTTAGATGTGTATGGTCTGAGAGATTGGATTGGTAAACTTACGTTTGCGAGGACGCCTATGATTTCCCCCATACCAAAGAAGTTGCGCTTTTGTACGTCCGTTGGCAAAGGGTGGCCTCGCCTTCGAGGAATGTTGGATCGAAAAAACCAGGAGAGCTGGATAGCTGTGGGGGAACCGTGTAGACTTGATCTTCTGGATTGAGACTGAGAATATGTGCGTGCTCGTTGCAAGGTGGTTTGGAGGTGAGGTCGAGCAACCCTAGCAGTATTTCCATTAGACAAGGTATTGTTTGTGCGTGCCATCCTACTATTCAATTGTTCTGTAAGATATGATGTGTTGGATGCCTGCTCCAATGGATAACGGTTAGATACAATGGAATGCACGGTAGCAGCGTCTTCGGTTGGTGCGCAGGAGAGTGAAGATAGAATACGAGATAGAGTATGGTTTGAACTATGGCTGTTGAAAACGCAGATAGTGCATCTGAGGGCACTGCCTTTCGCGCATTGTAAATAATCGTGCAGGATGCATGTTTTCCGGGTTATGAACATTCTGGAGCTGACACGCGATTCAAACGCGACTTCAGGTATTGAACCAGACTGGACTACACGAGTTGAAGCTGAACTTGAGAAAACGGCCTGAGCTCGAGTGCTTGGTCTGAGGAGAAGGAGGAGACAGATTCATTGTCGACGGCAGCTAGTTTCGAATAGGCTCAAGTCCGAGTCCTCTGCCAGTGCATAGACTCGGAAAGGGTGATGCAATGTCCAGAGCAGCTAGGGCGCCAATCAGTCGCGAGCACCAGCGTCCAAATAAGGTAGGTGCAGTATTGATTGATCCGGAGATGCTTCTGCCACGTCCGCCCAATCTCTTTATCCAAACAGGAACTAACACTTCTATCTGTCCTCATCCCGCTCAGGCCATATCCACAGATCGTCTAACTACTCTCCGCTGCCTCCTTCTTCCTCCCATAACAATCAAACGCCCGATAGCGTTCCTTCACAGTCCCATTCAACTCTCATCATTTCTTCCTTCTATGACGGACTGTGAAATCTTGCGCAAATTAGAAACAATCATGAGAGAAAAAATCGCGCTTTGCATAGGAACACAATGCTTTAGGTATCTATCGTTCCAAAATCCGACCCGAATTGCTTCGGACAGGTGGTCACTCCCCATACCGCTCACTTATAAGTCAAGCGGTTTACCAATCTCAAGAACAGTATATAAACCACCTGCTTCATGAAAGGTTATCTTCACCAGGAGTCTTCTTCCCCCTTCCTTGCGTTCTACAATGTCTGAAACCAAAGATGTTTTGCTCGTCGGCTTCGGTGCCATCGGTGCTGTAGGTGAGGAGCTACGTCGTTATTTAATGCTTCATTTGCAGATACTAAGGATGTATGTTTTCATTTAAGTCGGGTTCGTCTTGCAACGTATTGGAAAGGCTAGAGTCACCGTCGTTGCACGAAGCAACTATGAAGCTCTCAAAGGTGGGCACAATTTTTGATTCAGTGATACACTTGCTCATCTACTGACTATGGATCGGTATCACTAGTTGACGGCCTGACATTCAGAAGCACAAGATATGAGGAACACGTAGGATGGAAACCTCACCGATGTTTGTCTTCGACCACTTCCATTTCTTTTTCATTGAGCTAACCTCAGTCCTCTTCGCTATCACTAGTGTGTTCTTCTATCAAGGACGCAGCGGATCAACCTTATCACTATGTTATCGTGACGGCGAAAGCTGTCCCAGAAGTCCAACGAACTCCGGAACTACTTGCCCCATTGCTCGCTCCATCTTATGCTGAGAAGTATCCTCAACCGGTCTACTGTTTATTACAAAACGGCTTGAACGTCGAAGTGGACCTGTATAACGCCCTCAAGGCTTTGTCACCTTCAGAAGAACCCAAGATAATCAGCAGCGCAGTATACATCGCTTCCAGGTTGTCTGCTCCCAATGCAGCGGAACACAGCGACGTTGTACGTATTGAATTCGGATGTTGCCTTAATTCTTGACCGGTATTAAACCTCGTTTTAGGGCGATCGTCTCGGTATCGGAATGTATCGACCCATCCACAATGTCTTGACTAACAGTCCCGAAGAAGAAGCGACCCTTACACAATTTGCTAGCTTGTTCGGAAGCAACGTGAAAATCGACATTGCCGCTGACATCCAGAGAGTCAAATTCATCAAGAATATTTGGAACAGTGTCTTCGGTCCAATAGCCACCCTCTCTCGGTACACTTTGAACACCATCTTCCGACCAGCAGGAGATACGAGATTGGAACATGGCGGAGTCGCTCAATCATCATTGCTCTCCAACATCCCTTACTCATATCCACCCATCCGCGATTACACACTTCCATTCGTCTACGAGACCCTTTCAGAAGTCATCCATCTTGGTAATGTTAGGTTCCCACCAGATGCTGACGGAAAGCCTGCCCTTGATCCTAACTTGGCGAAGCAAACTTTGGAGTTCACCGCCGGAATTTTCTCACTTCCCACCAGTTCCGAACGCCCAAGTATCTTGGTGGACTGTGAGACAGGAAGACCGATGGAAGTGGAGGTTATCGTCGGGGAAGTAGTGAGGATGGGCCGAGCGTTGAACGTGCCGATGCCCGTGAGTGGCCATCTGTTGTACACTACTAGCGCCGTCTGCTGACCGCCCGATGCTTTTTCAGAGAATGGAGACTTTCTATTCGTTGCTTCTGGTCGTCCAGATGCAGCTTCTTCATGCCAAAGGGAGAAATTGATATTCCTGATATATGTACATAAATAGACTGCTTTAGACTGTTGTCCATTAACATCGCATCCTTGATCCACGGTTAGTTTTTCCACCGGTGTATTATCTGTAGATAGACCTCGTTACCTGTTATTCTAGCCCAGCAAATCTGACATCAGCATGATTCTCTAGCCATGTCATCCACTTCTTGAGAAAGGGGCTCCCATGTTGTACTGTAGAAGAATCTCCAACAACACACTGAACTATAAATTGAGAACGGCTGTAAAATGTCACTCCGCCTTGGAGACTTACCAGATGCATCTTTGCTCTAGTCATGGCGACTGGTAAAAAGAAACTAAATATAAGATTTTCTATTTGGAGGCTAATGCCAGAGTAGTGCACATACCGTTCAACCGTCTCTTGTCTTTCAAGAAGCCTACTTCTCTCTGTCAAAAATGTACAACATCAGGTTAAAATGACAACGCTTGATAATGAAAATCATTCATCATACCGTCTCATTGCTGCGAACCAAGCTAATAATAACGGCTTCTTTTTCTCTCCCTTGCATTCCATCCACCGTTCCAATTTCTAATTCGAGACCGTATACAGGTCGCAAAGTAGTGGTGAGAAGTGCGACCTGTGCTTGATATCTATAGAAAGAATTGGGCGGTCCTCATCATGTCAGCTACCCGCAAAAACATAAGCATTTCCAAAGATGCAACTCACGGAGTGATCACTGCAATCTGGGAGGGCAGCACGCCGACACCGATCTATGAAATATGAACAACTACATTTAGAATTAAGGTGAGATGTGAATGTTACCGGATAACATACCAATTGGTCAATCCAATTTTTCACGACCGTGACCTCGTTTTCGTTACACTTGCTACCTTCATCTCCATCTCCATCTACACGTTCAAAGTATTCACAACCAGCTGTATCAAAGAACACCACGGGAGTGCCTAAAAATTCTTTTTCGTCTTCGTCATTTTCAGCATTCGTATTCGGTAAATCCTTCAGTAGATGTTTCGCAACTGATTCGTGAGATCTCAACTTGGAGTGATACATCACTTTCGAAGGAAACGTTGCGATTTGTTTGTGCATCCTGAGAAAAAAAGCAGGTGAAACAAAGAAAAAATAATTGGTGCCGAGTTCACAGATCAAGAACGTTTGAAGAGGGTTACATGAAAACTTACCGGTATTGAACGTTTAGCATCCTCTTAATTCTAGGCCCGTACATCTTTTCAAGACGATCAAAGAGTGTGACTTCCAAAGACCTGGGAGGACGCAACAGTGGTTTCGACGATGGACCCTTCTTGATTGAGACAATTGGTTTTTGGAACTCAAGCTTCTGAGTTGATATTTCCGAGTCCTCCGATTCAGACAATTCTAATTCCATCTCATCTGCATCACTATCCGGCGTATCACTACCCCCATCTACATCCTCCTTTGTGGCCGGCGGTGTAGTTTCCTTCTTCCCTGGCTTTGCTGTTGTGGCCGACTTGACCTTTGCATCCTTCTTTTGTACCTTGTCCTTATCATTCGACAAGACTGTTGGAGGGAGTTGAAGAGGATCACCAGCAAGTATGAGTTTCTTAGCTTTGAAGATGGGAATCCAACAAACGGCTTCAAGAGCTTGTGTAGCTTCGTCGATAATTACGACGTCGAATTTTTGTGATCGTAGTTGGTATCCGCCAGCAGAATGACAAGTTGCTAATACAACTTGGGAATCGCTTAGTACGGTTTGAACAACACCTCCTTCACGCTGTCGGTACCTAATGAAAATCACAAACACGTTGGCATGACATGACTGATATGAAAGAAGCGGGTATGATTACTCTTTCCTCAGAGCGCGTACCTCTTCCCATAATTTTTTGCGCTCTGTTCCACGAGGTGCCTTTCCTTTGGTGCCTTTACCTTTACCTGCTAGACTACTCAAAGCTGATTCCAACTCGTTCTTCACATCTCTAGCAAGCGCAGCCTTGAAACTGGATAAGCAACATCATAGAGTGAAATTTTCAAGGAATTACCTGTTCACTTCGACCAGCTTTGACTTCCAGAGTAGATTCGAGAACATTTTCTTTGCCCATTACACGTGCAGGATGACCAACTCGTGTCACTTTCAAACGTTCGCCGTTCGCGGGGGAGGGTAAGGTCAGCAATCTCTCCAGGATGTTGTCCACAGACAGGTTCGACGCGCCACATATCAGAAGACGGAGAGGTCTTGGATTGGCAGCAGACTGCGTTGTTAGCTGTCTGATGAGCTCTATCAAAGTGTGAGTTTTCCCGGTACCTGGATACGTCCTCAGCGGTGAGACCTCAATTTCAGGACTGAGATATGAACGGAAGACATACCTGGTGGACCGTGAATACAGGCGACTTCAGGTGATTCCATTGCAAAACGAATCGCATCCTTTTGACTAGGATTTAACGAGTCATCGAAGAACTTCAAATCCTGGACAGGAATCTTCTCGGAGGGACTCGAGATACCTAGAAGGACACGAACAAGTGCCGTCATCTCTGGTATTGATTTTGCATCGCTCTATAAAAAGGAATTTCAGCTCCTTCGGGCAACTTGAATGTACCTGGCCTCATACCGATCCACTCGACGGAAGCGCTGCTTTCTCTAAGAGATCAATCATCTTTTCCATCCTAACAAATAAGACCCATAAACGATTGTGATGTTTGGATGTTCATGACTAGGGTTACCTGTCGTATGTAACACTATTTGCAAGCTTTACTACGCGGCATCTATCTGGTAGATCGAGCTCATCCGTAGAATCGGATCCGTCCACAGCGATAACTATGCGGACATCTGTAACCTTTCAACGTTTCAGAACAAGACGATAGTACATGCGTCCAACATACCTTGTACACAACACCTTCTGCTGACTTGGAGCTCTTAGTTACATCTGAAGTCTTCTTGGCCTTTGATGCGGCCTTTTTAGCAGATTGATTCGTCGAAACGTTCTCTTCGATTCGAGCGATGTCCCCCGGTCTTCGGATACGATGCCTTTAGATGAAGCTTTGGACGAAACATACAATTCAGTTACTCACCTGAAAGAATGTGGAGGAAACAGAGGGCTGTTATGATATGCTGTTGGTCGTTCCAGCTCTACAAGCCTACCTTCTCAATGGTCAATTTGACAAGAACGTAGTAATTCCATGCTGAAACTCACGTCTTTCCTCCAAGCCCAATGTTCATGCTTGCGATTCCCAAGCCTCCCAAAGCGAGACCTTTCTGTTCAAGAAGCTTTGGTCCACAATTAGACAATAGTAACGCTGTTCTCTCTATCTCCGCTTCTCGCTCCTTCAGTAAGAGGGACCGATGGCGGTCAATAAATGCTCGTATTTCGTCGTCCGTAGACATCAGAATAGTAGAGTGCAGTAACGATCCAAGTTAGATTCAGACACCAACTTAACGGTGGTTAGAGACTTGGTTAGAGGAGTAGACAAGTTATCAAAATTTAGATGGCGATCTCAGATGAAATTGATTTATGAATGTACACGTGACTACGTGACGCGAATGATAAAATCACGTGCAAAAGATATTCCTCCGTCACTTTTGAATTTCTGTTAGATCTAGAGGTGATTGCATTGCAGTCTGATGAGTACAAGGGTAAGGCACAGCTGACGGTGATTCGCTTCAATTAAGTACATACTCCACCAAATTCTCCACGAGGCTACCAAACACCATAAAACAGAAGAATCAAACCATCAAATTCGGCGATGGTTGCAACATTCTTGTTCCGCCAGAACGTAAATTAAGACCGAAGAATTTCCAACTCTCCTCCGCCGGCTTGTCTACACGTTCGACTTTTGGTCACGAAAATTCTCACCGGGTTCCGTGTTCAATGAATATAAATTCAGAAAACTTCTAGATGTCCCAGCTGTGATACTTGAGTCTACTGTATTGCGGTCGGTATAGATTTATAAGTTAGTCAGAAACATCTTGCGTGAAATCCATCGCATTCTGTAGTATTTAGGAAGTAATGTTTATTCGCAAAGTGTGTCAAAACAACGGTTTCGGAATGTGTACTAACGATCGACTTGTATATTTCCTCAAAGGATCTTGGAAATTAGAGCGATAACATTTGTCACTTCGCGGAGTGTTCGAAGAATTGAAGATGAGTTGAACTAGACATAGGCTGAGTAGCGGAGGAACGGCTGATGATTCCCTTCTACGTTGATATGAAGAAACGTCGAAGGTTGAACCACGAATTATTGTCAGGATAGCATATATTTTATCCCGAAAACAATGCTTGTATGTTGAGGTTCGGATTTTGATTCGTTTACATTGTACCAAATTACTATCGGCAGGCCAAGAAAAAGCGGGATACCCTCGCCACAAAATTTACGAAGTTCTTAGCGGAAAATTAGATGTTGAAGTTCCTAGCTATAGGATGGGAATGTTATAGATAGCTGTTATTTGTGTGAACGAGTTACTTACTAATGGTCTGTCTTCGATGTTAAATGTCTAGCCGGTGAATGTAATATTGTTCAGACCTAGCATATTGAGAGGTGAGCAGATACAGAAACCAGCATACCGTGATATTGTCAAAACTGCCTTCGGTCGAGCAACAAATGAATGAACGTCAAGAGACCTGCGAGCTTAAGGTTACTTTGTATACCATAGTAATTTACATGGATTGATGTGGTTGATGAGATTGTGTGCGGATGATAAAACAACCGAGTGTCTCCTATGATTATAGTGTTATCGCGTCAACTTGTCATTTTTGCCGCAACTTTGACGATAATTGACTAGTACAGACCAGTACTCAAAAAAACGACTGAATGTTTCTTCCTCGAGGCCACCGACTACCACGGAGATTGTCCAGTTGCATATCATATCTAACGGATAATGTTGATAACTCAACCCATATAAAAAGTCCTCATATGACCAACACTAGGTCAGCTGTACACCCTCAGCCTAAACTTGAATCCCGGTAACTCAGCCTCGAACTACATCTCACAGTACAGACGACTTACATCCAGGTGTTCTTCCTACAGATCGAAATCACCATCTAAATCCAAATTGCTAGGATGTGCGGAGGCCCAACACTCGCTGCTCAGACATTTGATCTTTGGCGTATAGAGCAAGAGGATATCCTACCTCAAGGGACGGGAAATCTGATATACAAACCGGATATCTTTGAAACCATCGTCTCGAGTATCGAAGGACTAAGTGACAAACTAAGAGCGTTGAGCTTGGATATCCATGGTACGAACTCAGAACTTTTGCTTACACGATCATTCGAATGAAAAGTTATTCATACATTCTCCTTCGTCTTCAACAGCCCATCCTGAATTGAAATACGAAGAATTGTAAGTCTCATATTTTTGTACAACATACTCGTCCTACAGGTTGCTGACCTGCACTCTGTTTGTTACCTATCTGGCAGTCGAACCCATGACGTGCTTACACATTTCCTTGAAAACGAAGGATGGGAAGTGACCAGACACCACCACTTACAAACTGCCTGGGTAGCAAAATTCCATCATGGATCCGGGGGACGAACAATTGGAGTAAACTCAGAAATGGATGCTCTTCCAGGTGTAGGTCATGCATGTGGGCATAATTTGATCGCAATCGCAGGTGTCGCAGTCGCTTCAGCTCTTCGAGAAGTATTGAAAAAGTATAATATCAACGGATCAATTGTCTTGCTTGGTACACCAGGTAAGAGACTCCACTCCAATTCTAATATCGCAAAACAAGCCATTGATAGTCCCCTTAGCTGAGGAAGGCGGAGGAGGTAAAGTTCAACTCTTGGATGCCGGTGCCTATAATGAAATGGATATCTGTCTTATGTCTGCATCTCTTCCAGTTTGTTCATACTAAATCAAATACTGAATACTTATCATAGGTGTCACCCTGCTCCTGGTCCTCCTCATTCCGGAAGCTTAAGTGCCTCTCTGGCTCTTTCCCGCACAGAAGTCCAGTATTATGGTCACACGTACGCTCCCTTTCCGCATACCTCTCGTTCTATCCACGAATAATAACCTGAACTTTCTGATCCTCGGGTACCTCTCCTTAGTGCACACGCCGCTCTTTCACCTTGGGAAGGCCGAAATGCATTAGATGCGGCGGTATCAGCATACACCAATATCTCACTCCTCCGCCAACAGCTAAAACCAACTAATCGTGTTCATGGTATTATCGAAGGGAAAGATTGGGCACCAAACAGTAAATCACACACGTCCCAATACACGTTGAAAAATGCTGACTCTATCTCTATTTATCTAGTCATTCCTGACTATTCAAAGATGGTGTAAGTCCCGATATTGGTTTTCGGATCAAAGACAGCCTGGTACAGTGGTGCTCACTTACTGTAATCATGTTTTCCAGGTCATATGTCCGAGGCTTGAGTCGTGTCGATGTCGAAGCCGCAGTGCCACGCGTTCATGCTTGTTTCGAGTACGTCAAATTATAACCCTTTTGAAACAGCGTGGTTGACTGACCTTTATTTATTTATTTTCAGAGCTGCTGCTAAGGCTACAGGATGCGAAGTCAACATCAGAGAATACGACAAGATCCTAGAAATTCGACAGAACAAAGCTTTAGGTAGGGAAGGTTTTTCTTCATCAATAATTACTTTCCTACTAATCAATATTGGTTTTTTTAACGTATAACTAGGGGAAGAATTTGCTGACGTATTCAGCAGTAATTTCGGCCCTATAGACTACGTTTGGGGAATTTCAAGTGCTTCAACTGATTTTGTAAGTCTTCGCTCGGAGCCGTATACAAGTATATACATCATTGACTCACCATTGCTTCCGTTTATTAGGGTAATGTCACATACGGTACGTTCGATCACGCTGCATGCATAGTTGCTGCATAGATGGCAGAGGAACTGAGGTAACCATAAACTCACATCCGATCTTTTTCCCACAGCTCTTCCTTCTCTTCATCCAGGTTTCGGTGCGTATGCTTCCTTTCCTCCAAGTCCTTGTCGAATACATCAACTTTGAGTTGATATGACTTGGTTCTCTGTAGGAATCCCAACTGTACCAAATGGAGGTAACCATACGAGACAGTTCGCCGAGTCAGCGAAAGGCATACCCGCTCATAAAGCATGTTTGAATGTGTCAAAGGCTTTGGCAGCGGTCGGTGCACGAGTATTGACTGATGATGAATACTTCGCAAAGGTATGCCAGTGTTCTCAATTGAATTCTCTCCCATGTCCTGATCTCTTTTTTGTTCAGGTCGTCAATACATTTGAAGAAGACAAAATGGCTAGGGAAAAGGCGACATGATTCTTGTTTGGGTTTGAGTGTGGCGAAGATTCAGAGTCTATATTTTCGACGAGTTTAGGAACGTCCCCTTGGCGCAGTGGATTCATGCCTCGCAAACGAACTAGAAAATAGCACCCTTTCCAACGTCAAGTCCTTTATGCTACTCATTGTGGCAGTCTTACATTCACAAAATTGGTTTCGTTGTTGCTGCCGTCTTTGAAATTTGAATCTTCAACTTTTCCATTGTCTTTGATAGTTATGAGTACTAAGAAATGAAGTCTTCTTCGCTATTATAGCGAATTCAGTAGCGTTGTAAGCTTTTCAAAGACTTATAATAACATCTGTTTTGTGCCAACACAGTATGGTATTGAATTCATATGCATGAGCCTCAAGAAGTAATGCGTGGATGTTAGCTTATAAGAAAAATTCGAGAGTTGAAGTCACGAAAAAAAAATCCGATACTCAAGATCGAAGAACGAAAGGAACAAGAAATCTGGGAGATGAATCGTGGTATTGATCTCCTTTGAAGAAGCAAGGTTGAGGTATAATTTCAACCCTCAGGATTAGTTTACGAGGTGACACCGAATTGCTGGCGCTGTGAAAATGAAATGAGATGAATACATGGACCGAAGAGAACGAAACGCGGCATACCAGCTGATGTATCTGATCCCGCTCAGCTGGAGGGAGAGAGTTGATTTGTTCGGTCGTCAACCTCAACACTTGCAATAACATATCCTTCAAAGTGTGCAAGGTCAACATGCTGCCAACCATTCACTCAACAAACTATAAGAATAACTTACTCTTTGAGCTGGAGGGAATGGTGCAGCTGCTGGCGGGGTAGCAGCGGGTGCAGACTGAACTTGAGGTACGGGTTGCGTTGTTGGGACTGCTTGAGGAGGTGGAGGTGGCCTATAATAGCCAGGTTGTTGCATAGGCGGCATATTGTGAGCACCAGGCGGAGGATACATTGATGACGGAGGTACACCAGATGGTACTCCTGACGGCATAGACAAAGGGGGCGCAGTGTATGAAGGTTGCTGCATGGGTGGTTGGTAATTTGTTACTGGAGGGGGTGCAGGTGGAGGAGCCGATGCTGATGGAGTTGCTCCTGTTGTGGCATTCAACATTCGCTAAAGACTTTACTTAAGTGGACACGTTTTTGTTGTTCGGTCGAAAGTTACGCTTACCTGGAGGATTTGTGTATCGACGATTTTGTTGACTAGAAGCGCCTGGAAGAGCGCATATCCGAGTTGAGGATGAGCGACAAGGAGAGCTTTTGCTTGCTCTGGATGCGTGATCACGAATGCCTGGCATTTCCCTGAATACATAGTGTTCCTCACACAGAAGCATTGCTAAAACATACCTTCATTTGCGCAAGGACTTCAAGGATTTTTACTGGGTCTGCGGTTGCAAGCATTTCAGTTATCATATCCATTGATGTTGTTCCTGGAGGAACAGGTTGACCGGGGGGAAGATTTGCAAGGAAATCAGTCTTTGATGCAGACGGTCGACTTCTATGCTCAGGATCACGCTCTCGCCATTGGGCACGAGTCTCATGTTGATCAATAAGTTCACCACGAACGGTTGTTTTGCCTTCAAGGAATGGATCTGAGTCGGCAAGATCAATGCGTAGCGGACGACCTCCAATTTCTTGACCGTTGAGATTTCGAACAGCTGATAGAGCAGTGTCGTGATCTTCAAGCACGAAGGACGAGAGTAAATATGCGAGGAGTAAAAGGCTTCAATATGATTGTTATAAAATGCACCTGCAAATTCACAGAACCCGTAACCTTTAGGTTTCCCTGTGTCCCTATCAAATACCAATCTGACAAAGAACCGTAAGACAAAGAGATTCTTCGAGTACAGATGAGAAAAGGAGGATGGACACTTTACCTAAATCCGACAACTTGACCCACAGATTTGAAGGCGTCTATGAGTTGCTCCTGGAGACAAGGACGTGCATGTTTAAGCTGCTTCGGATTTCAAGACAGATGCAAGATGCGTACCTCTCCCATGTTGTATGGAACATTTCCGACTGTTTTTTTTTCGGATGAACATGCTTCGAACCCTTTTGAAGAAGAGAACCCCACGTACCAAAGACGACCTTGCTCATCTTTTATACCACGTAGCTTAGACCGTTATCTCACCACACTTTGGAAGAACCCAGAAAGAGGCGACAAAAAGTGAATGTAATTTTGTAGAAGGAAAGCAGAAGTTCGGACGAAAGGAAGTGCAACCTTTGTCTCGCAACTTGGAAGCACAAGATGAGGCTAGGAAAGTGCTCGGCGAGGACGGAGAATCGGTGACTTGAATTAGTTATGATTTATTTTCAACAAGTTAGAAACGTGAGTAATGCTGTAATACCAAGCCGGAAATGCAAGCTCCGTATGGTTAGAGTTATCGGTGGAGCGATTAATAATTCCGAGCCGAGCACAGGTATGACTCGATAATTCCCCATGCGAGGGCAGCAGGCTATGATCCACCCTCCCACACCGACTATCCGCTGCAATACCAGAATATTCCAGTGCTCGTGTGTCCGAGTGTAAGCTGTCCAGAGGTTGCTAACAAGGCCGGCATAGCTGCGGATGATCTCAATTTTTTCTTCTCGATAGTCATACTTTGCAGTAATCATGCTGTTCCGAGTCATCAAATTGTGACGATTCGCCACTTCTGACTTGGTATGAAACCAGAGTTAGTTGCTCTGGGTTCGAGTCACGGAACATATATAAACCTCAGGCTTCCAATTTCCCAATACTCCACCTCCTTTCTGCCTTCTCAAAGCTCTTGCTTTAAACTCTCTCGACCTTTACCAACCCTTTTTAAATGACTGCTGCTACTGCATCCACCCAATTCATGGCGAAGCAGGCTGACTCCCGTCAAACCACAGAGGACGTGATCCGCCATGTCAGAAGAAGCTTATCCAAGGAAATCACCATTCGTCAGCAGAAGAGATTTATGTTGCAGCGTTTGAGGCCTGAGCCTGGCAACTTCATCCCAAAGTACGTCCCATAAATGCTTTATAATCAACCTTTCCACCGTACTGATTACTACTTTCTTGATTGCTTACAGGATGGATTTGTATGACGACGGAATATCTCCTCGTGTCTCCGCGATTCTTGAAATTCCTGGTGTTCAACAGGAAAGCATGCAAGTTCGCGTTTCTGAAGGCAAACTCATCATTCATGGCGAGCGTAAAGCGCCTTTTGCAACTCGGCTTCATTTCCTCAGTTCAAGTGCTTCCCAACCTACGCCTTCGCGCGACGCCACAGTTGGGAATGCAGGAACTACTCCCAGCCCTGCAATAACTCTGTTTGACAATACCGATAACACCAAGTATAAAGTCAGAGAGCTTTATTTCGGGACGTTCCATCGAGAAATACCTGTTCCGGCTGGTATAGAGGTAAGCCCCTTCATCCACTTCAACTTGTGTTGCTTGAACATTTTGTGCTAATCAACCCTCCTTTCTTTCTCATAGCCTCATCATATCCGAGCTGAATTAACAGACGGAATGCTCATGTGCTCATGGCCTCGCGATCCTGCTGCTTTCGAACACAACATCGCCTGTTCTATCTCTTATGCCACAGATATACCCGCCGACTCCTAAATGTCGCGTCGATAATCGATATCTGGGGGCCCCATCACGCCATATACCCCCAGTTGCGATCTACTCGGTCTTCTGCGAAGAAGAATTCTTATATCTTATCATATTATTCTGTCCAGTACTGTATCCATAACCACACAACGCTTCCAGGATTCCTTCCATCCCGCCCACCACTTTCATCTGCAGATAGATAGCTTTCTGTGTATGCGTTTGTACAGAAAGCCTTTGTACTACTTGTCTACATCTACGTATTTCCTCGGTTTCTTCTTCTGATTTTTCATCGCATTGTATTTCATTGGAACCATTAAGCAGTCGTCTGCTTATATTTCTTTGCATCCTTTCCTCACCATTCATTGTAAAAAATCTTCAATACCTACATAGTCAGTTACGGATTATAATGTTATCAATTGCAATCTGCAATCATAATCCCTATAAGCTCGCTGGCCATTGGCCCATTAGCACTGATACCAGAGGGAAGATAGTCGTTCCCTTCACGGATATATAGAATTATAATAAACACCTTGAAGGTTGAAGGTCAAACTGCAGTAAGTACTACTGTTAATTACCAATTGTATCGATATGCAAACAGCACTCCGCGAGTATCTCAGCGGCGAAAAAAAACATGATATGTATATACAATCTACTCAAAAATGTATTCTAGCAAAGCAAGGTATTTCTTCTACGCCAACTTATTACTCAAACTTCTACTCTCTTTCAAGGCCGACAATTTCTTAGAGATGACATCAAGAGGAACCATCTCTGTCTTGGCCTTGGTTCCTACATCGTCACGGTTTCGAACGTTGACGGATTTGCTATCTAATTCTTCTTGACCGACAACTGAAAAAATTGGAAACGCCTAAGTCCCTGCTAGTATCCAGCAAAAATGGTGGAGAAACATACCGAGAATGAAGTTGTACTGAGCGATTTCACCATTTCGAATTTTCTTTGGGAGAGTGTTCTCGCCGTTATCTACGTCGACGTAGAGACCTTGCTTAGAAAGAGTCTCAGCGACTTCAGAAGCGTACTCTTTCTACAAAAACGAAAACAAGAGGTATGCATGAGTAAACGGAACAATATCAAATAAGCGTGCTTGATGTTTGTACGAACATAAGGAGCAGCGACGGGAACAACGAGCACTTGACGAGGAGATAACCAGAAAGGCCTAACAAATACTCGATCAATCTTCTTGCTTATTCATATACTTGAGAAACGTTTTCAACTCACCACTTCCCAGCGAAATGTTCAGTGATAATAGCAATAAATCTTTCCAAACTACCCAAGATAGCACGATGGATAATAACAGGTCTTGAAGGAGGCTTATCAGGGTTGTTGTGTTCATCACCAGATCGATACTTCAGGTTGAAACGTTCGGGGAGTTGGAAATCAAGTTGAATCGTTGCGCATTGGAATGAACGATGAAGAGCATCTTTGATGGTGATATCGATCTTGGGACCGTAGAATGCACCATCTCCTGGGTTGATCTCCCATTTGCCAGGGTATTGGTTTTCAAGAGCAGCCTTGAGTTGCTGGTGATGGACGTTGGAAGATTAGCGACATGTCGTGTAGGATATAATCTGCGATATAGATACATACCTCTTCAGCTTTGTCCCAGGTCTCAATGGTACCAAGGTAATTCTCAGGCCTAGTAGATAACTCAAGTCTGAATTCGAATCCAAACAGACCATAGATGTGTTGCATGAAATCAAACAGTCTTCCAATCTCCTCTTCGATCTAAAATGAACATTAGTCTTAACCTCAGTGATGGTGAGGCATAATAGGGCATTACCTGTGAGGGCATACAGAATACATGTGTATCATCCTGTACGAACCTTCGCACGCGAGTCAAACCAGACAAAGCACCAGAAGCTTCATTTCGGTGAATGATACCGAACTCAGCCATACGAATGGGCAATTCTTTGTAACTACGATCACGAGAGTCGAAAATGAGACAGTGACCGGGGCAGTTCATTGGCTTCAAAGCCCATTTCTCTTTCTCGACATCAAGCGAAAACATGTCTTCTTTGTAATTTTGCCAGTGTCCGGAGGTCTCCCAGAGCTTGGAATGGTACATGTTGGGGGAGATGACTGTGGGAAAGTAAATTTCAGTTTGTTCGACAAGAAATATGTGGATACTAACCTTCTTGATAGCCACGTTTGAAGTATTCGGCCTGAAACACCGTTAGAATAACCCAGATTACATAGATACGAGAAAATAGTATCTCACCCTCATCAACTCCACGAGTGTGTTATAGATCCTAGTACCGTGAGGCAAGAAGAAGCAGCTTCCGGGACTGAGGTCGTTGAAGAAGAACAATTCTTGTTCCTATTATCATATGAATAACCTAACAAATGACATTGCATAATTCAACATACCTTGCCAATCTTTCTGTGATCACGTTTAGCAGCTTCCTCAAGGAAATGCTTGTACTCTGTCAACTGCTTCTTATCGGGGAAGGAGATACCATAAATTCGTTGCAAACTGTCATTGCTGGGGTCGCCAAGGAAGTACGATGCAGAGCTCTGGAGAGCCGACTGTCAATCTTATTTTACGGAAAATCTAAAACATAGGCATACTTTTGTGACCATGAAGGCCTTGATCTTGCCGGTATGTGGGATATGAGGACCAACACAAAGATCTACCATTGGTCCACAACGATAGACAGTGGTGGAGGTGCCATCAGGAATCTTGGTTTCGATGAGATGTTTCTTATATTTGTTGTACTGACAAAAAAATATGAGTTCAAAGTCTTCTGAGAGCAAAATAATTAGACGTACTGCGAACATCTCGAGCAGTGTTTCTTTGGGGACAACGAGACGTTCGAACTTCTGCTTGTCCTTAATAGCTAAGTCCGAAACTTTCTCGAGAGCAGGGTAGTCAGCAGTGGTAACTGGCCTGTGAAACACCTTCATGAGACTTCGTATTTCCTTGTACTTCAACCGAGTATACTTACCTGTCCTCAATTGCCATCTCATAGAAGAAACCTTCGTCTGTGGGAGGCCCAATGCAGAGATGGCAACCGTAGTGACGCTCTGCGGCTTCTCCAAGGACGTGAGCAGATGAATGCCAGAAGACACGCTTGCCTGTTGACACCAGTCAGCAAAGCGAATTGAGCCACTACAATGACCTTACCTTCGGGGTGCTCAAAATCGAGCAATTCTAATGTACATGAACCTTCGAGAGGTCTCTCAAGGTCCCAAACTTCACCATTGACCTAGAAACACAAATTAGTCAGAAAAGAAATCACCCGTGAATGTATGAATCATGACCGCACTTTAGAAATAACAATACGATCAGCGAGGCCCTTGGATATCTCTTTGGCGATATCCATTGGACTTGTCTCCCAGCTTTTGCCTTGTCTCTTGGACCCATCGGGGAGTGTAATCTCAATCTCCTGACGAGGTTGAGCTGTCACAGGTGGATGAGGATTGGTTTCCAGGTATAGTTTGGATAGTACTCACCAGCGACCCAAGCATCGTACTCTGCTTTGAGCTTGTCAAATATTTTGATACGGTGATCGAAGAACTCGGGTGGTGGGCTGAGCTATAATAGAATTAATTCCTTCAACTCATACGTTGCTTGCAAGATATACCTCTAATGGATGTGCCGACGTGGCAGCAGCTTTTCCCTTTTTCTCTTTCGGTTTCTTTGCTGAATCTGCATGTGGTGCGTCTAAAGCAGGGATTTGAGCCGGGTGCGCGGACGAAGCGACTGGTTGAGTAGACATGGTTTTGCGTTGTGTGAACGCTAGAGTACGTCGGGGGAGATGATGGACACAGCAGCGAGGGAGTATTATACAACGGGAGGGAGAAGAGCGTAAAGGCTGAAATCGATTCAGCACTTTTAGCATTCAGAGATCAGCTGCACGAGTCACGACTTCAAAGTTTCTAATGCGAGGTTCTGCCAGAATTTACATTACTTATCGTGATCGGCTTCAGTGGTCTTAGATCATCTAATCAAAATCTAACTCAAATTTCATTGTCAATGTAAATTGTATACAAAAGGGTATCTCGTTATTATTGCAGTCGTATAGATACAGCAGCTTGAATGGCTCATGATACATCTATTCCTTCAACTCGCCACACTTTCAGCACACCCGCACGGTCTCCACTCACAATCCCTCCTCGAAACGGCGACTCCAGAGACAGCAAAGATGTGATAGTGTCTTGGTGACTCCGGAGTAGGTGTTGTTGACCATGGTTAATCAAAGAGAGTCGTTGCGCTGGTCGATTCGAGTGACTTGCGCCCATATTCATCCAGGTTTCAATATACGTTGATGCCTCTCCAGAGGAAGAACGTACCGCGCTAAATAAGAGACCTTCAGTATCACCTACCATCTAAATGAAAAGCAGATATACCCACCTGTACGTTGGTTTATCTACATCACCTTCAGGACCACTGAGCACCATACATTTATCCACCCTGCCGAAATCCCAGAATCTCAGTCTGTGATCTTCAGAGCCAGTCACCATGAATCCCCTAGCTGATGGCCGAGTGGTTGCTTGGTCTGCCATTGCTGTACGGTGAACTGCACCATGCCCCGCGAAGTCCGTCCCGACGATAATTGCGCGTACACTGGATGAAGGAGACACCAATAATCCCTCCCTTGACGTCCGACTTGCCTGAGTATTGGATCGACGTCGAGTTGCTGAATAATTTATGTTGCCTTCTTGACGTGCTTGCACAAGTGCTGCAATAGCATCGGCAGGACTGATCTCTGCGTCTTCCCCAGAAACAAGTTCAGGCTCGAGTACGGTATCAGGCGTACCTGAAGTCGTACGCGTACAAAACGTTTCGACGAGTTTTGTAGATTCTATGTCCCAAACTTCTACCATAGGTACCAGTTTCGCAGAGATTTCTGAGCCAGTATCGAAGCCTGTCGATTCTTGTTCCATCGCTACTAGAATCCATTTTCCTCGACCTTTTGTAGGATGAACAACACATTGATGGATCTTGAGAGACTTTCCTCGAGAGGCAGCTTTTACCTTCCAACTTTTAATCAGGACACCAAACCGAAGATCCCAGAGTGATAGAACACCCGTTGATGTTCCACATACGATCCAGGTTCGTTTGCGGTCAAGACAAATACAGGTAATTGGACCGAAATGCCGAGGATTGTCCATAGTTTGAATGATACGCATTGTACGGATATCCAGAATCGATATCGTCGAATGTGTCGTAGCATATACAAGGTTGGAAGACGCATCTAATCTAGAGTCAGTTTAACATAAAGAGACAGGAATGGAAAGTGACATACCGGTCATGAAATGAGCCATACTCGTAACGTACTCTCCAGGTCTCTCAAGTCGATGTTCCCTCACCGTCTGGAGTTTACCATACTTTGGCAATCCGCCACCTGCCCCTTGTCCTCCCGTAACATGAACTCGAACAATGTGGATGGTGCCATCCTCAGCAGCACTAGCAAAACAATGTGTGCTCTCGATGGTACAAACAGCCTTGACTCTGGAATGATGTTGGGAATAAGTGAGCCGAGCTTTACTAGTGACATTACGCTCCAAACGGGCGGTATCCCATATTTTCAGGGTTTTATCATCCGAGGCAGAAACGAAGAACACATGATCTGGAGACATCGCCAGACCAGTGATAGCGTCTGTATGTGAAGCTAGATGGGCAATTAGAGTAGTTTCGACTCTGCGTTGGTTTCCGTCTCGGGAGATATAACTATGTCGACCTGCATTACGGCGCCGTAGAGGTCCATCATGTACTCGTGGACCAAAGTCAGCTTGGAGATCTCGATTGTTATCGAGGTACAAATGTTCAAGCAGATTGCTAATACCAGCTTCATTGCCATCTAAATCTCTTTAATTAGTATTATAACAATCTCACAGCTTCAAGCATAACGTACCGTATGTCGATATGGGAGCAACGGAAGGTACACGTAGTCTATCTGCGCCTTTGATTGTCCCCGCTATTGACACGGGAGACGAGGCACCCGATCTCTCTGGGGAGGTATCTCGCATCCTCATATGTGCATCGAGTAAAAGACCAGTTGCATTGGCCCTCGATGATCCTACCGCTGGGGCAGCTTTCTGCGCATCGACACCAGCATGCAAGAACTGTACGGCACCTCTGAAGGTGGAAGAATTGGCTACAGAAGTGATAGACTCCGCAGGACTACTAGGACGTTTGATATCATGAGAAGTAGGCAATTCCAATATCCCCGTATCAACGCTAGGAGGTAAAGATGTCGAATCCGGAATAGGCTGAAGGGGACTACGAGTATCACGAACACTTGGCGATACACTCAACGAGGTAGCAGAACTGTTGATCTGTGCTAATCGCCGTCTTAGATCCTCGAAAGGAGCTCCTGCGGCTGTTGCGTGGTCAATACTCATAGTTCGTGTCGATCGAGGGGTACCTGGAGAGCGAACGCTGAGCTCTGAAGGTGTTCGTTGAGGAACAACAAGTCGAGTTGGCCGGATTGCACCATCTGGTCCTGGAGTTTTGAGGAAAATAGTTTGAGGCGTGACGCCCAGCTTCTGCAGCTCGATAGGCCCGGTGGTCCTAAGGTTCTCTGATTCTGTCTCTACGCTGACACGAGCAGAGAAACTATTCGAAGACGAATCAACAACAACAGTCTAAGGTGAAAAAGGCTAATATATGTGCTCACCTTGCGATCGCTCTGGATAATTTCAGAATGTAATCACGCATAGCAAAGAGCTTAGCCTCATCACTTGAAGTCATGCCCAATTGTTGTAGTTTCATCAACTGCGTTTCGTCTCTACAACGAAGCGTTAGAAAAGAAAAAGACTCAAGGAAGAAAACCACACGATTTATCTTACTCTTCAGACCTAGTTCGGGAGCTAGCAGCACCAGCTGAACGTACAGCGGCCATGCTATCTCTTGGGGATTCTGTCTTCGAGCTTCGATGCGATCTCCAAAATTGGGTCTTGTCGGCTTTCATTGCCCACTGGACAGCAGCATCAAATACTTGTCGAGATATCTAAAAATTGCATGGTGAGTGTCAGGTCAGAAATAGGTGTCTGTCAAATGTACCGGTGGTTTCATAGAAAGCAAAAGACTCTGTTCATCCACTTCTTTGATCTCTGATCGGAGGAAATGCTTCAAAGATGGATAGAGAATGCACCAGACATCACTTGGTGGAAGATGTTTGGCAGCGGCAGCTATGAAGGCGGCGGCGCCTGAAAGTGGAACATTCAATGACGTTTATTAGGTTAAAGACAATACAGCTGACCTTGCCTAATCCAAACATTGGGGTGATATAGGAAACCAAGAGTCGCACTCATAAGCTCCCAAATCCTCATCTTCTGAAAGAGCCCAAGCTCGCATAGACTTGTAAGCGCAGATAGAACTTTTGACACTACAGTTTCCTCGACATCTTCGTTGAGTAGTTAGTAAGCGGGAATTCTCAAGAAGGGGTTTTAAGTCCAAATACCTGACAAAGCTTGGATCATCAGGGGCAAAATATATTCTTCTAAACTTCGGCCTCCAGCGCAAGCAGCGACGTCAACAATGCAGTCAAAGAACGCATACCGCAACAACCAATCTCGATCGTTGAGGTACGTGATCATATGACTGAGAAGAACATCATTGGTCCTTTGCCGACCAAGGAAGATGCACAAGGCAGAGATATTGTGCAAAATAGCCCGTTTGACAATGGGCGAAGGATCAACAAGTAACGCCGAAAGATGTTCTTGAATGGAATTTTGGAGCTCTTGCATTGAAGCATCGTATGATACCTGTATTTGTCTAAGTTAAAGCAAAAGAATCGCGACCATCACATCACTAACCTCAAAGTGACTCTCATCGTATTCTTGTCCCTCCACAACAAGACCACTCTGAGGATTTGCGTTCGTGCTGTACGCTCCGTGAGCTCTCAAAGCTTGACCCATTTCTAGATATCGTTGAGCTGTATCGGCCAGAGCGACTACACATTGAGCATACATGCAACGGACAGATACTTCAGGGTCGCGAACTAGATGACTCAAAGCAGGTATGATATATTCCGGAAAGATCGCAGCGTTGGATGGTGTGATAACCGTGACAAGAATGAGCTAGATTAAGCAATGAGTAAGTGATCGCAGACCAAAGACGAGATCGTATTGAATGGCCTTACGGTTTGCATTAGTGTTCGGATAGCTGCACTTCTTACGGAAGGGGCGTCGTCGTGAAGAAGCTCGGCGATGTAAGGGACCATTCTGTCCAATTTGGCTTCATCCGTCAAGTGGGACGCTAGAGCAAGGAAAACATCCAAGGCGTGCAATTTCGACGACGGAAGACGACAAGTCCTAACATTTGCAGTGACCAGCGCAAGGAGGATCAAAGCAGGACCATCTAGCGAAAATGTTAATGACATGCATACGGTGACCACCCGAAGTCAATCACCTTCAGTAGCAGCCTTCCGTCCAGGACCTACATCTTTCAAGATATTGTTCTCTCGATTCGGGATGTCCAGTTCCACTGGAAGGATATCCTAGGAGGTGCTGATTGGTAAACTCAGAGGCAACGATACTCGAAACTCTCACTCACTTGTAATGGGTTCCCAATAATACCTGTAGAACCCCCCGAGTATTCTACCTTGATAGGCTCTTTAATCGTTTCGTCCATTTCCTGGGCTTCAGAGGGCAATAAGAGATACGGTTCCACACTCTCATAATCTGACCAAATCCTTTCCAGACGATGATCTGAATCGCTAGGTAAAGGCTCGCTCAAATCATCTCCTACCGCAGTACCGGTATTACCGACTGCTGTAGTATTGGTGGTGGTTGCATTTGGCGACTTGACTATGGTTGGAGTGGTTGAGACTGGCGTTTGAGCGGAGCTATGCAGAGTGGAAGGAGTGAATGGATATGGTGCAGATGAGGAAAGTTCGTTGACGGATGCAACATAGTTGTGTAAGAAGGAATAGAAGGTTTCCGGGAAAACGGTTCCTCGAGCGTTATGCAGTAAAGAATCGAACGTCGGTCGTGTAGCAGGGTCAATGGCGATCATTTGCTTAATGAGTGACTGGAAATATGTTATTAGTTGAATGCATTCTTAGACACTGACACTGGGCTTACTCTAATCCCCTCATCATCGATTGCTGACAACTGCGCATCCACATTCAACTCGCCCTCACGATACTTGAACAACTGACTGAGGGTAAATAGCGGAGCTCCTTCAAGGAAGAGTTCTGCAAGAACGCATCCGGCACTGAAACAATCCATAGCTTCAGTAACTTTTCCCTCTTTCTTCCCATCACCATCCTTGTCTTTCTCCTTTTCTTTCTCCTTCTGCGGCTTGTGGTCTTGGTTCCCTTCGGTTGAGTAGAAACGTTCTGGTGCAATATAGCAAATTCGACGTCCGCTCGTATCAAAGAAAAATGAATAATCCGCTGGGTCATCCAAAGGAAGCATGGCAGGCTTGTATGATGCAAAATCAGATATAAACAGCCAATTCCATGAAGTAATGAGGATGTTTGAAGTCTTGAGATCGCCATGGGATACTTTCCGATTCCGTGCATCACGCAGACCAGTAAGCAGCTGGAAGGCAATCCATTTCTTCTCGATAGTTGAAAGGAATGGTCTCGTACTATGGTAGTTCAGTTAAACCCGTAACAGTGAACAACATTCATCACGCACCTTATGCGGTCATACAAACTACTCGCCACCCATTGACGAATCATATAACCAGCCTTGTCAGTCTCCACGAACGTTTGGTATGTATAAACATTGGCGATATCTGCTAAACCCTCTCGTTCAACTGTTGAACAATGTCAGACGCATGAAAAGTAAGCCAAAATAGCACGCACAGACGTACTTCGCAATCGTCTGTGATACTTCCGCAGTGAGATACCAGGATCAGACTTTATGAAGATCTTAACAACTAGATATCCATTCTTATGTCGGCATCGAACCGTTTTCAAGAACCGTGCTGACCCAAGACTGTAATATAGTTGAATGCTCAAAGATACAGATATCCACCTTTGAAATGCTTACCTTCTTTCATACACAACATCTGATCCTAACTCCGAAACAAAGGAATCGAGTGCAAAGCTTGTTCCACTTGTCCTTGTCAGAGACTGAGCATTACCCATTCTGAAAGATTATTGCAGAGTATCAAGGTAGCAGAATTGTCTGGTGGCCAGGGTTATGGTAGGCCGTACAAGTTGGAACCTATTGTTGTGTTATTACTTTCTTCTAGAAGCATGAAGTTTAATGAAGAGCCGTGAAGAATCTGAAGATCATTCCAAGGTTGTAAGTCACTTTCAATAGGAGGAGGAAGAGAGATAGATTCAAGAAGAGCTGTTCTCTAGGCGCCCATATATCGACTTAAAGTAGCCGCCCATTTCAACCAAGTGAGAGATCACAGTTATGTAGAACAAAAAATGTAATTTGCTACACTACCAAAAATACAGTACAATTCAGAGTAATATATGGATGCCAGATTCATACGAGACTAGGATAAGAAAGGAGGAAAGACATCACAACACCCTCACAACCTACAGCTTCTCGACAAGTGTTCTGGCTTTCTCAGATCTGGGTACGAATCTACACTTGTATGGGACAGCATGACTGTAGAACAAGTCAATCAAGGGTGTTGCAATATCGAGAATCTAGATGCATACCTTGTGACCGAATCAGTGTATTCTTCAGGAGGTACGATATCCTTGCCAAAGTCATCTTTCACAGGCAAGACGTCGAAGGTTGCAAGAATGGAGGCGATCGCGATCCACATACTTTGGTGTGCAAAGAAACGCCCTGGACAGATTCTGGAAAAGAGGAATAGTGCATAGTGAGCGGATAGTAGGACGACTAAACCTTAGCAGGACGTACCGACGACCAAAACCGAAAGTGAAATCTGGAAAAGGTTCACTGTTACCGATTGGTGCAGGAAGATACCTGTCCGGGTTGAAGACATGCGGATTTGAATAAGTCTTCTCATCCATGGTCATTGCTCTAGAATCCACGCGTTAGGTTGTTTAGAACTTTCTCTAGCGAGAGAGAAATTCGCTGACCTCATATTCGCGAGCACCATGGTGTCCTTCGGGATCAAAAAGCCGTTGTAGATATCATCCGTCCTGATGAAATGCGGCAATCCTACGATTTCATAAATTAAACTTCAGATTCAAGCAGGCGGATATGCGATGCTTACCGAGTGGAACACTTTGATGCCACCTTGAAGAAGTTCGAGTTAAACACCGTAGTAAGATCGATCACTGCAATTTCAACTTACCGTAAGCCTTCATACAGAAGAGCCTCCACTGCGGGCAGGGAATCCTTGTCATCGAAAGTTGGTAAACGGTCAGGCCCGATGACCTCGTCAATCTCTGCCTGTGCGCGTTTGACAGCTTGAGGATTATTTAACAAGGCAAGGAAGAAATTCATCAAACTTGAGTACGTCTGCCAATGAGAAATGAATAAGCAACTCGATGACCGAACTCAAAGCTACTCATGCTTACGGTGTCGAAGCCAGCTAAAAATTAGCGAAGTACGTGGCTCAGTCTTGATAGGTGGTTTATGAACAGAAACCGGGGAGACTTACCTCCGAATAAAAATCCGGCGTTGACTTCCAGAGCTCGCAAGTTTTCAGCGGTGTCTCTTCCGTCTTGCGTGAAGTTCCTCAAGTGCTCGGATAAGAATGAAGGTTGCGCCGTCCCCTCAGCCTACGATTTCGACAGAACGATATGAGCTGAGTAAGAGGATATAAAACCCATGCAATTACCATTTTCGATTGCACTTCCTCCAACCCAGCTCTGAACATGTGGTTGACAAACGGTTTGTGAACTGTCGACGTAATTGAGACTAGCCGGAAGAGTGATAAACTCGCTACATACGTTTTCCGTATCTAACATACCATGCACCAGGAAACCATGACGGCAGGTGGCGTACTATCACAAAGCTGGTTAGGTAAGATTTGGGCGCATCTGATAGACTTACAGAATGGAAAAACATCCACAAGTGAGGTGCCTGGAACACCGGCACCTTCGAGAATTTCATTGACGCGAATAGACATCTTAACAAAAGAGTCATTTTGGTCCTCGACCTTGTGACCGTAAGTTGCTTCAACAATATTGGCAGACACATATCTGCGAGGATGGTCAGCTAGTGGAGCAGTTATGCATAGGAATGCCGCTCACTGGGTAAGATGGAACTGGAAGTCTTCTGGTTTGTCCAATAGGGCCTTGAGAAGCGTTTCGGTATGGTTTATCATGATACCACGGAAAACTT
The DNA here is from genome assembly GCA_022606235.1 of Abortiporus biennis. Lineage (NCBI taxonomy): Eukaryota > Fungi > Basidiomycota > Agaricomycetes > Polyporales > Podoscyphaceae > Abortiporus > Abortiporus biennis. The sequence goes on along the minus strand of JABYQP010000004.1, from coordinate 360,367 downwards.
CTATTCCTTTGCGTGATAGTGGCTGCTGGGTAATTTTCCGATGCTTTTGGAATTCATCATTGTAGGGAGACAACGGGAGACCCTCGAGTAAACCTAGCCTATAATAGAACATAGGTTAGGATTGTTGTCAATTTAGGAAAACAGAGTACCTCACAAATCATACACAGGAAAATAAGCCCTGTCGCTGTAGATGAGACCTCTTTTATCCAATAGGTCCACAGCGGCATGGTGGCTATTCAGTATGAGGATGCGCTTGCCTAGCGCACTGAGATAAACGACGTCCCCTGGAATTTGGGCTCAGAAAGACTGAAAAGGCAATCGATACAAGATCACGTACCATAGGCTTTTCCCATCTCTGTAAAAGCCTCGGCTTGCTTTGTTCGAGGGATTTTGAGCAAGTGGCCAATGACTGGGTCTGAAGCAGGACCAGGCGGAAGAGGTGGCCGATTCCCCGACCGGTGTCGCTTGTAGAGTGCCAAGAGCACCAGAGTGAGGATCACGAATGCTGCAAGGGGGGACATGTCGGTGAGGTTGAGAGATCCGAGAAGGAGGCGTGCGTATTTATGTATCTGAGGTGAACTTAGAGATCCTGAGAAATCAAAGTGGACGTACGAAGCACATATCCCGTAAGTATCGACATGAGTTGATATTCCGGTATAGCGATAGTGCAGGACGTTAATGAATAGCGCGATCACGGAAAACCACCTGAATATCTGGAATGCATCTCCACGTGGATTCAAAAGGATACTGTACACTTTGATGTCTGCTGTCAAGGTCTGATGGAAAGGGGATTGTGAAGTTTCGACGGTTAGATTGCAGTCTTCTCTTTCCTATCCGACCAAGAAAATGAGAAGTAGGACCAAGTAGAAGTTCACGATCGACGATTGTTCTTCATACCGTTTGGTGGCTTTACAATGCTACACCACAATTTGTGGTCAGACGGTATTACACAACATGATGCACAGAAGCTTGGGAAGGTTTGGTCCTAATTGTCCATCCGCATTGTTGCAGCATGCCTGGATTGCGCGAAAGCATCCGGACGGTTTGGTTCTTGACCATCTCCAATACATCATGACAGCGTCAACTTTCCTGATACCACAGCCAGTGTCAAATGTAGCCTGTGTAGGTTTACAAGGTTAACGCTTCCAGGTGCTAGACTCTGCTTGGTTTCGAGCAGAAATTCGGCAGGCCACTTACAGCATACAGCCAACTTTTAGCTCAGGTAGTGTCTTTGCCACTAGTCGGACTTCAGAAACGTCGATATTGTTGTCTAAGGTACCTTCTGAGATTAAAAAAGAACGATACCTCAAGGCTTCGTGAGTTGACAATGGAACATAGAATTTTGGAAGATGAAGGACAATCCTGAGGATAACCAATTTCATGATTTCAGTTTTTCCGCTTGATGGTTACGTAAGACTCATAATAGGCGCTTATCCATCCTCATTCTGGCGCGCATATATGCTTCGATGACAATCGTAAGGTTAACGGTGACAAAGGTAACATGAGAGAGATAACAATACAATATACAAATAGCAAGGCAACTTAGGTATGTACTAACAACGTAAAAGAAAAAAAAACGACAATACAATCCAGATAGCACAGTTCGACAAAGGGGGGAAACTACAAATTTTCACCATTCACCCGCGCATTTACAGTCTGACGATGCTTGCGGTTCTTCAAATGAACCTCATAGTTTTGCAGCGTCTCTCCGGGACCAGGGGTATAAAGCTACAAATAATGAAGTTAGCTTCTATCCAACAGAAGTAATGATCATTCTTCATTCCACTTACTTTACCAGGACAGTCTAAACACTTGATGCGCCATTCAGGCTGTGTTGATGTGGCCGCACGACGAAATGTTACTTCAAATCTATCGTCGGGATATCGAGTTTGCATCTCCGCCATGGCATCTGTGAGCCACTGAGGAACAGTCTGAATTAGAATCGACAGGAATGTTTAGAACCCAAAACACATAACAAAAAGAAATTAGCTTACAGCTGGAGCCCTATTAGTTGGTGGCGCAGATGCAGCTGGGGATCGTTGAGGTGGCGGAGTTGGGGGACGAGGAGCATCCGTTTTTTGATCATCTGCATCCTCAGAAACAGATGCTGGAGGGGCTGACTTGGCTGAATGGTTGACACCATTCGCTTTGACCTTCTGAGCGAGAGGAGGTTCAGAAGCACTTGAAGCAGTCGACACTGGAGAAACAGCTCGATCGGGTTCTTCAGGTGCGGCAGATCTCGAAGACGACATTGGTGGCACTTCCATCCAAGCTTCCATCTTTGGTTTGGATGGAGTTTCTGGTTCAACGGTGGGGGCTTTCGATGATGTTTCAACTTGAGCGGCATGAGGACGTTTTTTCCTGGATGCTGCTACTTTAGCTTGTTCTTCTTGGTGCCTAAGATTCAAGTGAAATTGTAGGTCCGAGTTGTACACCACTGGTCGTGGTCTTCGGTGTCTATGCCAGAATTTACCTAGTTCCAAAATGAGCAAACCCGCGTTACGATCGCAACCAGAGGAATGAAACATACCACAAGTGCCACATTGAGATTTATCACCCAAAGGACCCTTCCTTCGGCCAATAGCTATACTCTCAGGGCATCCACAGTTCGAGCAGTGCCAAACTCCATCAATGTAGTTAGCATGCTGTCCGTCGGCGTATTCCTTCTCCTTCGCCTCTCGTTCTAATTCCTTGGCCCGTTTGGCAGTAAGAACAACCTTCGCACCTTTAGTATCCGCCGTACTCAAAGGCGCCGGTAAGTCGTTCTCGAGCGGCGGAGGTAACTTGGATATGTCAGCAGCAGTAGAAGGTGTGGGCGCTTTGACATGTGCTCTGGGACGCAAGACAGTGGAAGGATAAGAAGGTGCTTTGAACAAACCCTTCGGCTTCTTTTCTTTAGGCACGGATGACACAGGATGAGAAACTGAGGGAGTTGGGGTAGATGGTATGAGAACCGTTCCATTCTCCGAGGCGACCATATTAGCGATAGTAAGAGATGCAGCGGCAGCAGCAGCACGTCTTGAGGTTGGTGCAGCGGCGGCGTTAACCAAAGCCAAGGTTGCCGGATCAATCTCAGGGAAGCCAATCGCTGGCGTTCTAAAGGTCTTAGGAGGTTCGCGATCGGGAAGAGCAATACCTCTGCGACCACGAGTTGTTTTCCTTCTCCTGCGATTCAGCTCCTTCTCGCGTTCCTTTTCATTCCTCTCGATTTCACTTTCACTCAAGTAGTTGAGGAGAGGAGTGAACGCTCCAACTTGGTCCATAGAACGGGCACCAGTAGACAGAGATGGAAGAAGAGACATGCGAAGGTCATCATCTTGAACAGCACTACCATCGGAAGGATGTCCAACCAAGAACAAAGACTTCTGGAAAATCTGAACTTGCTCTCGAATAGAATGCGCGATAGAAGTCCTGCAAGGACAGTTAGGGGTGATTTTGATTTAATCAAAAATGTCTGAAGATACATACTTGAATTCACCACCAAGTCCGAGCTCTCTGCAATAGATTTCAGAAAACTGTTCGGGTGTGGGATCCGAATTCTCTAGATCCCATTCGAGTTGATCTTCGAGCTTAACAGAGCCAACGATGATGTCAAGCTGGACGAAAACAATGAGCGACAAGATCCAAGATAAGTATCATTGACAAAAGATCGTACCTTAATAAGAATACGCATCTCCTCATGCATATTGCTCTCATCCTCCTCGAAAGCATCAACTGACATCGGTGCGTCTGCCAAGGAAGGTGCCATTTTAACATCAGGAGGTTCCACGACTTCATCCTTGACAACCTTTCTTCTCTTCCTACTTCGACTCTCAGGCCTCACAGGAGGTTTCGCAACAGCATCACTTCTCACGAAATTCCTCCATGACTCCCACCAAGTAGCTTCAGACTCGTCATCGATAACTCCTTTATTAACAATATCATCTTGAAGAGCATTCGAGACACCATCTTCACCAAAGGTTGTAGAATGAGCTTTGAAATCACTGAGTTGATCTTGAATTGTTTTCGTGATGATGGCATGATAACTGGAAGCCAGACCATAATCGTCTACGATAGACTGGGCAAAGATCTCTGGTGTGATGATGGGGTCTTCAAAGCATTTTATATCAGACATTGAATTCAATGCATCCGGTAGACAGAAAGAATGAGACGTACCATTCAGGTTCCAAGTGAACGTATCTCGCATCTTATGATGCTCGACGTCAAACTCGAGTCTAATAGGTACAAGCTGTTCCGGACGAGCAGCTTCTTCAGGATCAACAGTCCTCGGCCTAAACAAAAAGCACCACGAAAAAGACGCCAAACAAGTCAATAACATGAAACACAGACGCGACATGCGCACTATAAAATAAATGAATGAACATACAACTTGAACCCTTCCCTCCTGCCAGCTTTCTTCGATCTCCTATCCTCTTTCCCGGTCTTCATTCCAATCAATTGGAACTTCTCGGGTCGTCTCCTGTGCTGTTGCATAGCAGTCATAGGATCTAAAGGTTCCTTCTCCCACCATCCTCTCGTATTCGAAACAACAACTTTCATCTCATCAACCATTCTCTCCCTCATCTTCCTATACATCCCCTCGTAATCCTTATCAGCTTGCATCCATTTCTGAACATTAGCGATCTCCTCTTCACTTAAGGGGGGAATAAGTTTGACGGAATCGATCAGCGGAACAATGGATACACGAGAAACTTTAGGATTCAGTGTAACGCCGGCAGGCAAAGGTGGTAGATGTGGGATAACAGTCGTCGTTTGAGATTGAGATGCAGAAGTAACAGAAGCAGTGGTGGATGCTGTAGGGGTAGTAGAAGTACCGTTTGCACCTTCAGTTGGAGGTACTCGGGTAAGTGGAGGTGTAGCACCGAGTACTGAAGGTCCAGATGGACCCTTCTGTCCCCCATTAGCTCCATGGAAAGGTGAGCGATTACCAACAGGAGGTTGAGATCCTTGCCTCGTGACAGGACCTTGTTGAGGAGTTCCAGGATGTACATCTCCGTTACCCATAGTCGATGCAACTGCACTGGTCGGAGTGGGTATCATTACCTGGGAAGCTGTGGCGCTACCTGGCATCATAGACATCATACCAGCTTGACCAGTAGCAGTCGCAGCCGATTGAGCCAAGTTTGTATTGACGGTCAAACCAGGACCTGCGACGCCTACTCCTCCCATAGAGCCAACTCCATGCCCAGGACGCGTTGGCGTACCAATACCCATCATGTCACTGCTCATTTGTCTCGATAGAGCTGGAGACATGCCGTTCATAGCTGAAGCATCGGAAGGCATAGAAGGTTGAGGTGTACCAGGACCACCACCGATAGACTGAGATCTAGGTAAAACCGGTGGGCCCATCATGCCGCCACCAGCACCTCCCATTAAGGCGTGTGGGCCTCCTGGACCACCTTGAGACATCATCCGCATATTAGGATTCATACCCATCGTAGAAAGTTGAGGATTCATACCAGCGTTCATGTTCATACTAGGATTGATATTACCAATACTTCCCATACGAGGCGTCTGAGGTGGTTGAACGCTACCTGCAGATACAGGCGTTTGCGGGGGACCAGGTGTACCAGGAGTTTCCGAAACCTTTCTCTTAACCCCTCTACTTGGTGAGCCAGAGTCAGCGGACGTGTTTTGCTGGAAAGTGGACTGTTGAAATTGGGAAGAGGCGTATGTTGGTTGAGGTGCTTGTGGAGAAGTAGCGCTCCCGTTCGGATGTGCGGATGTAGGTGTTGGTATTGATGCATTCATGGGCGCAGCTTGAGGTGGACCCTGAGAAAATCCTGAGGCAGTGGTAGGTCGACTGGGTGTATGACTTGAACCCGGACCACCACCTACTTCTCCTCCAACACTACCTGTCGAACCAGATGTGGCCAAACCTCCGTGGAACGACTGGCTCGTACCTGGCCTAGGAATCGGACTTCCCGTATTTCTACTCAGATTCATACTGGACGGCCGTGGTTGAATCGGAATCGGGCCGTGCGGGTTAGGTTGAGGAAGAGGTCCTGTACTCGACGGTCGAGGACTCTGGTGTCCTTGGGAAGGAGGACCTTGGGTAACTGGAGTTCTTCGTCCGGCGCTTCCTCCACTACTGGAAAGTCGTGGACTCATAGCAACAGAACTTACACCAGGAGCAGGGCGTGGACTAGCAGCAGAAGCAGTCATCATTGGAGTTTGAGGGGGCTGAGGTGTGCCATGCGAATGGGGGCCTGCAGTTCCGGGACGAGAAGAAGTGGCGGTTGGAGGTCGAGGTGGTATCGACGAAGGGGGAGGCATCATCATATTCGAATGTTGTTGCATCTGCTGTTGCTGCTGAGAGAAGCCGTGCATGTTATGCTGCTGCTGCTGGAGACCATGAACTGATGCAGACGACCCAGGTCTTTGGTGTAAGCCATGGGTATGATTTTGGTCGACGAGATGTGAGTTTGTCATTCCCCCCATACCGTTAAGCATCTGCTGCTCTCGTTGCATGTTGATTTGAGCTAACTGCGCGTTTGTCATTTGCGCGGAATGGCTCATTGCATTCATCCCACCCATGTTCATACCACCGACCCCAGCGCTACCAAGACCCATGCCCATACCACTGCCCATACCTCCCATGTTGCTCATACTACTCATTGATCCCATGCCATCCATCCCACCAAGAGAGCTAGCCATGTTACTCATACCACTCATGCCCATACCCTGTGGATGATGAGCTTGACCGAGAGCGTGTTGCTGTTGTTGTTGATGCTGCTGTTGCTGTAACATCGCACGCTGGAGTAGTTTGTTTTGGAAAAGCTGTCGATCTTGAGGTGACATTTGAGATAATTGATGCATCTGGGCAGGGCTAAATTGCATTCCAGAGAAGGACATTCCCTGAGAATTAGGATTGGGTTGGGACGATTGGGCCTGTGACTGAGATGGATTTGACATTGGATTGATACCAGAAGGGAAGTTGGGATTCGATGCTTGTGAAGCATTGGAAGAACCTAGGAAGTAGTAGAATGATTAGAGAAACAGAAAAAAATGTTGCGACGTCAAGAATCGAAGTGATGCAATGATGAAACATTGAAGAAGGAGGAGATAGGTTAATTGAGAAGCAAAACTTACCTGCACCGTTTGAAGAAGCGCTTAACATGGCGGGATTAATACCACCCATACCGTTCATAGAACTCATTCCAGCGCCGTTCATACCCATTCCACCGCCTCCTCCATGATGTTGAGATAGCAGCTGAGCAGTATTTAAGCCCATGCCAGAGCTCATGCCCATACCCATCCCAGACGCACCGTGAGCCATGCCACGTTGCTGTTGGAGCTGGTGAAGCTGTTGTTGTTGCTGTTGTTGCTGCTGCTGCTGCTGCTGCTGCTGCTGTTGTTGTTGAAAAGGTGACATACCCATTCTGTTGTTCATCAAAGCGGCGGGGTTGATGCCAGACATGCCGGCAAAAGCTTGTTGCTGCTGAAGCATCTGCGGGTTGAAACCGGCGCCTGTCTGACCTGCAGGACCGAGTTTGGCGGCATGGGCAGCGTACATCTGTTGAAGTTGTTGTTGTTGAGACTGGCTAGAAGGGTATTGTTGGGAATGAGCGTGTTGCTGTTGTTGGGCCTGAAGGGCTGCATACATGGCAGGGTTGGAGGGACCCGACTGGGAGTTCATGGCGGGGGAGGGGGCGTCGGGTACGCGCCTGGGCGGGCGTAGAGGAGGAGCTGCTTGAAGGCGAAGGTGAGCATGTATCGGGGAGGGAGGGACGCGTTCGGGACACGTGATGGAGGAGGAAGGGAGGAGGGAGAGATGACATCTGGAGGAGGACTTACGTTGCTAGGATGGGGAGGCGGAACGGGGAAATAGGTTGGAAATGAAGGGAAAAGATAATGGAAAAGCGAAAAGGGTGATGATCAGTTCAGAGCTCGAGCACCAGGCAGACCGTTCTGGCAGATGCCACCTGGCGAGGCGAGACAAAAGACGGGGAGCGAAAAAAAGAGAGAAAACAGGGGATCTGCAGCGAATCGCCGGCAGAGAGGATACGCAGATTAGAAAGCCGGGTAGCTGCGAGAATACGAAAGCTGGGTTGCGTTTGAGAAATCGTAAATACGACGGATGATACGCTCGGGCACCGTCGACGGCTCGAAGTCACGGAGTCAGTGGACGAGTAACAACGGTAAGCACCCTCACAGCCTGCACGGCACTGTCACACTGTCACACGACGCTTTCCATTTTGGCTCACTCAGCGAACATTGCACTCGCCCCCTTCATCGACACCCATCGCAGCCCCGACAAGCTCACAGGCAACGAACAGGACAGGACCCAAGACAATTCCCCGGATCCGAAACGAACACCGTCTCGAGGGAGAGCCTTGGGAGCCGTTTGGGCCGACTTGGTCCACACAGCGCTCCCAGATCTCAGATCTAAGATCACCTTCAAATCGAAGCTGCGAACAACCCCTGCTTCAACCTGCAACTCCTGCTACACGTACTGGCCTTCTCATCTCCCAGGCCACCTCCAGATACTATTACCATCCCTCGAGGCTACGGTCCTCGACGAGCTCTCCAGTGCTCTCTCGTAGCCATCGTCCTGCTCGTCCTGCACCTACTGCTTCCGTCTCTCCGTCTCTCCAGGTTAAATGCAGGCGGACCTACCATTATCCATCTCCCTTGCACCCATTCTAAGAATACGCTAGCTACACGCCCTGCCCTGTACTGCCCCCATGTGTTCCCAATGTTACACATATACGAGCTCGCGAAATGACGGAATCTAATTCACCCTCGATCTCATGATCCAAACTCCTTTCATCTCATCTATTGCTTTGTAAATAAATTGCATGCGTCAGACTCGCTCAAAAAGATCGGTCTCGTCTTACATTTACACGTCTCCATGACAGGACAAAATATGCGAAATGTTTTCCCTCCAAGGCTTCACTCCGGGAAAACACAAGCGCAGTCCTTCCGGCCTCTCAGACTAATCATTACACACCATCGGAGTAGATATACACCAATAAGCATCACTCGCACTATACCCATACATACAGATCATGTTACGAAACAAACCTCGTTTAATTTTGAATATGACCTGTTCCAACAAAATACCCAAAGCGGTACAGGGCTTCTTTCCGTCCCATCTAGATTTTGATAGGCGCTCTCCCGCCCTTTTCCCGCGCCCCCACCGACGCTTTCACTAAGCGCTTGAAAGTGTTCACGCCGGAACCTTCCGACTTACCAGCTCTTTCACTTGCTTCAATTCGACCTTTGACCAAAAACTCCACCCTACCTTACACCTACCCCTAGACTCTCCAAGATGAGGCCTACTGTTGCGAGAATGAGCGATATGCCCGGACGTATGTTTATTCCTCAAATTTTCTTCCGATTGCTCTAAAACGTTTTGCGTGTCTTTTGCGTTATAACAGCCAAGGTCTACGTGAGTTATACTATCTTCATATGATACCTTCCTATCACCCATGGTTGCACTGGAGAAAACACAGAGGCTAAAACAATGATATCCAGAACCTTTGGTGGGGTGACCGAGGAATTGCAGCCCAGAAGGGTGTCATTCAATATGGTATATCTTCTTCATTCATGTTCGGAAACAAAGATGTCCTCATCTTCATATTTCGTGGAATAGCTATCTCTCCTAACCGTCAACGTGCCGCCAAGAACATGTTCAGAAATTGGCTCTTCAATGGCTACCGTCGTCTGGCAGCTCAAGTTCCTTACTTCGTCGTTCCTTTCGCTGTCGGTAAGTGAACATCATAATATATCTCGTTCTTAATTTCTTGTCTACTCTTTCATTCCCCAAACATCCAAATTGAACTACAACATCCCCGTCTCTTCGTCTCTCACTTCTACCCTAATCTCACCTCAAAACAAACAATTACTTACCCTCATTTCCCTTTCCCCACCTCTGATAGGCTACGGTACTTATACCTGGGCCAAGAGCTACGACGCATGGCAAAACAGCAAGGCTGCTCACGAAGCAGGTCACGCTGCTGAGCACTAAAGCAGATAACCCGTCCTTTGACGCGTGGATGGGCTGTTAAGCCTCTACTTTTTGCTTAGATACAGCATGGCTTGTAGGGTGGATGTTCAATGAAATTTCTTTTCAATTTCAGTGTCTGTGTCGACGTGTGATGTGAATTGACGGGTTGACTCTTCAGGTCTTCTCTATATGCACACATGGTGGTGGTTGAATTGAATGCTCTGAACTGGACACTGCAACTGCTATGCACATTGGTACATTATATTTCCGGGCAACATGATGATATAAAGCTCCAGACCCAAGAAACAACTTCCAAAGAAAGAACAATTATTACAATCATTCTTAGTTCAAATAATCTGACTTCGTCTCAATGTTCACATAAAGCAAACGGTCTTTCAAAAATCTCCTTCGTAACTTCATTCCTAGCGAACCTTCTTTCCTTCATTAACTCCAACCTAAACTCTTCAGCTTCCTTCAACCCAAAATTGATCCTTCCACCGTTACCGTTAATCAAATTCTTCATCACCTCCATACGTAACTCAACAGGTAACTTCTCTTCTATATCATCCAAAAGTTCAGGAGGTACCCATTGATCAGGAAAAGATGCAATTTGTTGAGGTGGGATATCGAGTGTTGATGTTATACGTTTAGTTGGATCGACGAGGAAGAATACTAGGATTGTTCTGTGGCCTGGTTTTGATTTTTCTTTGAGCGTAAAGGGAGTTAGGCAATGTTGGTAAATGTTTGGGAATGCTAGCACTCTTCCGCACTATAGTTTTGGATAAGTATATCGAGACACTGACAGGTTCAGAGCGGAAGAAACGTACTGGTGTAGAAACTCCTCCTAGTTCTTGAACTAATGGTCCTCTATAATTGATGTTATACATCAGCTGAACACCTGCATCATCATATTGCTGGAAATCCGTTTCTTCCTAGACAAAAGAAAAGATAGGTCCAAGATGATCACCCGAAAGAGGGTGTTGATTAAGAGGAAGACGTACGAGTTCAACGGCTTGCTTGAACCTCAACTCATCATCTTGAATATTTTCTGAGTCAAAATAATAAATCGCAGTAGCAACAATCGATTCATTCGCCATCCCCTATGCCAAAAAAACCATACAATTTAATCCGACTTCAAACGTCTTCACAACAGGGTACACACCTCGATATGCCATTTCCCACCTCTAAAATCAGGTTGTTCAGGAGTCAAAACAGTCCTTGATATTTTCGTGATAACCTGTAACCTGACTCCACGTAAAGATATCCTATTTTCGTCCAAAACATTCAATAACACATCGGAGTCTTTGAATTCTGGGATTGGCAATGGAATCAAGTTAGAGAGTAAGGTTTCGTCTTCCTCCCAACACATATTTCGATAAATTTGCCAGGTTGTAATCTCTTCTTGATCGGTAGGATGTTCGGTGAGAGAGATATTGTTGTCAGCGATATATTGTTCATGTACTGAGTCGGAGTCATCCAGATGATAGTCATCGTCGTCTAATTCATAGTCCTCGTTCGAACTATCGCTACCATTTCCATCCTCCGAGTCGGGTTCATAATCAGGATCTTCATCATCATCTCCCTCGTCAAATTGAAGGTTCCCAAAAGCGTTAGGATTGGGGTTTTCCTTCACTTCTTCTTCAACGACCTTCGACGTTTCGCGAATTCGCATTTGTTCGATAGCCTCATTCGTAGGATGTTTGGGATGATAACCTTCCGGCCACCACTTGTACCCTTCAGGCTTTTTGAATCGATACTTCCCATGTCCATATGTGACCCCTGTAAGAACCTTTTCGAAAAGCGGGATTGTCTTCTTGAAAATCTCAGCAATAGCAAGATAAGCTTCTTTACCTCCTTCGACAAAAGGAGATAACCCATTAATGTAGGATCCAATCTTCGTATCACCATGTTCATCCACTAGAAATTCCGAAGGGAGCCATTGAAATTTATGAGAATATAATTTGGGGAAAGGTGATTGTTCGTTAACGTTGGCGATATCATAATCACCCGCTCCAATACGTTCGTATCCCCTTTCATTAATTTCGGAAAGCCATTTCGGTTGGGTTATAGGTTGGTTGTTGTAATCACGAGAGACGTCGTATACGAGACAGAATAAAGAGGGGTGGATGACGTTACGAATTTGATTGAGAGTTTGAGGATGGTAGTCTTCGTACAGTGAGTTTTGTAATGTCGCCAGAACGTTGAGCAATCGATTGTGGAGGGATGGTTCAATCAGGTTGTCTGATTTCTAGATATGATATAATTTTGCATCAGTAGGATAGAGAGAACTAAAGTCACTAAGAGAAAGAAAGTATTCGGACTCGGACTCACCCAGACGAAATCAATACCTGTAGGACTGATGCGTGTAGCATCATCTCTGACACTGCTCGCGTACCAATCCAACTCTTTCAATGCATACTCTACCACAACTTCTCTCATTTTCAACTGAGCTTTAGCTTCCTCGATCCACTTCTGCCGGATGGTTGTATCTTGCAATTTGTTATACCAATTCGGTTTCTCCAGCACTGATTGCATGAACTTCAGCATTCGAAGCTAGTAGATGTATAAAACAAAACAACACAATCAATCCCGTAAGAATAGGAATGAGAGCGTGAATTTAGCATAACACATAGGACTTCAAAGAACTTACCTCGTCAGCGAACTTCGCAGGAGGTGTTTGAACATACCGATTTGTCGATATCAATGTAGAGTCAACGAAAAAGCCAGCATCATAATCATGAGCTGTTGGTATTTTGATTCCAGGTTTCAACTTGAGTATTCTATAGGCCTTGATATTCGAAACTTTCTGCGTCGTAGTTTCCATGTTGACTTGATTCTGAAAACGCAGAAGGAGATGGTAGATAGTAGGTGTGAGGCCAACGGACTAGTATGAGCGTCGACGAAGGTCTTCAAGTAGACAACACCTTTAATACGTTCTTTCAGCATTCGCTTATGACGATAATCACATCGCAGCATCATCGCTCATTGCATAAGTGTTCTGTCACATGACAAATGCGATGAATCGGCTGTAGTCGCATCGTGGATTATATGCTATCGAGATTTTGTTGAGATAAGTGTCTGACATGCGTTGCAGAGAGTGGAGTCGGAAAGTGGGAGTGATCATGAGACTTGGCGTTCAGTAGAAAATCATGTCGATCCGTCTATATTCGGAGTTTCAATGAAATCAACTCCGCGCTTTCAAGTTCCACTTCCTCTCACTGCTCAGATAAAGAATATTATACGCACCAAATATTCAGGAAGATACTATCTTATCTGCTCATTGACAATTGCAATCTATTCTAATCAGTCATAGTCATCACTAGACATCCTCGAAGTGTCCTTTACGCCGTATAATTTGCGGTTGAGGTCAAATACACGATCCACATGATATTATAGCGATCATCTCCGTTTTTAACGGTTTCTCCGCAATTTAAATGTGAGCGCTGGCCCTCTGCAGTAACATAGCTATGCACTGGAAGATTCACGTGATCTGGCGTTCAGTAGACTACCACGTCACGCTTATTATTCGCAGTCAGTAGACACGTGTCAGAGTCATTGACACTTGGTCTTGAATACCACTTGAAGTTAACCCTCACCTCCGCTGCAACTGGTAAGCTTCAATCTCTCTCTGGATGTTCGTACAACTAATCTGTACTTTTCAACTTCAAACTATACATCAGACCCTAGACATTCATTACCTTGCCAACCAAGAACCGCAGAGAATATGATCTCTCACAGCACCTTGTACAACCTCGCCAACGCACTTGGCGTATTCGCTATGCTTACAGTCGTAGCCTATCATTTTGTTGCAGTCAACTCGAGGAGTCTTCAGTACAGACCGGGAAATGGTGCACACCACTGAGAGTCCGCGCATTGATATGAAGGTAGTTAGTTGGTGAGTTGCTCCTTCGATGCGGTTAGGGATGTTGTCTTACGAAGTTCTTACCTTCATGAAGTCCGTTAGTCTTTAGATGCCATTCCTGACTGTCGTACATTCGTCATACAATATAGTGGATTGTACCATACGCACACTCGGATATGGGTCGTGAACAGAGCCGGTCTTTCACCCCAAGATAGTTTCCACTTATCATTCCCTCGATTTTACGGGCATTCTATCACGAACCTCTATACCCACACGTTCACCTTGGTATGTCCTTTGATCCTTGTGAAAGTGATCTGGACTACGACATGTCACCATCCCGTCTTATTTACCTGAAGACAGACCTGATCCTCTGTATTCAGTCGATCGTAGGAGTACATATAAAAAGAAGTATAGATGATCTGAATGTGATGTCTGTAAACTACAAAATCCAAGAACACGAGACTGTGGTGAGGTGAACACCGTGATTCATTTCTCATCTCCGGAACTTGTAAGGTCGATAACATCTTCCTGCATGGGCAAATATTCTCCTGTTCAGACATCGTAAGGCTCAGATTACTGTGACATGCTTACCTCAAGTAGCTGTTTCTAGAAGTTGAACACAAAGTCAGATATACTGTTTTAGGTATATTCTTAGAGAAACGTACCAGGAGATCACATTTGATCTTCTACATGCCACATAGACTGACATTTAACACAATGGATCCTCCAAAGAAATGATCAAAGTACTCACAGCATCAGACTGTACTTTTTGCTCTTCTTCAAGCATCTTTCTCTGTGTCATGTTAATTCATGCTCAGCTTCATGAATTCAAGCTAGTAAAGGGAAACTTGACATACCAAAACACTTTTTGAGACTCCTTTCATTTTATCTTCAGGTTTGCTTTGCTGCTCATATTCAAGTTTCCTTCTTTTGAGGTCAGATTGTCCTTGCCTTCTATCAGATTGAGCAACACTACTTCTCTCCCTCTTTATCCCAGAAAACACTCGCCCTGAATCTGGGACTTCTCGAACAGTTTTCTTGAATGACTTTGGAGGAGGTCCAACTTTGATTCCAGTGATGGCAGCTCTGAGGGTGGGAGCTGAGAAAGAATAACTTCCTACCAGTGGCTCAGATGTTTTGTGATGACCAGTTGTAATGCGGTATGAAGAACCAGATATTGCAAGCATATTTCGTGTGAATGGGATGGGTGAATGACTTGAAGCAAAAAGAGTGGAATCTGATGTTGCTGCATCATTTCATTCAAAATCAGTATTACTTTGTAAAATCAATACAGACCTGTAGTACATACCTGATCTAGTGAGAGGGCCTACATGTAAAAAAGAGATCAAAACAGAATGTTATATAGTGTATTCAGAGCCTGAGGGAGGATGGACACAACTCACCTCGTCGAGACAAAGATGACTTGTACTCAAATCTCACAGTTGCATATGGATGAACAGGAATCCATTCTTGCTTCACTCTCTTCAGCTGTGGACAATCACTAGCAGATATACCTGGAGGGCCCATACTATAGACCATGAAGAGATGATCAACAAATTCATATCTAGCTCATTATATAGGTCTAATGACATACTGTGCATAATGTGTAAGTTTGTTTTTTGACATCCTGGAATGAGTAGGGTGCTTCATGAGACCTTGTTTGATTTGTGGGATTGAGGGTTCATCATCATAGTCAGGTACATATGTGAACAGTTGTACCACAATTGTTCCTTCAAGTGACCTATCTGAAGTTTGAGGTATCTCTGAAGTAAAATTGAAGCCTGAAGTAATGTGGTTCATCTGGTCAGAGAGAGAATATACATAGACATGAAGAAAGAGGGGCAAACCAAATTTCTCTCTATCAAGCCACTTGTATGGGATCACAAACCCTGACAACTTATCTTGGTAGCCACAGCTGGTTGTGACAGTATCTTCAAGGTAGAAATGATCAAACTGTCAAGATAGACCAGTCAGTAAACCTCACAAACATTCTTCAATTCAAAAGAATCATCTTCACCAAAATTCCATCCAAGAGCACCTTGGCATAGGCTGGATAGTCTTCACCTAGTTTAGTGATCTCAATTCTGAATGTCTACAGAAGCAACATCAGGTCAACATGTAATCTGAAGTCAACAATGAACCTTTTCTGGTGTGCATAAAACATCAGTTTGATAGGTGGCATTTCTTATCTCCTGGTTGTGATCCTCTTCATCATATAGTGGAGGTGCATTCACTATAGTGATAGCATTCCTTGAAGCTCCTTCAATGCACAGTGAGACTGTTCTAGCCATGGTTCAATGTCTAGGGAAGGGTTAATGGGAAAGCAGTGGGTGGGAGATTCTGAAATGTTGGGGATGCTAGTCCACCTTATTATAAGTATTCCAAGTGCATCTGTCCGGGTCAAGAGACCCTGACGGAGCTGACTAGAAAACTGTTTAGTCGTTCAGGCATGTCATCATGATATCTCCAAATTGCAATATATCGAGACTTACATGATACCTTAGAGGGACTTCCCGGTCTATTTCACAACTTATAAACAAGTCAGAGTTGCCATTCCAGAATGATGGTCACATAGGGTCTTTATTGCCATCACAATCATAGCATTAGAGCAGTAAGTAAATTGAACTGATATACAGTCAGAAGTCAAAACATCCTACAGTTAAGTTGTGAGGAAGTCTGAATCATCACTATCTCCCATATTTGACAAATCGTCGTTATCATCCTCCGATGGGTATGTATGTAATCTGTTTCGTGATGTGGAACCATCATCTCCATATTGTGCTCTAGTGTGAAAATATCAATATGCAATCACAAGTCACAGCGGTGCATTAATCTCACCTCTCCCGAGCTGCAACTTCCTCAGCCAGTTGACTAAAAGTGAACAATATTCAGAAAATATGAAAAGTAGAAATTGCTTGTAACTCACGCGTCCTCCTCTTCACCTTCCTCTTCGTCAGACTGAACTACTGCTCTTCGGACGGCACGATGGGACGAAGGGTTGACTCGAATTTCGGAGGACAGTTCATTTTCGGAAGCTTCCCCGTCTGAAGAGAGGAGCATCTGGGCTGCACGAGAGATGCCTCTCCGGATGGGATGAGGAAGTATATCGTGGGGGGCATCAGCTCCATCAGAGTCTGACCCGGAATCCGAACCATGTCCTTCTTCAGCTTCATCATCAATGAAACTACCTTCATACCCCTCCTCATCATCAACAACGACATGATGCTCATCATCATCAATGAAACTACCCTCATAGCTACTTTCGCTACCACCTTCACCAAAACTCCCTTCACCATCTGAACCCGAGACACTGATCACTGATGGAGTATCATCACTCACAGGCTCAAAAAGCGGACGGACACGAGGATCTGGGTATCCAAGACCTGGTCCTTGACCAAGGAAGTAATCCAAAGCCATGCGAGCCATATCTTCGTCGAAGTCTTCATCATCACTAAAATCGGCAGGTCGATCTGCATGCCCAGGATAGTATCTGTCACAGCCAGAGCAAATTCCATGCAAAATCTCGTGCGCACAATCGATGCAACGATATACATGGTCCTCTGCGTCCCGAATACCAAGATCATCGCGTTGAATATCAACGTCCCGTTGAAGAGACGGGAACACGTCATCCCAAGGGTCTGCAGCGGGACCATTAGCGTTGTTCGCGTTTGTAAGAGTGCCTTCTCGGAGTTCCAAAGGAATCATCTCTTCATCGACTAACCCGCTCTTCGCGATTGAAGAGACTACGCTTTTGATTGCCCAAACTTCGGTTGGTCTGTCACGGACGGTGGCACGACAATGGGGGCAAGTCTTCTTTTGGTACAAAGTAGCACGGTTGACTCGAGCACGAGTTGGATTACCAGGCAGGGGTGGCTGAGCATTGTTGTTAACAGCGCCTTCCTCGTTAGGTGTAGGGTCCGCTGGTGGAGGCTGAGGTGGTGGACCAGCTTCTTGAGCTTCTACTCTGCCATTCGATTTGAACCAAGAAACGAGACAAGAATAACATGCGACATGACCACAAGGCGCGAGTGTAAAGGGTCTATGCAGAAGATAGAGACATATCTGACAGGTCAGAGATGGTAGCATGGATGATAATAGGTTTTTGTGAGAAAGGAGGTCGGTTGATTCTGATGATGAAGGACTCTGTTTGCGTTGCATTTCATCTTTTGAAGGTCCTGATGCTTGTGGTGCTTCAGATAGAGCTCTGCCTTTACCCTTGTTGTCCGAACGGTTCTAGAGTGACCAGAGGTGTTACAAGTTGTCAATGCGGAGAAATGAGGCATGAAAATACCTGTGACTCAATTCCTGCATCTCTATCAAGACCATTAAAGCCAACGGTGGACGATTCGGATTCTTGTAGAGTGTTCCCTGTCTGCAAAGTAGCGTTCGTTGATTGCTTGGAAGATTCCGCGACAGTTCGCGACAAAGAGACTGAAGGAGAACGATGACCAGACCCAGACGCGACGGGCTCATCAACAGGTTGCATACAATGCGGGGAAGTTGATTCATGTACTACGGGCTGTTTCTTCTTCTTCTTCTTTCTTCGTTTTCTTTTCTCCTTAGTAGATTTGTTAATATCCTTCGAGTCTATGTCGGGAATGACCAAAACATTGGACCCATGAACATCCTGGGATGTAAAGACAGTGTTGTCAGTCCGTACTTTCTTCAATTCTCTTTCATCGTCAGATTCTGTGCACTCAGCATGACCTCTTTTCTTTGCAGTGACCGGTTGAGCTGAATTTGGGTGGGTTTCATCCATCCCGGACGAAAAAGACGAGAATTCGCGCTTGTTAGATTATACAGATGATATAACGACAGAGAGGTTAGGATTGCCCGTAGAGTCGAGAAGATATAAAGCCCAAAGCAAGGTCAAGGTCGAAGGCAGGTTCAAGATCCAAAGGTGCAACGACCAAGATGTGTAATTCGGCAGATACCGATTTCATGAAAGAGGGAAGGAGATTCGCACGGGTGCTGTATTCTTCACTTTCATGTTTGTATTTCGAGTTTGAACTGTTGGAGGTTGCAACGCAACATTCAGGTAAGTTTGTGCAGTTAATCAATATCTTCTCAACTCATAAACGTATGAAATTCACACTTTATGTGAATCCTAGAATGCAATGCGGTCCCAAACGGCAACCGTCACGTACTATGCAAGAAGTCGACGAACATTGTCGGTCCAGGAGTATAAATGCTTCATCCCTTCGTTCAACTTGCGAAATTCCTAGTGTCGCTATTGTCGTAAATGATGCGCACCATATTTTGCCCTTGAAATCTCACCATGACTGGAATTCTTCCTCTTGCTTTGAACCACAGGATGGCTCAGAGATCTCTCCATTACTTCCCTCCTTCACCTTCCATGCGTCCCAGCATCAATCCGTTGATAATAGAACCTGGCCCTCGGAATCAAGACGCGATTCTCGGTGGAGGCGTTTCCTTAGGCAAGCTGTCTGGCGATCCTGGAATACTCAAATCATCTGGCTATGTCTTTATTTCTCGTTTAATCTCCTTCTTACGCTATCAAATAAATCTGTGATGGGCGAGTTCCCTTTTCCATACACTCTCACAGCATTGCACGCATTATGCTCGAGTATTGGGGGTGCTATACTACGGCTCCGAGGATACTACCAGCCAAAGCGACTTTCTGGAAAGAGCGAGCTAGCGTTAGCAGGATTTAGCATCCTGTATGCGGTCAATATTGCTGTCAGTAATGTGTCTCTGCATTTAGTCACAGTTCCGGTTAGTGGGATTAATCTATGTCCTGTGTTCATGCTCAGCTCATTCCTTTCTAGTTTCACCAGGTCGTCAGAGCGATAACACCACTATTTACTACTGTCCTTTCATCGTTACTTCTTGGCACCCACGTCACTAGGTCAAGGCTGATGGCTCTATTGCCAGTTATAGTTGGGGTCGTACTTGCGTGCGTACCATATTGCGTATATCTAGTTGACTATAAAAATTCACTGAATAATATCTGCAGAACTTTCGGTGACTACTACTTTACAACACCAGGTCTATTATTGACTTTACTGGGAACCATACTTGCCGCATTGAAAACAATATACACCAATGTGCTTCAAGCCTCGACCAAATCTTCAGCCCATGCGGCACCACCATCGCTACCCTCTCGCCCGTCCACATATACGATCTATAATAGACTGTACTCTTCTGGGCCCTCCCACCGAAAGAACACATCTAATAGATATCGCCAGGATGCATTCACGACCACCGAATCCTCCCATTCCAACTTCAGTCGACATGGCTGGTTACGACTATTGGTCCCACCAAATCTTGGCCTTCATCCCCTCGATCTATTGACTCGTATGTCACCGCTGGCTTTCGTGCAATGTGTTCTGTTGGCCCAACTCAGCGGAGAACTGGTCCGTTTGAGACAATTCACCTCCAACACAACCGTATCCTTTCTATTCAACGTCCCTGCCAGCTTTTTTAGCTATACCTCGCAAAACAACTTCAATACCTCAATCATAGATAAAAATGGCACCATATATAATTGTACGGAGCCTACAAGCAACACAGTGGCGAGTCTCTCTCGAATGAGCACGTCACTGCTGTTGACACTTCTTATGAATGGATTTATTGCGTTTGGATTAAATGTAGTGAGTTTCACTGCCAACGGTAGAGTTGGTCCTTTGAGTATGACAGTGGCTGGTGTGTTTTCTCTACACTTCAACTGTAGAAGACGACTTCTGACGCTATTGTTTTCCATAGCAAATGTCAAGCAGGTGCTAACAATCCTGTTCGCGGTGTCTTTGTTCAATCTCACTATTACTCCTACAAACGCATTGGGAATCAGCATTACTTTAGCAGGAGGAGCGTATTACGCTTGGGTTGAATATGCCTCGAAAAGGGATAGAAGATTGCATTAATTTCGTAGAGGTTTGCTACTGGAATGCGGACCGACAAACAATGGACTTTCGAGCCTTGCGGACTCTTTCTCAAGCTATACCAGACTTATACTAAGATACCACTCCTGACCAACTTGTTGTACCATTATCAGATATTCTGTCGTTGTTTTGTGAGCAATGTACCTGCGCAAGCTTCTGATCCTTCATTGTGATAAACGTATACGCTCTACTCTTACCCTCATACTTTCCACTTCATTTTGATGATCATACAGCATCAGTAATCTACATAATGCTCAGCGTTGTGCTAACTATTCTGAAAGAAGCTTATAATGAATCTGATAATACTTGAGTAGTTATGAGCACAAACTATCGCCGTCGACCGAACAGACATCCCCCCCCTCTTCCATTCTCCGAGATATTCATACTCCTCATCTTCATCGACAATTCCTCCGGCCTGAGACCTCTAGAGTCTGCCGATATTTCTCCCCGTCCGCTGCAGTTGATAACTTTCCCAGTCGTACCTCTATAACTTATATCATCCAATATCCAACAAGGTGCCAAAGCAAAACCTAGAAGAGAGCAGTAGTAGATAAGAGCAGCGAGAAGAGGTGGCAAAATTGCAGATATGAGTGAACATGCAGGGAATAGAATTTGAGTGGCAGAGGAAAGGAAGGCCGTCTTGTCTGAGATTGATCCTTGCCTGATGCACGAGGTCAGAGCGGCTCACCCACAATTATTTTTCTTTGCCCTTTACCTCTTTCCCTCCTCCCTTATAACGGTTACTCATTGTCCTTCTGGTTTGCACATGTACGATCGAGTCACTAGCTTCGAATACTTTATCACCGACGTATCCCTACGGTATAATCACCTCAGTTTTATGACCTTCACGATTTCAAGCTAACTGTGAGCTCAATTACAGGCATAAAACATAGACTTACCCCTACACGTTTGTCGGTATCTACCCACGTCCAAAACATAACATATATCGTTCCCATCCTGCTAGATAAAGCTTGAAAACTGATCTTAGACGATCTATCGAACTCATCTAACGAACTTTCAAACATCATGAATCGACGGGGCAAAGGGAAAGCCAACCCATCCTTAAAGCCTACGCCTGCAAAATCTTCTCCTCCACCTCCCCCCATTGTGAAATCTACACCGAGCGCCTCACCTACTCCCCCTCCCACATCAACGAAATCAACCCCTACACCAGCCAAAGCGACACCTTCATCTGGGACCAAACCCCCCGTCTCGTCTTCAAAAGCGACACCTGCACCTTCAGCTTTGAAGAAACCTGAAACTCCTTCAGAGAAACTCCGTAAAGAATGGAAGTCATTCGAAGGATGGCTGAACACCAAACGTAGCGAAAGGGATAAGAAGTTGAACGAAATGCGTGCTAAAGCTAAGCCTACCACCTCCAACCTTAGTTCCTCTCTTCGTCGATCCCTACTCCATTCCAATTCCAACTCTAATTCGAATTCAAAATCAACCGGGCCATCACCAGCGGATATAGCAGCTGAAGAGAAAAAACTGAACACAGAGTTATGTACTCTGGCCCGAAAGGAGTGGGAGAAGAAGATTCAAAGCCAAGGTTTGAATGAAGAAGATTGGCTTGATATTACCCCGAGAGAGATGGAGGCTGTTGAAGAGGCATTTATCCCTCCACATGAAAGACCAGGATCGGAAGGGAAGGAGAATGTGAAAGCGAATGAAACAGTCGCGCCGAAGGCGAAAGACAGCGGAGGCTTTGGAGTGATGCCAGGCGGTTTCGGAGGGGTGGCAACAGAAGCCCCAGCTGACAGTCTGTGGATGAGTGCGGCGATGAACGGCACACTGCCTATCGCATCTCCTCCGGATAACGTAGTCCAGCAGAAAGGGGGCGGGGTTGGATTGCGTGGATCAAGCGACAATAGAAATTCCTCTCCGTCATTGAGCCGGTCTTCATCTTCTGTAAGTGGATAGCTCTGCATCGCTATAGTCGTTTTTAACCATCATATCTACCAGAGCACGGCTAGCGGTAGTCCCTGGGCATCGAGCACGTCCCCCACAAGTTCTGAACCAGCGGAAAGCCTTTGGAACATCGTTCATACCAATGGAAACATCAACACAGCAGAAAGTAGCCCGTCGTCACTCGGAAGCTCCCCGAAGCTCTCCCAAAGTATCAGTAGCAGTATTCATTCTTCTAAACCCTTCGTCTCCAGTCCACTTGCAACGTCAATGTCTGCAGTGGAACCCGACACCGATGCTTCTGATTCCTCTCCTTCCAGTCCTTCCTCTCCATACAGTTACAGCTACAACAGTCTGTCGTACCGCCTGATTGGACCCGTCCTGTTTGAAGAAGAGGGTGGTGATTTCATTGAAACTCCTTTAGACGGGCTGAGTGAGAAGGCTTTGGAAGAATCGATAAGACAATATCATGCCATGGCTGCTGACGCCGAGATTGAGTTGAGGAAGAAGCTAAGGGTCGTATATGAACAAAAGAAGGAGTTGGTTAGGAGGCACCATCTAGCTATGGAGGTTAGAGCTAGGAGCATCGTCGAGGGCTGGAAATCCGTTAGAGATACAGAGATGGCTGAGTGGATGGAGAAAAGACCTCACGCAAGCAGTGTCAAGACAAGCTCCACCGTCGCAAATTCGATCTCCTCGGGGCCCGCGAAGAAGTCCGCAAGCAACGTCGAAAGAAAATCGCCTATATCTACTCCTACCCTCCCCACCACCGCGAAAAATGTCTCGAGTGGGTTCAAGAAGGTGACACCAACTGCTCCTTCTCCCACGACCGCTGCAGGCAAGAAGACTGCCGCAAAGAAGGCACAAGAGATGGCCGCTGCTGAAAAATCTAAAGCTTCACAATCTCAATCCACGGACAATTCTGCGTTCGGTTTTGGCTCGTACACCTCCAATTTTAACGATCAACAGGACGAGTCCCCTTGGAAATCTAATGGGTCTGCTTTCGGTGGTGCGGGTTCTGCTTCATGGGGTTCATCTGTCAATGGCAATGGTTCTGCTTCTTCTGGTGGTCTTAGCTCGAATAATAAAACCGATAGCAAAAACCCGTTCGGTCCTCGATCTGCTTCTCCCGCTAATATGAAGAAAACGGCTACCTCGGGTTTCAGTAATGGTGGTTGGGGCTCGCAGAGGGCTTCATCACCTCTCACTGGAAAGAACAATGTCACGAATTCGAACCATAAATCCACGAGACCTACAGTTGAAGAGGTTGATGATGACGAGGATACTGATGAGAGGGATCTCGAAGAAGATGAGGATGATGAGGAAGAGGACGAGGATGAAGATCAATTATCGCGTTCCGCATTCATGGGTATGGGTCTTGGTAAAGGAGGTGCTGGCACTGGTGCTCCTTCGCGATTTGATGAACCCCCTGCTTCGTCTGCCTGGAACTGGATGAAACCTCAGAATGACAACGGACCTGGAAGTCGAAGTGGAACTCCTAAACCAAGTCTTGTCTCTCAACAACGTCCTCGTACTAACTCGATTTCAACATCTTCTTCTCCCTGGGGTTCTGCTTCTGGTCCGGGTAAAACTTCGTCTGCGCAATCAATGGGTTTCGAAACTTGGACTCCTGGTGGATTTGGCGGCGGTGATGGTGATCCTAAGAGTATAATCGATATGGCGATGCAATCTTTGGGTTCTGGGGATGAAGATCACCATCATCGCGGCGGAGGTGGGGGCGGAGGCGACCAGGATCTTTTGAATTCGATGATGATGTATACCAAACTCGGCACTGTCAACAGTTTGATTGGAGAGACTAGGGAAGGGAGGAAGAGGGTGAATTCCACTACGAGGAGATGATTAAGCAGTGGAAAGTGGCCGTTTGACTTGTCACACCGTTGACTAGTAAGCCACCACCGCGTCTCTGCGCTCAAAATTTTCGGTTTGCAATTCGTTTGCAACTTTCATACCTGCTATCGACATACCATAGACTCTTAGACTTTGATTTATCCTTTCCGATTTTTTCCTGTGATGATTTTATTTCTTTATTTCTTGGTTTCTTTGAATCTTTCATTCCTACGTCCCTTGATTGCAGCGCAATATGTATGTATATATCGTCGAGATGTTTTCGTAGCTTTCTGTGTCTCTTTGCTTGTGTTCCATATCGTTTTTAAACTTGTTGTACAATTACTACTTATAACTACCATTCTGAATCAGAATACTGTAGATTGTTCATCGTCTTCGAAGTTCGAATTCTTGATCCCATGATCCCCAATAAACATCGAACCCAAATATAAAAAGAATAAGATTAGGTTAAACAATGAATTGAATTTTATAATTCAATGTGAAGGAGGCTGAGGAGGCATTCCAGCATAAGTACGCATGAACGAAGTCCAAGACTCTTCCAAAGTAAAATCCACCGGTTCCATAGTAGGTCCCATCTGAGGATACTGTTGTTGAAAAAGATCAGCATAGCTAGGCTCAACCCATTGTTGATTATTGGGGCCGGATCCCGCAATGAAATCGTTTCGAACATGAGGCTCTTCGTCGGGTTGTCGTTGTTCATAATGATACTCGGAAGGAAAACGATAACTTTCTGAATACCCAACTTCAGCGTTAACGTTACTATAAGCATTATTATCGGCAGAAGTACTTGAGGAAGTCGCCTGTTGATTAACGTAATCGCTGTATTGCTGCCATGTTCCTCCAGTTTGAAGATTGTCATCTTGAATACGTATTGAACGTTGTTGTTGTTGTTGGAAAGTAGCCGAAGAAGGCCTAGGGTCAATAATGATAGATGTTGGTGGTAGTGGTAGTGGTGGAATAGAAGGTGGAAGCGTCGGCAGTGAGACTGTAGGAGAAGCCGCGGAAGAAGATAGTAGTTGAGTTCTCCCACCAAAGATGGCGATATCTTCGTCGTCCGGTTCGGATTTCGTTTGTGTAGGGGAATATGAAAGATTCGGCTGGACTCGACTTTGTCGTGTCTGCATGCGCAGTATTTTATCTCGCATCGTCATTAATACCGGCTGAGAAAACAGAGAGATGATTGAATTAATATTTAATATCGATGATCATTAGGGGGGACATTGAAAAAAAAGCTGACCAATGCTTTCGCTGCTCTGGTATTAATCTTAGCAGCGTTAGTGAAGAGTCTGAGACTTTCTTCAAAGACTTCGATTGGTGGAGGATCGAAATTATACTGTTGCGGACGTGTTGCTACTGCTCCGATAATGACCTATAAGAATGATTTCGACAATTTATTTCAGTATTCCAAACTTGAGAATAGAGAAGATATTGAGAAATTCGCCTACTGAAGAAACAAATGTAAACGTCCAAACTTGCCAAACGCGGGACATGAGTCTCGGATGATATGCAAACTCAAAAGCTGTTGTTTGTAGCATCACAACAGCGCAATGGTATGAATTGATGAATGAATAAGCGTAAGGACTTTCCAATGGATTATCCGGATGCGACGAGATAGCCTTAGCGAAGAACGGACGGTGAAGGTAAAGCAGCACTGGATTGAAATTTCGGGGTAAGAGCGGTGATGAAGTGAGGTAGAAAGAATAGTTCTCACTGAGCTCCAGGTAGTGCGACCGCACCCACGACCTCATTGCTATAGAAGGTGAAGCGTCTCCGACCAGAGGTTCCTTGGGAAGGACCGATGAACGTATTTGTTTATCAAGATCCAGGACTTGTTGGTAAGATGGAGGTTTGGCACCAACAACGCATTTTGCTAAAGGCCATATACATTCTTTCGAATGATGGAAGCCCCATATACCAACTACAATAGGTAAAAAAAATTGACGGCTAAGTAAAAAGATTTTGAGCGGTCCGAATAACTCACATCCTAAGGAAAGTTCTCCTCTTTGAAACTCCTGCTCCTCTTGTTCTGTAGGAATCTGGCAATCTCCTATAGTATTAGCCATGGAAGGCGGACGACCTGTTCCGAGACTCTTATACAACATGAGATTCTTGATCTGATGAAACTGAACGAATAAATTCGAACCTGCCACAAATCTCCACAAACCAGATTCCAAAAACATGTTCTTCTCTCATAACATGTTTTTCTATCTAATCCCCATCTAGAGGGGTCAATATCTATACGCAGTTGATTGGTCAGATTCATATGCTGTGGAAACCCATCAGAATACCCACGAAGACCAATCTATTCTCATGTCTTAGCGCAAAATTCGAGACGAAAAATAAGAAATGCTCACCCGTTGAGCTAATGTGCTAGCGACATTCAGAAGTGCATACGTATTCGACAAAGCGCTTTCCCGCCCACACATACCGTTGTAAATGCTCATCAAGTGTAACAACTTGACCGTAGCAATCGAATTTCCTTCCAGGATAGGCTCAAGAGAGGTCGCTGCCCGAGAGAGTACATAGTAGCGTTGCGCTTCATCGTTGTACGGTTCGAGGTCAAGGTCAACCAAAGCTCCTACGGCGAGAACTATGAATAATAGTGCAAGATCGTGTGCACTGTATGATTCCGACCGAGATCGGCCAGACGTAAGGTGATTAACGTAAACCGCTGGAAGTAGCTCCTGAACCAAGTACTTGAGAGTTACTATGGAGAACACCCAGGAAAGATTTTCCATGTAAATGTGGCATAATTGTTCCGCTCGAGAGAACGGCGGAAGTAACGACTCTATCGTTCGGCGCACTGGTGCTGGATGCACGCTGACAGGGGTGAACGGAAACGACTGGAAGAAGACGTCCAACTCCTCGGGGATATCCAGAGCACGTAAATCTACCGGCGACAGACTTTCCTGTAAATTGGGCAACTTGGGCTCTCGCCTACTACTCTGCTTGTCCTATAGGGGGTCCGTTTGATCCAAGTAACATGGTAAACATTGTTGTTTGAGCTTACCAGCAGCAAGCTCTTAATAATATATTAGAATAAACGAATTGAACAGATAGGGACAATCTGCTTTGACGTACCTCTGCACCTCCGGAAGTTCCAAAATAACTAACAGTCTTTTCTCTTTGATCAATATGCAAAGTCCCAAACGCACTTATTACATCTTCAACACGGGGTGCAGGCGATGGGGCTTCTTGAGATTCAGTAGTCTCTTCGTCATCGTCTAGTTTGAACGGAGTTGCAAGTAATTCGTGAGGATGGTCTGAATGTTGCGTTTGCGCGATGGCTAAAGCATCTTCTAGTGCACGCATTCGCTCCTCCATTTTAGCCATCTTGAGCTGTAGATGTTCCTTTGCATATGCCAAGTGTCTTCCCATAAACCGTCAGTATTAGACGATTAATGGTCAGGTATCGGACGAACCGACTATTGTCTCCTGGCGGGAGTATATCTGGCATACCAGTCAGCAAGTTACTGATAGAATTAGCGGTAAAGAAATCACCATTTGGACAAAGGACAGCACAACCTCTGGCTGTACAGGAGGAGCAAGGTACTGTAGGATTGAAGTGAGAAATAGCGGGTGAAATGTGACATTATTACAGGTCTGAATTCACCTTGACGATCACATTTAATCTTCAACCTGTTTGATCAGTGTTAGCTGAGAAGCAAGAGCCCACAAGAACCCCCAAGCCCTTACCGTCGGCACTCTGCACAAGCAATTTCTCCACGACTTCGACGAGCTTCCTTTGCATTGTTTCGGGTCTGTGTTCGAGAATGGAAGGTAGATGTGCTGGCTGCCTCTGGTCGAGGTTGTTGTTTGCGTTTCGAGCGAGATGTCTGAGGTTTGGATTCAGAAGACATGAGGTGGTGAAGAGAGGACGAAGGACGCCACCGAGGGATATATTTGCGGAATGTTTGCTAGGAGAGTATGTGAGTGTATAATTCATTTACATCCGCCTACTGAGAGTTTATTAGCTTCTGATTTGAAAGGGTCGGCATGTCTACAATAGTTCATTTTTGTCTAACGGTAACGATCAATTGAATAGAATCACGGCTGAAACTAGCGAGGAAGCTTAATTTCTGCGGTACCGCACTCCTTCTGTGCCTTCTATCTCCCAGGGAGCCTGGACTGTGGTATTATCCGTAATTAAAAGGAGAGAGCAGATTATAACCATCTGCTCCCGATGTCGACATTAGTATGTAGTTAGTGTAGTAGGCAGTACATCGTTCTCAACAACTCTCTCATCATGGGGGGAAAGGCAGTCAGATGCCAAGTAACAAATCCCAAGCAAAATCCAAATTATACACACGGAAACACGAACCAGCGATGAACAACACAGCAGCGAGAGAAAACATGTCAACTAAACTAATAGATTCGACGAGCCGTTCAGAAATAGTCTGTGCCAAAAAAAATGCAATCGAAGCGAAGGGTACCCGTCTCATGATGGCGGTTGAGGTGGAAGAGCCCCATACGTCTGAAGAAACGAGGACCATGTATCCTCCAATACAAAGTCCACCGGCTCCAGGGTATTTCCGACACCCGACTGAAGTCGCTGGAAAAGATCTGTGTCTACGGCCCGGGGAGCTGTGTATTGTTGATGGTTTAGTCCTGTACCTGTGAAATCATTATGTTCATGAGGTCGATACGAAAAGCTGGTGTCAGTTCCTTGAGTATAAGTATAACTTCCTCCACCAATCGATGTCTCTGGCGGACGGAAATCCCAGTTCTCAGGCATGGTATACGTGGGCATCGCCGGTACGGGAGGTGGAGTGATGGTAGAAGGTGACATGTCGTAAGGCATCGTTGGGCTTGTCGTCCTTGAGGCAACCAATTTTGTTTTACCCGCGAAAATCTCGATATGATCGTCGTCTCCAGGTTCAGTCTTGACTTGAATAGGATATGTTATGTTCGATGTCAGATAGCGGCCATCCTCTGTTTTCTCTCGCATGATTAGTTTTTCTCTCATCGAGAGCAACACCGGCTAATCGAGGGGGATCAATTTTTAACGGTCGTCACGACGGAAAATTAATGCTCACTAATGCTCGGGCTGCCCGACTGTTGACTTTAGCAGCGTCGGTAAAGAGGTCGCAACAGTCTAGGAAGAATGCAGACGGAGGCGGGTCCAGGGTCATTAATTGGGAACAAGAAGCAACCGCTCCCACAATGACCTGTCAGGGCGACAGCAACAAGGGTCAGAACAAATCGATAGAAAGAACGTAAATTAATAAATTCTTACGGCCGAAGTGAAGGTGAATGTCCATATCTGCCATACACGAGACATGAGACGATGATGATGAGCAAATTGATATTTCGTGGTTCGGAGAATCGCTACTGCACACTGATATGCAGTAACAAAAGAATATGCATATGGACTCTCCAGCGGATTATCAGGATGAGATGAAATCGCTTTAGCAAAAAAGGGGCGATGGAGGTAAAGCAGAACTAGGGAAAGACAAAATCAGAAGTCAACGCCCAAGTGAAGGGGACTTGACTCACTAAGTTCCAAGTAATGTGACCGCACCCATGCTCTCATGGATACCGATATCGGTGAATCCTTTCCAACCAGAGGTTCTGTTGGAAGTGTGTAAGAACGAAAGCGCTTGTCCAAGTCAAGAATTTGTTGATACGATGGTGAAGTTTTTCCATTGATACATTTGGTCAGTGGAAGCATACATTCCTGAGAATGTCGAAAACCCCATATGCCAACTATTGTATTGCTATCAGCCCCTTTCAAGAAGTAACATTTGACACGATGACCGGGTTACTCACATCCTAGTGTAATTTCTCCCAGCTGAAATTGCTGTTCTTCTAATTTACTCGGGACCCTGACAGTTCCGACCGTATTTGCCAATGATGGTGGACGACCCGTGGCGAGACTCTAGTGGTGGAAATTAAACCTACTCAACCACAAAAACAAAATGGTTCGCACCTGCCATAAATCAGCTTGAAGCAGATTCCAATAATACGCCCTTCGTTCGTAGGCGGTTTTCTCGTCTAGACCCCATGTTGATGGGTCAACGTCTGATGTGAGCAGTCAGTCAGCGCCGAAAATGGTTTCAACCAATCTGAAGACTCACGAAGTCCTATCTAGGGATATACGACAGCATGAGGCCGTCAAACGCTACAAAATTATCGTAAGAAGGGACATACCCTTTGAGCCAACACTCCTGCAATATTTAGCAGCGCGTAAGTATTGGATAAGGCACTCTCTTTCCCGGACATCCCGTTGTAAATGCTGAGCAAATGAAGTAATTTGACCGTGGCTAATGAACCGCTTTCCAAGATGGAGTCCAAGCAAGTCGCTGCACGAGCTAAAGCGTAATACTTCTGAGCCTCCACGTTGTATGGTTCTTGATTGAGATCAACAAGGGCACCAACAGCCAGGACGATTAATAGGAGTGCAAGGTCATGGGCACTGTAACATTGCGGCCGAGGCCGCCTGGTGGTCAGATGGCTGAAATAAATTGTCGGGAGAAGTTCCTTGGTGAGGTAGTTTAACGACACGATTTGAAACATCCAGGACAGATGTTCCATGAATAAGACGCAAAGTTCCTCAGCTCGATTCCAAGGGGGTAACATTTGTTCGATTATTTCCCGAGCAGGTCCAGATGGGACGGCTCGTGGGGCGAATGGAAACGAGTGAAAGAAGAGATCCAGTTGTTGAGGTATGCCGAGCGATCTAAGGTCTAAGGGAAAGATATCCTCCTGAAGAGCGGGTAAAATTTCTTTCGGAGTTGTTTCTTGCTACTAGCAGTGAATAAATGATTGTGAATGGAACGGCGTAAAGACTTACTTGTAGGAGACTCTACACGTTACAGACGTTAGGATGTGTGATATTCGTCCTGTGCGGAATAATGGCACGTACCTCTGCGCCGCCTGAAGACCCGAAGAATTTAACGACCTTTCCTTTCTCATTGACATGTAAGGTGCCAAAGGCTGTGGAGAGCCCTTCGACAGTGAGAGGTGGCGAGCCAACCGATTGTGGTTCAGGAGACGGCTCGTCGTCGAAAGTAAATGGTTTGACAAGGAGGGGATGGGGTTGTGAAGATTGTTCAGCCTGTGCGATAGCGACTGCATCTTCTAGTGCTCGCATTCTTTCTTCCATTTTCAGTATCTTTTGCTGTAAGTGTTCCGTCGCTTGACTCAGATGTCTAGTACTCGCGCACTGTTTGAGCATGTAGAAAGAATGCATAGTTTGTGAAGTACTGACCGGCTATTGTCCCCAGGCGGGAGGACATCTTGATTGCCTCAGCCAATAACTTCGGAACAAGAGTATGAAGAGCAATCTTACCGTTAGGACATAGCACAGCACAACCTCTAGAGACACACGTGGAACATGGGACTGTGGAATAGAATAGATCAGTAGTGGTGTTCTATAGTTCATGAGGAGCAGCAAGGAGTTACTTTGGCGATCGCAGCGAACTTTGAGCCTAATGATACAGTGTCAAGTTGAATGGGGCCATGATTTACTGTTTGAACTCACCTTCTACATTCAGCACAAGCAATTTCTCCTCGATTGCGGCGAGCCTCCTTTGCGTTATTACCAGGTAGAGTGCGAGAATGGAAGGATGTACTGGACTCTGCGGTGGCTTGGGGGGATTTTCTCTTCGATCTTGTGGAGGAGGACATTTGGGTGGAGGTGGTGGGAAGGAGGAAGAAAGGGAACCTGCCTACCTATAATATTTGCGAATGGAGGATTCCTGTGAAGTTGGAAGTCAAAATGATATAATTTTGATAAGTCAATAAAATGAAGGTTGCTACACCTTTTCTGATGAATCAAAGCGTCGGCATGTCCAAAAAAGGAAGAATAGCGCTGGTCGTTACGATCGGCTAGAGTGATCTTCAACGATTGATCCGTGAAACGGAGATGGTTTCGAAAACTTAAATCGCTCGGTACCGCAGGATACCGCGGTATGTCGAGGCACATTGTGCCAGAAGATAATTGAACAATGCTGCATACAAATTTTTGTTATTGAGCAATAATAAAAACACCAATTGTAACCGTACACATACTCCTCCCTTCCCTCTACAATTCCTCTTCGGCTTTATCATCCTCCAATTTACTTTCCTCGGGGTTTGCAACCTCCGCAGCTTGCTTTTTCGCCGCAGCCTCTCGTGCTGCGGTTGTGATGTCCTCTCCGAACACTCGCATACTCAACGCACTGCAAAACAGGTATACATGATCAATTTCCAGTGCACCCGAGTTAGAATAGAACCAGAATCACCTCTTAGCTTTCTTCTCAATCATCAATGTCACGGAGGTACCTGACTTCCAGATAGGAAGTATCAATTCATGTGAAAGCCTGCAACAAAATGATATAATTCAATTGTCTGTACACCAAGTCTGTGTCGTTAGATACGCACCCCGCATTTCCGGCCTTTTCTGGCACAAATCGGACGATCTGGTTTCCAAGGGCTAGGTAGATGAGAGCACGTTAACGAGGAATTCAAGCATAAAGAGAACACACGCACGCTTAGATTCGATCGTCGATCGGAAAGGATCTGCAAAGCTGGATATAATAGGGTAGTAACCCTCCATCAAAATCCTCAGAGTTGCAATGTCTGTCTCAATAATCGACTCGGACTTGATATAGGGTAGGATGACAGGTAACCCTTCGCTGAGAACCCGGAATTGCACGTCACCGCCTTCGCGTTTCGCAGCCGAACCTTCTTGCTTGCTCATGACCTTGGTCCCCGCACTGACGAGGCGCATTCGTGTGTAATCATTGTTCAAGATGATATCTTTGACGATGTCGTTGGTCATGTACAGCGACCTCAAAGCGTCTCCTTCAGGGTTGCGAACGAGGATGTTCGAAACAGGGAATTCCGGTTTCAGATCGAGCCTGGAACTGTAACAAAAGCATGGTATAAGTCAGTGCACGGAATTTACAAGTACAACAGGAGGTGAATCGGTTTGTCGCCCGGTAGCATGAAAACAACAAACGAAATAAAACATCCTTTGCCTTTGCCCAATCAGACGTCTACTGCTCCGGAAGATATCCCCCCTCCAAAACCCAGCGTAAACATCCCTGGCGATCGCCAAAGTGAAAGACGCGATAATGCTTTCAACAATACCGCAGAGTCTCATTAGATCATCTCGTTCAAGACGACTTGACATTTTGTCGAAGGAAAGACCTTGGGAAAAGACACGGATAATATTCCTTTTCGGCATTGGGCTTTCCCCCCGAAGTCCAAATGAACGAAAATTGCGGAATTCACCGCAATATGTCCACTCTACCTCCTGATAACCTGTAGAGACTGTTATGAAAGGAATATTTCCCAGGCCTTTTTCGCCAGATTTTCCAAGAGAAAATCATCAAACCCAACCAGTGTAACACAATAACACAGGATTCTGCCCCTTTCAGGGTGGCATACGGAAAAATGAGAAGAACATTGCCATTCAGGTCCAGGCCGTATGGGTAGGGGAAAGGCATGTAGCGGTGGTGTTTGCACAGCTTGGTACTGTGTGCATCAACGCGAGCTCTACGAGGTTGGCTGACCTCAATCAGCCTACGGTTGACCGAAATTGACATAATTCTGCAATTTCTGCCCAATCTTTCGCCACGGCTCGTGGCGAGGATATCAATTGGACCGAGTATCGGTCGACACTCCGTATCTTGCCAACCCCTAGTAGACACCACGTGCTACGATTTCCAAGGGTGACTTTCTAGCATGAAACTTGCTCAAACAACCTGGACTAGTGACTATTACTGTAACACAATGAAACGCTCCCTTCATGCCACCTTGGGGGACATGCGGAGAACATTGCGAAGTCACCATTTCTTTCGTCACAATTACCTCATTGTGAGGGGACCAGAAACTGATTCACGTGATGAAGAAGAAGACGACGTACATGCAAGCTTTAATGTTTGGATCTTCAGGAGAAACGAACGTATACGGGTTCTCTTTGAAGTGAATATCTGCTCCTTTGGCCTTTTTGTCTTTACCAGACGAGCCAGATGCTTCAGGTTGTGGTGTGGCGCTTCCAGATTGGTCAATATTCATAGGCTCACCAGCGCCCTGGGCATCCCTGAAGTTGAGTCAGTGACTCGCGCTATTGATTACCACAATCTTCGCTACTTACGGGATACCTGCACCCTCTTCAGCGACAGGGTCCGGTGTTACATTCTCAGATAACTTGACTTTCTTTGTCTCTGAAGTCTCTAAACCATCGTCAGACTCAGCCAACCTCTTACCTTCCCTAAATGTGCAATAAGTAATTAACAATGTGGAATATATGAGATTCACTCACTGGATACCTTTTGGTTGAGACTGATCTGTGTCTGCGGGAGGTTCGGGGATTTTCTGCAGAATCGCGACGAAGAAACCACCAGTGTCCTGGAGGTGAGGATAGATTCTGAGGCTGTGAAATACATTCAGTTAGAAATGCGCCTGTTGTAATGCGCCCGCCAGGGGATTGAGCTATGTGTAGCGGCTGAAGAACATGTTGAGATGGTCTCGATACGTCAAGTCGAAACCTGAGCAAAGAGGTCTATCGAAACTCGATATATGCGTAGAGCATTTCGACATGACCTTGCGAACATAGCCCATTCCCTCTACTGGTAGACAGAACGAACGTACCAACGATTCAGATGCAACTGTTCGGCCTCTTCCGAGGAAGGAGGCCAATGGGACTGAACCATCTTAGCCTCTTCGCGCTTCTCCACAGGAAGTGATTGAATGAAATCATCGTAAGTTTCATGTTGAGTGAAGATGGATTTGTCGGCTGTGGGTACGGTAGGTTTCCACGTCGAAAGTCCAGGGCGATGCTTGAGGCCGGGAAGATGGTTCGACATGTCGAGTAATTCAAACCCTGAATATTGCGAAGCAGTAAGCATGTGTCATTGACCGAAGAGCATCAACAGAGCCAACTAGAACCATACCAGGAATTGACTGCAATGCAGCTGCTACAACAGCCTCGTTTTCGACGGGATTAATTGAACAAGTGGAATACACAACACGTCCACCTTTCTTCAGCATACGCATCGCACGCTGCAAGATTCTGAGCTGCAGACTGAATGCTCGGTAAGTTAGCTGGATGCAGTGAAAACAAAGATGGCACACGAACCCGTGTAGCCCATTACCGTCCATGGGCGACCATTTTTTCCATATCCCGGGGTTCTTTCTGATAGTTCCGTCCCCGCTGCAAGGGACATCACATAAGATTCTATCGAATAAAAGTTGATGTTGTTTCTTCGCGGCGACGCGTGGTTTGGTGTCTGAAGGGAAGACCACCTGCTCTGAAGGGATTTTGATGGCGGGGTAGATTGATGCATCATGATTTGTGACCATCAATGCAGGAGAAGGTAACCTAGCAGACTGGTGAATGAGAAGATGTGTACGTTTATGATCACTGTCATTGGCAATGAGCAATCCAGAAGGAATCGATGAAGCGGTAATTGTGTCCTGAGCATGAAGAGCTTCCAATAATTGTGCAGTCTGGCATTTCCAAATTATCATTGTTACCATCATCATCAAACGAGATATTTTGTCATACCTTAGACCCAGGGGCGGCACACATATCCATTACCTGTAATTGAATTCGTGGGTTAATGATTTAACCGAAGATGAAGATTGCACACGGACTCGGTGATGCGGCTCAACCTCGAGAAACAGTGGAGGAAGCATGCTCACTGCCTCCTGGCGTGATATGTTACCCTACATGTCAAAGTCAGCCTGAAGGCTTGCGATAGTCGCAACACAAAAACGTAACACATACAACTTCGGTTTCAAAAACTAAAAAAGAATGAAACTTTTTGAATTCTGGAGACTTTCGTAAAACCTTCTTGGCCACGTTGAAGTGCCATGCAAGGCCATCAGGATACCTACACAACAAGTGATGACGGGGGTTAAAGCGGGTAAACCGTTGCAGCACTTTGTTGCGCACCAGGCAATCTGGGTTGGGGGCGAGACGGTCTCTCCTTCGAATACAACACCCGCCAGATGAGGTACGTGAGTGTCCTTGATAGTATCATTCAGTAAACGCGCCGTTCTATACTTGAGGTCAATGCTTTCCACAAAAAAACTGGGGTGATCGGAATACGGACTGTCGACTTCCGGCTACGCGAAAGGTAGTGGGAAGAGGTTCTCTGAGGATGTTCATGAATTCATCCCATTCGTTCTCTGACAGGATATTTTGCGCATTGTAGTAACGTTCGAAGCGGTCGTTGTTCATATCGGTTTTTTCAACGACATCACTTCGCCACGTATCTTTTCGTTCTCTATCAGTTCCACGGCCGCGGCTGCGACGTCCTCCCTGAAAATACAAGGTCATATCATGCTCAGTATAAGACAACAAGTTCTTAAAACTGCAAGATACCTTGTTTTTTGCCATTTAGGTTAGTAAAGTTGCTGATCAAGATGCACTTGAAAATTGGTCGGGTCCCATCTAGATTCGGCACCTATACGGAGTTTGTAATCAGCCAATAGGATTACTGTAACAAATCGCGGAGCCGTAATCGGTGTTTAAAACGTGTGACGAAAGAGTTAATTTCTACCAATTTATTACTTTTTGCACCGATACCCTTGATTCCTCGTTGCATGAACATCTGGTTCATGAGGTAAATCTGACTCTGTTGGCTATCAATAGCAAGCTGCTGCGTTACTTCGAAACCATGAGAGTCCCCGATGGACCATTCCAAGAAGTTTCCAGGCCCTTGTCCTCAACCTCCATGGTTATCGCCATCCAAAGCATTGTATTCATCTCTCAGGACACCGCTACCCGATCCAGCTGGTTGATCACCGACACAGGAATAATTATGGAATAATGCGGTCTATGATGAGATGCATCTCTCGAATTTTAGGTATGATGTCTTGTGATTTGGGCAAGGGTGTCGCTCGAGTATCGGCTTCTACGGTTACTGTTCAGAATTCGAATGTGTCGAGTCTCCCAGGGCATCGCGATATCGTTCCGAGAAAACAAGATTGCAAGCTGAAGACATGGTATGTCATCCTCCGCATATAGTTGGACAATGAGCTCATCATACAATCTTTGCATAGTTCCATTCATAAGGCAAGATACGATCGGAGGTTGCGAACCACGGAGGAAACATATCATCAGAGGTTTCGATGTATACAGACCTCCCGTAACAATTCTAACAATCGGAGAACGTGTACTCTGACGCGTACATCGCGAAATCATTGGATGCCGCGATGACTTTCGGGCTACCACACTACCCGGTCACTATCACTATGTGAGTGTATATCACTTTCTCTTTTCATTATGATGGACGGAATGAGTCGTGACTTCCTTTCGGTGTCAGTTGGCAATTTTCCAGCGCGTACTTACAAGCGACCGAAAACGTGAACACTCTCACCCGATTTAGGATGTGACGATCTATCTTTTTCGCCACTTTCTTTTCACACTCAAAATCATTGTAGTTGAACGTTCGCCCCCTTGGTTGCATGAGATATCGCACAAATACTGCGCTGACTATCTTTTGAAATGCGTACGCAATGGTGCTGGTTGCAACCTCGGATGATTCTCCGAACGATTTCTCGACATCCTGCGCGTTCGAGTGTGGTCCCGTTCCCCGAATGTATACATACGCACACGCGTTGAACACGATGCGGGACTACCTGGACGATACCTAGCGCTCGTTCCAGTCAGCGTGCGGGGGATACATATACGCTCGCTAACTGTGTTGCATTTTCCTCAATCCACAGTACTCTAGCCACTCGACACCGTCTGTATTTCTCTATCACTTCCATCGACCTTACTTTTACTCTTTCAAAACACCGTGTACGATAATCACCATCATCTAGACTCAGTCATGAATATCCATTCACGCTCTTCCTCAACGAAATCGATGACGGAGGAGGCTAAACAGCGCATTCTCTCACACCTCCCCGCCGACGCCAAAGTCTTCGCCACTATCCCAGCTAAAGTTTATCATGCACCATTTGGTGGAAATGCTGAGAGTTGGACCTACTCAGGGCTACACGGAACTCTTGTCTTTGGTCGTGATCGCGTCACTCTTCACCCCGAAAAGAAGACCAGCAGCGGACCTGGCGGGATTATCGAACAACGATACTGGTTCCGCCTCCTTGATCTCAGTAATGGGAAAGGATTGGTTTGGATGCACCAAGTTCCTGATCGATTCGAGTATCGCGTAGACAAGCCGTTCTTCCATGTCTTCGAGGGAAAGGTGCGATAATGATTCAATAAGCTCTATAAATCAAACACGTTTTAATACTGCTACTCTTTCTCATAATAGACTAGGATGTTTGGCTTCCGCTTCGAAGAAGATATTGATGCGGCCAAGTTTTTGAAGAAAGTTACTACACATCTTCCTAAACCTGGTGGGTATTTTCTCATCGCTGTTAACTTCATACGATTCTTATTGATCAGATAATCATAGCACCTTCATCTCCATTTCCAAAACTCAAAAGATCGGATACAAGCACTTCATCTCTGAAGAAACGTATTCTTCCTTCCATGATATCGTCACCGAATCCAGAGACCTTCGTTCATCTCGCCCACGTCGGCTTCGATAGAAATGGTCGTATTGAAGTTTCTGATGACATCGAGCCAGGCTGGACCATGATGCTTGAAGAACTGAAGGGGTACGGCGTTAATGAGGCTACGGTCCCAAGTGATCGCGACTTCAGTAACAGCTTTCTTGCAGGCTTCAAAAGGCGAAGTTCGAAATCAACAAAGATTAAGGTTGGATCCCCTACTGTTGGTGAGTATCGTCTTCCATCATGGGCACGCGTGATCGATTCCTGATACCTCGTGCCACAGGCGCAGACCGCCAACATAGTAGAACTGTGCGCAGGAAGCCAGTAATCAACTTTGGATGATTCAATTCAATTCACTCGTCTTAGCCGAGATAGTGTCTTTTGACATAGCCCCAATGGGTACGGACTCTATATTGTTATTCGCATCGAATTCTGGATTTCATTTGTCTCCTCATGTATTGCTCATTTTGCATCGCTGTGCTATTTCGCTCGTTTTCACTGCTCTCGTCATGCAACATGCTTCCCATTGTATTTGTAATATCTTTCTTGTCTCTAGAGTCCATCGCGGTTGTATTCACTATTAGAGTACCTGTATTAATGTATCTACTTTACCATTACGTCTATGAAGTTAACGAGAGTGTTATTTTAAATTCTTCCAGAGAATCAAGGCTCAACTAACTGAGCATGATGACATTAGTCTCAGAATCGACTGAGATCACGACCAAAGATCCAGTTCATAAACCTATGAAATTTCCCATGAGCACCATCTCGGGAAAAGGAGAAGATATCATAGCACGAACTACTCACCAATACACAGGAACAAGAATCCTTGAAAACAATATGTAAGTAAAAGAAAATCCTAACACATGTCAAAACAGAAGACTCACTTATTCCGAATGCTAACCGTACGGGTAAAGTACGCAGAACGCCAAAGTAACCACGCAGTACGACCTGCACCGCTAGTATTGACATGTTCGACTTCAGTTGCATCGTATACCGCTTGCCAATCACCGAGATACGCAAGGCTTCC
This sequence comes from Abortiporus biennis, assembly GCA_022606235.1. Classification (NCBI taxonomy): domain Eukaryota; kingdom Fungi; phylum Basidiomycota; class Agaricomycetes; order Polyporales; family Podoscyphaceae; genus Abortiporus; species Abortiporus biennis. Next base: position 320,387 of record JABYQP010000004.1, on the reverse strand, counting down.
TGCGTTACGGAACTCGAACGGATTTAAGTGTTGTTGATCCTTACTCAGAGCATTCAACTTTTTCGTCATGTACTTCGCCTTCTGATATGCAACTTGAGCTGTAGCAGGTAGAGGGTGTTCTTTCATCATTGCAGCATCACCGATAGCAAAAACATCAGGGTTGGGAATTCCAGTCTCTTTTGAGATGACATTCAAATGATTACTTGTGATAAGACTGAAAAGACGAGAAGGTTGTTGAGTTGAAAATACAACATGAAGGCGGTGAGAAATTTTACAGCACCTGTGGTTTTTAGGGTTCTTCTCGACGTCTGTGATTGCTTGGACGAGGGGATTAGGTGCGAGGCCCGTACTCCAAACCAGCATTCCGAAGGGAACTTTTGACGTGAGTGAAAATTTAGTTGAGCTTGGTGTGCATGGTTACAACGACACTTACTTTCACCCTCTTCTTTCGTGAACAATTTTCCCTAAAAGAAATACAGTAAGTACAAGGCGCCGTGTTTCAAACAATATTCTGCCTTACCGCTTCTACCCGCTCGACATGGTGTTTGGTCAGCAACTGAATACCTTCTCTGTTGAACTTCTTTGTGGCAAAGCTGGAGATAGGAGACAATAATTCAGACATATTCAGCATCGAAGGTGAAAAGATCCCCTACTCTTGGAGTCCTCGATCAAAGCTACCGAGAATACTGGGAGCCACATCAAGCAACGTTATTCTGGCCAATTTTGCTAAGGTCGGGAAGTGTCTTTTTACATCTGTTCCGAGTAAATCATGAAGTTCTGCAGCAAACTCCACACCAGTGGGCCCTCCGCCAACAATACAGAAACGAAGCAGTCTTCGACGTTCGTCATCGGAGATGGTTGGCTGTGATGCTTGTTCGAAACCTGCCAATGATTGTGAGGTGAATGAAAGAGTGAGATTAAAGAGTATACACGTACATTCTAGAACACGAGCTCTGATGACCCGAGCATCTTTGATATCTTTGAGGAAATGTGCATGTTCCTTGACACCTGGAACATTAAACGCTATCGAGACAGATGAAATTAGCCGGAAACATTTCAGCAATTCATCCTCGCCTTACTCTGTGAATATGCTCCGACCGCAATTACCAGCTTATCGTAGTGGAGATTAAACGGTTTATTGTGGACTCGGGTCTCAAGCTCGTTGGCAATATTTTCTTTGGTGACCAAATCAGTTCCTAGAGGTGCTGGTGGAGTCGCTGGCATCTGCGAGAATCGTCAAAGTCCATCCATGCGGTATCCTTCTAATTTTCGAAGCTTACGCATCGCAATGTCTTCGCCTTGAAGTCTTGGATAGCAAAGCATGATAAGTTCGGATTTAATACAATGATGATCAAAGAATCTTCACCTATAGAATCGCACCACGCTTGATATGCAGTCTAGATACATGAGTTTGGTACCTTAAGGCATGAGTAGTAACTGTGTAACAACTTACAACTTGTGGGCAATACCGTCTCACCTAAATAAAAGTACAGAAAGTTTTGGAATGAGTGAATCTCCCTCAAATTTTGTTCCTCGAACTTACAGGTTCGATGGCAGAGCGAAATTCCAGTGTACCTACTGCACAACTTGCAAGTAAAGGAGTGAAGTTGAAATAATTGTTAGGGGAGACCACGGTAACATCTAAATGAAATTGAAATTGAGTTTGATATTCATCATTCCTTCGTTATAATGAATCCTACCGTAAGCTTTCTTATCGACACCACGCAATACCTCATATCCTCCCCATCCAGAACCTAAGATTACCAGACGTTGTCTTGCGCGAGGTGCGCTGATACTGAAAGCACGAGTAGAGACGAGCCCCTGTTGCAAGCGGGCGCGCTTTCCGAGGTAACTTGATCCTCTGGTGGTAAGAGACATGGTCAGTGATTAATGCCTCAAAGTAGAATGGTCAATTGTGTGGACAGATATGTTGCCCGGAGTCTTATAACGTTGTCCCGCGGAAGACAAGCCTTGGAGATGCTGGAGAAAAGTTGCTTCGATGACACAATAGCCGACAATAGCCTCTCCGGGTCATATCGGGGTAGGAAACCTGCGGCTTCACCGAGAGCCACCGTCAATGTCTGCCATGTTTACCAAGTATTCGCTCGACCGGAACTCTGAACTTCAAAGTCATGAATCGGTGCCGTTTTGAAGCAACGAATCCGAATGCGATACAAAATTAGCAACCAGGTGCGCATCCAAATTAGGAAGGTGTATAAGAACGCGAAAGGGAACATACCGGGAAAGCTATAATTCCCAGCAAATAGCAAGCAGTGTATTTCTGTCCAAACTGCGGGAGAAGAAAGCAAGTTTGTCATAACCAACTACCTGAGCCCACCTCCGTCCGTACGACGACGAGCAAGCCTCGTATTTCCGGTACAACACTTCTAACACTTCTATGACTCAAAGATAGTCAATCGCGGGTCTCAAGGAAGGCCGCAAGAAGACAGTTAGATAGCTACAACAGCATCCAATAACAATTCGCACTATGAAGAATGTTGAGCATGAATGATCGCACGGAACATAGATATCATCACGTACCACCAGTAAGAATTTGAACAATGAGTTACCGACTTTTAGATTGGACAAAGCCCACCACAGCGAATGAAATCAGCAGCATTATTGTCGGGTGGTGTCTCATAATGAGTATTACAGCAATTTTGACTTCTTCGCTGCTCAACCTATTGGACCAAGACCGAGCTTCCTGATCTCGGTGAGTACCGAAGCATGCCTTCAGGCAAGAGGGCTGGTAAATCTCCGATATATCCTTGAACCTCCAGTAATACACTGCTTTGCAACTCCGATAACGCCTCTTTGGCGTGTTCACGGAGGCGATGTAAGCATTGCACCTTTTCCCAGGAGTGGTGTGTATCGGTAGAGAAGATGATCTCAACCTTCTTCATCGGTTCAACTCGTGAGCTCAAGGCTCTGGTCAATTTAGGCCAATCCAAACTCTGCACATGTGAACACAGAGATCGCGGATTTCCGATCATGTCAATCCATAAAGTGCAGATTTCCACCGTAATAGGTAAGAGTGTGATGATTTCCACAAAGGATGAAAAAGTGAATTGACTCATGAAAGGCAACTTTTCCATCACCATTCCACGCAACGACATGGTCCTGAGTTGTTTGCAGTCAGATAATCGCAAGGTAGGCCACGAATCGAACGGTCCTGAAAATTGTTCAGGGTCAATTTCAGCACGATATTATGTCAACGACTAACCGCCAGAATGTTTGACAATGTCCACAAGGAGAGGTGTGATAACAAAGTGGCAGAAGACTATGTTATCGGCGGTAGTTAACAAGTCTGCGGTCAATTGAAGATCCTGCAATTTGTGGAATGACACGGATGCTTCATGGAGGGATGATAAGTCCGTTCTGAGGACTATGCTGAGGAACCGTCCGGCACAGGCTATTTCGGATATCTTCAGATTCTTACTGACGCGTCCGTTGTTCAGCTCTTTGCCAAGATTCGCCCAAGAAACAGTATCAGGATCAACAAACATGAGGTCAAGGCGTTCGATTGAGGAGAAAAAGCCTAGTAGATCGAGCAGTGCATCCAGCTTCAAAATAGCATGGGGTTGTCCAACAAAATGCAACTCTTTGAGGTGAAACCTGGGGGAAGTGTGGATTGGGAGCAAGCTTTTACCGACAAAATCCACGCTGAGGAGTTTTACTGTGTGCAGACGTGGACACAAGGAGAGAAATGCTGCTATGATCGATGGTGCAACAAGTGCCCTCCTCAGGAGAGTGGATGATCTCCCCGGACGCAAGCGCAATGATTGGACGTGGGCACATATATCAGGATGCTTCTGCAAAAATGGCAACAGGATGGAAAGAGTATAATCATCGTCGCGGAGAGGAGAGACACAGTTGACAGTAAGGTTGCCGAATATGTAGGATCGGCTCGGCCAGAGCCAAGCTTTCGCGACGATGGAGCAAGCGCAGAGTGTAGGCAGATCATCGTCAAGGTTGTCAAGGATGGGATACAGCAATTCCTGAGGGATTTTTGGAGATGTCATGTTGAACTCGGGATGTGAAAAAGTCACTAAGCACTCAAAAATGTTGAGTTTATTGTCATTGAACTCACTACAATCAATGAGTACAGCCTTGAATGTAAGAGCCTACCAAGAAACAGGAATCAGGATATCTAGGCAATTAGGTAGTTGTTACAGTCAGGTTCAGTAACTTGATAGTGGTAAGAAGCAACTTGAAGTGGCACAGCGAAAGGCGCCTCGAGGCTCGTACATCATTGGAATCTCAAGATATCTCTTGATTCAACTTCCACGACCGCAGACCTGATAACTTACAGATATGTCAGAAACTCCACGCTCATCACCTTCGAAGACAAAAACAAAGGAGAAAGATAAAGAAAGAAAACAACAGTCGTCTCAGAAATCTCAAACAGAACGTTTGAAGACAGTGGTTAGACGTCTCCCACCAAATCTACCCGAGAACATATTTTGGCAGAGTGTTGCAACTTGGGTCACGGACGACACGGTGTCTTGGAAGGTTTATTATCAAGGAAAGTTTAGGAAGAGGTAAGCATTTACCTTCCTCGTTCGAAGGGCGAAACCGAATGTCTGCAGGTTGAACAAGGAGAACATTTCGTCTCGTGCATATATTGCATTCAAGCAAGAAGACCAGTTAACTAAGTTTAGTCGAGAGTATGATGGGCATTTATTCAGGGACAAGGCAGGTATGTAAATATACTCCCAGTAACAACTAGGTGGCTACATGCTCAGATTGGCCAAATGATCAGGCAATGAATCCATCGCAGTAGTCGAGTTTGCGCCTTATCAGAAGGTTCCTAGCGACAAGAAGAAGATCGACAATCGAATGGGGACCATAGAGAAAGGTACGTTTACTGGCCTTCATACCTTCCTGATCCTCACTCTCACCATGTTTCACGGTGAATAGATGAAGACTATATATCTTTTCTTGAGTCTTTGAAGGAACCTACCACCAAACCTTTCGATGCAGACACATTGGAGACTCTCAGTAAGGTCCTTTCTTTTGTCGTAACTAGTGTTTCTCACGTTACTGCACAGTACAAGCAGCGCAACCTCCTCCGCATCCAACCACGACTCCCTTGCTGGAAGCATTGAAGGCGGAGAAATCTGCTCAGAAAGATAGAGAAGCCATCATCCGAAATCACGCGCATTACAAGGACCACGCGAATGTTGCTGCCGTAGCAGCTCTCGCTGGCTCGTCCAAGAAGGAAGAAGGGAAGAGGAAAGCATCAACCTCAGCACCTTCTCAGAAGGGAGCAGAAACATCCAAGAAGAGTTCTAAGAAAGCCGCTAAGGCTGCCGCTCAACAAGAGAGCTCTACTGCACCGCAATCGAAGAACACTCAACACCCCAAGGCTGCACCCCAACCGAAACAAGTACAGCAGCGTAATCGTCAGGCATCGAATGCCGCTCCGGTTCCTACACCTGCAGAAACATCCTCAAAGACATCTGATACCAGTGCTGCGCCTGCTGCCACCACAGGCGGAGCTCAAGCATCAAATGCTCCAAGACGACCTCGTCCTGTTCTTGGACTCGGTTCTCGTCAGTTCGAAGCTGCTCTCAGTGGTGCAGGGGTGTCTCTTGGAGAACGCAAATCTAAGAAAGAGCGAGAGAAAGAGAAAGCTAGTGGATCCTCTGCAACGGAAACCGGTAAACCTGCTAAGGAATCAGCAACTGCTCCGCCTACAATCCTGCAGCGTGATAATGCCTCACAGCCTCCTACCATTCTCGCTCGACTCCTCGCTTCCGAAAGTACAGCAGGCTCGTCTGCACCTCGCGAAGAAGGGACTGGTGGTGGTGGTGGTGGTGGTGGAAGGGGCCGAGGTAGAGGTAGAGGACGCGGAAGGGGTGGTTCCAGAGGATCATAATCATTGACCCTAGATCTGAGGCAACGTCGTTTCCTTGAGCTATCTGCAACACCACTACACCATCCCAGCATGTCTATACTGCAGAAAGTCGATCGAGGGTTGAGGCCATCCCTCGTTCTTCATCCACTAGTCCAATTCGGAGGTCCTGATCTCCGATTATTCGCTGGTTTGCATGGTTTACAAGCATCAACGATGCGTGAATCTCTGACACCAGCAGGTATCATTGATGCATCGTTTCAAATTGTTCTGCAGGATTTTCCCCCCTTTTACGTAGGGTTCACCTCTCCATTTTCTTCGCAAACAACCAGAACCAGAACTCCATTGAAGAATTAGTCCGGATCCGTGTTTTACATAAATCCGGTTCAGTTCTGTAGACACTTTACTGCATGTACAAGCCCATCCAGACATATGATTATGTACGATATGAGGACTATTATATTCAAGAACGTTCAAAAATCCTAACTTACATGGTATGTGATTGTGAGAGTGTCTTCCCGTCAATCCCATCACGGAAGATGCCGAGGTGAAAAAGGATTGCTATAAAATCACTTTTTTCACCGATGATTTTTTGTCCTTCTTCTCTTCCTCCTTGCTTATTCCTCGAGTTCGCAAATTCGACTTGAACGTCCTAGGTTCCAACGAGCACGCATACTCCATTGCACGGTACACCTTCGCAGCATTGAACCTTATGTCACTGGTAAGTTTTTTCCTCCATTTTTTAACAACTCCATTGTCCCCGTACACCATCTATGATGAATACAAAATCACATATCAAGCTCAACAGTCTTATGGAGAATCCTCCATATGCTGATCACATTCTGCAATACTGAATCTACCTCTTGCTCTTCGTTCAAATTTGCTCGAAATTGACACGAAAAATTTGAAACTGACATCCTTTCTCTCATAGGTCTATGATAGAATCGTCTAGTATTCAGATTTATACTATGTTATGTAAAATTTATTGTGTTATGGAATTGTTGTATGTACACGGACCTTCAATATATCTCTATTTTCATGAATCACCGGTTCCCTCCTTGCGATTATCCCATACATACGTGTTCAGCGTCCAACAATATTAATCTGACAAGCTTGAGCATCACAATAGTCTGTGCACATTTATGAGAAAACTGGTGGTCATTACAGGGGTCCGTATTATACAACGAAGCCACATATCACAAAGTCCAGGAGAAGATACTGTGAATACAAGATAGACAAGGGAAACTATAGAGCAGTTCCACGCTCGAAACTTGCTCTGATCTCTGTAGTGTACTTGTCGTAGTATCGTGCAATCTAGGAAAAATTTATGGTCAACACTAGGGTAGAGGTTGCAACATAGGCAAGAGCGCGCACCTTCTTGTTGAATACGCGATTTCGCTCGTTGATATATGTGATATCACCCTCTTCTTCATTGAGACGCTTCCTCGAGAACTTGCTCTTCTTGTCAATGCTAAAGCATAAGATTGTGAGTACGTTGATAGAGGACATATGAAGTGAAAATTGTACTCTTTGTTGATTTTCCCAACCACTCGGTCGATGGCATCCTCAGTGGGCTTGTTATCGGCATAGAGCAAGGAATTCGCATCTCGGTAGAGACTCTCAGCGGCAAGTTGTTGCTCTTGCGAAACGACCTATGCGCCAGGAGAGGGGTTAACATCAGCCCAAACAAGAATGTGATCAGTCTTACCTGTTGTGTTGAAGGACCTGCAAGCGGGTTGAAACTGGTAATCGCTGATGAGCCGGCCTTGGATAATGAGCCAGGAGCCAAGCCAAGTGCCAATTCTTTCTGTTTGTTGTAAGTTGCCAGGTCTGGTTTAATGTGATCCAAGTCCTTCTTGTAACGCCTCCTAGCAGCATCCGCATCATCTGTACAGAGAGACATGAATTAGCAAACCTTCACTCGACGATTAAGTAACAAATGATTGAGCAAGTCGAGGACTGGACTCACTGTTAAACTCAAAGTCTGCCCTCCTAGCTTTCCGAGCTTTCTTCTTCTCCCATTCATCATTCTCCTCAACGGTCCATTCCCAATTCTTCTGTCGTTCAACATCCTCCCCTCGTTCCTCCGCATCCGCTTTCTGTCGCATAATCTCAGCGAGTTTCCGTTGTCTCTCTAGTCGGGCAGCATCCCTAGCCGTGACTTTTGCTTTTGTGCTTTCCTCTATAACTGATTGACGGTTGGCAATGGCAGACGAACGCTACACAAGAGGGAAATCTGAGTTTCATCTTCAGTTGACTATAGAATCGTAACTTACCATTCGTTTGCGTAATTCTTCCATCTTCTTCTTCCTTGCCTCCAATGATACAGTGGTTTCCTTTCCTTCCTCATTCTGATTTGTCTCTTCGTCTACATCCTCAGTGTCGGTCATGTTCTCTACAAACTCCTCTGCAGCTTCTGCAACTTTTTGAATGATGCTTGAGCTTGAAGCATTGTCAGACATTGTGATAGAAACAGTGAACTGAATGGTGGTGGCAGTGGGTATGAGTGGATGCTTCAAGCAAACTTGAAATTCGAATGAGCCGGTACGGTTGTTACGTAAGATATTCATGATGCACGTGAGTGTGACGCCAATGAAGGCTACTCGTCACATGTCACGCATCCAGCTTGGTTTAACTTCAAAGTTGAAGAATGGGAGCCAACTTCACGATGCAGAGGCAACTTGTCCACCTTTCATCTGCCTACAGATCACACTTGGTAGCAGTACCTCGTGTCATGAAAACCGCTGCTTCGTACAGATCCCAAGTGACGAAAAGCCTCTCTTTACTACCCAGACATCACTTCCCCCGGCCATGCGGTAGTGAGTCTTATGTATTTCTGCTATGCACACTATCGGAATAACAGAAAAAAAGTTCCATGGATTTCAGTTAGATCAAATCACTCTTGGAATCTGGAAGAGTATAGATCTCAGCCACTTCCAAATCTTCCTCCCAGACCTGAATACCCTTGTCCGCATCTCACCGACATACAAGTGAAGGAGCTATTATACCCACTCTATTCAAGAGGATGGGGAGTTTTATTTGATTTGTATGCTGAAAACGGCGCAAATCTTGTCTTAACTTTGCGACGAGCATATACATTCAGGAATTACGCCACCCTCGCCGATTTCGTCAACGAGACTACAAAAATTGTTCGAAAAGAAAAGGTCGGAACATATCTATCACATGTGCATCTTCAATAATTCTTACCTCTCATTCTCGGAACAATAGCATCATCCCGTTATAACGATGTACTTCAAAGAGGTTGTGATAACCACTCATACTCATACCGCAACCATCCCTGGTTTCTGTGACCCAGACCCCAAGTCTCCAAATCATAAGTATCCCGGCATCACCGAGCTCGATGTTCGTCTTGCTCTGAAATTGGAGGAATTATATCAACTTGGATACGTCAATATGAATCTTTCGGGAAAGCCTTTGGAACCATCGCATCGTTTACTCCACCGTAATATCCATCCAGAGTCCTTGCAAGCAATTATTGCTCAACATCATCAATCGAGTAAGCTCGATTTATGATTCTTCTGCATTCATTCTGGAGATGAAGGTAAGCTATTTCTAATTCCTTTAACAAGTTTTTGACTAAAAACTTCCAAAGGCGGTCCATGTCATAGTGTGCTTGTATAGATTCGCTTTCTGTGAACGGTGCACAGTATTAGACTACGGATGTTTAGCGCATGATCTATAATATACGCGCGTTTTGCAGTTCTAGCAGCAGCAGAAAATTCAAAGAAGTGCATTTGTTTCTGCATTCATTCATTTTCTAGAATATCGATGTTTGTTCTCAGTTGACGTTGAGTAGCCACGAGGCTCTTACGACCCGTCGGGATGATTGCCACGTGTCGATTTTAGCGTCAACTCCGACGCCCACTGCAACTTGATGCAACTTGAATTGCTCAAGTTCTCGCTAGTTTACTCTACTCTTTGAGTTGCGATACATGATGCTATCTTTTTTATACAATTGGTGAGCATGTTTTGGTTCGGTCATCAGTGAGCATAACGCCGTCTATCTGTATCGATATCTCAAGCGGCATCTACTTCAATCTATTGTCAGATCAAAATCCTTCGGATAGAGACCTTCAAAACGTTTGGATGATAAAAGACAAACTCCCCTTATTATTCGCCAACTAACCATGTCAACCATCTTGGCTCTTATTTAATCTAACATGTCACCGCCGAGGTGATGGTTGGCACCACAAGAAACGAACAAACGGCCGAGCTCGATCACAGTGGCCTTTTTCAAACGCACAACCCCACTTGTGCACAACGATATCAAGTGAGCGTTATCTCATCTCACTGTTTATGGTAACTTTAACTGAAAAGGCAGCAGGTACGAACATAATGGGAGATGAGCATTAACTGCAATTGCGTTATCACCTCGTCCTTGGTGTTAATGCACACCCTGAGCGCGTCTCCAGTACAAAACGAGGTTCGAGATGCAACCACCCCAAGCGAATATTGCATTTCAGCTCAACACGGGTTGCGCTCGTCCTTCGGCAGATTGGAGGACCCTTTCAGATATAACACCCATGCCTCTTCCCCTTCCCTTCATCGAACCCCCCCCCCCCGCTTCCCCTTGCAGAATTCCTCTTCCGGTGGACTCTAAGCAGTTGTTAGCGAAAGACCACCGGAATGTCGAATCTGGCTATTCTTCAACAATGTCCCTCAGCTTGGACCAACCAGACAGGCTTTCTTTACAACTGCACCAAATATGCACCGGACTTTCTTATTACCCCAGGAGGAATCATAAATATTACAACATATCCACCAGATACGCTCTGTATCGACTCAGGCGGAGCAGTGGGCATTGCCACCGACGACTATCTCAACGGCGATTTCATTCCGACCAATAATCCATGTTTTGGGGGAGACTGTTGTTCTAACGCGCCTGTTACCCCTGCGATGATTGATTATTTGAACATAACCAACACAAAGTCGTATTTTCAAGCATATTGTGTCAATCCCGCTTCGGATGATGACTGCCCCTACGGATATTGTCCAAACCCGGATGTTGCAGGTACGTCCGTTCACGTCTAATCGCGGGGGTTGTTCTCTCTAACTTTGGTCTCGTCAGGCGTACTCGTTCGTTTGTCACGTAAGGTTCTCATTGATCAAGATTGGTCGAAATACTTACTAAATAACCTGCAGAATACGTGACTTCTCTATGCCTTTGTAAGTGTCCATGTATCATCAGCTATATACTACCATAACGAATGCGACTTTGATTCCCACAGCCGTGCTGCTTTTCTACTCTCCAGAGGATGCTCAAACCGCTTTTTGGGCACAGATGATAACCGTTTACTCCATGATAGCTGGTGTGGGGATATCCATAATTCGATCGGACATAACTCGCTTCCATTCCGTTGTCGCAGTAGTTATGATAGGTTCCCCGCTGAACTTCTACCTCATAGTCTACGCGGTTATTTCCTTCTGGTATTCGAAGCATAGACTTGTTGTGCTATTCGGACCAGGGCGAATTATCAACAGAGTCTTCGTAATTGTCGCTGGCGCATTATGGATCACTCTACTTGCCATAACGTTCTCAGATGGGTACAAGAAAAATTTTAAACAAATCTCTTGCGACGATGGCAACCTCACAGGGGCCATCTCCAGATTGGCCTATGTTTTCCCGTTCTTCGTCATACCAGTACTCAGTGCTGGTGTAGACGTCGCCTTCTTACTCCCAATCTGCCTTACAATAATAGGTTGGATCGTGGCCATCGTTTTGCAACGGAAGTACATTTGGCGACAGGGCGAACGCTGGTCACCACATTTCGGGCGGATATGGTGAGTTTTATACTGGCTAGTCCTTGCCGAGGCGTCTGAACTCATCCATGCTTCATGGCAATCAGGTCGATAACTGGACGAGAATACTCGTTCATTCATTTCATGCTCATTGGTGTCATACCCACTGCTTATTGGATTACAGTCATCGAGCTTGCCTGTGTCTACTCATCTGATGATGCTGAGGTTCCAGCAAGCTATGGACAGGCGAGTCATATTCCGCATTCCGTGCGCTGCATGTATACTGACTAGATCGTCCAGATCCTCGCTCTTTTCGTCGCACTCCCACCCTTGGTTTCAGTTTCGATGTTGACACCCAGATGTATCCAGTGGTTCTTGGGGCTTGCATGGGTGAAGTTCCTACGTCGGTCGGTGACCGGTCGAAGAGAGCTCGAACAACTTCCGACTACGAGTAATCTGCCATCTCCGCAGCTTTCTGTGGATGCAGAAGGGATGACGTTGTCATCTGCGACGTGGGGAGATAAAGGCAGAAAAGAGATGGCGACAGATGAAAAAGTACAGTTCTTGTCTGGGATCGACAAGTGAGATGATCCTGACTCTATTCTGTATTCATTTCCAGGTGAAGCCTTTTACGATAATTGATATCAGCCATAATTGAGAGTGGCAGAATTGTTTTGCATTGACAGTCAATGGACACGTCCTGTTGTGATCAATCGCGTATGTCTGTTTCTTGATTACATAAAATGTCCGAATCTCCTCGGTACCGCAAAATGCCGTGTTCGAGCTGTGCTGTCTATATTGTGCAACTCCGTGAAAATTAATTGGACGTTAAGCGTGACGGAAATCCTCAAATTGCTCAAAATCCAAAGTGTTTATTTTGAAGATTAAAAACATGTTGCTCTGGTACTCAATTGAAGGAACTCACAAATCCTAGGATCTGGGCGTCGGCTGGTTGTCAAGTCATCCAGAATTGGCAATTGTTGAATAAATCAAGCGGGAATCAGCGAATCGAACTCCGACAAACGCCGGTCCCTATAACCCAAGGGACGCGAAATGTTTCGTTCTCAACTTTTAACGTTCCAGTTTTTCACCGTCGCCTTCGTCTTTCCCGACACTCTCAACACTCCCCTCGTCGCTCTTCAGCGCACCTTCCACTCTCTCCACCCACACATTCTTTTCCCAACTAGAAAATCTTAATTCACAATGTTCGCCGGCGCACTCCTCGCTCTCGCTGCCATCGCATCTTCCGCACAAGCTGCGCTTTTCGTATGTTTCCAACATCGACCATTCGTCGAATCATATCTCATTTCTTTCTCTCTAGACCACTGCTCCAGTTGGCTCTACTAGCTGGGCGGCGGGTCAGCCCCAAACCATCACCTGGCAAGATGATGGCTCTGCCCCCACTCTCCAGCAATTCGGTGCTGCTAAGGTCACTATCGGAGTTGGCAACACTATCTCTCAAGTATGTCCCCCTTCCGTTCTTCTATGGTTCTTCATTAATATCATCCTTTTAGACTCAACTCCAACTCATCACCGCTAGCGTTGATGTTTCCACCACAGCTGCTATCACCTTCACCCCCGATCCCTCAGTTGGTCCCAATGGCAACTTCTAGTACGCCTCTGAGTCTTCTCTTCTCTCGATACAAACCTGACTATCTTCCAGCTTCGTTCGATTTGAGTCCATCAATCTCAAGGATGCTACGACTCCCCAGTATCCTGCTCTCGCTTTCAGCGCTAAGTTTGCGTACGTTATCCCTCATCTTCATCGGTTGCAATGATCCTGATTTCTTTTTGTCAGATTGACTGGGATGACTGGTACCTTCAACTCAACCGTTCAGGCTCAAGCTGATGGATCATCCTCGGCCGCTGCTACCACCTCTGCTTCTGCGGCCAACAATGCTGTGGCTACTACTTCCGCCACACCTACTGCTGGTCAAGCTGCTGTCTCCAAGGCCGCCACCACAGGTACTTCTTCCCATGCTACCTCCGCCTCAGCCACTCCCACTGGTGCCAAGAGTGGTGCCACCGCTGTTACCTTCAATGGATTCGCTGCTGCTCTTAGCGGTGTTGCCGCAGTTGTTGTTGGTGCCATTGCTCTCTAAGGACATTACTTGAATCATCTCCCATTACTTTTGTCTCTGTCTTCCGTCACATCTAGTTCAATTCATTGGGTTACATTCATCTGGTCTGAGTGTTTCTTGTCTATCTCTCTTCTTTGTGGTTATCTGGTTGTCAGTCTTGAACTTGGTTCGAGTTCGTGATTCACCCGACCCGAAGTCCTTTCAGCTCACATGAGTAGTATAGCTCTGCTCTATAGATCATCATCTACGGTACTCATGATCGACACGACCTGCGATGTACGCCGATTGGCCTTAGCTTACATTCTTTAATTCACGGATTCCACCATGAATGTCCCAATAATCTGGCTCGAACATAATGTCGACAAGATAAGAATACTGAGCACGCATCTAAGTATAGCTATCGAGACGGATATACCGCAAGCTTATTTCACTTAATTTGTCCCTGAGGTACAAATTGAAGGTTCTAATTTTATGGTCGTAGTTTCGAAGCGAGAAAGACATGAATTCCTATCCAGTCATATATATAGCACATAAATTTACATTTAACCAATATTACAGTAGAGTACAAGAACAAGGAATGGTTGAAGGCCTCCACGCTCTATTCGCCTTCCCTTAGCTGTTCGATAAGCACCTTGCATTGTCCTTCGGACAAGTCTTCGAAGACAAGATCCACTGATTCGTAGTCCTTATGTATCATTTAACCACATATAGAGTGCACCAATCCGGCTCCTGTATCGATAACGACCGATCGCAAAGTCGGTACTGCGGGGATCATATCTGAAAAGAACTGTCTTATGTTCAAACTTGTGAGCCATTTCGTGACCCCAGAATCGTCACGAGTATGCTGTGCTTTCAACCCATACAGTTCGTTCATTTGATACAAGTATTCATCGTCGGCTTCGTCACCGTAGCGTTGGCAGATATGACAGTTGTTCCCGGTCCTAGTGATTGAAACTCTGAGATATGTCAACGAGGCGGGACGAAGAGAGTTAATGAATTTCTTCTGAAAGACACAATGATAAGATCAGCGTTTCGTATGACTGACTCGGTCAACAAAAGTGAAGACTTGAACTTACAAATACTCTGCGATCTGTTGGGGTGACATATCCTGAGCGGAAATCTAACGACACATGAAGTCCTGTTAGACCCTCGTAACTAAACAGCTCTTCTGATGCTTTTAGAATGAACACATTCTGAGGATCGGTGATTCCGATAGTCAAGTTCTTAGGACGCATTTCATCCAATAACTCACGACACAAACCGACATTGGTCGAATCCAAAGAATGTGCGTATACTCTTTCAACCTGGCCGGACAAACCGAACTGGTACATAGCAGTAATATCACCATGCAAGGATTCGATGGTCCAGTGGTCGTGAAGTGATTGTAAACCCATGAGATTGTTGTGACGAATAATCTTCGACTCGAACATGGTTCCGGGTTGGCTATTGAAACAGGAAAAGTTAGAAACATTTGGGAATGTCTTGACAATGACCTTGGAATGGGGAATCTTGCAATCTCTGAGGGTCAGTCGCCGTACGCTATTGAACTTGCGAGACGATGAACGCGAGAATTCACCGCCTGTGACCGCCACAGATTCGAGTGTCGAGGAGAAACTGTCAAGATAATGAAGCGGATGAGTGTCGATAGGATTAAACAGAGAGTCAGTGAAGGAGAGAGAAATCGATTTCAAAGGAGCACTGAGTCCCTTGAGCATTTCGGCGGTATTATGATTCATAAAATGGATATCCAATTGTTGAAGACTCTCGAATGATGACTTGTTAGGAAGAAAGTCCACACGATAAACCCAACTCGAGGCGGAAGATTCTATAAATTGTAGATTATCCAGTTTCTTGGAATGTTGGAAGACGAGATCTATCACACGCCGAAGGAGGGGACGCATCTCTGAAGAGAAGGTCGAGTGGATAGATAACCTGAAGTCTTTGATATGGATGAACCGCGACACGTCTGCTAGCATGTATTGACAGAATAGATCAAGTTTGGCGGCCAGTTGATCATCGTGGAGTTCTCGAATTCCGTCGAGTACCAAAGTGATTGGAAAGCCGAGTAAGAGTGGAAGACCAGCTCGGTAAAACACCTTACAGGTCTTCATGAATGCAAGAAGGTCCGGCCTACGAGATATGGTGTGCAAGAGTATCCATAAGATATCGAAGTTGACATTGACTTTCCTGTAGAAAGTGGGTATCAGCAATTCTTATGAAACTTCGGGAATAAACAATTGACATACGTCGTATGCTTTGTACGAGTAATCACATCCATCATCAACCTGCTATGATTTGGGGAACGACGACGATTGTTGACTTTGGCCTATCCAACTGTTGAGAGTCAAGGATGGCCGATGCATATGGAGGATAAAATATAGAGGGAGTGCGGCGTATTTAAATCCCCTGGAAGATTAAAGCACTCGCTGCATCATTGTCTTCTAGTCTCATTGTCCGTTGCCCATGGGGTACGGATGCTCCGTGTGGCGTAGAACCCTAAAATGTTCTCCTAACCGTGAAAGTAATATGGCAGGTTCAAAGAACAATGAAAAAGTGACGATTAAATTAATGTGATCATTTCAAAATCATGAGATGAGGATGATCATAACTTCTGGGGTAGATAAACCGTTAGTTTCCACTTCAACCTCTACGTCTATATTCTCTAGCGCAAACCCTGAGGAATATTATTAGGTTTGAGGCAGTGGATGGAGTTGAATAAGACGGTCACCGGCAGGCTGAGTCCTGTCGTTTTTACCCATGAGGCTACTGAACGCTCAGCGCTCAGCGCTCAAGACGCCACTGAGCGAACGCCGAAGTGATCTGTGAAACGAACGCTCGGATAAGGTTGATAATTGCAATGTTCCAACTATGATGCATGATGCATGATGAGAAGATCCTCACAGCTCGCTATATCCGCTTCCGATATCGACATTGGAGCAGAATGATGAAGTCGTTTACGGCGTGTAATTGATCTTGTGAAACTAGCCACAAGACGGAAAAACGTCTGACAATGAAATACATAACCATATTAAATTCTTCTAAGTCCCAAGAAAAAAAACCAAGACAGTACTCAACAACAAATAATTTACTGTTTTGAACTAATAATAATAATGGCAGTCGCATTCCCGAACCTTCTCTACTAACTCCATGCATTGTTTCTTCGTCAAAACTTCAACCAATTGTGGTGAAGCATCCCTTGATATTTTCCATCCATGAATAGAGGGAGGGATTCCCATTCCCATGTCAAGCACAAAGGATTCTAGCGTTGACACTGCTTTGATGAGTCTCTGAACGAAGTCCTGAGTATCGAGCTTCAGTAGCCATTCACCAACTGGGCTGGGCGGATAGTGGTGGCTCGAAGCCATCAACTCATTCGATTCCTCTGCTTGAGCACAAGTATGCAGTCCAAGATTTTTATGTTGGCAAATATGACACATTTGCATGCCAGAGGAAATCGTGATCCTTAGATGACTGAGGGAAGTAGCATGTTTTAGGCTGTTGATGAGATTTTCCTGCGAATGGTGTTGTCAGACTTCAATGACACTTATAAAAAGTACTAAACAAAAATTGAACTTACAAATAGTTCATGTGGGGATGCAGAGGGAACAAATTCCCGTGTGAAAACGAGCGAGACATGAAGTTCTGTTAATCCTCCATAGCCAAATATATCTCTTTCCGCAGCGAAGATAGCTTGAGGATTGTCCATTCCAATAGCCAACTTGCTTGGGCGTGTCTTTACGAGCAATTCTCGACATGAATTGATACGTCCCACTGCACAAGAATGAAGATCCATTCGCCGGACCTCGCAGGACAAGCCAAATTCATAGAGTGAATTGATCTCCCCATGTACGCTGCCAAGAGCCTGCCACTTCCTCTCTAATTCGTCTAGACGTTCGACATTCTCGATTCGAATCCCCCGGTTGGGTTCGGGATCCATGGATCCATCGAAAAAAGAAAACTCAGACAACTTCGGGAATGCCTGAACTATGACACTTGAGTCTGGGATGTCGCAGTCGAAGACTCTCATTCGGCGTAAACTATCACATCTAAGAGAAGTCGGCTCATCGAGGAAGCGTCCAAACGAGATCTCGAACGATTCGAGAGTAGAAGAAAAGTTTTCGAGATAGACGAGAGGGTTCTTGTCGATATCTGCGTCAGGGTCGAAGCTGAGAGTGAGCATTTTTAGAGGAGCATGCATTCCTCTGATCATTGCTACCCCATCAGGACCAAGTGACATGATGTTCAATCGTTGAAGATTTTCGAATGACGAATGAGTAGGAAGGGCTGGCGGATACATCCCGAAAGACTCGAGACAGTAGAAGCAAAACCTTTCGAGTTTTGTGGAACGTTGGAAGATAAGTTGGAATAAACGTCTGAGTAGCGGGGGAATGTCTCGCGATTCGTCAGATGAGTGGAAGGTGAAATCCTTGATATGAATGAACCGCGACTCGTTGAATAGCATGTATTGACAAAACAGCCTATGTTTCGGGGTTGGAGGACCCTCATCGTATTCATCATAGACGATGACAATAGGCAAGCCAAGAAAATATGGAATTGCCTCGCGATAGAGGGTTTTACATGTCTTCATAAAGGCCAGCAAATCCATCCTGCTAGATATGAGTCCCATGATGGCAGCCAAGACGTCGAAATTAAGAGCCACATTTCTGGAGGGTCGGAGGTTAGCTACGATTGAAATCATATGAACTGGGTATCGATGACCGACTTCGAATAACGACGTGACATTTTTCCAGCAAAATTCAGGGTCTGAGGGGTCAATATTAGAAGAAGAAAGAGGGAGGAGGAGAGAATAGTTTCTACTCTTATCGCCGTGATATACCAGTGTATAAGCGCTTCCAAGTACAGTTACCATAAACGAGTGGGAAAAATCCTCGCCAAGAGAAAGTCACGCGCGAGGAGCCGGATCTCAATCTCGAATACATAAACGCCCAAACCTTGGTGCACGCGTGTAATGCACAACTTGAAATTGAATGTGAAATGTGAAATGGCCTCTACCTCTAACCACATCCTCGACGATACAAACAAGGCGAGCAAAGAGGCATCATTTTCTGTCCAAAAGCTAATGATACAGGAATCTAGACTTGTATATATCTACCTCCCAATGAGTCTACTGAAGGTCAGCATTCATCTGATCAACAAAGTCGAGCGCGTTTTACACGATTCACAGACACAGCTGAACAACATCCTTCCCCCTTTCCCGAACGAGACCTTCATGAGGGATACGCTTTACGGCTGGAATTGTTCAAGGATGTCTGGTTGAATTGTTTGCATCGTGTCCAGGTATGTTCAATTAACCCATTCGTTCATCAATACCTTCATGTATCAAACTGTATAGACAATCGTGCACGACCTGCAATCTCCCGCTGTTGCCTCCATTGTATCTTGCATCCAAAATGCACATAGTGATCCATTAATGCTTCCCAATCTACCCTATCCAGAACTTCCGGTGATTGTAGTCACAGGTATGTACCTTCATATGAGCAGGCATGAACATAGAGTGATTTTGCAGTAGCTCCAGAAGGTGGTGCACAACTTATATCCAACTCTATCAATGCGTTGAATCAATCTACACGTCAGAATGGAGATTCACAAGTTCGTCAAAATGGGAGATCCAAGGGAAAAGGTCGAATGGTCGACAATGTCAATGGGGCCACCAACGACCATTCTCAACAACCAGCGAGACGCGTTCTGTTTAATCGCCTCTCTCCAGATGATTGCTCCACTGTTATGTCAACTATGAAGTCTATCATTCTGGGATTCGTCGATCGAGCGGTGGTTGACGATGATGAAAACGAGGAAGAGGAGGACCGTGAGTTCTAAAACACTTCATTCATTTTGCTCACCATTCATTGAATTCTCGTGAAATATAGTGCCAATTAATGTGAAAAGAAAGGCTACCACCTCATTGGCAAGTTTTGATATCAGCCTGCTGGAAGCGTGGTATGTATCAGTTCGAGAAACCCAAGGTATGTTCTCTCGTGAAGTAACTCATTGACCTGCAATGTTTAACACATCAGTAGATGATCCTCCGCTCCTGACAATTGTCCTGCATGACTTTGAACAATTAGATCCCTCTGTAATGCAAGACGTGTTCTATATTTGCAGGTATGTCTGTTGTTTTGGCATCTCGGAACCTCAAATCCTAACTTATTTGTGGAACAGTAAACATGTCCCTAGTTTACCTCTAGTGTTCCTCCTGGAGCTTTCATCCCCCACAACGCCATCCTATTTGCATATTGCGTACCCAAGATCGACTCTCGCACTTCTTGATATCAGTTCCGTACGGTCTCCGGCAGGGCCAGACATTGTGGAAGAGGTGCTGGCTAGGGTGAATTTTTTCACACCTATATGCGACTCATTGGATGCTGAAAGTGATCTCACAGACATTCTTCGATGTTGAATATAACCCTGAAGTTATGCTAGGTCCAGCTGCTCTGGAATATCTAGTCGATTTCACCACAAGGCATAGCACATCCGTCGATGCTGCACTGAATGTCATCCAGGTAAGTCAGATACCATGTTAACTTAATATGCATTATAATCAATCCTTTTCAGCTGGCGTTGCTGAAGCACTTTGAGGAACCTTTCACGTTCTTCCTCCGAGATATCTTACTTGGCACCAGCTCCGAAAACGATACGATCGAGAAGTTGGAGGATCCTGAATCCTTCAATTTCCTCGACACCTTACTTACTCGCGTATGGAGCGACGCATCCTCGCAGGAGAACAACGAAGTTGAAGCGCAGATCAATTGGAAAGCTCCTAGCATACCCGACCTTCTTCAGACAGTTTCTGATGCGAAGGAGGAATCCTCTAAACGCACACAGAAGTTCAGACTTGGGTATCAAGTTTTAACAGTAATCCAGAAATTCATGAAGGCTGAGGGTTATAGGACTACGAGTAATTCTGAAGGAGAACAACCACCTATGGACCTCATGGTGAAAGTGGCCAAAGGGAAAGCTACCAGTGATGTTCGATATCTGGCACTTATGGTGAAGTAAGTATCTACTTTGTGAATTTCTTTCCATATGTTGATCATGGATTCTGCTAGGAAACTCTCAGCGACCCAATTGGATAGTCTCCTTTCACAATTGCACCAGTTTTTCCAGAATCGCTTGACACCCGCCATGCGGCGAGAGGAGGAAGCTGCCAGGGTGCGAATTGTTTCCGAGATGGTAAAATTGCAACACGCGATACGTGAAGACGAAGGTCAAGAAGATGACCTTAGAACTTCACCATCTATTGCTCAGATTGCGACTTCGGTAGGGGATTGGCTATCAGAGTATATCCAGTTCGTGTCTCCGCGTTGTGCATTTGTTTCGAATTCTTCTCACACTGCGGGATGTAGTTCTCGTTTGGTACGTTTGGACCAAGGTATTCTGTGGGATGTGTGGAACACTGGAACGACGCCTTTCCCGTCTGAGGTACATATGAACTTGACTAGACAGCGTCTCAAATACTGATGCGTTATTCTAGATACTTAATCCGGCTCCCCGGATTACTGTTATCAACGCTCTTCTTCGCCCATTCGATTTCGCCCGCATGGACAATCAACTGCACGAAACTCAAGGTCCTGAAGACATAGAAGAACCAGAACTGTGGGAGCTTCCCGACACTAGCATTTTGTTCAGAAGATATATGGAAGCTGGCAAGATGATCAATGTTTACGATTGGTTCGAATCATTTGCCGTTGCACTTGATGCACAAAGACGTCATTTACTAAGAAAACAGAAATTGGAGGAAGGATCCCAAACTCCTCAGAAGAACAAAGGGAAAGGGAAGGCTAAAGCTGTTGACGAAGAGGAAGAGGACGAAGAGGAGATTGAAGAGACTGAGAAGGAGCAAGAAGCTTGGAGAATGGAGGTCCAAGCTCGCTTCATTCGGTCATTACATGAACTAGATTTCATGGGCTTTATCAAGCATACAGGCAGGAAAGCAGACCATGTAATCAAGACGACTTACGACTTGCCAGACTGATCTTTTGTACAAGTACTGTTATATACGTTAATACCAGTTCTATACACATGCAGTAACCCTGCAAGTCTGAACTTCAAAATGAAGTTCCCTGTATTGAAAGTCCTCCCGGGCAGCCGTCGGCGAAGTATTGCTCAGGCTTGCTTTCTAATACATTCCAGTCACTACTAATTCTACTTTATACCTCCGTGAATCTCTCATGCAACCACGAGCTACTGCCCGACTGTTTGCCCTCTCCCGACAACTGAATCGACGCCCCATCCCCTCTGTTTGTCTTCGAACGCGAACTATGTCCTCAACCAATGCCAACACTGTCTCTGCTGAACCTACCGCCACTGAAAGTAAACCCGAACCTGTATACAGTTTCCCTCTATCGGATATTCCACGAAATCCCCTGGGAGAAGGAAACTTCATCAAGACTGCTGCCTGTTTGATTATCGGGTATGTTTATAGGATGTTTGGTATACATAACTCGCATGCTGATCAGGCATATACTTACTAGAGATGAGATTCTGAACGGAAAGACCCTTGACCGGAATTCAAACTATTTCGCTCGTTATTGCTTTGAACAGGGAATTGAACTGTGAGCATAAAGTCGTTCGAAACCATTTCTGGTTCCAATTCGTTACATATGTCAGAAAGAGGATAGAAGTCATTGCGGATGATGAGGAAGAAATGTGCGTTACATTTGACTTCACTTTCTATCATTTATTGATTCTTATTGAGGGCTATCATAGTATTGAAGCAAGTAGACGAATGGTTCAGAACTACGACTTTGTTATCACAAGTGGTGGAATTGGGCCAACGCATGATGGTATATCTCCTCCTTGTTCAATAATAATCTTCCTAATCTGACCTCACATTATAGACATAACTTACGCATCTTTGGCCAAGTCATTCAATCAAGGATTGGTTCACCATCAAGGTGAGTTTGGTGGTGTCAAGTACAAATAGAGGCGTTTGTGCTAAACTTACAATCACGTAGAAACTCTCCGTCGAATGGCTGAAATGAGCAAATATCGTTGGGCTTCTCTCGCACAACAGAATGAAGAGCAAAGAACAGCTCGAGAACGTATGGCCCTCTTCCCAGACAAAGCAGAAGTTTTATTCGTTGCACCCGACCTCTGGGTGGTAAGTGAAATATATCTTATCTTCATGGTCTGTCATGAATCAAAGTAACGAGCTACCTGTCAGCCCGTCATCAGACTGGAAGGAAAACTATGCATATTCCCTGGCATCCCGCGACTCTTCCAAAGGATGCTCACAAGCTTGACGCCGTTCCTTCCACTTCCACCACCGCATTTACGTCCATTCAGGCAGCAGGTCTTCACTTCGTACGTTCCAAATCTATCTTTGCAAGAACCCTAGTTTACTCATAATATTATCTTCCTATATGACGCATACAGTCAGCCAGAATCTTCGATAGCACCATACCTGACCGAACTACAAGCAAAATACAAAGAACAAGGAATTCGCATTGGTTCATATCCTTTATTATCGCATGGAGTATATGTATCTATCATCGGACAAGATTCAGAAACTGTACAAGGTATTGGTAAAGATGTTGCGGCCGCCTTGGACGGAAGATTGGTTACGGACGATGAAGCTAGAGAGATGGCTAAGCAGAAAGAGAAGGGTGCTGTATGATCCGACTTTCTGTAAGGTAAGCTTTAGATTCAAACTTTTCCCAAAGCCTTGCACCAATGGACTGATTTATCGCAGCTATGGCCTTTAGGGGTGAATGTAATATGTAATCATGGATTAGGAAGAATAGAACGAGAAATATGTGCCAAGCAGTGAGAGCATGTGAGCTACTCGAAGAGACAAAATGTGGTTCCGTCTAGTTTCGAGCCCCAATCAAAGTGCCATCTCCCTCGTGTGCGGCCCATCTTCATATCTCAATCTGTTTTGCTAAGTATTTTCACCCCTTTTAAACAATAACATGGAATGCTGATCAAACAATGGCTAGTAAGTACAGTAAAAAGGTATCATGGTACTTGTGAAATACGCCGAACATCGCGTCAAAATCATCGCGATGCTTGCCGTTGTCCACTTTTGGTCTGGATTCAATATGCGTTTGGTAGCCTCGTGCTAATTGTGCCAAAGTTGGGCGATCGCTCTTCGCGCTGCCTCACCCTCTTCATCAGGATTTTCCCTGGAAAGCTGAAATCTCTCTCATTCCGTGTTGACTCCTTCGAGCTCTGCATATACAACGATGACGGAGCCTGAAAATTCAATTGGTGCCTAATAATAATAACACGGTCGCCGAATTCAGGATGCCGCCTTGTTGTTTAGATCAAGATACGATTCTAGTGTCCAAAGGTTTGCGGGCTGGACACAATATCCGTGCATACAATAACAAAAAAGAAACCAGGAAAGTACAATAAACATTGTTTGCCAGAGCTCGTACTAAAATAGCATCTCTCTACCATGAACCCCTCTAGACATCATCTGCTCTTTCACCCCCAACGGAGACTTCAAAGTACGTTTGTTCACCTTTGAAATGTGTTCTATGGAACTAAACCTACAAATTTAGTCTATCTGGATCAGCTTTAGCTCCTGTTGTAATAAATTGCAAGGATGCGCACTCGAAGTCAGGACAAACAGTACGTGATTCGTTCCATTAGATGATACTTTCATGTAACTTTTATTCCAGTAATGTCAACTTGAACTTAGACGTCTTGTTCATAATCATGAACCTCATCCCTACCAGACGCGACCTGCTTGCATTCATGAAGACTAGCAAGACAAACTATCGTATCGGGATACCACAACTTCTTGGGTTCCCGATCGTCATCAAATCCGAGCACTCATTGACACCCTTCGAAGCTCCCGAATACTTCGATAATAATGCCAAATCATTCTACCAATACATGATTTCTAACCAGTCACGCTTCATCTATATCAAGGATTTATACATCTGCACCAGGCACACTCCGAAAATCCCTCCTTTTGTTCAACATCTCCTGGAACTCGTCTTTCAACATTCCAAGAAACTCAGCAGATTTTCTTTCATTCCCCCTCACAATTCAGATATCTATCACTATCAACCAGTTCTTCCTCATCAATCCTCGTTCGACCATCTCCGACATCTCAATCTCTGGTACGCTGATTATGACACTATGGAAATGCTTAGAGGGATGTGCGCTCCCTTGAAATCACTTTCACTTTCACTCTCTGCGGACTTACTTGAATGGGACTACCATATCGATATCGACGATGATACCATTCCGAATTTCGATAAAAACCCCCTCCTGTATCTCGCCAACTTCTCCTCAACTCTAGAATTATTGGAGTTATCTGATTTCGTTTTTCCTTTCACATCGTCTTTGAAATTCGAGCGTTTACGCTCGTTGCACCTGTCAAATTGTGTCGTCCCAATTTCTAAGACTATGGTCGAGACATTCCCGAATGTTTCTGAATTTAGATGGTTCGATCGCCACTCTATATCTAACATGATCATTCGCGACAGGAACGTCATGGAGTTACAAGAACTCGAGGAGTGTTGGGATCTTAACAGCGTACACGGTCACGTTAACACGCTCTACCATTTCGGCTTGTCATGCAAAGTTCAATCAATGCATATTCACAGCTTTGGGGTGAACAACATAGATGCGTGTCGGGAGTTACTGGCGAAGATGCGTCCCAACAAATTGGCCATTGAAATCGACAACCCTCAAGCTGTTTTCGGATTAGAAGAATCAGCAGATCTTTTCAGTTTCGACGATTTCACAGAACTTCACGTGTCGCTCAATTTCAGAGCAAACCTAGTCAAAGTACATCGTGGAGCATTTGTACGTTCAGGCTTTAGTTCCAATTGTACGAGTTTCTGACTGAGCCGATTTTACTTTTATAGAACAGCTTTATCGATCTCATTCGCCCAACGTCCTTGACGTATCTCAGAGTAACCCTCACCACGCTTGGAGATTGGTGCCACATATGCCAGCATAATCTTGACCCTACGTTTACTTGTTCAGAGACCGAAGAGATATTCCAAGGCAGAGCTCAACCCTTCACCGCCGAACCTCTTGAAGGAGTCTTGAGATGGGTATCCCTAACCGATATCAAAGAATTCGTCAAAAACATCATCGATGCGGTACCAACTTTGCAGACAGTGATGATCGATACAAGGCCGCAACTTGCCTACTCGATTCGTGGTTGGAGGATACGAAAGGACAAACATGGATTAGGTGTCATGGGGCAGATGACAAAACAGCAATGCAAACAGCTCATTGAGGAGCGACACGCTAGACAATGTGATCAGCACCGTGATTACTTTGAATGATATTTTGACTTTCTGTGACTGTCTTGTGTCAATGTCGATTCATGTACCTTATGAACTTGAACGAATGTTTATTATTTATTACCGCATGTACATCTCCCAAGAAATCAACCGTGGTCTCACCTCAACGCAATCCTTGGCTACATCAACAAAGTGTACATACTCTACAAAAGGTCTCATTTAATGCGTACAGAAAGAGCTGGCTCTGTACATCTGCATCCAATTGAGCCGATTATATATCCAGTGTCATCGTCTAGTATGATCGTCTCTTCCAAGCCCAATGGTGCGTAGATGAGCCGAAATGTGCAGATCCGGTGAGCTGAACGGACTCAGGAAAAATCCTTCGCAATTTCCTTGATAGCTTCCTTATCGGACGGGGTTGGACTGGGAGTCCTATTAGTGTTATCACTATGACCTTTGTTATCCGAACTACCAGTGTGACCGTGATCCAGACTGTGAGCCAGGTCTTTCAAGTGTTCAGAAATAAACTTCTGCTCAGAAGGGGTAGGGCTAGACCTGTCATTTGCATGGCCGTTGTTGCTATGATTGTGGTTATGACCGTTGCCATTGCCATGACCCTGACCATGACCGCCTTGAGCATGCTGTGTACTACTGCGTATGACAATGTACTGTGGAGAATAGAGTTGGCGTTCGATGAGCTGCTCTGCCCGACGTTCGAGACTGCTGTAGTCAGTGTAGCTATGGAAAAAGCACGGGTATCAGCCGCGTACAATTCAAGAGCAGCGAATCATGTCCATACCTTCGAGGGGCAGGCAGAGCCGAAACACTGAGGGAGGCAGAAACGATGAAAAGCATCGCAATTGGGATGATTGACTTGATGAACATGACTGCTTGGTTGGAGACTTGAAGACTTTGAGAGCGTGAGTTTCATAAACCTATCACAAGCAAGCATATTTGACTCACTTATTTAGAAAGGTGACCTGCACCGCGAAGATAAGTCGAATGTACTGAGTGTGGAGTAGCACCAGGCTTGGAGATTGGCAGTAACATGTCTCCTGCTTTTATATTGATTCCAAAACAAATTCAGTATCAAGGAATTGCCATCTCCAGATAGCTGTACAATCGGGGCGGTTCCTTGAACCCTCCCAAACCACGGATTTGCCATGATCTCCAGAAAAACATTACCGGGGATATGCTACATCTCATCACGATGAATGGAAGAATGAATACGAAACTGGTACCTGGGTCCTTGATTGCAGAAGGTAGGCCTCTTGATATACTTGAAATAGGTTCGCGTTCATTCAGAAGTCAGTGAAATCAGCTTAAAACCAAAGACCCGCTCGTCGAAATGTTGTAGGTCCTGATACATACAGGACAAAGTTACCCGACTTAACTTTTGCACTACTGGGATGAAAGTTGAAGGAATGGCAATGAGAGTATATCACGGAGGTGCGTGTATCGCAAATCCCTTGATGGTGAACAGCGATCCCTAAAAAAAACTTGACGGGGGCAATGAATGAATGTCATTTTATGGGGAACTTTTACTCAATATGACGACCTGGATCCTTGATGTCAATAAAAACAACTTCTTTAACCCTAGATAGTAGTATTCGAAACTCTGACCTGTGATATCATGTGATCCTAGAGACAAGTAAACGAGCGGCCATATCAGAGCCAACCTCCCAAACTTGAAGATGTTGCCAGGGTGTGAAAATCTATGCCCATCCATTGGGAACACATTGAAGGCGCGAGTTGGTTTCCTTCATCTCCGAGTCCAAATAGAGAGAGGTCCTTATCCCGAGGACCACGAAAAGGTCCGCGCCATTTCCTCGAGAACTATCCACTGGGGTGGCCACCAAATGCTATACTATGAACGAAGAGAAAGCAAGGATCAAAATCATATATAGAAACGAGAAAAGTTGGAAGAGAGGGAAGCCATAGTATATATATATATATCTTGAAGGAGATAATCAGGAAGCAGATGAGATGCTTGTTCAACGCTCTAGAGTTTGATAGTTCCATCGTATAACGAGAAGGATGACAGAAAACAGGGAGTCGACGCCTTTTCCCGTAGGCTTGTAGATAGTAAAACTTGTAAAGGGTCGAGCCTTTCTAAGAACGAGTAATAGAGTAAGCTCGAGTAAGTAACAAAAATATGAAAAAGCGATGGAATAGTAGTGATAACCTGCCATTCCTTTTGAGAAAAATTTCCGTTGTTGTCTCTCTATTTGAAGTTCAATTAGAATATCTATCACACTGGTAATGACAGATAAAATGCCGCCAGCATTTTAAGTGAAACTCTCTGCTACGGTGCGAGAGCCTGAATCTTGTCACAGCAACGTCTACCGCCTTTTCTCGATAACTTCATTCATCGGATGAGAGGGATTTAAGGAGAAGACATCAATAGGAATTCTCGAGGAGAATTGGCTGAGAAGTAGACTAGAATCGAGAAAGTCGAATATCGAAATAACAGTCCATAAATTTTGAGTGTGAGAAAGCGAACATCACAAACATCCTGTGAATTCGAAGAGCTCTCCGCCACCATCATTGCAAAGCGCTAGCAGTCGATATTCAACGTTCAAATTGAACACGTCCTCTATACAAATCTGAGCGAGTGTTATGGATACTAGGGAAGTATGATTCGGAGTGCTCATATGTATAGTGTACGGCAAATGCCTATGGAGGCAACCGGAGGTAGGACACGTGGCACTCACCACCTCGTTGCCACCAGCTGTAATGCGCTGTAAATTTTATCCAGGCAGCCAATTAATTTCCCCCTCTGTCTCTTCCTAGTCACTTCGATCTGCTCAGGTATCGTGGAACAGCTTACTCAGTGATATTGTCAGTACTTACGATGTTGCTTGTAGATACACTGACTTACAACATCGACCGTTTCGGTGAGAATTCCCCAGTGCGCCACACTACAATGCCTATCACCAGTGATCTCCCCAAGTTGTCTGCGCTAGAGACGGCCCAACGTATACATTTGACAATAATGTCAGAGATGTTCTCTAATATGCCAAGAGACAATATTTCTGCATGGCTTTGTCAAGAGGCAAGCAAGGTCTATGGATATCTTTCACAGATCTCCACCTATCGGAATTCTCTGCTCCTAATCCACCGTCTTCCACCAGAGCTTCTTATTTCTATCTTCTCATATGCCTTACCCTCTACACCCCTTAGGCAATCCTTTAATAGATTGGAGATGCTCGCGACCATTTGTAAAAAATGGCGAGATCTAACACACCACCCAAAATTCTGGTCGACTATAGATCTATCCTGGTTTCCGCACTCCCGAACGAAACGATACCTAGATATGTCCAGAGGTGCTCCACTTGATATTACGATAAACAATCCTGAAATTGGATATCAACCAAAGGTTGAACTCTTCACTACTGCTAGTATAATGCCTCGTCTCCACTCTCTGATCCTGAATACGCGCTGTGCTACAACAGTGCAAAAATTGGTTCAAGACATATCCGCAATGGAATTACCTTCTTTTCTACACACATTGGAACTTAACGTTATTCCCCGATGGGGGACCTCGCAGAACATGCCCGTACTTAACTTACCGGCGAATTTGCAGCCTAGGCGGGCATTGCGTCTGCAAGCAGTCAAGGTTCCTTTTGATAACCCGGTATGGAATAATTTGACCAGGGTAGAAATATTGGATATGAATTGTTTTCAAGATTACGAACCATACACTACGCACGAGTTTTTAATGTGCTCGAGCGCTGCCGTGATTTGGAGACCATCAGTGTTCGGAAATCTCGTCTCTGCACCCAATATGTTTATTCACCACAGGTCCTCCACCTTCACAAGCTTCGTCATTTGGAGTTTGAGAACTCAATGGACAGCATTTCCGAACTCATGCACCGTATTGCTATCCCTGCCACTTCCACTATCATCCTCCTCCCTACGGAAGTCAATCGACCAACCGAGTTCGATTCTCGTCAGCTCTTACCTCCTGACATATCCTCGATACCTATCTTACGGTCGGTTGGCACAATCTCCCTCACTCATCCTGATTGTGGTTCCTACACTGTCAGCGGGACTTCCAAGCCATTGTCAAATGCCGGAGGCTCCTTTCGCCTTGTTGTTCCATGCCCTGATTTGGAGGATATCACGCCTCCTGATAACTCTTCTCCACACATGTGGATGTTGGGTGAACATACCAAAAATCATCTTATAAGAACGATTCCGAACGTTTTCAATCATTCAATTTTAACCGTTCGGGAACTACGCCTCACGGGTGTGTTTAGGGCACTTTCTACTGAAGATTGGACTGGATTATTGGGCTATTTCCCTTACGTTGAGCGCATCTCATGGCGGAACAGCAGCAGTTCGCGGCGAAACACACTTCACACAGAAATACCATTTTTGGATGCTATCTCGCGGCCTCTAAATCAGTTCTCATCCTCTAGTATTTCTCAATGTGATACGAAGATACCCGACTCGGTTATTCCATGTCCCAAACTCCGTATCCTTTCGTTGCGCTTTGTCGATATTATACGACCTTCATTCGAGGACGTCGTATTGGAGAAATTGCGAGAGAGAATTTTGATCTGTAAAGGAAGTAAATTGGAAAGACTTAGTGTGACGCAGCGATATCCCGGCCGCAACGAAACTAAGACTGGTTCACTCGGCTTTCAAGAGGTCACAGAAAAGTACTCTATGACCCGAGATTGATGTGAAGAAGGTTGGGATACCTGAGTCAGATGCATACAAGGATGAGGAGGAGGCGAAGAGCTACTTACGTATTACATAATGCGCATATGCATTCAGTTCAGGATTGTTGGAGGAGGACCCTGGAAAGGTCAGAGGTATCATTCATCCTTATGTGGACGGTTTGCACCAAAATAATTGCCTTTTGTTTCATCATAATGTGTACATTTTGGCCGAAATGTCGGCCAAGGTCTCATCCCGGAACCCCTTATGGAGAGCGATCACTCATCTACTATGTGGACAACCGGAAGCTACGGTGGGGGTGCGCCTGAAAATATGTTTCATCAGAATGTGGCCATTCATGGAGGTCATCAGAGGTCATCCCAATCCTGACATTATCTTACTGACTGATATGAATTTATGTTGACAAAATGAACCCGCACAACTCGAAGCACCCGTCTGTAGCAATGTTACATCGATATGTGGACAGAACCCAGACCATCAGGTCCCCCCCTCTTATGTTCACAAGTTTAGTCTGCAACAATGTCTTATCGGCAATGTGGACATGAACGCTTGAAAAGACCATGTTTGAGCATTATGTGTACCTAACACACCAAAAATCCAACTATACATTTTGGCCCAAATATGGCCGTTTTCGGATGAATCATACCTCTGACCTTTCCAGGGTCCTGTTGGAGGTTGTTGGGCCCGGCGCCCGCTTGTACGTGTACAGCAATGAAGCTTAATGAAGAGCCACTGTTTTGTATGTACAATTGCAACTTGAACAACTCGAAGGGTCAGACAAAAAATCGTAAGTCCCTCCGTTCTGCTTTGTACGCTACGAACATAGCTTTGAACGAAGTCAGGATCAGGTATCAATCATCGGCATGTGCGCATGTACTAGTATTAGACGTTGCCAAGAGTATATTCAATATTGCCCTTCCTCGCTAGGTCTCATGAGGGAGAACATACAGCAGAAAACGCACATGGAATCCCTGAGGTACAAACCTTTCGTTGTCAGTGTAGGCCTGTTCATCCCCGTCATTTCACTGTGATTCACGGAGCGCGACGGCGACCGTCAGAACCCAATAATATCCACTCGCTCTCCGATGTGCAAGTTCACCTTACAATCGGCTCTGATTGGTCTCCCGAAATGCCCAATATCTTTCTGTATCGATCACAACATTCCAGCAATTTGAAGACAAAATTGAAGACCGGTATTGTGATGCCACACCAGCTCACATCGGCGGACAATGTATAAAAGGAACCTGGTTGAAATGTCCCTTAGACTCAACAGATCATGGTTGTTATCCTTTGCCTAGCAGTCGTGACGGTCCTAACTCTCCAAGTCCAAGCCTTGCCTACGACAACCCCCACGGTCGATGTTGGATATGCCACATATGCTGGCAATCTTACCTACCCAAATGTTGTTTCGTATCTAGGCATCCCGTATGCTGAACCACCTGTTGGAGAGAGTCGTTTTCGATCCCCCGTACCACTCAACACCACTCGCATTCAGGAGGCTGCTAACGGAAAACCATTCGACGCAACATCTTATCCGGATTTCTGTATCCAATCAACAACTGGAGGTATGTGCTTAAATTCATGCCGTCAATTCCATCTACAACTATGCCTGGTATTGTTTTCCAGCTGGAGATGCAGGAGGCGCAGGCAGTGAAGACTGCTTGAAAGTCAATATCTACAGTCCTCTGGGTGCGAAGAAAGCAGACAAATGTGAGTCATATATTATACCATAGCAGGTTGCCGAGAAGCTGATCGGTTCTCCCTGTCTAGTGCCGGTATTGGTTTACTTCCATGGCGGTGGTATGTGTCAGAATTTCAACTTCTATGTTCTTAAACTGGCTGACTTTTATATATTTGAAAGCCTATACATACGGAAATCCTGGACAATGGCCCTTTGATCATTGGGTCCAACAAGTTCCCCACGTCGTCATTGTCTCTGTTTATTACCGTCTTGGTGTTTACGGATTTCTTGCACACCCGGAGTTCTTGTCTAACTCGACACTGGGAGACTTGAACGCAGGTTTCCAAGACCAAACAGAGGCTTTGCGTTGGGTACAGAAGCATATAAGTGCTTTTGGAGGTGACCCAGGTAGAGTTACAATCGACGGGGATAGTGCCGGTGGAACTGTTGTAGCATTGCGCATGGTCGTCCCCCACATGGAAGGCTTGTTCCATGCCGGAATTGCACAGAGTGCATGGAGACCTCCAACCCCAACGCCAGCTCAGCAAGAGGTCATTTCTTCGTTTCATTTCGCTCGCAGTAATCATATTGATTCAAATTTGTCTCTTCTTTTCAGCCGTTGTTCAACTTCCTTTCTCAACAAGCCGGCTGCTCCTCAGGAACTCTTACGGAGCAAATGAGGTGTCTACGAGACGCAGACACAAGTATTTTATCTCGTGCTCAAGACACACCATTGTGACTATCTTTTGTTCGATTATACGTCTTTATATAGGTGAACTGATGATTCGACAGCAATGGGTCATACAATGCTTTTCATGTTGTTCAAGAACCGAATACAGTCCCTGACCTTCTGACTACCTCTTTGCTTCAAAACCGCTTTAGACGACTTCCTCTCATGGTCGGGTACGGAGTCTTCATCTGCACCTTTCCTTAAACCTCATATTCTCAATTTAGATCCACTTCAAATGAAACTGTTCATGGTCTTGCCGACTCTCCATCTGTCGCCATCTCGCTGAAGTCATTTTATCCTCAACTGAGTGATGAAGACCTCAGAGAATACGAACAACAGTATCCTATAACCGCTTTTGACAACAGCACCCAACAGATTCAAACTGCAACTTATGAGTCGTGGTTCGTATGCACGGTATGTTTTTTATCGTCGCAGAGGTATTTCTTGTCTGACGTTATTGTTTAGAGAAGCATTATGGGTGGAGCGTTTAGTGGCCAGAATGTGAATACATGGTCATATAGATATAACCAGCCAAATCCTGCAAATGGAGATGCTCCTCTGGTAGATCACCAAGCGGAAAATTACATCATGTTCAGAGGTACAAATCCAGGGTGAGTTCGATTTTCTGGTGATATTCTTTCCCTTAATCATACTTTGCTCAGCTTCAATGGAACTACGACGTACACTCCTTTGGATCCTGTTCAGACAGCGTTTTCAGAAGAGCTTATTGCGTATTGGCTTTCCTTCGTGAGGACTGGTGATCCGAATACATACAAGTTGGACAGATCACCTCGTTGGCCAGGATACGAAACCAATGGCAAGAACCGTATCGTTTTACAGCAAGGAACGGATGTTGCTCACAGCGGTAGTCATGTAGAGCAGGAATCCTCAGTTGAGAGTCGAAGATGTGCCTTCGTGAGGAGCAAATCAGCTGCAGAGCAGACGTAGAGAAGTCCAGCTGGTAACCTCGATGTGTACGCGTATATTTTTTATATACACTAGCGCATACTGCAGTGGTCCTCTGCCATACGGATTTCTTTTTCTGATATTTTTCTTTTTTGCGGACGATGTTTGTATAATTTCCCGGTCAGTTGATATAGATTCCAGCATGCGTTTACAGCATAGGAGTTCCGCTTTTCATAATCTATCCGTATCCTTTATGCCGAATTTCTGTGACCATTCAGCTATACATTTCTACTATATAGTCAACGGGCCGCTCAAGCTAGCTTCCGCAATGCACGCGCGCCTTCCAAAGTCCGTAGAGATTGATGAGCTCATTCCCAAGAGCTTGCTTCCAACTTCGACCAAAGAAATGTTCCTTAGCTGCTGTTTGCTCAGTAAATCAACCCGCTTCGTCGCGTCGACGGTTTAAGCTATGCTTTTAAAAGCATGCCACGCAGCCTGGAGTATCTTCGGCTGTATCTCAAACCTATCAGAGGAAGGAATGCTCTCACCCGAACCATCTGGCAACCACGACCTCATTGCAAGATGGACAAGGCTCATGACCCTATGACTCTCTTCCATCTTCGTGGGCTTTGAAATTCTTCAGAACATTGTTAAACGAGGTTCGTATGACGGTTTCTCAACATCTGATGACCGGTCAT
The DNA here is from genome assembly GCA_022606235.1 of Abortiporus biennis. Taxonomy (NCBI): domain Eukaryota; kingdom Fungi; phylum Basidiomycota; class Agaricomycetes; order Polyporales; family Podoscyphaceae; genus Abortiporus; species Abortiporus biennis. The sequence continues at coordinate 285,752 of JABYQP010000004.1, read as the reverse complement.
GTATCGTAACTGACCACTTCTTCCTACAATTAGATTATTACAGTGGAAAGCAAGGACCGCCGGGTCCACTATCCCATTGGTTGATACAGGATGGATCTTATTCACTGTCAGTCCCTGCTATAAAATCACTAGCAAACGAGTCTTGTTCGCTCAACGGTTTGCCCTACAGCCATTACAACAATGGTTCACACCTTGTGGAGAATCGCAGTCCAGTTATCTTTCTATGCAGGGTTTCTGACTCTGACATCCCTCTCCCTTCCTTCCGCTCCAACTGCTGAGATAGTCGATCTCGGTTACGCAAAATATTTGGGAAATCGTTCGTATCCCAATACCATCTCCTATCTTGGCATCCCATATGCAGAACCACCTCTTGGTGAACAACGGTGGAGAGCACCGCTTCCTTTGAATACCGCTCGTGTTCAAAAGGCGAGTGGTGGAAAAGTGGTTAATGCAACCGTATATCCCGACCCTTGTATTCAAGGTTCTACTGGAGGTAAAGTTTCTATACCGTTATGAGATAACTGTTAGGATGCTTATGAAGTAACACAATGTAGGAGGAGATGCTGGTGGTGCTGGATCAGAGGACTGCTTGAAAGTCAATGTCTACGCTCCAGTGGGTGCCAAGAGTACTGATAAACGTATGTGATTTATGGCTGTCGATTCAAAATCATACCTAATTTTCTCCTTAGTCCCCGTTCTAGTCTATATCCACGGTGGAGGTTTGTATACTACATGTTCTCATCGACTTTGAACCAAGGTTGATTTGTTCCCAGGATACACTAGAGGTAATCCTAGCAACTGGCCTTTGGACCACTGGGTCAACCAAGTTCCACACGTCGTCATAGTCTCGGTCTACTATCGCCTCGATGCTTTCGGTTTCCTTGCTCATCCAGCATTTTCTTCTCCTACCGTCGGTGATTTCAACGTGGGTTTCTTGGATCAAACCGAAGCTCTGCGATGGGTACAGAAACACATTGGCGCGTTCGGAGGAGACCCAACACGGGTCACTATAAACGGACAAAGTGCGGGAGGATCGTCTATTGAACTTCATCTAGTTGCGCCTCATAATGAAGGGTTGTTTCATGGCGCCATTGCGCAAAGTGTCTACAGAACACCTCTCCCAACTCCCGATCAACAAGAAGTGCGTACAAGCCCACACGAATTATCGACCGTGTTCATGATTGAATGTCCTTTTTCTAGCCGTTATTCGATTTCTTATCGGAACAAGCAGGTTGTGGGTCCGGATCTGTCACTGCTCAGCTGTCTTGTTTGCGAAAAGCCTCAATCAGCGCGATTGCACGTGCTCAAGATGCCGCTTTGAATATCACAGCGTTGTGCGCCAGATTCCCTTCTTCAGCTACTCTGACTTTGTATCTGACTCAAATTCTACAGCACTGGTCCGTATAACGTTTTCCATCCTGTTCAAGATCCCAGGTCGATCCCGGTTCTCCCTACAACCTCTATTCTCAATGGGGATTTCAAAGTCGTACCTCTCCTCGTTGGGTAAGCGAATTTATCACGTCGAATTGTCTTTGGACTTCGTGACTTACTTGATTGCAGATCCACATCCAACGAGAGCCTTGGGGTCACCGGTGGTAGCACGATACCTACAGCACTGAAAGGCTTCTTCCCCCAACTCACCGAAGACGATATCAATGAATATTTAGCAGAATACCCTGCCTCTGATTTTGCTTCCTCCTCGCAACAGATGCAAGTTGCTGTTGGAGAGTCTCAGCTCATTTGTGCGGTATGTTTCATTTTCTCCTTGAGGTTACTTCGATCCCCATTCTGACCCTATGTTATAACAGAGAGAAATCATGGGCGGCGCTTTTGCAAAAAAGGCCAACGTATTTACATATAGGTACAATCAACCCAATCCTACGAGTGGCAGTGATGTAGTCGCACATGCCGCTGAAAACTGGATGATGTTTAAGGGAACAAACACGGGGTAAGTGTTGTATATCCAGAAATGATCTATCGCATCAGTTCTCATGTAGGGATTTATCCATAGGGTGAACGGGACGACCACGTTCACCCCAATGACCCCAGTACAGAGAGCATTTGCAGAAGAGTTGATTGCGTACTGGTTATCCTTCGTTCGAAGTGGAAATCCCAATACGTTCAAGTTGGCCAGATCACCAACGTGGCCAGGATACGACGCAAATGAGAAACTTCGAGTGGTATTACAACAAGGCCCAGATCCCACTTCTAGCGGAAGCCAAATTGAAACAGAACCCAACCTGGAGTCTCAGAGATGCGTGTTTGTCGCGAGCAAGTCTGTGATTGAACAAGATTAGTTTCTTCGAAGAGCGCACTCAAAGCGGACCTTTGATTCAGAGTAGCTGAGTTGAAAGCTTATCTTTGTAACACGTTTCATGTCTCACTGCCCGAATGTCGCACTCATGGAATATAGTTGTTTTATCTTGATCCTTAGGCTCTTGATCATGATCTACTCAGCGTTGAGTAAATGGTCTGTTCGCTAGGGTTAAGGCAGTGTACTTGCATCAAAAATGATGGAAAGGATCAAAATTTCAGAAATCGGCACATATACTGTAGGTCTCACAGCAGGGCGCATCGCTTTGTTGCGAAGCAGCCCCGGGCCTATAAAAGAGAGTGTTCGCCCTTCCTTGAATCCTTGACTGAGTCCACCCGCTTTCGGCAACTTGACGTTTTCTTTTCTCGCTCCTGCTAGTCAGAGCCTTCTTGTTCATTCATTTTTACTTCTACGACCACCACTTTCGTTCACTCTCTTCACTTCATTTGCCTGTTGATCAGTTCACGATGTTCTCCAAGATGTTCTCCACTCTTTTCCTCGCAACTGCCTTGGTTTCCACTTTCGTTAGTGTGCAAGCTACCATTTTCGTGAGTCTCAGGGTTGTACTTTATCACTACTGTTAGTCTCACAGTCTTATCATATGTAGGTATTTTCACCCGACAAGAACACTGTTTGCCATGGTGGTCAATCATGCAATGTACAGTGGAGTGATAATGGCGTTGCCCCCAGCTTGGCTAGCATTGGTCGTTGTACCGTCGGTCTCTTCCACGAGGCTAATGGACAAGACCAACTCATCGAGCGTATCCACGATAGCTTGGATGTCAGCCAATACAACAACCTCACTTTTGTGGTGAACCCAGCTGCAGGACCTAATTCTGGAGGATAGTGAGTATTGGTTAGGTCTATTGCTTGCTTCTATCGATTCTGACTACATCTATCTCAGTGTCGTGAAGTTTACAGCTTTGAACCCCGTCAATGGAAGTCAGTTCAACCAGTGGTCTCACAGTTTCAAGTAAGTGTTCCTATCGTGTTTCAAGTTAGATCAATATAATTCATGCTTGCATCGACAACAGGTTAGATAAAATGAATGGATCGTTTGCGTCACCTTTGCCCGCCGCGACTTCCACCCTCAATCCAAATGCCGCTATTACTGTTATGGCAACTGGCACCTGGACTACATCGTTCCTCCCTACGTCCACTGCCCCTACTACTGGCACACCCAGCCCAGTCTCGAACATCAACCACAGTGGTGCTTCACGATCTTCCACGCTTTACCCTATCGCTGCTTTTATGGCTATCGCAGCTTTGCCTTTCGCTCGCTTGGCTTTCTAGGAATTTCATGGTTTCCAACGGATGTTCTTGATAACTTATTTTTAATGGGTTTTATGTGTCTCTTCTGTATGTAGTAGGTAATTGTACGAGTGTTGCCCCCATAATGACAATAATGATGGTTTCATGAAGCATAAAATATTACATTTTAATGCCTGAACAATGAAGATCTTAGCCAATGTCGTTTCAGTTCCCCGAGCCCGACGTCTGGTAGCCACGAGGTTCCAACGGCTGCCAACGAAACCTAGCACGTGATAGTGTTTTTCCCAAAACGGTTAGTGAGTTGATATGCGGTTCGCAGACAAGAATTCAGGAAGCTTAAACTTTTTGTACTTAAACCAACCTCGCGAAACTCAACCTTCAACCTTGTCCTCGTCGTCGAGCTTGACTGCGTTCAGCCCGCTTTCGGCCTTCTCGCCATTTCTGCAAGTTTCCTGCCGGTCAAGAGCACCTTTTCCACGTTCTCTACTATTTGAAGTTACTCCACTCTTTAGCAACGCGCTCATTTTACGAAACCCTCATCTTATCTCAGAAACCAACCTCGCACTCAGTAACGACCATGTTCTTCACTATCTTCATCTTCGCTCTTACTTCCTTGTCTCTGCTGGCGGGTGTCCATGCGAATCTTTACGTGAGTACTGTCAGTCTTATGGTGGTAGATATTGACTTCATAACTTTACTCAGGTTATCAACCCGGTATCCGACACTGTGTGTCAGGGAGGTCAATCCTGCACAGTTCAGTGGGTAGATGACGGCGAAGCACCTTTCTTAAGCACTATTGGACCTTGCCACGTTGGGTTATATCATGGAAACAATGTCGGTGGTCCAGTAATGTCAGGCCTTCATTTGACTGACAGTATCTCTAGGCTATCATTCAGCAAATAGATCCTGTCGATGTCTCTATCAACCATTCTCTGACTTTTACTGTGCGTTTCATTACCTCTGATTGATTGAGGTATCTGACCCCATTCACTTTCCGTTCAGCCTGATCCTGCTGCTGGACCGTCTGGAATTTAGTGCGTATCACGTGACGTCATGACGTTGCCAGACAACGATCTTCCCAAAAGTTCGAATCTAATAGTAACATATATCTTTCACCTACAGTTACATCAGATTCACATCAGTCGACCCAGTGAACGGCACACAGTACAACGAGTATTCTCCGAATTTCAAGTTAGAAAATATGAATGGGTCGTTCGATACTCCAGTGCCAAGCGATACCTCCTCAATTCCGGTCCCTTCAAGCGTAGCCAACGCTCCTCCTAACACAGTCTCAGCCACCATCACTGTGTCGGGCAAGACTCCTACATCAACACCAACTACGACTACCTCGTCCAGAATCTCAACGACGAGTTCTTTCACTACTTCTCTCATTTCAACCTCAGCAACATCAAGTTCTTCTTCTACTCCTTCTTCACCATCTACAGCTCAAAATGCTGTTAACTCCGCTACCAGGCCTGCTTTTTCTTCGTTCACGATCTTCTCTGTAGCGACTTTGCCTATTATCCTCTTGTCGCAATTTGGTCTGTTATGATGCTTCGATCTTCAACTGGTTTAAGCATTGACAACGATCTTGCGTAACTTTCAGGGTAACCATACCTATCTTCTGCTACGTTTCTATATCCGTTCTCTCTAAGTTATCACTTGCGATACACTGATTCTGTCGGCGCTACCTACACCGTTTGTTTTTGTTTTTTTCTTTCCTTGGGGGTTATCCCTTTTTGCGAAACCGCTTGATGTTCTGGTCTTGATTGTGATTTCTCCTGTACTCTCCGATCCTACAATTCACCATTTGACAACCTGATTGTGAAGTACCTGTTCATAGTCGAAATTACTCTGGTAAGCATTTGAACTTTACCTGAAACCACGTTGATCGACGGTATGACTATAGTAACTATATTGACATCGTTAAAGTGCATTGCATACGGAAACAGTATAAATGAGAATACAACAGTAAGTTGGATATAATCAGACAGCAGCAAACGAGAGCAAGAATACGATAACGCGATACACAAAAAAGACCCTGAAATTTTGAATAAATCTTCTACGCAGCACCGTCAGCCCTTCTAATCATCCTCTTATCCCTTTCTCCAACAACTTTAGCCAATCCCTCCTGTTCAAGTTCTTTGATAACCTCTTGGAACTCTGCAGGTTCAATTCGAATACTACTTTGACCTTCCAAAGCCTTCAACACATCTCCCCACTTCAATCCTCTTGCTCCATTTCCACCCTCCAACAACTTGAGAATTTCCTTCCTCATATCACCTCTCATCCTCCTCTGAGCTCTTCCAATTCCAGTATCCAATAACCCCATATCAATCTCTCCAGTAGTAGGATCACGAGCACCTGTATTGATAGCTTCTCTCATAAGACGGAAAGATTCCTTCACATCTTGTAATTCGACGAATTGAGAGAACCTCATTCGAGCGTGTGCTTCTGAAAGACGAATCATTGATTCAAGCTGTCTGGTTGTTGCTGTGATTCGTTTTTCGTTCGAACGAGGGTCTTCACCTGCTTTTCGAAGAATAACGTAACAACGGACGAGTTCGTTTCCTGCTTCTTCGGTTATGACAGGGTTGATACGTGAGCGAGCGAAAGTGATGTATGCTGAGAGTTCGTCTAATGGCTGCAATAGAGGAAATTTCAATGAGTTCCCCGTTTCCTCAAATATATCGAAGGAAGAAATAACGTACCAAGATGTCCTGCCCACCAGTCTCTGGTGCATCTTCTAGATACAGACTAACCAGGTGCTGAGCGAGTCTTCGATCGAGGGTTTCATCCACCTGGTCAAGCACAAGATAAAGCAAGTCGAATCTTGATATTAGAGTTGGAGGGAGATCGATGTTCTTCGTCACAGTTTCTGCACGGTTATATTTCGACCCAATGGGATTGGCAGCTGCCAAAATCGATGTTCTGGCATTCAGGGTTGTGATAATACCTGCTTTTGCGATGGAGACAGTTTGTTGTTCCTATGGGAAGAGCGAGGGATTTAGGTAAATTGCTTCAAGAATGAGAAGGTCCTTCGTACCATCACTTCGTGAAGAACACTACGAGTCGCGTCTGACATCTTGTCGAATTCATCGATACAACATACACCACCGTCACTGAGAACAAGTGCACCACTATACATGTAAAAGAGAAATCAACGCTGAGATCTATGCCCGCTAAGGATGAAAGAATTGCGCACCTCTCCAAGACTAGTTGTTTGGAATCGGGGTCGCGCGTCACGTATGCTGTAAGACCGACCGCTGAGGACCCTTTGCCTGAAGTATATACTCCACGAGGAGCAATCTTATGCACATACTAAATGACACCTAGTCAATATCTCTTCCAAAGTTAAAACAATGATACTCACTTGCAGAATCTGCGATTTACTGACACCCGGATCGCCAACGAGCAACACATTGATATCTCCTCTGTATCTCGGTCCTCCAGCTCCACCACCTCTCGCAATACTCTTGTTCGTTCCACCAAACAACTGCAACAAAATTCCCTTCTTCACATCTTCCAAAGCCCAAATAGACGGTGCCAAACTTCTCGAAAGTAAATCATAAATATCCGGTCGTTGACTTAACTGCCTCAACTTCCCTTCCATCTCTTGTCTTTTTGTCATTCTCTGTTCTCGCTCAACAACGCTCTCCTCAACATCTTCTTCGCCGTTACCTGCGCCTTCACCGATGCCGCCAACTCCAGGAATACGATCTCCTCCAGCTGGTCTTGTACTTCTATCAAATCCAAGTCTATCAGATGTGTTCAATCGCATATGAACAACATCTACGAAGGTCTTGAATAAACTCTTGATAGTCCTCTGTCTCGGATTGACTCTAACAGGTACACTCCTAAAAATCCCAGTAACAACCAATCTATCACCCGGTTTCGAAACATCAACAAGTTCATCATAGACACTCAGAGACACTGTATGAGGAGTTTGACCATCAGGTACGGCATCTGGTGTTTCTTGTAGACGAATAACTTGTCGATCTGCGAATTCACAGCGATTGTGGACTATTGACATGGTTCCGATCGAAGCACAAACATCCCGGGGACAACGAGCTGGTTCGTCGATTTTCCCTCTATCAATTTCGACCTGAACTGTGTGGTTGCAAGCGAGACACCGGAAGAATGCGACTTTCATGTCTGGAATAACTGGGGTGGCTCGAATGACAAGACCTTTGATGCAAACTAACTTATCGGTATCTGAGGTACAGGTTAGTATGCATCAGCTTCAAAGAGAGGTTTCATTTAAAAGAATACTCACCGGTAGGATTGAGGTCTCGTAGATTGACAGCTGGCAGTCCGTAAGGTCTGATCTTATAGACTTTCGACATGATATCCGCGATTTCCTCTTCGCCATCTTTCCCGACCATTCCATCAACACCAGCCCTCTGATCCTCCTCTGCCAATTCCAACATAAGATCTTTCAAAACCTGATCCATAGCCGGAACAACTTCTTGAGGATACTTCACAAGTTGTCCATGCAACTTCCTACTCGGAGGGTATGCAGCAAGATTAACCATATCCACATTCAAATTCGTTTCCCCAATTTGTCTCATCCTTCTAAGATAACTCTCATAAAGCAGCTGTTCTCCTTCCTCAGGTGAACCCAAAGTACGCGTTTTTAACCCTCTTTCTCGATCATATGCGACCCGATATTTGACTTTGAATCCACGAATGAAATCTCTGAAAGTTTTCATTGTTTCACCAAGATTCACTGTCGTACCCCAAATAGCTCGAATTTCATCAGGTTCTTCTGGTTCTGTAGGTGCTGAAAGATGTGGTGCTGAAGATGGAGGCATTGATAAATGAGTTCCATCGGAGCCAACATGATCATTGGATGACCCTTGTCCTTCGCCTGCTCGTCGAGGTCTACGGACTGGAGTAACACTTAATGACGCGTGAATATCTCCTCGTCTATTCTTTGGTGTTGCAGAAGGGCTCCTAAAGGCGTATAAATGTAAGATTCGTAGAGAAAAAGAAATATGACGCGTCGAAAGCGACTCACGAAGGGAAATCTAAAGGTTCTGAACCTGGTGTCCCAGCATCATTCGGCGCATCTGAACTCATAAAACCTCGGGTTCGTCTTGGTGTCGAGCCATTCTTTCCAGGAGAAGAACTAGGAAATGCAATAGGAGATGATGGACTGCTTCCACCTACAACAGATACTCGATTCAAAAACTTGATTTTACGCGTTAATACAAGGCAAACTCACGAGCAAAGAGAGGTGAATTCCTCTTTGGTGTATTCATTCCAACAGCTCTTCTAGCCATAACAGATGAGAGGGGAGTAGCAGGATCTGAGAAGTCAACATTGCGTCTCCTAGATGGAGTCCCCGAAGCTGAAGGAGTGCCTGCAAGGAAAAGTGGTTGGTGCGGGGGAGGCGCGTTTGGCATTGACTCTCCAATGGGTGTCGTCGCGTCTTCCATCTCAGCGTCACCAACATCGGAGCTAGGAAAATCGAGAGGATCTGACATGTCGTGCCAATTTTACAATTCACTTCAAGTTGGTATGGCTAAGATTTAAGTGAGTGAGAAGGAGATGAGCAAGACAAACGCGAGGATAAGAATAACCAGCTACAGTGGGCGTCTATCTCACAACGCGTCGCGGCGCGTTCATTACGACTTTAGGGCAGGCCATTTTTCACATAAAGCAATATTGATATCGATAATTTATCACTCTTCTCGTATCAAGAACTTTACAAGGAGAAAAGATTACATCTATTCCAACAACACAAACTAGTACTCTACTTCGGAAAGCTCAGGAGGAAAGAAATACATTTACAACGAAACCAATTTTAAGTAATTTGAATGCATAACGATAATCCGCTAATTCATCCGACCATCCAGAGGAGAGAGTGAGATATTCCAATCAAGTGAAAGGGACCAAATCTGCGTTCGTACAACTACATTCCAAGCATAGAACTCGGGGTCTGAATCTGCATAGATAGCGCCTGCGACAACTTCTCGCGGTTCCCAATAGGAAGCGACTCTGACATCGAAACAGTTTGAGGAAGCTTGAGCTTCGACATTCCCATGGATGAACTCGACGACACAGAGCTAGGTGGAGACGAACTCATCTGCAGAAGCAGAGAGGCGGCATTTTCGTCTTCTGGTGTCCAAGTCGGCGACACCGTAGGAGAACTACCAATACGAGAACTGATTGATGCTGCATTGGACGGTCTTCGTGAAGGTGGGGAAATAGGTATCGGCTTTGATCTCTCGTGAGAATTGAGGTCATGGAAAGGGCGAGCAGGGGCGGGAAGTGTAAGAGCTGGAAGTGACTGGATGTTGAGTGTGACGGAGGGACGGAAGCTGCTTGAGAGTGGAGGAGATGGAAGTTGAACATTTCCTGAATCGGCAGCAGCAGCGATGCAACTTGGGTCCACGTATGGGTGAGGGAGCCAGGATGCAATTGGGGGAAGACGAGGAGAAGGAGTTGGGTGAAGAGAGCTGATGCGAGAAAGAGGGACGACAACAGAACGCTCTTCATCTTCGTCCATATCATCCCCACATTTCTCGTCATCCCCAGTATAGTCTTCATCATCTTGATTTATTGATCCTTCCACGTCGACATCAATCTCCTCCTCTACCTCGTCTACTGCGCGCTTCCTCTTAACGGCAGAGGTCGAAGAGGAAACAGACCCTGAGATGATCTTTAGAGAAGTCTGGCAACGATCACATCCGCGGCTTTCGAGGACACCGACTCGCGTGATCAGCTCTTGCATGTAGGAGACAGCTTTAACTAGTACGTCAAGCTTAAATTCTTTCTCTCCGCCTCTCCCCTTAGCTTTGACAGGATCAACGGGAGGGGAACCAGAAGAAGCGGCAACTTGTCTGTCCCTATCATTAACCAATTCACTCAGAGTGGCGAGAGCGTCGTTGATCTTTGTTCTGCGGGCCTTCTCGATACGGGAATGGTTTAGTTTCCTCTGAGACTCCCGGGCGGATCGTGACATGGTGCCGGGTTTGCGACCACGGCGTTTCGGGGTAGGCGCAACCTCTCCTGGATCGTATTCGTCCTCATCGTCAGACGAATCCTGATCGTTTTCTCTGGTGTGAGCTGTGACATCCTTGGGTAGAATGTGTGGGTGAGAACGGACCTGTCGTTGAGCTGGGATTGTGGTAGCCGGAGTAGGAGCGGGTTGCTCCGTCCTAGCACGCTTTGCTCGACGAGGAGGGTTGCAGCTGCCTGCGTAGGCGACAGTGTCTTTCTCTTTCTGAGCGGGGATGGGCATGGTTGTTGGGAACGAAGGAGTGTCGTCTGCTGCGAGGGAACATGGCAGAAATAAAAGAGTGAAGCTTGAGGCAGAATAATCTGGTCGTGTGCAGGATAAACGTGCGATAGCGAACTTGATCCTTCGTAGCCGCTGTATTCGTCGTCGCACGACCATGAGCAAGATCTCTCATTGGCCACATCCGAGACACGTGCACTCTATCATACTCACCTTCCTTTTTGGGACTGCAGTGTCAATTCGTTAGTTTTGCTCTCGTCCTGGCTTGGATGTGCCGAAGCTGGGTGGAATTAAGCTCTGTTGCTGCGAGTGCTTAGACAAAGTACCGCAGATGCACCGAGCTAGCGCTGCGAAACGTTCCAAGGCGTTCGGCCCCTGTAGCTCGTCAATGAACGTTGCTCATCACTAGTCTTGCCCCAGAATACCATCATAGTCTTCATATAAGTCGCATGCGCTACCAAGACAGTTCATTTAAAATTGGATCAGTCTCCAGATAAGCAGAAGCGTGCTCACTTATTCACTCAATTTTGAGACAATTAATCATGTTGCTCTTCCTCGGAATTGCTTGTTTCCATAGGCGTGTCTTGCGACTTGTCATACGACCCGTTCACAATGCAACCCTTGTGAATAGAGTGCCATAAAATACCGTATTCCCGTTCGTATCGAACTCGAATTCTCTTCGATCAATGGAAAAGAAGATGCTTGCCGAAAAAAACTTGGACCCATGAGTATCTTGTCCTGCAACTATGTTCAAACGTTGGTTAGTCCATGAAGACTCTCTTTCCCCGTCGGACATCCATTCGATAACCATGAGAAATTTCACTCACATCATCGTACCTCCAGTCTGCAAATCCGCTCAAACTTCAAACTTTCTGCTTATCGAGAGTTTCTCCTTATGTAAAAGCCCAGTTATTAGAACCTTCTGGTGATCCTGTAGGCCTGAGCTCGCCTTCTTCAGTCAATAGTATGAGCCGAAGTACCAACAGCGGTCAAGGGTGAGATACCCCAAAGCAAACACTATTTAAACCGTTTGTGGACTTCCAGTGCTAGTAGCTCGGCTAGTACAAACGTTCATCTAGCTCACCTGACAAGACAGATGAGCATATCGACATTTGTCAAGAAATAGTTTATTCGTACCTGGAAATCGTGATACCATGTTCTGCCGTATCGCATTTGCGTCGCTTCATTGTACAACTCTTACCATGATATCCCTCGGATTATGAAATAGTATATGGGTTCAACGATATGATACTCGCAATAAATTCATTGACTGACGCGTCAAACATCTGACTATATGCGCATTCTTTCATGCTGAGAGCAAGATGACTTTAAAATGCTCAGCACACATTGTCAGGATGTGCTATGATTCAAATCTGTGAAGACAAAACTCAGGTAAGTGACCTTCGAAATGTCAGCTATATCGAACGTACTCATCGCAAATTCAGCTTTTGATTCAAGGGGCTTGCAATTGAGTCTCAAGAGGTTACGGAAATTCGTAATTCTGAGAGAGAATTTTCTTGTCCTAGATTATACTTAGTTGCAACACTTGTATTTTTTCTATGTGTTGATTAAACCGTCTGCTGATGAAAGTGGAATGAGGCCCTAGGGACTAAGGGAGGATGTCATTGAGGAAAGTCAAGAAGCCCCGGCGCCAGTGCGTTTCGTATGTTGCAGCCACGAACTACCAAGGTTCTCACGGTATTCTATATGCGACTTGCTCATGCTTTGAGACCTCGCAGTCGCGTCACCTTATTTCCTCTATCACCTTGCATCCGACATCCCATTTTACAAAGAAGAAATGTTATCATAGCCAGCACACCAAGTGATGAAGGTGAAGGGCAACAGGACAGGGACGCGTTCGAAGCTGCAAAGAGGAGACGAAGGACAGATTGGAAGAGGAGACAAGGTGTAGGTGTATTCAGAGCAAAAGTCTACGGTTCTGTTTTAAAAGCTAACAGTAATTGAATCTTTATTTCAGGGAGAATCATTCCTTGATAATGTCATCATACATGTTCGTGGCGGTGAGTGTTCTCTACATATCTTTCAAATAGTCAACTCATCACCCAGCACATCAATTTCATAGGTAGAGGAGGAAATGGTTGCGTAGCCTTCCATCGTGAAAAGTTCCAACCATATGGTCCACCATCTGGCGGTAACGGTGGCAGAGGTGGAGACGTCTACATCCTTCCAACACCTCACTTGACAACCTTATCATCCATCTCAACTCGCATACGAGCTGAAAGCGGAGGGAACGGACAGGGAACATGGCGAAATGGAAAAAATGGAAGTCCTTATATCATTCGTGTACCTCTAGGTACTGTTGTAAGGCAACTCGCCCCCGACGACCCAAGACGCGCGAAGGATGAATATGAAGCTGAAGAGGAAGCTTTAGAAGGATTGGAATTAGAGGATAGAAGACAAAAGATGAGGTCCAGACGTTGGGTTCATTATCCATCGTACGAAGAGGATAATATTCAGAGAGATATCTTCCAGGACGCAGAGAGACAGGTCTACCGCGAAGAGAGGGCTCGACGAATTCTGAGAAGACGAAGGACGGAAGAGCCTATATTCCTGGATCTCGATAAACCTGAAGAAGTCGAAGAAGCCAGAGATCCCAACGCACCCCTTGGTTTACCTCGTACACAGTATATGGGACATTTACTGGCAACTGGCGGTGCAGGCGGCTACGGAAATCCTCACTTTCTATCAACTAATAATCGTTCTCCCAAATTCGCTACACGTGGTTATGACGGTGAACGACTCAGTTTCTCGCTGGAATTGAAGATTTTGGCGGACATTGGACTTGTTGGAATGCCTAACGCTGGAAAGAGTACACTGTTACGTGCGCTTACTGCTGGCCGAGCGAAAACCGAGATTGCAAGTTATGCATTCACAACTTTGAACCCTGTCGTTGCTGTTGTTCGTGTCAATGATGATGGTACCTTCGAGGGCTGGGATCGCAATTTGGTCTACGATGAAACAAGGATCGAACGTGAACGTGAACTGGCGCAGTTGGAAGAAGGTGAACTTCCATCACAAGAAAATGTTATTCAACAAGAGGATGACCCTAAGGACGACAAAGAAAGCGAGGATTCCGAATCTTTAGAAGCCTTTAGATTCACCGTTGCCGATAATCCAGGGTTGATTGAACATGCATCCGATAACGTTGGTCTTGGACATTCGTTCTTACGATCTATGGAACGCTCCTTCGCATTGGTTTATGTTGTTGATCTTTCTTCACCTGCTCCGTGGGATGAACTTCGCGTTCTGAAAGAGGAACTGGAGAAGTACAAGCCTGGGATGAGTTCAAAAGCTCGTATGGTCATCGCAAATAAAGCCGACCTACTCGGTGGTGACGGTCAAGACCCGGTTGCTGTTGAGGAAGCCAGAAGAAAATTGCAAATGTTGGAGGAGCACGTTGAAAAGGAGATGGTTGTTGAGGTCCAGGATTCAAACGGAGATGTCATCAGCCATCGAACTCTCGATGTTGTCCCTATATCTGCCAAGTTCAGCATGAATCTTCCGAGAGTTGTTGGATTGATGAGACGTTATGTGGAAGAGGCGAAGTCTGCCGCAGATGCTGAAAAAGTACAAGCGTAACCTGCACGGGCATATTTAAGTAGGATATATGGGTATTAATTCGGGTTGCATCTTATAATCACCAGTATGTTCTAACGTCTATCTTTATCTGCGGCATCATTGCTTACAAGTGACATATTCCATCAGGCTCTTCATTCTCATTGTTTACTTTCACACATTCGTAATGAAAATACATGCGTTGGGAAAACGGTTATTCTATCCCTGATCCGCGTGCCTGAATGGGATAAGTTAACAGTGCATGGATATGACAATTTCCATGGTATGTTCATTGTGCACATTTTCAATACTGAAATATAGCATCATGGGATCAGACCCTTACTCCTCACAACTCAAATCTCAATCTGCTCGTCTCCAAGTCTACCCCGTCAAGATGTGCAGAGATTCGGCTTAGAATAGCTTTGACTCTCAAAAGTGAGTTCGGTCATCGTATTTTTACAAGAACAAGAACAGGGCATCACTGCGCGCCGCTCCCTCATAGCCTACAATACCCTATTTATGCAATGAACTGAGCTACCGTCGTCTTGATTCTTTTTCCGTTCCCTCCCTTGACGGGTTCAGGACATAATTTTTCATCTACAAAGGTACGTTACATGCTGCGTTCATCGCCTACTTCGATGTGCTGATGATCCAGTTTTCACTTATATTCCAATCCCTCAAGGCGAATTCCTAGCGAACTGGATGTCCCTTTTAGCTCTATAAACTTGAAGTCGAGTAAGAATTACCGCGAGCTTGGCTGGATCACCGCTCCACAGTAGCCTTGGTGAGTAACTGAATCTCAACCTCCATCAATCTGCTCACTCAAAACCCTTCTTCTGATACCCGTCGGCAGGTATACCCCATTTGGAAACGACACATACTATGTCTTCAAACACAAGTGCCATAGGTATTATTTTCAGCTCCCCTTCCACCTCCCCATCTTTCCCCGTTCCGGCCTCCAGTGGGGACTCTTTGGTCCTCTCGTCTTCCACCCCACTCCCTTCAAATTCCGGGTTGGCAAGCCCCCCTGCTTCCATTACTGCATTTCCTGCGACATCCTCCTCCTTCGCGTTTCTTTCAACTCTTTCGTTCTCTGGTTCATTGACCATTTTAGTTTCTCCTTCTTCTACAACTGATTCAGACCCACAATCCGAGCCAGTCAATAGTCCATTGCCACCAAACATTGCTTCAAGTACTTCGGACTTTCCGAGTATACTTCCGTTCTTTTCTTCTACAGTCATTACTCCACTCCCATTTGTAACCACATTCTCCGCTACTTCCTCGATATCTCCCAGTCAATCCTTACCGTCTCCTTCGACAATGGCTACTACCCCCACAGCATTTTCGACAAGTACGGACACTTCAGTCTCTGTGACAGAGACTACTACCAGCAGCACAGATACTCTCCCAACATCCCCTCCCACTTCCGTGTCTAGCAACGATGGTTTCTCCAGTACATCCGAATCATCCCCCTCAGACCCTGGAGCTACCTCTGTCCCTTTGGTTACAAGTACTACGGAATCAACATCTGAATCAACATCAAGTTCCACACCGTCTTCATCAACTAGATCACCGAGACCTTCCACTTCTTCCACGCCCACGTTTTCTTCATCATTTAACTTCTCTATATCCAAAGTCGCGGCCCCTTCCACAACGAGCACTGGTGATAGGACTGCGAATAGTTCATCTTCATCAAGGTTCGTGAATTCGTGATTAGTATCGACAGTATCGAAACCGGTCGAGAGTCTGATCAAGGTATCATATGTAGCCCAACTCCCACGACAACTCTTATCATTCAGCCACCTATAACCGCTATACCTGCGCCTTCAAGTCCCACGTTATCAGCACCGTCGTCTCCTCCTGCGACGATGTCAAATGTTACTGCTGCTAACAATTCAGGTGGAAATGGGAATTCGAATAGCACTATGAACATTTCAGGTGCCGCGACGAAGTGAGTCCCTCCAATTTGAATCAAAAACGATGTAGTCTCAATTATCATCACGGTCTAGCTCCCATAAGAAGACGGCTCTCATCGCTGGTCTCACAACGGGAATGCTCTTACTATTTCTTCTGTTGGCTTCTATCGCGTTTTGTCGATGGAGGTCAAGAAGAAAACATTCAGCCCGACATGATGCTATACGTCGAGCAAGTGCAGATTGGATTAGACAGAATCATGGTCCTTCAGCTGCTGCTTCAACATCTTCCCTTGTTCCAAGAGTGACGCATAGTATGATTTGGGACAATTCTCCACCAGTAGGAGAGAAGGATCCTATAACGGACCCGGCAACTGACACTCAATCGTTGGAAGATGCTATGAGTCCTTACACTGCGAACACACCTGCGGTGGCTCCAGGCGCAGCTGCAGAGAATCCAAGTCAATGGGTGGAACCTTCATCGTGGCAGAGTGCTTTACTTTCCGCTGCACGTACACCCCTTCCACCATACGCGCAAACAAGCGATAGTAACGTGATTCAATACAACGTTCGACAGAATCCAGAACCATACTACTACGAGCAGATTCAGCAGAACCCATATCAAGGACCGCTCGTCCCAAACCGAGCGATGCCAACACCTTCTCCCTCACCACCACTCGTAGTCCCAGCCATCAACGTCACGATTCCTGAATCAAACCGACGGATATCAAGAGAAACTCTACCTATCCCGTTGGTAACTCCTGTGGCTGATTACACGCCCTGGAACCCTTTCCGCTCCTCCCTTCGTTCTTCACTAAATTCTACAACTTCGTCGGCGTCGAAATATTCTGTTCCATCTATGACCGAAGTCCCGCCTGTACCGCGAATACCAAGCTCATACTTTGGGATTGGTAACGCTGGTCCAGGTCCTAGTACTCTTCAGAACCGTGCTCTTATATTCACGAATAAGGGACCTGTTGTACGATTTGCGCCACCGACGCCCACTACACCTACTGCGCATATGAGTTTGGTCCCTCAGGCCGCTGAACGGGGAGGAGATAATATTGATATGTTCTTGGATCTCCAACCGAAGACGGCGAGACTTTCGAGTGTGAATACGGATAGGGAAATGTTTGGATCTCCGAATGAGTCGTATAGGTCGTCGCAGAATCACCCTAGATCAGCTTTTGATGCACGTTAGGCGGACATTTGTACTATTACTGAGTTCGTATTTTTGAGGGGTGGAATTTTCTTTTGAACTTATTTATTATATTTCTTCATTTTATGTTGTAGAGTACAGAGTATTAGTAGCGAAGTACAATTGTTGGATCTTCTTAGGTGACGGCATGAAACACTGTTGAACGTTGAACCATGGGCAGATTTGAAGATTCTGAACGACGCCATTAAATGCTCTCAGTTCCCAGATTCCAGCACATCGTCTCACCTAAGAAAACATTCCGAGGTCTGCGTGTGACGCTTTGCAGACTGCCTCTGTATGTTCCAAACGAACACACTGTTTTCATATCAGTCATGCAATATGATATTCACCACATTTCACTTATATCACATATTATATACATGGACCCACAGACATGAAGTACTCGTTTATATGAGATGTCAATCTCACCTTGAAGTTCCACAAGACTGGTACGAGACTGGTAGTTCGGTAGCTTGAAGGTGTGGAGAGTTGAGTACAGATAATTGACTCGAGCCCGGCAGACGACTTGGTCAATCGAGGACTTGTGCACTTTCTATTACAGTCATGGTAAAGCCACTATTCAGTCGTCGGGTCACAGGCTACATTATTCAGAGGTATACTCACCTTTGTCAACTGTGCATTGCGCGACATGCATGGTCTATTGTGATGGAACGTGAGTTCAACGTTGTGAATAATCAAATGAACATTCTTCAAACACGCAGAATCCGTGTAGGCTAGTGTGGCACTGTGAGTCCTTGTTCGTCGGATCCTAATCATATTTAAATTCTAAAATCGATATAGTATGTGCAATAAGTTAAACAAGGTTACTCACCACTACCACGCCGCCGCCGGTTGTCGACTTGGAAACACTTGCAGTTAGCGTGTTCTCAGCTAAATATAACTTCGACTTTTGCGATGATATGAAAAGGGTTTGGCGGATGCTGTTCTATTGAAACTTATTACTCCGTTTATGCAAATGCACGTCACACCCTGAAAAATGTGTATTCATCCAGTACTTGAAAGAAAGAATTATGTCGTTATAAAGAAACGTCCTGTGAGAAGGTAGGCGGTGACGGTAAAAATATTCAGGAGTGGTGGCTGTCGCGACGTTAACCAGTAAATAGAGGATAGGTTGCGGGCCTGCGGCTGCGACTATTGCTGGAACCCGAGAATTTGTATGATGCAAGGACTTGAATGACAGCTAGTAGAAATCAAGCTGATATCCACAGCGAAATCCATGAGTATACAAAGGAGAAATTGGACCGTCCAGGTCCAGCATCGCGGAGGAAGGTGGAGTCAAGCGCTCACGATGCCATCGTCCAGAAGACAAGTAGGTAATAAACTCGACACTGCAACAGAAAAGACAGACAGCGCGTAGTCACGTAGTAGATCTGTTTCATATCAGTATTCCTGAAGATTTTCAAGGATTTAGGTCAGGGAATGCTGTACTTACGAGAGAGTTTCGACACGAGACGGCCCGGGCCCGTGTAAACAAACTCAGCTACAAGCTTGAAGTTGCAACGCGGCAGACCCATCTGTCTCCTGTACTAGAGGATGGGAGATAAGCCGATTAGTCTGACAAACCTCCGTTTTACAAGTCACAAGCTGACGAAAGAGAGGGCGGACAAGACAAGCTTGGACGCTGAAAAGCAAAGTAAAATGAAAAACACACGGCCAAATAAGAGCTTTCGGATCGAATGAGAATGCAACTAATTGCAAACACGGAATGCAACATGGCAAGTGAACTCTAAATGAGCGCATGTAAAAAAGTAGGAGGACCCTGGAAAGGTCAGTGGTATGTTTCATATTTGGGCCTTTGAAATATAGTATGGTTGGATTCCCCGGGTGTTAGGCACTTACGCATAATGCTCAAATACATTACCGATAAACCATCGTTCCAGACTGAAGTTGCGAAGATAAATGGTGAGGGGCTTGATGATATGAGTTCTGTCCATATACCGACGAAACTTTGCTACAGATAGGTGCTTCGAGTTGGGCGGGTCTATTTTGCCAACATAAAATCAAGTAAGTCAGTAAGATAACATCAAGATCGGGACTACCTATGCAAATGTCCGCATTTAGATAAAACATATTTTGAAGTGCAACCCCACCGTAGCTTCCGGTCATCTATATAGTAGATGAGTGGTTGTTCTCTGCAAGGGGGTTCTGGGATGAGACCTTGCGGGGTCCTAACGTAGGAATTGTACGTACGGAATGGAGCAGAGTGAGATCGTATGGCCATAACAGTGATGTTGGCGTCGGTCTGTTCGGAATCACTACCCAACATGCTGAGAATGAAGGATTGAATATGGAAGAAGAGAGTAAGCGAATTCAATAGATGACATAGTACCTGGTTTTAGACTTACCCTTATGATGAAACTTCTTCATACAGCATAGACTCGTGAACTTGTAGCAAGCTAGCTCTACCGCCCAGGTCCATCCTTGATGAATGATGTGTGATGTACTGAGTACCCTAGAAGATTGTCGCTGTATTGCCGGGATGAATAGGATTATGTTTACTTAGTGCCCCCGAGGGTTCTCAGGGCGTACCGATCCAAGGTGAATTGCTCGGTAGATGTTCAAGCTATTCTGAACTCTATACATTACCGATGGCTGCCACGCAAACCTGCCAGATAACTCTTCTCAAGTTTGCGAGAGTCGGAGAGGTATAGCTGGCGAACGGCCTAGTCGCTGCATCTCAAACAGCAATGATTAGGCGCACATGCAAGGTGGCCCATCAGCGCCTTCTTCAAGTTTTCCTCTCTTAGGATGAACAGTCAAACAAATGTTGAGTTCATGTACTCGTACCAGCAATTCAGACTGAACTTTCCCGCTTTTGAATGGGCATTACTACCAAGCGATCTTGCGAATTTGGTCCTCGTCGATATACCAACATTCAAGCGATTTTGTTATTGTGTATTGAAATTATTCAATGAGTAAATGACTTCGCTATCTTTAGACGTGAGACTTACCGTCGTTCCGCTGACTTTGAGCTGCGAGTTGAAGATGTCAGCGTCATATTGCTGTCCAGATTTCAAGGCTTATTGAACGGAGAGAAGGGGTTCTGTTCTATATTTTCCATCATGGGATTCGTGTGCCTACATATCTTCAAATCTTTGGATAAAGCAGCACATACCTGTCAATTTCACGGATGTTTCGCCTTGCAAAAACACAAGTACTTTGTTGCTGTTTGTCTGTGTCATGACTGTTGGGACGACGACCAAACGGCAGAGGAGAAAAGTTGGAGTAGTAATAATATTAAATAACATTAAATAATAAAGAGGAAGATGCATCAAAACGGAATGATAAGAGAAGTGTCCGGAGTCCATTCATAGCACAGCCACATCTCCCACCTCCCACTCAGGCAGTCTAGACGTCGGTATTTTCTCATTGTATAGCACGATGCCGAGGCGGCATTCGAGAGCGTCACGAAGAAATATTGTGCTGCTCCCATTTTTGTCTCATTGTTCAGTACTTTCAGTAACTAGATCCATCGGATACATATGAAATGGGACAGTGTGCCAGCCCGCTGCTTTTAGTTAGTGCATGGCGGCAACACACTCTGAGCTACTGATCGTTTCAAGCTACAGGTAACTCGTAGGGGCGACGCGAACAGTACAATTGGTGCACCAGACGGTCCCGACTAGTTCACTGAACTCGACTTTCACTTTCCGGTCAATTGTTGCTTCTTCTCTACCGAAGACATACTATTGCTATAGCTTACTTAATTGTCTCCGTTCCCAACACTGTAACTGCAATTGATGGCCATTTTCGAGCCATCTCACCGGATTCAAATGCCGATCATGCCGCGGTTCCTGCGGCTTGTGCCTGCGTCTCGTAATGTGCTTATCCAGAAATGGAAAGTGGTCTCCGGGGGCCTTGTCGACAATGAGTGTGGTTTGTACGTTAAGGCGGTCAGAAGGTGGAGGAGGCTCACAGCGCCAGTTTGTTCAATCATATCTTCGCTTTCTCTCCAAAACACTCATCTCCTCTATTCACCACCACCATCGTCGTCGTCGCTGCTCCTGCCGTCGACAACACGGTCGAGGAAAGTATCCCCGGCTATCGTCTTACCTTGCTTCAAATTGCTTGGTTGCCGGGCGCGCTTACCCCGCATAACCTAAGACCGCCTAGTCTGTTTAACCATGGAGGATATGTCAAGGACAGACAACCGGTCAAATCCATCTGTTCAGGATGATCAGGCTACTACATCTCAGAATTCGAAAACTCAGGCAAAGTTCTCAAATGGCCCGTAAGCACATTTTTCAATTCCACAGAATCCTTCGTAACGCTCTCCAACATGAAAATTCAGGCATATACGCTCCCGAATAACTGTTGTCTGTGCAGAGGTGAGCCAACCAATTCTGTTGATAATCTACCCTCCTCATATACTCTTTTGACCCCTAGTGTAAACGGCTGAAGTTAAAATGTGACCGACGTACTCCATGTAGTTCATGCCTGAAGAGGGACACTACACAGCGATGCGTGTACTCCCAAGCTGCAGCTGAAAAGATGTACGTACTCTCTTCTATATGAATCCCACATATCTTATGAGTATGTATCTCCTTTCCATAACAGCGATGTACAGTCGTTGCATAATCGACTCCTTGCTGTCGAGGGAACACTTGCCCACTTGTCCTCAGCCTCACCGTCCACTCCCATCTCATCCGCATTCGCTGCACCTTTCAAATCATCTTTTCCCGGAGCCCAGCCCATAAGCGCATCTTCCTTCTCTAACTCCGGAGCTTCTCAAAGTACCGCTGTCAACGGTTACACTAACATGTCTCACAGCGTCCCTTTCAATGACCGAGCACTTTTGGCAGTTGGAGCCTCCGGGAGTTCTGTCGTTATCAATCTTGAGGACGTTGCTAGCATTTGGTTAAGCGAACTCGATATCTCATTAGGTGACCATGGTTCATCATCAAACATGTCCCCAAGTCACAGTAGTAAGAACAAGGTTAAGCTAGAGCCATCTCCGGTACTTCTTCCACCAACACCACCGGCATCTTCTCCGATGGCGCCTCTAAACTCACCTGGTTCTTCTCCTCCTCCGCCCAATCACACTTTTATCCCACCATTACCTTACAGCGCCTTCCTCCCATCCTCTTCCGGAAACTCACCATCGTCTCATGTGTCCGGTATGTCTCGGTTTTACTGGTTCACTAATCGCTTGAGTCTCAACTGAATGTGGTCATTGCAGAGGTACCTCAAGTCACTCGTACTTTGTTATTTCACCTACCTAGTCAGCCGGCATTCCGAGCTCGCATACTGAAGTCATTCTCAGAAACGATGGTATTGCATCCATCATTCAACGTCAAGCATTTTGAACGCCGTGTCGAAGCGATGCTTGGTTGGGGTGAAGGTTCCTCATCATCGTCGTTTGACAGTTCAAGCGACGCACTCAATCTTGAAGCCAAGCGAAAAGAATTGGCAAGAGACTTGTTTAACCTTCCTTCTGCTGCGAAGAAAAATCGACAAGCTCCTAAACCTACTCTGAGCTTCTTTGCCGCTGCTTCGGCTGCCTTTGCTTTAGGTGGCTTGGTCATTGGTAGACAAGATGCCACCAGAAGTACACCAGGAAGCCCAGAGGATACTACGTGTAATCCCTCTGCATTAATTGCACTATCCGAACAAGCATTGGAAGTTTTCGAGAAAACCAGTCCTTATGATCTCGATTCGGTCAATGCAATGATTTTACAAGTTTTGTATAGGTTGCATGACGGTCAAATGCATGTTGGGCAAGGCGTTTTTCCTTTGGTATGTGCATATATATTCTTTACTATTTTAAAGAAGTTCTAAATATCGATCTGCTCAACCGTCTTTTCTAGGTGGGAAAGATGGTCAACATTGCTCGTATGATGGGGTTGGCTATTGACCCCGACGAGTTTCCCGGGACATACAACCTGTTCGAAGCAGAGGCACGGAGACGTGTGTGGTGGGATGTTTTCTACTATGATCTGTAAGTGATCAAAGGACATCTCCCTCCATAGCAACAACTCTCAACTAATTCCCTTTTTGCTGGAACTTAAGGTTCATCTCGGATTGCATGGGGCATCCCCCATTGATTCCAGATAATTCTTTCACGACCAAGTTACCCGCTGATGTCGACGAAGAAAAGTTCACACCCTCCTCTACGATTCTTCCGCTAGTTCCGGAAAATTCAGAATCCGAATCTAGTTTCACATACTTCATCTTGAAGTGCAGGTCAGTCATCTAACGAATTATTCCGCGAGTCGCATTCGCTGATCATGTATATGTTATATTAAGACTTGCACAACTGGTGAAGAGTGTCAAAAAGCAGACGTTCAGAGACCCTCTTTCGGACGATATCTCTGATTTCTCAAACGAACAGGCAGCATCTTTCGAATGCGACATTTCAACTTGGCTCTCAGAGTTACCCCAGCGTTTCCGCTTGGACGGTGTCATTGACCTATCGCGAACTCAAGACACATCATCAGTTTCTTCTACCCTCCTCGCTCAGAGATGCGAACTCGCCATAGTCGCCAATCGTATGATACTGAAGCTTCACCTACCTTCATTGAAAGAGGTTGGAACGATGGTGGGACCCAATAAACCCGTTCACGCAGCTTCCTTGGGGACAATTAATGCAACGCATGCTATTATTCATGCTTCGAGACTTCTTCATTCGGTGTGGAAGAGTTCACGGCCTGCTTCCTTTGACTTTTACGATTTCGGTAGAACTCTGTTTGATGCCGCGGTTGTCTGTGCACATATGGTTATCCAGCAACCTGGAAGTATCCTATCGGCTGAAGCTATGAAGGGTGTCACTGTCGCTTTGGATGTCATGAAGAGCCTTGGTGCCAGTACGGTTGCTAGCGTTGAAGGTGCAGACGGCAAGAGCACAAGGAATAGCGAAGCTATCAAGATTGTTGAGATGATGAAGAGGAAAGCTGAGCAAGCTCGGATGAATGGTTCTGGCTCAGAAGAGGGGCAGTCAAGCAATGGGAAGAGAAAACGCGCAGATGGTTCGCATTGGGACGATTCTTCTCCAACCTTGGATCCTGGGTTCCAGCTACCATTCGTTGGCGTTTCAGTATCATCGGCTGCTAACGAAAAGCTGAGACCTACTATTCCTTTACCCAAACCCGCGGCTATCGCTCCAGCTCCGCCAAAGGATGATTCGCAGCAGAAAGCGAAGAGCGACAATACAACGACAAAACATAAGGAAAAGCAGGACAAAGAGCAAGAACAACCTCGAGAAAAGGAGAAGAGAGATCGTTCCAAATACCCTTCCGTTGGTATTCGAGCTCGTACGCTCACTAACCAAGGCCGACCTTCTAAGACTCAGCGTATTGGATCGGTTTCTCCGCCGCCTACTCCCGTTCAGCCTTCGTCGATGATCGTTCCGTCGAGAACAGTGACGGTCCTCCCTGCTCAGCAACCTGCTGCAACTCACAACCAACCTCAACAGAACACAGTCAACGCGCCACCACCAGAACCACCAGTTGGAATGTATGCATACGCGCCTCCTCAGCAACAACAACAGCAGCAGCAGCAGCAGCATCTTCATACTCCTCCATCACAGAATATGGATCCTTCTCCTCGACAACAGCAACAACATATGCAACAGGATCACTATGTTTCCCAGAGGGATGCAGGAAGGTATTCACAGTCCCAAGTGTATTCGAACACGACGACCCCTCCTCAAACGACACCAGGATATGTCGAACAGCCGTCATCGACTAGTTCATTTGCATCGTCTCCTGACTTCTCGACGTCGTACAACCAACCCCCTCAGCCTTCACATCAAGAGTACTACACGTCGTATGCTCCGGCAGCTCCTCCACAAGCTGCCTATGAAGTGCCCAATATGGGACATCATTCACATGATATCACGATGACCGACTACAGTATGCAACATACTCCTGTCGAATCCGTTCCAAGTACGCCTTTGGAGCCATCATATATGATGAATCCTAAAGCTCAGGCAACGGCATATTCTTCGCGCATTGCACCTAAAACTGAGCCTTCCATCACGCATCATTATCAACAGCCCACTGGTGGACAACCACAACAAGTTACCATGACTGGTAATCATATTCAAGGATGGACGCAGGCGAACCCTTCCATATGGCCAGAATACAAGTTTTATAACGGTTAAGGACATATGCTTCTCCCTCTTAAGGTTCTTCTTATCTTCTGTCCATCGCACTCTTTTCTTTATCTTATATCTTTGCTTCTTGTTGTTGTCATGCCATTAAGTTGTGCTCTTTGCTGTCGTTTTTTGTACTGTCTATCCAACCTACCTCTGCATTTCCCTCATTCACAAATTGATGTTTCTGAATGTGAAAGATCGCGGAATAATTCATCTTCTCTGTTATATCATGTAGCTTACGTCTTCCCTCGCAATCCCTCATTTCTACATCTATGCTCTTCGTATTCCTGCTTCATCGATCACACCCATTCCCTGTCGTTCATACTTTTTTTTTCTTGGTTTTTTTTTCCTTCCTTCTCGTTCGACTCCGATTATCTCTGGTCTTCTGAGGAAACTTCATATACATTATTCCTGTCATATGGGTTTTTCTGTTGCTTTTTGGAAGTCGTTGGGGATTTTAAAGATATGGAATTTGTGATCATATTTTCTTCCTCTTGTCTGTGTAGTATTTCTGTCTGTAGAATACGTTGAATATCGATTCTGTTTTTTTCCGACCTGGAAAAATTCATTCGAACACAATGTGACATACATGACCTTTCCTAGTCGTTCATTAATTAATTATGGACCCTCAATGCGGATGCAGAGTTCGCTGGGACAGGGTGCATTGTGATACTATGCCCGCTCTACAATCGGTTAACTCCATTCATGAATGTATCCACGGTTGTTAGAATTCAAAATGTCGGTCTTCGCGCATTCCATCATCGGGTGATAGACTTTTTAAAGAATCGGCTTGATTGTGGTGGGGAGGGACAAACGAGGACACCTCCATAATCGACCACGATGGACCGGATCCATGTCTATTGGATCAGGTTGAACCGCATGGTACCATATGCACCCGAGTATGAAAGGGTTCATAGATTCACAGGGAAGTCAAAACATAGACGATTGGGAATTTGTCGTATCTCAGAGCTGCAGGCTTCCCTGCAAATCCTAAACATAGATTGTCAACTTATCTCAGATATCACATAGCCGTTGCAAATCTTTTCGTACTCTGTGGTAATCGTACATACTAAAATCAAAATCAGGGGATAGAAATTAGAATTCAGAATCGAGAAAATAAAAGAGAAAGATATGGTAGTGCGTACCGAGATAAGAAAACGAAAATCTCAAGAGTCAAGATATTACAACGATTGAGGTTTGGAGTTTCTGTTTCAATGACAAACATCTGCCATTTCTTCTCTTTCTTCCGGCCAAATTCGTTTCTCGATCCACCTAGCACATATGTAGAACAATACCCCAACGAAGAATCCTACTATCATTCCAACATCACCTGCCCCAGAACGAGCGATAGGTCCAGTCCACCATTCCTGTTCCATGCATAAAACAATGATTCCGATAGTGATTATGAAAGCTGTGATAGCGGCGAATCCTTTGGGTAATCGATTCGGTTTGTTCCATGATGATTGGACTTTGTAGGAAGACCATGTCGCTTGACGGTAGAGTATATGTTCGACGAGGATTATGGCTGTGAAAGGGGCTAGCCAGTATCCGATGAAACCTAGTAGAAATCCAAGTGACACGTCAAGGTGCAGGAGACAGGAAGGTAAAGGGAAAAATTCTTACTCAAAATTTGGACAAAAGTAGCATAAAATCGTTTGTCGCATACGATAGCAACTGGTATAAGACTGACAAAGAACTGTGTCAACAACATTTAAATGAACCGAAAAAAAATGAAAACGACTCACATAGCGGTAGAAACAATAGCGATGACAAACCTCGGTATCCTCGCAAACACAGGTGAAATGGTCATCAAACTAGTACACACAGTGTACATAGTTGGTGCGCATGCGCTAGGTGTAGTTAGGGCGAGTAAGACCAAAAGGAATTTGCCAAATCCACCAGCTGGTTGAAGAATTGCTGCTATTAGACCTCCGACATCGTTTCCATTCCCTAAACCCGCTTGCCATTCGGGAATAGAAAACGAAGCTGCTGTGAAAGCTGCTCCCATCATATGTGCAGGAATCTATTCGGATACAAACAGAGTAAACTCAGAGAAATTGATTGAGATAGTTACTTACACTGGAGACAAGGAATCCTAGGTAAGCGTATATGAATATCCGAAAGCTTCAGTAACAACCGTTTCTTATAGTCAGTGCTGGAAGCTATTCGTTGAATCTACTGAATAGATCTTACTTCGACGCTTGAGCATTATGGTACACACCATAATCTGGCGTAATTGGTGACCAGCTAATCACAGTAGCTGCTAATGTCGAACCAAAAGTAAGAAGTGCTGACGCAGGTACTGGAGTTGGATTCGAAAGTGGTGCTGCAA
Organism: Abortiporus biennis; assembly: GCA_022606235.1. Classification (NCBI taxonomy): domain Eukaryota; kingdom Fungi; phylum Basidiomycota; class Agaricomycetes; order Polyporales; family Podoscyphaceae; genus Abortiporus; species Abortiporus biennis. The sequence goes on along the minus strand of JABYQP010000004.1, from coordinate 257,785 downwards.
TAAGGTGTTTCCCTCCCACACTGATCATTACGATGAAAGCAATGACGTTCGGGATCCATGCAATTGTTTCGTACCTGTTCTTGTTTCTTATTAGCATCCACGAGGATGTGAAAGTAGGGAATTTCCATTACCAATGCAACACTCGATACCCGCAAAATACAACCTATTGAGAATAACATGGAGGGCATGAGTAAACACGAATGGGATCGCAGGGATTTAACTTACAACCAATGAAATCAAACCAATGATCACAATCCCAACAGAGTCGGATAAGTGACCAGATACACTTGCGAGTGTTTGACCTCCAATAATACTATTGATGATGAGATATCCTTGCATAGATATGGCATTCAGTATACTAGGTATAATAGCACCATAATATCTAAGATGTCAGAAGAATTAATCTCCGTCGATTGATACACAGTGGTTAAGGTACCGGAAGGAACTCACCCCCAGGAGAATCTACTTTGCACCATCGCTCGCGTGCCTAATTTTGGTCCAAACACGGCACTGGAGAGACACATAAGTAATGAATAGGGACGGCGGAAGTCTGGTACATACAAACATGCAGGGAAAGCGCATACACTTGATGTCCAGACCTATGTCAATGGAAGATAGTATACGAGAAAGTAAAAACGCACATAAAATCAACGACGAGGATGACCCAAAACGAATCAAGAATCCCCAGTCCAAAGAATGCAGGACCCACGGTTCCTGCGCCTAGCCTAACATAAGGAATTTAGAGCAGATCTCGAAGAGACCATGGAGGCTCTTTACAACTTACGTTAGGACATTGGCGTTCGCTGAGAACCATACAAAGAACATTTGCCACATACGACGATCAGTTCTTTGTTCCAACGGAATGGGAGTAATCCTATAGAATAAAATTAAATAACAAGTTACGACCCGAAGACCAAAAGCCTTTCTAGTTCATAGAATCATGAATATCGAGGGGTGAGCTTACCCTTGCAGCTCTACTCCCCATTGTGACAATCCAACTAGAATACGGGATGTCAGAGATATTTCCTTGCTAACTTGATTCTCTCTCTGAGTTTCGGAGGATTCCGAAATTGTGACATCGATTTTCTGAAGCTTCTCATCTGCATCTGAAGTATGAGTTTCGTAGTACTGTTTCTCTAAATCAGCCATAGATTTTCGTGAAGGTTTACGAGGGAATCTGAATGCAAGATGTGTGAAATGGACGGGGGGACGAAATCAGGGAAGAGAGAGAAAACGAGCATGCCCAACATGAATAAAAATGCAGTTTTGGGTTCATTCAAAGTGGATTCTGATGGAGAGGTGGACCGAGTAAATGATAACCTGCAAACTCAGAGATAAGCTTGAATGAAGAGTCGACATCTTGAGAAAAGATAACTGAAAAGGATCAAGTAAGAATATCTCCCGAGCATTCATGTGAATACCAGATATAAAAGAAGTTCTGCAAAACAAATCTTTCAGCGCCGCATACACGAGTAGACAGAACTGACCATGATGCGTGAATATAAGTTTCATTCATTTCGAAAATTGTGCAACTGTTTAGATGAATAAATATATAAATCTGATACAACGCGGACCAACCGCAATACGGGAATACAAGATGACAGCTGACAGACTATCATTCTCGTTGTATTAAAGCTAGTAGTCCAAGACCACCAAGCAGAGCATACTTCAGCTGGGGGAAATCATTCTGCACAACTCAGGTTAACGCAATGATCATAGCCAGTTTAACAGAATGAACATACCATAGCTATTGTCACATAGCCGATGTAAGGTAAGAAACTGATCGGAAAAGAAAGTGAGCAAGCACACAGCCAAGATCAATTTGAATACTCACCCCCTCACTTTACCTACGATGTGTTTCCTTTCTAACCAATCCAGACCTTGGTAGAGCTCGATGTCGTCAATATAGTTATTATCACCTTTCGTTAGCAGTAATTGGTCTTGACCTAAAGGCGTTGTTGCAACAGCTCTACAGCATATAATGTCAAGCTGATGATAGGATTACGCAGACTGAACAGACATACCCCTTCTTCTTCTTGAAAATGTCATGTGTTTCTAGTACTCGATGGACAATCGGAATGTCAGCCCCAGGCACCTTATAAACAGTGATGTCGCCAGTCTTATATTTCTCGTTCGCTGGATTCGTCAGGAAAAGTAGATCGCCACGGTAGAAAGCTGGTTCCATAGAGCCACTAGATTGATAGATCATGGTTACGACAACGAGATGTGTAAGACTGAAGTACTCACGACAAAACAACAACTATGGGCGACTCTGTATTCGTGATTAAACCAAGACCTTTCCATATCATAAGCCCTGACGCCAGTACCGAAGCAAAATTGAGGATTTGCAGTAAAATCTTGCCAGCGATCATTGTGAGTGGACAACGACGCATTGCTTCAGATGGTACTTACATGTCGAATACCCAGCCGTCGCATCGTTTTCAATTCTTCCGCGAACATGGTTGATGTTGTTGTCGTAGAAGTCGACTGGCCAGCAACGAAAACGAATGAATTTGCTGGCTCAGCAGGCAAAAATTAGTGTCAAAGAGTTCGTTGGGTCAAGTCAAGTTGTTTTGGCGGTTAGTTCGTCACTTGTGTTGGGGACCTGGGGTGGACCACGTGGCAGGTGATGACACACTGCGGATGACACGTTTACTTCAATTTACACGTGTTCAAAAGTACTGTACTCTACGGTAAACGGCGTGACAGAGTGACCTCCAAACGCGATAAGTACGAGTACAGTATCTACTAGAGATGCTGTATCAATCGCGGAGTAGCTTTGAAGTAAACTGCCAAACGGAAATTCCAATACAAACTAGTAGAAGCCTCTCATGCCATATTTAATCCGTTTACTGGTACATGAAGGACATCCAACAAGAAAGTAATGAAAATCTACTATTACTCCTACGAGACTGGTTCTACGAGTCTATCCTACCACCAACAAGGCACGATAGTAATTAATGAAGGACGACGCTCAATATCATCTTTATCTTCATTTTCCACTCCAAAGGACCATTCGCATCAGACATATCCAGGTTCCGCTCTGGCCCCATGAGAATGATACGGATTCTCTAAATGTTGTATCAGTTCAATAGAACTATTCGAACTGATATCTAAAATCTCTGGAATTTGCCAAGCAGATGATTTCGACATCTTGATATCATCTTGGGTGAACGACGGTGTAGGGGACGGAGGGTTACTTGTGGTTGGAAGTTTCTCCGAAGGACGATGCCCTAGTAATTTTCGTCGAAGGAACTTCACCCAATGTAGGTTCAACATCCATTGTATCATTCTAGGATAGAGTTTTATGACTGATATCACAGGTGGTACTGCGACAAATACGGCGAGGACCTAAGTCAGTAAAAGAAGAAAGGAAATCAGTACTGTGAATGACCTTGACGATAGGTAATCGTGGACAACTTACTTGGCCGAAGGAGAGTGAAAATGATTTATCTGATGAAAACAGGATACCGGTCTCTATGACTGAGACCCAGTATGCAGTTGGTATGACAGCAAAGGTCATAAAGTGTATGAACGAGTACTGTCGTCCCGTGATAGTCCTATGATAGATAGTGTCTTGAATGAAAACAAGAACGACGGGGAATTTGATCGAATTCACGTACCAAACCCGAACGAAATGAGGGGACCATTTCTCTCCATGCTTCCAGATATTTTTCCGTTGTAGAGTAATAGCAACAATCCATCCTAGAATTGTTCCCAAGATGGGTAGTACGATCAAAACAGAGATCCAAGGAACTAGGACGAAAAAATCGAAAATCAGTAGTAGAGGGAAGATGTAGACTGCCGTCAGAAACTGGAAGTGTGAATCGCAGGATGCTTGTGCGAAATGCGGGGCAAGGTTAGGTGCGAAGATATAAATCATTAACGCTATCCAGATAGCTCCAATCAACAAAGTTGCATATCGGTTTAGATGTCGACCTGGCCCTACAATTCCTGCCATTCGGTGTTTATTGTACCAAAAGGATACAATCGTGTAGAGTAGGAGATACAGGTTAAGTGGTGAACCTGCCATAACCACAGCGACGATAGCGTGAAATCTTGTCAGTGATCTCTGGAATATGGCTATGGCGCATGTAATAAGAAGTGAATAAACGGTGAGAAGTTGCGCCCAAAATGCTTCCTCTGCCTCTTCTGGTGAATAAAACACGACGAGTGCTGTTGAATTACGTTCAGTACACACAGGCTTTTGATAGAAAAACAAAATGTATTACTCACACAGGCAGAAGCTAGTCACGTAGGCTGAAAAGTGACGTTCAGAAACCTCCCTGAAAGCAGACTTGACAATGCTTACTGGATACACGAACTAAAACACCTGTGTGTCAAAGTAAGCCATCTGTTTCGACGCAGATAATATAAAGGTTCAGCTTGCCTGCAATATCGCCATTTGGACAAAGTCCGTAAGGACACGAATCATCATCCGGTGGGCTTATACAATACGCTTGAAAGTATTGTGGTGAAGATGTGATATTGAGAAAGTCCATCATATTTTGTGTTATGGGCAAGTCTGGACAGCAGTTGTCGCCAACGCATGCTTGGGTCGGGCCACCAAACGTGAGGGAGTTCTCGCAGAATGTATCTGGAGGGAACGTAGTGACATTGCTGAGAAGTAGTTGACTCGAGCGAGTTAGGAGATCAGAGCCATAACCCCCAGATAGTGACATTGTGAAATCCAAGCAACTTGAAAATTGAACGAGTGGAGAGCGATAAACTGGTGATCACTGGTTGTGAAAGGTTAAAATGTAATGAAGGAACAAAAGACAAGGACGAGGCTCAAGTGGGGAAAGCCTCAAAGCTTCATCACAAAACAAAAACATCTTGCCATGTTTGCGCCCAGCAACGAGCCAATTTTGATATGTCATGATTTGACGTTCAAAACTTTGAACTAGGCCTACGCCAACTGTGAGCTAGTATATAATCACCAGGGTATCTGTGGTAAATTATTCTGAAGATGAGAGCAGAAAGCATCGGACTCACCCGTTCAAAATGCGATCAAATTACTTCATATACTTGGTGACTGTCATTGGTTGAGTGAATGGGCGCATCAATGATTGATTCTAGCTTCAACTTTTATGCATACTGAACGCCGCAATCTGCTATGGATGTTCCTGTGTTTCAGATTAGGCACTCGTCTCCCCCGACAACCTCGGAAAGTTTATAAGTATTGTTACTCACTATCTTAGTTAGTTTTGTTGATAATCCGATATTTTTCGCTGAGGAGACCATCAACTGAGGAAGGTAAGACGGTCGCCACCATTCGTATAGATTCATATATACGTTATGAACATTTACTATGATGATGCATGCCAATGAAACAATATGATCATATACAAATGGTGATCAACACTGACATTTGCCAAATTTTCCCTCAATACGCCGTCTATTAAGCTACCCCTGGATTAGACTGGTCTCCGCTCCTCTCTATCTGGGTGATACGGGCTCTCGAAATGTGGTACTAACTCACTAGAATTCTTCGAACAAATGTCCAAGACCCCAGGAAACCCAGAGGCAAGTGTTTCCGAGACTGGCCATGCAGGTGCTTTTGCCAACATAATATCGTCTTCAGTGAAGGACGGTTCAGGAGATGGAGAAGTACTTGTGGTTGGAAGCTGCCCCGGACGTTGTCCAAATATCCTACGTCGAAGGAATTTGACCCACAATAAGCTCAACATCCACTCGATCGTCATTGGGTATAATTTGACAACGGATATTACGGGAGGTATCGCGACGAACACCGCAAGTACCTGAAACCAATGATCAAAGCAGAGTCATGTTTAGTACTAATGTGTTGGAGAAACCGAAGTATTTGCAGACATCACACCTGACCGAATGAGAGCGAAAATTCTCTATTTGATGAAAATATGATACCAGTCTCGATTACTGAGATCCAATAACCTGTCGGTATGACAGCGACAGTCATGAAATGTAGGAACGAGTAGTTGCGCCCTGTGATAGACCTAAAAAACCAGTAAGTGAATTTGAAGGGTCCACGATTATGAAAGCGACGAATTTGCGTACCATACACGACCAAATCGAGGAGACCACTTCTCTCCTCTTCTCCAGATATTTTTACGCTGGAGAATAATTGCGATGATCCAACCCAGAATTGTCAGCGAGATGGGGAGTGTTACCAAAACGGAGAATAAAGGAAGCACAATAAAGAGTACTCCAAGCAGCACTAAAGGAAAGGCATAAACTGCTCTGAGGAATTGAAAATGCCTATCGCACGATGCTTGTGCAAAGTGTGGTGCAAGGTTGGGTGCAAAGATATAAATCATCAATATCACCCATATAACTCCAATCAACAATGTCGCAAAGCGATTTAGATGTCGCCCTGTCCCAACAACTCCTACCATCCGGTGTTTATTATACCAGAAAGATACGATTGAATAGAGCAAAAGGTAGAGATTTAGAGGTGACCCCGCCATAACCACTGCGACGATAGCATGAAATCGCGTGAGTGACTTTTGGAAGATGGCTATAGCGCATGTTATGAGCAGTGAGTAGACGGTTAGAAGTTGCGACCAAAATGCTGCTTCCGCTTCTTCTGGTGAATAGAATATCACAAGCGCTATCGCGAATGCATGCTTGTTAAGAACATAAGACAAGAATGAGATGGGAATCAAGCACTCACACAAACAAAAACTCGTCACGTATGCTACATATTCATGTCATTCGATGTGCTATATGTAATCAATAGTTATATCTTGACTTACTGGAGATACGGACCAAAACGCCTAAAAGTTCAAAGCACCGAAAGTTCAACTCAACTGCTTAAAGGTTAGATTCGATTGACAAAATACTCACCTGCGATATCGCCGTTTGGACAAAGTCCGAAAGGACAAGAGTCATCATCTGGTGGGCTTAAACAATACGCCTGAAAGTACTGCGACGAAGTCGTGATGTTGAGAAAATCCATCATATTCTGCGTCACAGGCATATCTGGACAACAATCGCCCCCAACGCAAGATGACATAGCGCTATCAAAGGAGAAGGCATTGGCGCAGAATGTGTCAGGGGGGAAAGTGGTGAGATTGCTGAGAAGAACTTGGCTGGCTGAGCGACCTATAATGCTGAAACCTTCGGATAACGACATAAGAAGCGTCAAGTATAGTCGTTTTTGAGTGTTGGAGGTCTATAAATGCATGAAAAGAAGGATTAGAAAGAAGCAATGTAAAGATGAGATTGAAGTTGAAGGGGAGAGGTAACTCACACATCGAGCACATAGCTGACTGTTATACCGATGTGGCCCGTGATCAACGAAGAATCAACAACCTATAGTCGATGGGATTTCACTCCCATGATTTAAACCGAGTATACCGACCACAACCGTCTTGCAAGTGTCAGCGTTATAAACAAAACCAGTCTTCAAGCAGGGTCCGTCATTGCCGATCAACAAACGATTCACAAATTTCCTATCTTGAGTTTGCAGGATATGCAAGCAGTGCTATTGATTGGGCATTCTTGAATGAGCGCATCATAACGTTGACGATGGTTAGAATCTTACCCAACGTGTTGTGGGCATCTTTCGACTTTGAGACTTCGGTCAGAGTGAAGCACATCGATCCGTGATGGAAAGTGTCGCCAAAAGACTGTGTGATATAAAAGCAGACAATGTTCATAGACCATCGAGTATGACGACACACAAAAGAAAGACCCTTGCTACAGACCAGCAGCAGCATCCATATCGTAACATCATACCACCCAAAAGTACAAGGCCCCAGTGTAGTAACATAAGAGCAGCTTAGAGCAAATTGACCATGGCCATGGCGGCAGTTCCGAGACCCAACAAGAAGGTGATCTTTGCAGTCTTAGAGGCACCCGACTCTGCAGCTGCCTTGCTGTTCTTACTGCTTGTCTTGCTAGCGGAAGCAGATGTTGAAGTGGATGTGACAACATGAATATCAGATGCAGCAGCGACTTTGTCCCAGAAGTACACAGGAGTCTTATAGAAACCGTTGCCCAAGATCTTCTTGATATAGTTGGCGTAGGTGTTGTCGGGGTCACCATAATGTGTGGCTAATTTGTATCACGGATCAAACCTGAATCTCGAGTATTGAAGAAACATGTTAAACTTACCAATGGCAGCAACCCAAGGATAAAGCTCAGAGTCATCTTCACTTCCAGCGTCCTGTTGAATTGCATAGTCTAAAGCTCCCTTGATGGTACCACCGTTGGTTGTCTTCAAATCCCAAGCATCATATCCAACATATTCACCAAGACGTGCATTGGTCTGAAAGAAGAATATCAGAACATTTCCGATACACATAGATGAAGTAAGATAGACTAACAATCATGGCAGCGAGGTTATAAGCACGGTAATGGAAGGGACGCGTGCGAGCTGATTCAAGAGGCTGGAACGTGGCTAAGGCATTAGTTTCACCAAGGAAAATTTTGGTTGTCTGACCTGGTCACCGTTTGCATCAATCTGTCCAAGATAGATGCCAGTAAAGTACTTCTCAAGGGTTGATTTAGCAGCGTCATTATCACCGATAAGGATCTGAAGAGCCGCTAATTGATTGTAGTAAAAACTACCATGGTTGCTATCCAAGAGGAATCATGATATCAGCAAATGTCCAATTGAAACGGATATGTAAATACTGACTTAGTAGCCGCAGCTTCTTCGAGAGCGATATCCGCAGTTTGCAACCATTGAATATAGGTTTTGGCCCATTCATTGAGTTGTCCGTCCACGTCAGAAGGCCAATTGGCGGATTGTCTATCTCGGAGGATCAAAACAGCACTGACAACCTTGGCCATGCACTTCAAGTCACTTCCATGATAATCAGCCTAAAGCACGAAAAAGTGACCTATCTCTCGACTTACAGAATACCTTCATGAGTACCTTTCTCATTTCCAGGCCCTCGTCGCATCTGAGCGAACTGAAGATTGGGGTTCATACTGGTTTCCGGATCCAAAAACCAAGCCTTGAGCATTTTCGCGATCTGAGCATCCCATTGGGTTGGAGAATCGGCTGGCTCGACAACATAACTGAGAGCACCGTAAAACACTGCGTTAGCGAAATCTTGGAAATTATTCTGATCGGTGACAGCCTTGGAATCCGGATTGATTTGGCCATCTTTCGTAACATACTGGCAAGTTGACCAAACTAAAAAAGAATACTCCGTCGTTAAGTCTGAAGTATCAGAAACAGAGAATTTTCACTCATTTACTTTGTTCTTGAGTCAATTCGGTGGTGTTACCAGCAGAGGAACAATCCGGCCAAGCACTAGTACAAATCGATTAGCGGTGGACTCAGTATGGAACTCGCGACTTCGATATTTACTAAGGTTGGAAGCTCATGAAATCATGTTTATCACCAGAGGGAGGAGTGTATAGTTTGCCTGTGACATCTATAGAAAAAACGATGTCAGATGCACTATGAAAAATCGGACCTTCGAGCAGAAAACACGCACTATATGGTCCACCTACGAGCAAATCCCCAGCCCAACTTCTGATAGTAGACTCTGCATTGTTCTGCGCAGGGTCAGCGGCGATAGAAGATAGGTTCTTAGGACTTAAGAAAATGTTTGCATAGTCTGTTAAAGAATGGACGGTCGAAACATAGCACACAGAGATCGTGACGGCCAAAAGGAATGGAGAGGGGAATAGCTTAGGAGCCATCTCGGTTTGAGACTATGAAAAAGAATGTGGAGGACGGGAAGATTTGAGCGCGAGAGACGCAAGAATATTGGAAGAAAGAGAGCTTGAACGCGTTATACAGATTTTGTTTTATACTGAAGTTCAAGACCATAATGACTTGCCAAGAGTAACCAGGCTGGTGGCATAAGACAGTAAATGACGGCAAATTTGTTGAGTGCCTCCGGCCGCCAAGCTCAATCTACTGAACGGAAAATGTTTAAGCGTGCCTTATGCAGCATCGCGTCACTTGGAAGTTGGACTGGGCGCGAGAACAGGGTGTGAATCGAGCTGAGGATACGATGATCATGAGCCTAAAGATTGGAAGGTGAGTTAAGCAGCTTTACATACACTTCACAAGTTGTAGCCCTCACCAAGACAGTACGCCGAGAACATCACTAAGTCCAAGTCGTTGTCAATCACTACTAGAGAGGCCTGAGCCAGGCTTAAGCAGACTTGAATAACACACCGAGGGCCTGATTGGAGACTATGCTTCGGTACCAGCATCAACACCTAATATCATGTATAAGGATCCAATAAGGATCTGGCAATCGCGAGACACAAGATTCAAGAGGCTTTGCAAGTTACTCGATATGACTTGTTCGCCGTCGTCGACTCGTCGGTGATGGTGGACTACACGTAAATGAGAGAAGCGAGATAACGATGTTCTAAGAGTCATCCAAGGGAGCAACAAGTGAGTGGGCTTGGCGGGAGGCGCATCAGAATGCTTTGATGCGCTCTCCCACATTCACCGAGCACATCCTGCCACATGTGATCTCAAGATTAGATAAGATCCTAAGATCTATCGTCTGTCACGGTCAAGCTGGTTTCGAGTTCGAACTTGAACGTTGAACAGCTGCTATCCCTCCTCCATTCTTTCAATGCACCAAGCTCAGGTCCTGCTTTTTGCAAAAAATCTTAGACTCTAATATCTATTCTTAATACAGTTGAGAGCATTTATGGCAGGATATCGTGAGCTTTCACGACTCCCTAGAGTATCAGGACCGGGATCCCTGCGTTCAATAGCCGTGAGTATCCTTCGTTCTATGTTTATATGAAAAGTAACGAATATACAAGTTTTAGATAAGAAGAATGACCCCGGGCTCTGCATCTGGTTTTGTCGGACAGCCATTCACCGTCACAAACCCTCTAGATCCTACGCATCCATTTGCCAAACAGAGGAAACGAGAGTTATCGAAACTACCATCACATTCAATCAGAGGTGTTGGTTTTAGAATAGTGCCTAAAGCCTTGCTCACGAAACCGAAGCCCCAATGGCCGAATCCACCTTATGGGTATGAAACCCCAAAACGAGGACAATTAGGAATGTCGATGATGCGAATCGTTAGCAAGAAGACTATCCATAAATCTGCTGTTATTCGAAAAGCGATAATGAAGAAAATCAAAACTGCCCTCTATTTGATTGCTATACGTGGCGCAAATGTGGTGAAGGACGGGAAAGGGAGCAAGACAATTGTGTTCAGAAAAGAGGATATTGGGGACCGTTGGATCCTACAGGGTGAGTGTCTACCCTTCTTAGCTCAACTTTCATATCTAACGTATTCTCATAGATTGGACCTATCTCGTTTTCCCTACGCTACTTCTATACCGAATGCCATATACGGACCTAATCCCCCCCTTGCGCAATTGTCTTTTGGATCTTGCTACTCGTGCAAGGACCTTCGAGCGAGTCTGGCAACACCCATATAAAAAACAACAACCTGTAGCCAGAGTTAGACAAAATCTTACTCCCGCGCGCCAGCCAAAAAGAGAGGAAACAACTAAGCCCATCATGCGTCTGTCACCCGAATTCTTGACACGTATCGTTACTCCATCAACAACTTCGCCACAAATGAGCAAGCGAGAGAGTACGGACTTTGATGACATGGACTCTCTCGAGGATGGTCACCTCTTCGGCGATGAATCCTTTTCGGATAGGCGAAAAGCGTTTAGTGGTTCCACGCTGACCAACACCGCTATGGAAGACAGAAATGATACACCCGCGGAACATGATCTTGGGGCTGTTTGGGAAGATGTCCTGGGAGATTTATCTGAGTATCGTCCGACATTGCCTGAAGAGCCTATGCCGCTGGTCGAAGAGGTGAGCATATAGCATGGCGACAACTACAAATACTTGATTTTATGTGTAGGATATGTTGGACAACGAAGAGGTTTCTTCTAGGCGTTATACACCGAAGGTGAGTTAGACTTTCTGCCGGCGACTGATCCATCCATACCATTTCCTTTCAGGGTACCCTCGAAAATTTGAAGAAGACATATTCCAACGAAATCAGACCAAAGAAGACATATTCCGACGAAGTCAAACCCAGTGCCACGACGAAATTGTACACCGGAAAGAGGATTATCCTCCGACGCACTGCAAACAAATCGATATCAAAGCAGAATTGATATCGTCAAATCCTACAGCATGACATTTATTGTACACTCATATATTTTGTTATCATATATCTCAAATAGTTGTGCAGGTGTTCGAAGCACAGGCCTCTCTGCATCTCAAGAGGTTCCGGTCCATATGCAGGGGTTAGACTTTAGGTGAGTGTTTCGTTTATTCGGCCACCAGCAACCCTGACGATCGAGCACAGCTATCACAGTGCTAGCGCAGTATTCGGAGCTGGAATATACCATACCATACCCAGATATCATTTTGAGGGGAATCCTCATAATATCGAGTTGATGAAACTAGCCCCAAAATATAACTCCCCTTCTCATCCTTTGCAGCAATTTTTCAGTGTTCGATTTCATTCTGCGAAAGCTAGGACCCCCGATAATACACGAAGAGGCCGCTTCACAACACGGGATTTTCGACAATTTTGTCCGACAGGTTTTTAGGGAAAACGTCTGGACTACCAGTCGCACGACATCACTGTGTCCGGACTTTTCGAAGAGCCTCAAAGTTTCAATCATCATCTAAAATTCATAAAACCTGATTTCCTTTCGAGTGAGGAATACAGCAAGACTCTGTACGCACATTTCTCGCTAGATATCAGGGAGTGTATCTCTTTCAGCCGTCGTGCTGTAATAAAACCCACGATGGACGTACTTAGGAGGGAGAGAACATCATGTTGACGGAACAGTTTCTTGGGAAGCGTGCTTTTGTGGTTGAGCGCTGTGAGGGGATGCGCAACGACGAGAGAGGTAGCCGTCAAGGAGTTGAAAAGGTACGATGAATGATACAATGCGATGGGGAGAGTGGAGTTGTCGTTGACGCTCCTATTGTTCTCTTCCCGGTGTCGAAGCTCGTAACTGATCTTAGATACATGTTCAAATCCCCGAATGAAGTTTCATCACTCATCCTCCTCGCCTCATTATTCCTTCCTTAGCTTACATTTTCGCGCTCTTCAAGAAGACAATCAACATGTTTTATGAATATCCTCAGTCAAACATGTTTGGAAAGGGTTCCTGAAGAGGTGGGTGTGTATATCCGTTTTTTTAAAAAACAACCTACAACTGACTCACAGGCACAAATGTCCAGATTATGAACGGCCTTTTAATGTTCGAATGACCGAACAGCCTCTTCTCTTGGTGTATTATCGGGGGGTTGTGTTAGGCTTCAGGTGAATATTTCGTTTACTCTATCACCAGCAACCCTTACGATCGCGCACAGCTATCACCGTGCAGGTGTGGTATTCGAAGCCGGAAAATATAGCCTCCCTTCTCAATCTATTCAGTGTTCGATTTCATTCTGCTAGGCTAGGACCCGGCTTATACGTCAAGAAGCCGTTCCAAAAAAAAGGTATGTCGACATTTTCCTCCAACAGACTTTCAGATAAATTGTCTAGACTACCAGTCACCTTGAATTACTGGTCCGGACTTAGGAAAAGCCTCAGAAACTTCAAAATCATCCGAAAATCCATAAACCCTGATTTCCCTTAAAGTGGGTTGATACAGCAAGACTCTGTGTGCACAGCATGTAACAGAACAGGTAGAAATCGACAAAAATCAAACAGAAAGGAAATGATACTCAGATCCTTCTACAGTTATTTAAAAAGACAATCGTCAGATTTTCATAGAGGCCAGCAAAGGATACAATGCTCGTCAACACACCGGCACTGTAGCCATCAAGAAGCTGAAAAGGTATGATGAATGATAGAATGTGATGGGGAGAGCGCGGTTGTCGCTGACTTTCACTCATCCTCCTTGCCGCTTTGCCCCTTCCTTGGCCCAGATATTTGAAAGGATTCCCGAAGAGGTGAGTATGTATGTTCCCTCGGATCTTCGAGCCGCCTGCGGCTGGCTCACAGGTACAATGTCCAGATTATGAACGGCCTCGCGCATAATTGGCGTTTGAATGACGGAACAGCTTGTTGGGGGTTCTACTAAGCCTCAAGTGTACTCGGTGTGTTTGTGGGAGGTTCGGAATCAACGCCAGTAAGTCTTTGCGCCTATCCTCGTTTCTTCGGATGCTGAACGCTGCACTTTCCTTCTAGCCTTGTTCTGACTCTGAAACGTCGAATACTGAGCATTTCCGTGACATTCGAATTCCTGCGAGCTCACTGTGATACACTTCTCGACCCTCGTGTTGCCTTAGAGACCAGCTCGTCACTAAACTTTGATTGTATTGCGGTATTGAATGGACTAATCTCCGGACTGCGCCAAACAACTGGATGATCCTGGATCGACATTGATGCTCTTCTTCTACTCTCGACGTTGCATGGGATGATATGTTGGACCTTGTGCTGGATCGAGTAAAAATTGGAGACTAGCGATCAACTAGCGATGAAACAGGACTGCAATCAAAGTTGGATATGGGGAGAAGCAGCTACTGAAAGTGAATACAAAGTGAGTTCGTGTATGATAGCAACGAAGTATGATATTTTTCGCTGGAGAACCACAACGATGTCCAAAAGTGTGCCTACACAGGCCTACACGTGTTGGTGAGAGAAGAGACTTTGCCGTAAGCGACACAAGCCAGTGTCCAAATCAGTCCATTGTCTTATTTCTTACCTGCCATGTGGATAAACGACTACAGCTTAGAATGTGAACAGCCATTATTCTCGAATAGGTCGGGCTCAGCGTCGTGAAGGAGATATAAGCATGACTCTCTATGTCGATTCTCGCTTCACCAAACAACCTTGCATTGCTCTGATCTGCTAGCTAGACCACCTCGACATTACCCGACCCCGCGTGCAAGTCCCTTTTCTTCCATCTGACTAAATATCTCTATTATCATCTTTCTTATTCTCATTTTCGCGTAATTACAACACACTCTCCATATTAAAACACCATGTTCCAAGTCGCTCCTCGTCCAACCTCGCACTTTACATCGAACAACATGGAAACTTATTCACCCTCCATTCCTACTGCAGTTCCCCCCAGTCTCCAACTCCCGAGAACTCTCGCTCGACCTACCTTCAATGAGGTTTCTCGCGAGACTATTATCGCTATTGCACCAGAGCTCGCAGAGGTCCCAATGGAGTATGTTAGAAAGCACTTGGCTGGCCAAGCTAATGAGTACGCCACACTCTTTACGCTCACTAATTGTTCTCTCTAATTGTTAATTTTTATCTCCAATTAGAATGCTCGGAGCACTATCTTTGCTGACGATCCCATCTTCTCTTCCGAGATCTCGTCTTGCATCTTCCTTGGACGCGCCCATAAGGCCAACTTCAAGCGTACCAAGCTCTTCCGCTTTCCCTACACACATTCTTGCGATATCCTCCTCGAGGACATCGCCTTCGATGCCTGCTACTCCGACAGTAGCTTCTTTCGCAGCACAACCAAATATGTCTGCCTCTGCGACCATACCGCTCTACCCTACTCACGCACTCGTGCTCGCAGCTTACTGCACCCTTTTGCCTCCTTTGCCGCGCTCTCGGCCAAATAACCGTTCAGCCACAATAAACTTGCCAATTGTTCCTCTCAATGTTCCTAGCGCAGAGACTTTCCCTTCCCTCCATGCGTACCTCCATACAAGACGGGCCGATTCACTCCTCGGCGCACTCCTTCCATCCCTCGCTCGATTACTACCCCCTTTCACTCCCGGATCATCTTCATCTTCCCGTCCGGCGTACGTTGCTCAATTCAGTTCCGACACACTTTTGCGCCTTGCACAACAATTAGCTTCGACAGCATATGCTCAAGCTGGTTCTCAGGGGGCACTTTCTGGATTGATGGCGCATGCTCGTATTGTTAACGGTCTGTGGAAGAATGTTTGTGCTTTGGGAATATTTGACGCGGAGTTGTGGGGTGTTATGGATGTGGCTTGGGAGATCGTACTTGCGGCACTCACTCGAGTCGCTGAACGCGAAAGGGTATGAACAACAAAAACAACGCGTCGAAAACTCCCCCTCTCGGTAGCCGACCTTTTTCCTCGTGATGATGACGCAGCGCGTTTAGTCTTGAGAAAAGGTTGATAGAACCCTGTACGAAACGAAACTTTATCTCAACCACAAAGTTGGGTCTTAATTCGACCTTCATATCTATGTTCTTTTATTCCACATTCTTCTTATTCTCACCCTTCCCCCATTTACCATCAATACTAATTAGTGGCTCCTTTTCTTTGTTTTCCATAAATACCCCTGGCCCTCACACTGTATTACCAATGGTCTTTTGTTTTGTCTCCGAACTCTCACCTTTGTATCAATTACTTGCATTTTGGTGATACCTCTTTATATGTTTTTTGTCTAATTCAAATTAATAGAACCCTGCCATTGTTCATATTTTTTGAGTGAAAATTCGAGTGTGATTTGACATTGACAATGAATTTGATTGAATCTGTTCAAGATCTTATTTTATCTCAACCTTTACGCGGTCACGCTGTTATCCACGTGGTGAAAGTCCAACTTGGGCGCTAACACAAACCTGATCCTGTTGCTTCAAGTCGAAATTCAAACACGCAACGACGAGCAAGCAAACGCTCGCACACTAGTACCCCCTCATCCACCTCTCATCATTGACGACAACGACAAGCGTAACGACACCTTTCCTCTCAAGAACTCTGTATATACCCGTCATGGACTCCAGCGAAGTAGGACGTTATGGCACTCTTCGCCTCATGAAACGTCTTGAGCCAGACACAGCAGTGGCCTCCTATCCAATAGATGATGAAGAAGTAACCATGGGTCGAGATCAAAGCTGTAGCATCAGACTTTATTACGAATCAGTTAGTGCACTACATTGTAAGATTATATTTCGGGATCGCAAGGTAAAGTGGCCATCCTTCAAAACGTCATAAAACTACTAAATGTTGTGAACCATGTTTCTTACTATATGCTAGGCATTTGTAGTTGTTCTTGGAACGAATGGGCTTTTGATCGACGGGTGCCCCGTATTCCCTTCCACAACACCGTCGTCTGGCCCAGTCACTGTACCTCTTCCTAACCATTCGACGCTCGAGATTAACAAGAGACGCTTCCAATTTTGTTACCCCCCTAAGGAATTGAGGCCTATTCTGCTTCAAACTCCATCTGCTTCTCCTTCTGGCGTTGACGATATCAAGAAGAGGAGACGCACGTTACGAATGTCCATGATTCAAAGTGCTGAAGTATTCACTCCAAGGCCCAGTCAAGACCCGCGAGAGAACTTGCGTATTCTTCAAACCCCTTTGAAGACACCATTCCGAGCACAACGGCGACAAAGTTCTCCACTCAAAAGAGGCATCACGGCTGCAAGTGAAGATGAGGACGAAGAAGAACACGATGAAGAAATTGTTCTTGTAGAGACAGACCATCCTAAAGTGGTAGAAGAAGAACGCGACCTTGTGATTCTTGAACAAGTTGAAGTCGAGGAACCTACTTCAGAAGAACCTGAACCTCCCAGACTGGTTCAATATCCTATCCCTCAGGCTGCCCAACCCCCGCCTTCACTGCAGAGAACCCCTCGAAGGAGAGCTCATCCTCGTGCTTCACTCCATCGAGCTGTACTCATTCGATCTGCACAACGAGCTGTAATGCGAATGGAAATGGAGAAAGAGGAAGAAGAAGTTGATGAAGTAGAAGACACCATTATTGGAGGAGACGAAATCATGGAGGATGTAGAAGAAGAGAGGGAGGAGGATTTGCAGCAAGAGTACGACGAGGAGTTACACGATGAGGATGAAGAGGAGGAGGGCTCTGAAGAACAATCTCGACCCCCACCTTCAGTCTTTGCATGGAGGAAGAGTTTGGAAGCAGTTGCTGGTGGCCTCACTTGGCCTTTCAGGTCCACATCACCTACGAAGAACGAGGAGCATTCGCATGCACAAGCTGAAGATGAAGACGAGCAAGATATTACTGACGTTTGTACCTATTCTATTTTGTTGTAACAGCAACTGACTTTACTATTCTGTAGGCCAATGAAGAAGAAGAGGGTGTTGGTGAACACGAGCATGACCCTTTCCAGCCTATTCACAACGCTGAATCTAATCAAGATGACGAAGACGAAGACGACGAACCAATTCTCGACCCTCCTATTGTCCCCTCTCAAGCATCGCTTTCTTCAAATTCAAATGTCTTTCATCATCCCCCTCCTCCTCTGGGCAACTTCATGTCTCCTCAAGTCCAGCGACTAAGCCCTAGCAAACGGGACCATATCAGATACTCTGTTGGAGGATTCACAGCAGGAGGAATTCGAGGTCTTAATTCCAATAATGTTTCCACGGCGACAAGTGGTCCAAGACGAGTCAAAATGGTAGAAGCCTGGAGAGTCAACGATCTCGTTGTACCAGAACCCGAGCTTCAAGGTACGAAGAAGGAAGAACAGCACGAAGCAGTTTTACCTCCTTCGCCTACGAAGAGGGAAAAATTATCCGAGGAAGAACGCAAAGTACGTTTAATTAATCGTTTTGAATTCTCTTATTTAGTGAATAACGCTGGATTATTATCTAGGCTATCATTGAGCGTCGTCGTTCAGCACTCAAAACTCCCGATGCCTTCTTCAAAGGTCAAACACCCGGTTCACGCAAATTCAATAAATTCACCCCCGGTTCATCAATTCAACCTCTCCCTGCCCTTGCTCTCATTGACGAAGCCAAGAACGAAGAGTCTACTACCGTTCCCTCTACCACTGCTTCTGATATCAAGAAGGAGGATGAAGATGAGGATGAGGACACTCAAGTGATGTTAGCAAAGATGAAACAAATGGTTGAAGGTGTGAAGAGAAGACAAAGTATTGGGCAACATGAGGCTCGGCATCGACTTTCTGAACTTGGATATGGGATCATACCTAGCCCGAAGAAGAGACCCGGAGAATTTTCTCTGCTGGCCCCTGGTGATGATGGCGCGGATGCTCCTAACTCGTCACAAGCACAAAGGTCTATAGAAGAACAAGAGGAAGAAGGTGACATTGCTGAGGCACCAATGGATGTAGACGAAGATCAGAACGAGGTGGATGATGACCAAGAAGAAAAGGATGAGGAAGAAGAACAGCCTCGATCAGACGGAGCTACCACTCACGAAGTAGCATCATCAACACCCCGCATGGATGATCTTCGTCATGTATTCTCACAACGACGAGCTATTGACCAATTCGCAACTCCTCGAATGGACGGAATGAGGGACCTTTTCCGACAAGACAGAATACCAGAAACTCCTGTCTTCGAAGGTGTCGGGGAAATGCTGGCTACACCGGCGGGATATCTGCACCCTGAAGAAGAAACGACTGAAACAGATCCTATCCCTACTGAAACTGTCCCAGCTCGACAAACAAAGAAGCCAACCAGTGGATCTCGTACAGGTTTGAATGCTACAAACACGAGACGAACCACTCCTCGTACTGTCGCTCAGAAACCTAGTCCTGTGACGGATTTGCCCAGTGTTCCTGAAGACGAACCTGCACCTCCTGTGGCTGAAGGCTCGAAACGTACGGCAGGTACTACCGCAAGTCGTGTGAGTAGGAAACCAAGATCAAGGACTGCAGAAGTAGAAACGGTGATGGCTTTTCCTCTTCCTCAATTGATTGAATTCTAACGTCACGTCTTTTCTTTTTTCTTAAAGAATGAGCCTGAACAACCGTTAGCGGCTACAGTCAGTCGATCTACTCGATCGAGAAGTGTCACGAGGGATACTCCAGAGGTCGAACCTGTAAGTGAAGAATTTCAACATAGTGTTGAGCCTCCATTATTGATACCTGTTTTTTCTTTCAGAAGCCAACGTCAAGAGATAGAACACGTTCAGGTAGCAAAGAACCAACAGCAACAATGGTCATGAAACCAGTGTCTTCTTCGTCTCTTCTTGGACCAACACGTCGAACTCGAAAAGGAACAGTCGAGCCTGAAGAACCTCCTGCTCCTCCTACCACAACTACGAAAACCACACAAAGGAAACTCCGCGCTGGTTCTAAGACACCCCAACCTGAAGAGCCTCCTGTTGCACCTATCAAATCTTCTGCTGTTTCCAAGAGAGGAACGAGAGTAAAACCCATTGCTGTTGATGAAGAAAGGAACGACGACGTTAAGGAAGAAAAGGATGGTGCGTCGAGAGTGAGGAGGAGTACTCGGAACAAGACGACGGCGGCTACACCTGCCACCATAAAGGAAGAAGAAGATGACGATTCGAATTCGTTGTCTAATAACTCTTCTTCCGATCCTTCGAATCCTTCTTCTCAATCGCAGCCACCGACAACGTCAAGAGGAGCTACCACCAGCAGACTCCGAAAGCCAACTTCAGCTCCTACACGTACAATCGCTGCCACTCGGGCCACTGCCGCTACAACTACGAGGGGAACTGGTAGGAAAATCCCAGCTAGCGAGCCTGCCAAGCAACCTGGAGATAAAGAAAACACTCCTGAACGTAGTGGATCTCCTGCAAGTGGTAACGATGATGATTCCGAAGCAGTCGCAGCAGGTCCGTCTAGGAAACCTTCTAGTGGGACTGCTGGAACCAAAGCCCCCGGTGCGAGAGTCGTGAGAGGTAGCAGTAAAGTGAAGGAACCTCCTGCCACTGAACCTCCAAAGAGGGTTAGTAGAAGTACCAAGGCGAGGAAGTAGGTGCAGTAGCTGTTGGAAGCAGCAGGAATGTGTGGGCCAATCGCTTGGATGTTTATGAATAAAACGACCGTTATGACATTATGACATTTTCTACTCAGGTTCTTATTCTTCGATGATGTATGCGCTTCGTTTGTTATACCCTATCAGCAACATGCTTTGTTCAATGCTATCATTATCATACTTGTCCAGGTTTTGTAATAGAATCGCATCGTGTGAATATCACAGAGCCCGCGTGACTACCCCAGGATCATGCACACGTGACTCACGTGATGGTATAATCTTTAAACTCCGCTCCTTCTGATTTTATTCACGCCTCATGTACTCTCACTGCTAGTCAATCTCAACCTTTCGAAATCCTATCTTCCGATAGTGATACTACTGAACCCGATGAACGAGAATGCGACTATTGGAAAGGCTTTACGATACAAGTCGCAGTATAAGACTTTTCGGGCTCTCGTGACACTTGCCGATGCAGAAGTCCGTGACCTCAAAGTGAGTTATTGGATCGTAGCACAGCAGGAGAAGTCAGAGGGTGAAGGAGCTCGCAGAGAAGGCGTATACCGTGTCACAATGAGACCTTGGCACTCATGGCCACTTGACGACTTCGAACGGACACTTTGGTATGCTCAAGACGGTTCATTATACATATACACAGGATATAAGCACTACGTTGTTGGGATGTAGAGGTTTATAACTTATATTATACTAATCGAACAAGAAAGAACACGTAGGAGGATAATTATACAAAAGAGTTGGATTGTTCGTTCTACGAGAGATGAGAGAGAGTTGTTCGAGAGAAAAAATAAGATACACGACCGATTCCGAAGAAATCCCAACCGTAAGGAAATATCATGAGAGGTTAAGATAAAAGACAACAAAAGACTGGGATTGAAGCCCGTGCATAATGCATATGGGAAAGCAGGGGCAATGACAAGAATGACAAAATATGTGGATTATGGAAAGGGGAGAAGAAAATTAAAACTCTGGCCATCAACGAGTCATGGTTGAGAACATAGGTATTGGAGAACCACTTGTATGCGGTCTTCCTCTCGCCAATCTATCAATCCGAAAAAAGGAATCCTCAGTCAGCTCATCTTCCATGTATTCATTCATTAATCCTCCTAAAAGAAAAGTCACTCACTCGTCAAAATGTTTCCCTCTCTTCGGATCAGCCCTTCTCTTGGCCATAGCTTTCCGGACTTTACTCTCTGGCCTTACGACGATGATTGGGACAGGAGAATGACTCAGGCAATATTTCGAAACACTTCCAACGCCTTGAGCTCCGAACGCTGCACCAAAGGATTGCATCATGCTTCGTTGGCCTCTAGTTCCTACTACGACAGAATCGGGTCTGTATAGAGCGATTAATCGGTCGATTGTCGAGGTCACTTTTCCGGCGATGTATTCAACTATGATTGAGAGCTGGTGTGGGAATGAGGTTAGTGATATTAGGTCACAGGAAATAATATACGAACCTTTCGATCTGCATCGTATTCTATGCATTTATCTTGAATCAGTCTCATGAGCTCTCTAGCTTCTTCTCGATACAAATCATGATCTTTCTCTAAAGGACACAAGAAATAAATTATTTGCCGAGAAGACACAGATAGCGAAAATACCGCCTTACCTAAATCTTCGGTATCGATTCCCCTAAACACAATCAATTCATCTCCGTCTTGTACCAAGCTTTCAAGTACCCAATCGAGCGCTTGAGTGCCGCTCTCATCTGAACTCGAAGCGCAGAGGAAGACTCGTGTGCTCTTATTCCTAGAATACCCGTCACTTTGCACATGCAGTGTATAGGAAAACATAGAAGCTTGAGGGTTTTCGAACGTATCGAATGAGACTTTCGGGGTGTAACCTTGAGAGGCTACTAAGGGTATTGTTGAATGCACTGGAGATTGTGAAGGAGATACTGCGATGGATGTGCTGGATGATTGAGGACCTGGAGAGCTTGCGACTGAGATGTTGGGCGAAGGTGATGGGAGATAGGGTGATCCTCTGAATGGAGGTGAGCCTGGGGTCGACGGTCGCGATGTGCTATGACTATGCTTCATCGCCGACCGCAAATGAGGAATTGGAGACAGGAGATGTTCTGGAGAACTCATGTTTGAATACGCGGTAAATGCTACAATTTGAAAGGAAGAAAAAGGTGAGCTGCGGCGGGGTAGAGAGGTCTTGTGCGTACATACTTTGCGGGCGAGATTGCGGGGTAAAAACTTGGGGGAAAGAATGATATATCCTAAATCCTAAAATATGTTCGAGTGGCACAAATGTTCGAAGTGGAGGTCGGGGAAAAAAGGACTTGGACTTGAGAGTGCTTGCTTTTTAGAGAGCCAAGATGGAAACCGGTCTCATACCCGGCAACTTACACCACAGACCTGGACCCTCCGTTTGGGGCGCTTATACACCTCTCCATCCTCCTCACCACCACTTTCGACCTTTGCGCCGTGTAAAACTAATATGTCCAGTCCAGAGCCTCGCGACAACACCGAGGAGAACAAAGACAACGTAAAGGACGACAATTCGGATACAAAATCTCCTTCACCATCTACTCCAGACCCAACAACATCCTTGGAGACCGAACAGAGCCAGTCCTCCTCGTCCTCCAATCCTCCATTACCCCCACAGCCACAGGCTCACCCTTCAGGTGACTGGCAGGCTATCTGGTCTCCAGCTCACAACGCTTATTATTTTTACAACTCTACAACTCAGCAAACAACATGGACCAATCCTCTCCAGCCGTCCTCTGCGGTTGATTCCATACCTGGCCCTTCTTCTGCTACGTCTGGGAGGTCTACGAGCCCCGAGGAGGAAGCATCGGCAGGGACGACATCTGCTGCTGATACTCCAGCCGCAATAAAGGCATTGTACGATCTTCAAGCAGCCGCGATAGCTCAGGGTATAGATCCAGCATTGGCTCATCTTGACCCTTCTATAATCGCTGGACCATCAAATCCAGCAGCTTTCACATATACTGCAAAGTTTAATTCTCGAACAGGGACATTCGCTAAACCTGATGGAAGGGATCCAAGTCATTTGTCCGAATATGAGCGTGCGAAGAGGATGAGCGAGTTTTATTTTGATGTTGGTGCTTGGGAGAAGGATGTTGAAACTAGGAAAGCTGAAGAGGAAGCGGAAGGGAAGAAGAGGAAAAGACCTAGTAAGAAGGATTTGGTGAGTTTTTCTTCTATACCTTTCGTTGGTAAAATGTGTATATGTTTGCTGACTCGAGATTCTTTTGTGTTTTAGGAAAGATTCAAAGAGCAGAAACGACAAAAGAAGATTGCAAAGACCGCATGGTTACGCTCATAGAAGTTATGAAAGTCTTCTTAACACATGCATATAACATTATAACATAGTTGTGTCTATATACCAATCTTTTTGCTGGATGTTGTTTTTACGAAATCTCGGAAGTACGAAAATATTTCTCAATACTGTATCATCTGCTAGCAGCCATCCAACATGAAATATTCGGATTCTTCGAAGATGTCAGTGATATCTCCGTGTCCTAGACAAGTTCAACCAAATATGTGAACGTTATGAACCACCAAAACGAATGAACAATCGCAAAAACGATATGTATGTATTGAAAACGACAGCTAATGCAAATATATGCGAGTAGACGAGGAAGCCAGAGTCCGAGTTTGACATGACAATGACAAAAAAAACCTTGTAAAGGGTCGTAAATATATACATACGTATACGAAAAAAACGTATTCGTTTCGTTACTGAAACAGTGACACAAAAACCACTTGAAACAACAAAAAGGCCTGAAGTCCTGAAAAAAAGTTTCTTCTATAGGTTACAGAAAACCCAGCAAAAAGAACCCTTGTTTTAGAACCTCGAACGGTAAGAGAAAGAAAATGAAAATAAAAAGACCCATAGATAGATAGTTATTGACGTTAGGACTATCCCGAATGTGGGAATGTCCGATGAGGAAAGAATATTATTCCATAGTGTGTATGGTGAACGCATGAATATGATGATATAGATAGTTCAAGAAAACCAAAGCCCAAGCTAAGCAGTATGCAGCAGTCCATCTAGAGAGCAGAGAAATTGAGTCGAGGATGATGATGAGGGGTCCTCCTTTTGATGATGATGATGTACGATGTACGATGAATTGAGAGATTCCGAGATGCGAGCTTTCGTAACGCAGCCATATAACGTGAAGATGAGGATGTATGGGGGAAGGGGAAGATGAGGATATGTGCAGCGTCATAAATAAATGATGATGATGGATGAATAAAACGTCGGTAGTAGTTGTTTGAAAGGTCGACCACGATTAAAAGGTCCCAGGACTTTCTACTCCTCCGGATTTCTTCATTTCGTGATCACCAGGATTGAATGAACGAAAACCAAAGGAGGAAAAATGAAGTCAAGGGATGATCGATGATGGCAAAGCTATGAGGTCCTAGACCAGAGAAAACCGAGAGAGGCAGTGGACTAAGAATACTGATCTTGATTAACGACGAGTGGCTTGATCCACTTCTCTCCAACTCTTAAGAAGTGTTCTCCTGATACTTGCCATGCCTGTCTCAGGACCATGATAATCATGATCCGTATCGAACATCATAGCCTTTGCACTACGTCTATCGGCGGGTGCGAAAGGTTGATTCCATTCAGTGAACATGAATGAATCAGGTTCGGGAACGGTGTGCTATAGAAACGAAACGAAAAAGACAAGTAAGTTTCATGCATGAAGAATGTATGAAAACGATTGAAACGTACCGCGGTAACCTCATGCAATTCTCTTTGAATACTCAAACAGAAGTGATCAAGATCTAAATCATTCAAATCGTAATTGAAAGGGTTCTCACTGTCAAACACATAAAGATCATCAGTCAAGAGTTCAAAACGTATGACAGAGAGCAGAATCAATCATCCATCAAGAAAATGACGACACTTACATTTCCTGACCGATCTCCAAGAAACCAATGAGCAAGAACGAGGCAAAGGCAGTAGCACTAATGATGGAGAAGAACGATTCAGTTAGTGAAATTTTAAAATGTTAGAAAAGATAGATTTGACTCACGGGATGGTCAAGTAGCCGAACGCTGCAAACACTTGGAACTGTAAGAGTAAGACAGAATGTTGTTAGCATACGACACGAACGATGTCAAAATCGGGAGAAGATTGACATACGGGAAGGAAGAACAAATACAGCCAAAGTGAGATACGAAGGTGAGCCTGATAAGCGAATGGTAATGGTGTATTCCTGATTCTCTCCAAATTGGCAACAACATCTTGAAGTTGACTGATAGAATTAACCATAGTCGTAGCAGAAGCAGGTGTCAACAATCCATTCCTCATAAGCCAAGCGAAGTAAGTCGACAAGTAAAGAGTGATTTCCGATGGGACGTTGGAATCAGCAATGTCAGGTCGAATCTTCTTTCCGGTAAAAGAACGTTGGGCGATATCGTGTTCGGGACGAGGGGGGTGTCGAAGAGCTCGTCGGATGGGACGTGTCAAAGGTCTCAAGATTCGCAAGAAGGGGAAGTAATCAAAGAACCCGCTACTGGGTGGGTTGCGAGAGGGCTTGAGGGGATGTTCACTTGGGATATCAGGTAATGCAGCTTCAGGATCAAACTTCTTCTTGTGAGAGTTCCCAGCTCGGAGGGAACTGTACCACTTTGTACCATCCTCAGATACCTCAGTTGCTGCGAAGTTCTTTTCGTCATAATCACTGGGTTGACCAGGATCAGAGATGGTATGACGAATAGTAGGTTCAGGTGTGCAGTGTCGTGTGCGGAGAGTATCATGAGCCTTGTGGTCCATTTCGGAGGCCTTCCAGAGAGGAAGCATGTCTTGCTCATCGATTGAGTGTGGGTTACTGTAACGAGGCAAGAGAGAGATGAGAGGATAGAGATCTGCATAATACACTCCTCCTTCACCACGCAAAAGATGCTGTATAAAGGCGAGTCGGTTAGACTATCCTAGTTTGGTCACGAGCATTCCAAGAAGCCAAAGACTTGCCTTGACAGAAACAGAGAATCCTTGAACCTGATATGAAAAGTGAGTCGTGATGCTTAGATGAAAGTGTTGGTAACTCACCAAGTTGATCATACTCTTCTTCTCAATGACAACATGAAGTTTGGACTTCTTTTCTCCCGTCGCTTTGTCAATGCGATCGAAAGGTACGTGAATCCAAATCTGAGGGTCACACGAGCGCTAATATCAATATTTTCTGCGAGCTACCGCAAAGAAATTCGAAGCATACCACTGTTGCAAGGTTACGAGAGGCGATGGAAATGCTCGTCCACAGCTTGCGACCTTCCATAAATCTTCGGGGATAGGTTGAGTGTGAGATCTAGCATTGACCAGAAAGAAACGCACCGTTCGTAGGCAGTCGATGTCCGGAATGAAATGACCAGACCGAGAACTGTACCAAGTACAGTCAACATCGCACTAGAGATTGCCAGTGAAGTGGAAGTCAATTTGGACACCAAAGACACCACTGGAGTACTCGGTCAATATTCCACAGCACACTTTACAGATTGTGGGGGTACTTACTGGTGGCGACAAGAGAGAAGAACAAGACTTCTGGCCAGATGTCATTGACCACAGTTGCTTGAAACTTCTTCAGGCTGAAGAAGGAGCCTTGGAACAGCGGGTTTGTTGCTACCATGTTGTCTGCGTTATCGAAGTCTGCTTGAGGTACTGATTGGTATCGTCTGAACCAGCGGACGACGGCGACGGCGTGGATGTGGGGAAGGGCAACGAGCGAGAGCGGAGAAAAGAGTGTAGGAAGGTAAGCTTTTTATATGGAGAGAAAGAGAAGCAGAGGTGGACTGTAATTTCCACGGGAACGCAACAGGCTTATTTGATGGAAGATGCATCTGCAGGGGCGGCTTGATATGACTGACTTACAAGCTTGGCATTAACCTGCCTTGTTACCTCCCTGCACTTGGCTCGTCCCGGCTTTGTCTGGTTTGAAACTGACTTTCCCTAACAACACGCGGTCAATGCAACGGCCAGGCCAGAAAATTCAGAATTTTGCTATGTTATTCCCATTCCCATTGCTGACCAGTTTATATGTAGATGGAGATCACTGCCATCACTCAAACGCGGCTTGGACTCACTCCTCAGGATCTCCAGAATGATTTCCTCTGGTGAATGTCGCAATTTTCAACCGCTCACTGCTCAGTTCCTTTAGACGACAGCAACCCCAAATTTATATTTGAATCCCGCACTCAATTGTTGGAAATCCAATTCCACGACTCCCCGATCGCTCGTTGCAAAACCTACTGCGACGATAGGCGCCCACTCCTCGTACACCCTACTACCACGACTTTCAATTCTGAGATCGCACCGTGGTGTTAACAGATGTTCATTTCGGTCTCATCTATGGGCGGTCCATCTACTGCTTCAAATGCATGGTTTTATCCGGCGTCTCGCTTTCGACCTCATGTTTCCCATCGCTCCGAATACTTTCGACTCTCGAGGTGTGTATGGGGTGGGGATAAGACGTTCTAATTATATTCCAGTCGTTCTCCATTCTCAAGACCCTCTTTAAGCGGTGTACAAATTGATGTTCATCTCAGTTGTTTTCGGAACTTACAGAGGACGCGCAAAACGCGAGATCGAGGTATGGGCTCAATCGCTGAACGTTTTTCACTCATGGCGCGTCGACTTGTTGGGCCAACGGCTATAGCCCCTATGATGATATTGCTATCATTGCGCCCATTTGGTGATTCAAGGCTATCGCCACAACTTACAACAATGTTCTGAAATCTCCTCTTCAGGATCAGTCAAGGTCTCATCTCTGATCGCAAAATACCTCAACATCATCCTAAACTTAGAAAATGGATCACACCAGTTGTACGATGTATTTTGGTACATCTTCTATGTTCTTGTACTTATCTCAGTGTTGTTGAGGCTACAAGCCAAGTACTAGTAGTACTAGTGCCGAGGGGCGTTTTTACGAATCTCTTTCAGTTCCCTCTTTAGCTCCGAAGGTGCGGCAGATGGTGGCCTTAAGTTCGCAACGGCACCGAGAATGGAGATCTCGTGAGCATGCTATTGCGAGTAGTCTACTCTGGTCTAGAGAAGAACTCGAGAGGTAGCAGAGAATAGAACCTCAGGTTCGACGTTGATCCGTGTGTACGTGTACCTTAGAGATATGTACTGTAGCACTTTAAATAAATGGTTCAGGGAATGTGGGTGTAACTACCGTTATGCGTCCCGTTCCTTGCTTCTCCTCTTCTATGATCTATCAAGACGACATTGACAGAAAGAACTGAGAGGCTTGGATTCACCGAGTCTCCCATTCTAAACCCGAGCCTGAATCCGGTGCCGTTGGATACTGGGACTGATAACGGATGAAAATAGCCGTCTTGTTTCTGAAAGAGTATATTGGTACAATGACGAGAGGAGAGATATACATGCATGTGTTATACTCGTACAGTATTAGTGAAATCCCCCGACGGGCTATATTCCTGAATCCTTAACAGCGGGAACCAGGCGACTACTTGAGCCTATCATTCTATTTCATCATTTCAAGGCAGTCCTCTCCCTGAGTTGATCGCATTGGCAACTTGACTAGTATTGGGTCTGTTGTATGCATATCTAGAAGTTTGAACCATATAGTTAGTCTCTTGATGCTCGTTAATGAATCTCACCTCTCATAACTATCAATGTAAAGTTCACGTGTACTGCAAGTCTTTGCGAACGCCGGGTGACTGACAAGTCTGTTCACATACGCTTGGAATTTAGGACCTGGAGGATATTTGAAACCTTTATAATACTCGAGAGCATTTGTTGCTCTAAATATCCCTACAAAAGTTTAGATTGGGGCCCTTCGACTTGTAAGGGAAGGAAACTCACAAGGACCAGCCATGACATCCGCCAAACTCAACTCTCCATCTTCTCTCCACAATCCAAACTTGGAATCTGATCCCTGTTCAGCTCTCTCAAACAACTTGACGAGTCCTTCGATAGATTCCAAGAACTCTTTCCCTGATGATATTTGTTTCTCTACGCAGAGGGAAATCTCGTCAATTTGAGAAGATGATGGTTAGAGCCATCTCGCTGACCTTCATCTTGAGATTGTAAGAATCGATAGAAGGCAGGAACGAGACTGCGGTTGACGTGATCTGCTTGAAGACGAATCAAAGCTCTTGCATCTAGAAACATGGGCGACCCATTTTAATCAATATATGCAAGTAAACGGGAAGGAACATACATGGATCTGTTACAGGTGGCAAGAAACTCTTTTTTGTTGTGGTAGTTGCAGCGATACTGTTCGAAGTTGTTAGGAACCTGCGGAACTGCGATCTGGACCCAAGCACTCACTCTTCAAGAAATTCGATGATCACAGTGCTCTCGTTGACTGATCTTGGAGGATGATAGTTGTTGAGCTTGAGTCCTGGTACCAAGCCCTTTGGGGATACTTGCAGCAGTTCTGCAGGTTTCTTGTATGGGTCGACTTCATCTAATGACAGTCAAGATCGACACTGGCATCATGTCAAATACATTGTCACATTTCACTAACAATACTAGAAACAAAATGTGAAGTCTTTGGCATGTAATTGTGCTGAAACTTCCGACTCACGTAGTAATCTATCCCAAGGTACTCAAACGCTACCCAAGCTCTCTGGACGAACGGACAAAAGCAACTGCCAAAGAGGGTGATGTTTGCCGTTGGGTCACTGTGCGCGTTGGCTGTCTCCAGAGCAGCTCCTGTGCACTTCAGGTGGTATGATTTTCCTGAATCTGCTTTATCCGACATCGTGGTTGAAGTAAGGAGGCAAGTTCAGACTAGCAGTTGACTAGCAGCTTGCAGTGCTGAGAATCAATGGCGTCATTCCACCGATGCAAAAATCAATGTGATTTATCAAACATGGAGGACGTTCAAAAAACGTTGAGGAGGATCCTGAAGTCGACGACGAAGAGAATTTCGGTGAATAGATTTGTGCTGCGGTCATCGCCCTACGCAGCAAGCAGAGGTCGAAAGTGCTGGGCAGTGCTGGGCGGAGGAGTATAAATACAATTTCGTCACCAGCCATACATAATCGCCTATAATCTGATACCAAACGCTCAAGTTACCCGCAGCCTTGACCTTTACTCTTTCCCCTTTCTTTCTTACCTTAATCACCGCATACAACATGGAAGCTCTGCGACTACGAAAGAAGTACCCTGAGGTCTCTCAGGATGAGATGTTCAATCTCATCAACAAATTCAAGTTAGTCGACCGTAACTTCGTAGATATACGTAATGTTTAACCTTTGATTCTTTACAGTTCAATTAGCACAGATACTCCTGGTCGAGTTGACAAGGCTGCCGTGTTGCAGACTTTGAAATCTGGTGGGGAATCTTACGACCGAGCTCGAGAGACTTTGAAGCATGTTAGCGTCGACGCCAGTGGTAAAGTCGAATTGGAGGATTGGGTTGAGGTGAGTGTCATTCACGGCATTTTTCCAGAACAAAGAATTGACAATAGATAATATATAGCTGAACGTAAAGCTCAAAGCTCAATCCAGCGAGAACCTCATCCAAACCAAAGCCGGAAAGGTGACTGTACATGGTGCAAATGCCAATATCAGTCATACCATCAACGAGGATGAATTCTCTGAATTCACCAACCATATCAACACGGTTCGTGTATATATCGTTGCTATCTAATGTCTGCTCATCTTATATTCTCTACCGTAGGTTCTCGAAGGCGATCCCGATGTTGGTTCCCGCTTCCCTATCCCAACCAACACCATGCAACTGTTTGACGAAGTCCGAGATGGTTTAATCCTCTGTAAACTCATCAACGACTCAGTACCCGACACAATTGATCCTCGTGTTCTGAACAAGCCTACAGAGCGTAAAGCCCTCAACTCGTTCCAAATGACAGAAAACAATAACATTGTTATCATGTCCGCGAAAGCTATTGGATGTTCCGTGGTGAACATCGGACCAACTGATATCCAAGAAGGAAGAGAACATCTCATCCTTGGCTTAATTTGGCAAGTTATCAGGAGAGGTTTGCTCAGTCAAGTCGATATCAAGATTCATCCGGAGTTGTATCGGTTGTGCGAGGAAGGAGAGACGATTGATGATTTGTTGAGATTGACCCCTGATCAGATCCTCTTAAGGTGGTTCAATTTCCATCTCAAAGCAGCTGGCTGGAAGAGGAGGTATGTGATTGGTCTCCAGTTTCACGCATTGCAGAGTGCTCATGGATTTTCCACAACAGAGTGAATAACTTCAGCCGTGATGTCTCCGACGGAGAAAACTACACTGTGTTGCTCAATCAACTCAAGCCGGAGTCATGTTCTCGTGCTCCTCTGCAAACTAAGGATATCCGTCAGCGTGCCGAACAGGTTCGTTCATCCTTCCCCCTCCCTTACCTCTTCTGACATGAGCATCCTCTCAGGTTCTTCAAAACGCTGCCGCAATCGGTTGCAGAAAGTACCTCACTCCATCTTCCCTCGTCTCCGGAAATCCTCGGCTTAACCTTGCCTTCGTCGCGAATCTTTTCAACAATTACCCCGGCCTTGAACCATTAGACGAGCAGGAAGCTAAAGATTACGGTGTGGTAGAAGATTTCGACGCCGAAGGAGAACGTGAAGCTCGAGTGTTCACACTCTGGTTAAATTCCTTAGGAGTCGAACCTGGAGTATTTAACTTGTTCGAAAACTTGAAAGACGGTCTTGCCATTCTCCAAGCTTTCGATAAAATCCTACCGGGAAGTGTTGTTTGGAGAAGAGTCAGTAAGCCTAAAGCTGGTGCTGGTGCGACAAGTCCCACTAGTGCGACATTCGCCGGTGGTGAAGGGGGTGAAGAGGAAGAGGATATTGGCGTCACTCCTAATCAATCAAAGCTTTCTCGTTTTAAACAAGTCGAGAACTGCAATTATGCTGTCGATTTGGCTAGGCAAAATGGGATGCATATGGTTGGTATTCAAGGAGCAGATATCACAGATGGCACAAAGACTTTGGTATTGGGTCTGGTATGGCAACTAATGAGGTAAATTCACATTTTTCCTACTTCCCTCTTTTTTTATATTTATTGGCGCATTGTTCACAGATTGAGTATCACGAAGACTTTGAGCTCGCTTTCAGGCCAAGGACGTCCAATCAGTGATACGGAAATTCTTAAATGGGCCAACACAACAGCTCAAAAGCAGAAACCAGGCGTTAAACCTGTTCGGTCATTCAAAGATCCATCTCTCACCACTGGTCTTTTCCTTCTTGATCTCCTTGAAGCACTTCGTCCTGGAATTGTCGATCCTAATCTTATCATTCCTGTTAATGAAACAGGTGATTATGAGGATAGACGTCAAAATGGTGAGCACCACCCCTTTTGAATGTTGTTTTACAACGTATGCGGAGGTTGACTGAACGCAATTTTGCATGTGTCTTATAGCGAAATTGGCCATTTCTATCGCTCGTAAGATGAATGCTTTGATTTTCCTTGTCCCAGAAGATATTGTTGATGTTCGACCACGTTTGGTATGTCCCCTCAACTCTTCTATGATTTTTGGTATCATCTCATTCACGTCCTTTAGATCATGACTTTCGTTGGTTCCTTGATGAGCTTGCAACAATGAGCACTCAGAGACCCATCTCCACTTCACATGTGCATATACGGATTCGGAGCGAAGAAAGACAGAGGTCAGATGAAATGAAATTAATGTTGTAATTGTTTCGTTCTTTTTTGTTATGAAGAGATTCAACCTAAAGTTGTGGAACTAGTCCGGAGTTAAGACATGCTTGTGTGTAGTATTCTAAAGCAATTATCGGTGGAATGAATGAATTGTATCCCAGTAGCCCTAGCATAAGTAGATTCTATGAAGTTTCGGTCTAAATATCTGAGCATGCATCATTATCCAAGTTCATTGTAAAAGATATATATTGAGTACAAGTACAACGTGAATCCAAAGGTATATATCATCTACTGTACAACTTTCCGAATCCTTGGTGGCCGATGACCGAGAGACAATTCCAAAACTAATCGTCAATTTCCAACAACTGATATTTCAACTTCTTCTCATCCAAAACCTTCTCAATCTTCTTCATCCCCTCGAGGACTTTCTCTTCTTCTAACCTCCTCCCGGAAATCTGAACACCCACAGGAAGACCATGCATCTTCTGAGCATCATAGGACTTAAATACACCGACTTCGATTGCGTTTCGTGGTTTGAATGATTTCAATGCGTCTTTATCTTTGTCGACATGAGTGACGGGGAGGACTCCGGCAGAGTAATCGAGCTAAGGGGGGAAAAGCTGCCAACTAGATAGCAAAGTTGCTTAAATGAAGGACTAACCATGTTAAACAAAAACGTGTATCCACAAGCTTTAAACCCTTCTCTCATTCCATCATGAGGAACAGCAGGTAAAGCATTAGGAACCGTCAAAACAAAATCAAACTCTCCTTCATTCCAAAAATCAAACCATTTCTCTCTATATCCTTCCCTCTGAGCTATCAAACTGAAATATTCTTCAACCGTCTTTTCAGACCAATTTTCGATCAGCCCTGCATAGATTTCATCCCTTTTGATGTAGCGGAAATACCAAGCGTAGATTTTTTTGAAGAATCGAGGAGCACGGAACATTCGAAGTGCTTCAACTACTCCTCTGTCATTCCATTCTCCAAATCGGATTGGACTTATGACCACTTTGCCTATCATTAGAATAGATTGAAATTTGAGAGATCATCATCGTTGTCAAATAGAGTTGTTAGATGCATTCAATCACTCACCTGCATCAGCGAAAACAAGTTGAGAAGCAATCTTAAGAGCTTCATATGGGCTTGGTGGGTTGCTGAATATATGGGGTTGGTCAACTTCCGATACAAAGAAGAGATATCCAAAGATTTATGGATGATACTCACATATCAACAACGGTGTCTCCGGACGATTTTAATGCTTCTACGACAGTTTCAAGTGCTCTACGACATGCTGGAGAAGGTATCACGACCCCTAGAAACAAACAGATCTAAATTCTATTTCGAGACGTATAAATTTGGTAGCTCACCATCGTCCCACATCACACCCCATTTGAGGGGTCTATTAGTAGGCAACGTTCCTTCCCTCCAAGGGATAGGGACACACTGGAAACGAGAAGGGATGGGAGATGAAAGATTAAGATGGTACCTTGATAGTAGGTAAGGTGCTCACAGAGTGGTCGTACTTCCAAGGTTCCATGCTAACTATAGCACGCCAGAAAGTTTCCAAGTCTCCCAAAGTCCGTGTCATTGGAGAGTATACAGCGGGTATCCCAATTTGACCGGGAATACTGGTACCATTGCCTGTCTTTGGAAACCTGTGCATGGAAGCCTTGATGGTATAAACACCTGAATAGTGTCTAACAACATACCACAACGGTGAGTCAATATAGTCTATATTGCTGAAGAGAATCGAGTATGTAACTTACGCAGGGCAACGCACTGATCCTGCCACATCTGTGCCAATGCCAATACGTGAACCACCGTATGCAAGAAGAGCAGCTTCACCACCAGTTGAACCACCTGGAGAATAACCTTTCACATGAGGATTCTCCGTTTTGCCAAACACATCATTTGTCGATTCGAAAGACAAGAGCGTGATAGGAACGTTTGTCTTGACGAATGGAATAGCACCTGCATCCTTTAACAATCTCACTAAAGCAGAATCTTTCTTCACAGGTTTCCCGACCCATGCAGAATACCCAATGCAAGAATCGACACCTGCGATTCCAGCTGTATCCTTTAAGCTAACAGGAACACCGGCGAGAGGGCCTTTTGCGTTGGAGTTCCTTGCCCATTCCAACGCTTGAGGTATGAGAATCTCAGTGAGACAGTTCGTGGCACGATGGGCTCTGAGAGCTTTCTTGCTATACGCAGTTAACACATCGACGGCATCTATCGTCCCATCGCGGACAAAAGCAGCTGTTTTATCGACAGGCCAGGATAGAATCTCTTTCTCTGTAGCTTCGAGTGGTTGTTGAAATTCGACTGGGAGACTTTGTATGATATCCTCTCGTTCCTTCTGCTTAGCTTGACTGAGTAACTCGATGTTATCATCATATGCTAGAGAGACGTAACTGAATTGTGTACGCACCAAGCACGCTTGTGGGCGAAATATTCGAATACCATGGCACTCGCCGATTTCCCCCTGCTGGAGATTGGACAGAGGGAGTAGGAGGTGGGAAGTAAAGCTGATCGTCCTAGGGAACTAGACTGCCACTCAGATATAGTACGAGTACATCCTTATCTCGTGCTCCCTTCGTCAATATTAATATTAGTGTATGTCCTCATCAAGAATGTTATGTTATAAGGAACGAGATACAATTAAGAGTGTAGTCGAATTACCGGCTACCTGATTATCCCTTCCATATTGTCACTTTCTATCATTCATGTGATGTTCGCCTTTGCACTGGACGAAAAGTCCTTGAGAAAAGGAAGGACTTGTACAAGAATATCTCGTTCGTTTGAATGGATGCATGCAGACAAATGGTAATGCATGCGTTATCGGAAAGAAAAGCTACCAGTGGTGAATGGAGGTTCAGGAGAAGAATTGCATGCATAGTATAAGCCAGAAATTTTCTTGAAGTAAGCGCTAGAATATGGATAGCGCACACCGTGCAGGATTGTAGTAGCAAGAAGTACTGAAGGTTGATATAAAATTGCAGTATACTATACGATATTCAATGCTTTAAAGAATAAGAGTGCGATGGAGATAGTTCTTGGGTGAAGAGTAAAAGAAACAAGATAAAGCATGCTGAGAACGTAAGAAACAACCGAGAACATATAAAGATAAAAGCCTCTTCCTCCTCCCGCCGAATATTGAATATAAACCATCACTCCTTCAATTTGGCCGCTTTGAGCGATCTCAAAGTAGGAATGACTTCGTCAATATTCTTCTCTCTCCAAACATCCCCAACAGCATGATGAGTAACAATACTCGGAGTGTCGTCCTCCTCATCAGATTCTGTCTGTCCCCCCATCTGACTACCTCCATGATAAGCAAGGGTATGACTAGAACTCGATAGTTGTGCCCCGATATTCCTCGACATAGTGTTAGTGCTCTGTCCAAAGACGTGGACGCTATTGCGTCTAGTATCACGAGTCCTTGACGGAGAATCACCGGACGTGAAATCCGTACGTTGCCCAGCTGACGAACGAGGTCGTCGAAATAATTTAAACGGCATGAGATTCATAGGATTTAATTTGGATGGACTGTTATATGCAGAAGGAGGTGGCAGCTGTTTGTTGTTATTGTTGGTGGTAGGGGCAGAAACAGGAATAACAACTTTAGGTTTTTTGGGTCTAGGTGTAGCCATATGGTGGTGAGCAGTTGGAAATGCTCTCATCCAAGGATGAGCCATCATTGTGAAATCAAGCGGTAACTCCGCTTCTGTGTTTTGACGAACGACGGGTGAAGGTGGAGGTGGTCGTGTGACCGGAGGTACGGGATTCGACTTTCGAGGTGGCCGTGATATAGAAAATGGATTATTCGCCTTAGCTCGTCGCTGTAAATTAGACGTAGAAGACAGCTTTGTATCGTATGATCCTCGTGTTGTGGTATCATCGTCATCGTTCACTTCAGATGAGTGAACAGCGATGTAGGAACCTCTTCGATTGCAAGAAAATGTGATCGGGGATGGTGGGGTTGAAGGAATATCATCCTTATGTATGACACTAACAACCTCAATCTGAAGATCGTTGCGAATTCGGCTCTCATCGCCAACGGTAGATGACCTTCGTCTTTGCATCTTGGCATGTCGATGGTCTGCCATCGAAATCTGAACGGGACGAGCGGTCGAGTATGTGGACTCAGGAGGGGGGAGAGGTGGTAATGGTGGAAGAGTCTGAGGTTTAAAGAAATTGCTGGTACAGCAATACGCGATGGCAGGTCCTGAGTCAGTGGTGGTTAAAGCGCAGTCGGGTGTGGTAGAACGTCCCGCCAAGCCAAGACTTGCTATACTCTCTTTTGTAGATCGAGGGGGACGACAATACGTTATATCATCAGTCCAAAGCAGTGACTGACGAATAGGGTCCGAATCAGGGAGTAAAGTCACTTCCTCGGTTTGTGGAAACAATATATCGCGAGACCCATGTGCCTCAAATGGTTGCGAACTATCCAGTCGACAAGAATCCGGTGTATGGGAACGTGAACCTGTGATATTCACAGCTCTCTCTATTGATTCTGAGTGTCGTTCAGGGGTGTTGCTATCACTGAAAGTCGGATTCCGGTTAGCGAACAGGCACCCTAAACTCTTCTTTCGTCTCCGTTTCGTTGGGTGAGGACCAGTCAAGATATTCTTCAGATCCACCTCTAAGGGTTTCGGCGGAGGATGGATGATAGAGACATCAGGGAATGATGACACTGGAAGCGAGAGAGACATGATGGGAGAACGGTTAAAAGACAACACTAGAGAGAAGAGGAAAGAGAGAGAAAGAGAATCGAGGGTATTATAAGGAGCGACAAAGGTAGGATTTCGGCCAAGAACAAACCATAGAAGAGTGGAGAGACGTTCGAGACGGGTATCGCCCTATATTATCTCCAAGGGTCGTTTTAACAAGTCCGTATAAGTGTCGACATGTCGGTCAGTATGCGACAGATTTGAACAGAAACGCACCGCAGTGACAGGTATCACATCCGACAGAAAGGAGATATGATGCTTCCCATAGCCAGCATGAGGAATTGATAGCGAGGGAAGTTTAAATCACTGAGGCGCATCCCGAAGCAAGTCTCATGATTCATCATCTGTGTGTTATGAAATCACATCAGCTTGAGAGTTGGAGTGGGTGACCTACACAGGTGAATTAAATCCCGACGGAAAGCCCGATAATACACAGGTTTCGTCGTTGAATAGGTAAAAGCATTGCATCCACTGTGAGAGAGGAGCCAAGAAAAGCGTTGCCTATAATGCCATTGTGTTGATGATAGTTGTACAGAGTACTTGACACGGAAGGCTGAAACGTGGACATGCCGTTCTTGTGCCAATGGGAAACTATAGAATCATGGAAGGCCCTTATAAACACCGAGGCTTTTCCAGTCGTCGCCCAGCGGGGTCTTCCACGCTCTTGAGAGCAAAGACACAATCAGATACGACCGATTGCAATGAAAGGACCCGGTAACAAAGTAAACCTGAAGGTAGCGTCATAACCTGGGCTTGAACACTTCGGATGTCGACACGAGATATATGATTGAATCTATATCATGAGAAAGATTCGGAGTGTTGCCAGTTCATGGAAGAGTTGAAAGGTGAGAGAATGAGCCGCTTTCAGGACAATATCAAGAAAAGATGTGTAGTAATCTTCGAAGACGGCCTGAGGAAATGCTTTCGTTGGGCATACATGAATGAATGATAGCCTTGAGATATTGAGGGTTATTGTCCGAGTAGTGCAAATGGAGCCTCAAGTTTATTAGGTCCAAACCGTCCAAGTTCCAAGTTGTGTGATCATTTTCGCAATGGGTAACGCCAAATGGTCACATATGTGTTACATCGTTACGTCACATCGTCACCCGTGAATCCATCACGGCGATTCTGGCCTTTTCGTTCTTGTTCGACAACACACTGGG
The DNA here is from genome assembly GCA_022606235.1 of Abortiporus biennis. NCBI lineage: Eukaryota > Fungi > Basidiomycota > Agaricomycetes > Polyporales > Podoscyphaceae > Abortiporus > Abortiporus biennis. The sequence goes on along the minus strand of JABYQP010000004.1, from coordinate 218,705 downwards.
CAACAACGGTCTCTTTGCCCTTGGTTCCTCTCATTCAGGCGCATCGGTCGCATTCCTCTCTTTTCACTTCTGCGTTTGTCCACTCAGCACTTACTTCACGAACATCCACATCTTTCGCCTCAATATGGCCGAACCAGCAAAACGTACTCCCGCTCCTGAGCCTGCGCTCGTTGCTAGACAGCAAAATGGTCAAAATGGTCAGGCGAATGGACAGAATGGACAAGCAGCTGGGCAGAATGGTCAGGCAGCGCAGAACGGCCAAGCAGCGCAGAACGGCCAAGCAGCGCAGAACGGCCAGGCAGCTCAGAATGGTCAGGCAGCTCAGAACGGTCAAGCGAATGGTCAACAGGCGAATCCTCAGAACGGTGCAGTTAGTCAAGCTGCATCAACCACGACATCGATTCCTCAAACTCTCCCTGCTGGTGGTCTGACCATTACCCAACCTCCCCAAACCGCTACATCCTACTACAAAGTTGCGCCCGGTAACATTATCACATTCGCCTGGAACTTCACCTCTCTTTTCGTCACACCAACCCATCTTACTGTCTCTGCTATCTGCGACAACGGTAATACATACCCTGTCGGACCTACTGATGGCATTATTCCCGGAACTGCAACTTCAGTAACATGGGATCTATATTCGTATAACCAAGCCAATCCGCAACTGCCTCTCGCACAACAAACATATCAACTCAATATCTGGGACGATCGAGGACCTGGTGCTGCTATTGCTCCAGGTCAGTTCCGTGAAAACAATGCTCTGCGTTTCGCCATCTACACCCCTCAGTCATACACGCCCATAGCGAGTACGTGTCTATTTTTCACCTAAGTCACAGTATTTGGTGGCTGATGTTGTGATCCTTTCAGGTGGTTGGCAGTGTACAGGCTGCAATAGTGGCGTTACAATGGCATACGCTACTCATCCAGTGACAATCAGTCTCATCACTACATTCCTCGTGATGTTCCTCTCTGGTTACGCTCTATTACGACAGGCTCTGCATTAGGTATTTTTATCCTGTTACCGGATTGTTTAGCTGAATGTTCACTCGAGTTTCAGATGTGATCGAATGGTATCATTCGGTTTGCATGGATGATGTTCGCGCTACATGTTTTCTGCCATGTTTCTTTTTGCTTTTGTGGACTGACTTGGGACATTCGACCTCTTTCGACATGACATTTCTTTATCGTAGGTAGACTAGCGCTGACTTTTTATATGTTTTCGGCATTTTCATTTACTTGCATGGACTTTCAAATTTCATCACCTGGCTTTACAGTACGTTTCATAATACGATCTATCACATTTCTGTATTCCTAAACTCAGAACGAGTGCTCGTGCAGTGTTTGTGCGATGAGCTGATCGTCGGTGGCTTTGTTTTTTATACCTCGTCGAAGTCCGCCGCTAATATTTGCCTTGACTACAGATAGGTATCTTTTCCAACTTGCTTTCCACACCCTCTACTACCAGGAACCATGGCGCCAATCTATACGGTGTATTACTGAACTCGGGCTCGCGGCGCTTACCGACTTCAGCAGATCGTAGTATTCTCAGTTCCAGCCTACCCCACTAGCGCACAGTTCACAGTTCCAACCGACCCTTCTATCACCACGAAATCATATCCTTTGAACAGTTCATAACATTTCCGTCCGAGCTTTTATCGGATACTAACATACCTAGCTCCGAATGGTTCTCGAGAATGAAAACGTCGAACAAAACTCAAACTGGACATGATACTGATACCACATCTCAGAAAGCTGATATTACTTGGTAGTGTTTACCCTCTTCGCCTTAAAATGTGGACGCCGCATCGACGGTCTTTGATTGGACCCTACTGAGATATTCAAGGGTAGTGGCTACAATTCCCTTCCAAATATCCTATCCTGTTCGGCGAACATATGGATTTTGACCCTGAATCAGGGTATACGGATGCGCTGGATTATTTCTAGCAGTAGCCGTATATTCAGCGATAGACAGAATCATAGTCCCTTGATGAAGGGTCTGAAGACTACAGAAGCGAAAGGTATATGAGGAGGAAGTCCATCGACTTCACCATACCCTTTCGATTTCTATTAGTATTATGGCGTCGCCCTCTTCCGCCGTGCCATTAGCATTCAATCTCGACAACACACTAGGTGCTCTATTAATAGGTCAGTGCTTGATTTACTCTCTACCTTCCCCTCACTCTACTAAAAATTTTATAGGTCTGGTTGTCGCGGCGCTGTGAGTTCAGGAACTCTGTTAGCTTATGTTACACGCCTAATAGTATGCCGAAAGTCTTTGTGGCGTGACTTGTGTCCAAGGATATGTATATTTTATGAGACACGCAGAGAGGGACAATATTAGTTTTAAGTTGCTAGTGAGTATTTCTATCCTCGGAGGCTATGGACGAGAATATTGATGGCAGCCATTCAGATTGCTTTCTTGTGGTCAGTGTTTTAACCATTGTCATCAATGTACATGACTCCAACCAGGACTTTACAGGCTCTTGGATGTTTTACATCTGGCTTTTGCAACACATGTCACGTACTACTATCTCGTAACGAAATTCCTTAATCCAACTGGATTACTATCTATTCCTTGGTGAGCGATAGGGGTGCCCAATTTCACATTCTAACAGCTCACATTTGTCTTTTCATATGCCCAGGAGTGCATTGGTATGTTTCTTCACCAGATAATGTGATTTTCATTCATTATGAAGCTCGCTAGGTATTCATGATGTGTTCGGTAAGGGGTTCCCTTTCAATTTTCAGCTTTCACTCAATGCCACCATTCATCCTAATTCAGACACTGAGCGATTTACTCGTGAGATCGTAGGTCATCATTTCGATAAGTCGACGGTATCATATTAATGTTGTGTTCGAACATACCGCAGCTGCCTTATCAATCGTATTAGAAGATGTAAGTTCAATCCTTCGATGACTCGTTCGTATATCCATATTAAAAAATCCTGTCGTGTAGTGATGGCGCATAAAAATATTTACATTGCTTCTGCATTGGTAAGTAAATTTATGCTACCGTCATCCCATGACTGACTGGAACGGTGTACAACAATAGTTTTTGAGCAACTTCACGGTCTCAGGTGAGATCATATCCTTCTCATTCTCCTCGCTCGGCTCTGAATCAACTCTTTCTTGTTCCATGATCAGGTTTTGGATTTGGTAAGTAGTATGAGCATCATCGATTTTGTAACAATTCATCACGTTCGACAACTTAAACCTACAGCGTTGTCTGCCCGAGCGTAAGTGACATAGGCTTGATACCAATTTGAATAACTCATAGACGACCCGCCATGTGTAGACATCAAGTTGGAAGCCCATTCAAATTTCAAGAAATTGCGGTGAGTTTCCCTTCCAAATGATCTTTTCATTCATTGCGGTTCAATTGATCGTTGAATGTTCTCGTTTTCTTCAGTGGTTACTTTTCACCGTTTGGAGTACGAACGTATTTCTTGACGCTCTAATCGCTATTATCCTTTGCTTGCTCCTTTGGCACATGAAGACTGGCTTCCGCAGGTATGGTCTTCTCCAGTCGATGCACTGAAATGAAAAAAATCTTACGCCTTCTCAGGACTGACTCCCAAGTTGAGATACTCATGCGTTATACCATCCATACTGGCGCTCTGACCAGGTAAAATGAAACCTGTCCCTTGAGAATCCGACTTACACCTGTTCAAAATAGTATTGTTGCTATTGCCATGCTGATAACTGTTTGTCATTCATTCATTGTTTATCCTCTTCTGACAGTGCTGACACTGCTTTCATATATAGTATGGGACCATGCAACACAACTTCGTCTTCATTGGCATCTACTTCACCATTCCCAAATGTTAGCGTATTCTCTCTCTTTGTTCTGTTCTCATCTAAACCGCCAATTGACTTCCTGGCATTTAGTCTACTTCAACGCGATGTTGGCGAACCTCAATGCAGGTCGTTCGTTGAGGAATGAAACGTCAGAACTGTATAATTCTGTAAATTTGCCAAGAATCTCTGCTTGTATGCCGAGCATTACTTCCGATTCTCATGTTCATAGTGAGGTAAGGCTTTCCTGTTCGCCTTGGATTAATCTTTTATATGTCTTACCGTTTGATTTCCAGGTGCCTGTTACATTGGACAACTCTAGTTTCAACGCGAAATCCTCTGATTATGATATGAAGAATCGGGGAACCCCTTGATGCAAGATAGTGTGCTGTAGTTTGTAGTTGGAAAAATATGTACTATCTGTGCCACCATTTGTTGTAACGAACGCTTGATTTCGAATTTTAGCCTGAGGTACGAGAGCGAATAGTGACGTTGCGAAATTGATGCATTGATGTTTGGTAGCCACGAGGCTCCCATTATTATCACGTAATAATATGAATCACTGTGAACTTCAAGCTTCAACTTGTTCCGAGCCTAGTCAAGTTGAAAATGCTCCATACCGGTCGATTGACCCCAGAAACATGAGGGCCGCACTTCGCCGCTTACACGTAGGTATATTCTTCGTGAGGTATTCCCAAACTGTCAATGCACGCTGCTTATGTTTTTCTCTCCGCTGCAAGCCACATTTTGGAACTATGGTGGGATAGTCTCAGAGAATTCTAAAGCAGAATGATCAGGCAATTGGACGAAAGAGTCAGGTAATTTTTGAACTAATGATACAAGCCTAATGACGGTGTGTAGCCTCTTGTACGAGGACTTGGAAACTCTCATTGATTTTCTTTCATTGCAGATGTACCATCTATTCCTCTTCCATTATACTGAATAGAATCAGATTAGCTGAATATACTAGTCTTCTAACGTCCCAACTTCCCACCCATAAACTCAGCATTAGCTCTAATGGGATCGCTGCTACTCGTATTGGTGCTTTTCTCGCTCGGGACTTTGTGCCATTCCGGTTGGTACGAGATGTTCAAGTGAAATACAAAACCTTCAACATTAAATGTTGAATAATTCGTACAGTGCGTGCCTAACTCAACTTATCTGTTTAGGTACCCCGTGACAATGCATTTCATACAAAGCTCCCGCATTCACTAATGCTTCTCTTCTCATTTTGCTTCTCATCCTACGGAACCAATGTGCCGGTAAGTCTTCTCAACCATTGTTGAATAGAGCATGAATTTCTCATCAGTTTTGTTCTCACCATTAGTTGATTATACACGCCGATATAATCAGACATGCCCATATCCTTTTGAGAACATCTGCTTGTCTCCAAGCCCCTCAAGTTACACCATGTCAGAATTCCTTCCCCTTCACAGGCCCCTTCCTATCATTCCAGATGATTTGACCACATCACAGTTCATGTTGGATGGCTATCACTCTCAAAGGCCGTTGAGAACTGAACTCAAACCTTGGTTTGTTGAAGAGCTTACAGGGAGGCAGATTGGCTTTGAAGAGGTCTGCGTCATCATTCTATCTTTAAACTGTCGGGAATGTCTGAGAGTCCGTACTACAGATACGCGCTCGGACTTTTTCTTTCGCAAACGAACTGAAGGCGAGATGGGATATCGGTGAGACTCCACTCATCATGATTCATTCTAACATATTTTTTAATTTCACCTGAGTAGGCGAGGACGATGTCGGTGAGTGTTCACTTCATTCATCAGCAGTCAATTCACGCTCATGCAATTTGCTGCGAATCTTTAGTATGCATCTTCAGTCCGAACCATGTTGGTGAGTGTCTCGAGCTTACTGTTTTATACAAGTACAGCTCTACCATGACCTGATGCCACATCTCTGGCACCAGATTATCCTATCGTGATCTGGTACAGTTACTTCATTAACCAAGACTCTCATGTTTCATATTTAATGAACATCCTATTCAAAGGGGTACTCATAGACTCGGAGCAATAATCTCGTAAGTCTTTGATCATCGTTGACTCTTTTTTTCTGACTCAATGCATCGTTGATGACAGTACCGTGAATCCAGCGTACACGGTCAATGAACTCTCTCATCAAATCTCTGTCGCAAAGGCAAAACTCTTGATAGCACACTCTTCCTGTCTGAAGATTGCTGAAATAACTGCGAAAGCTACTGGAATCCCGTCATCAAATATAATACTCATGGACTCGGAAGCCAATGAGGATACAGACCACACATACCCAACGATAGACTCCATTATTCATTCAGGGCATTCCAAACATGCTACCTTCATCGAAAGACGGTTGGGTCCCGGAGAAGGAAAGACGAAGATTGCATTTCTTTGTTCCTCCAGTGGTACAACTGGGAAACCAAAGTTGATCACGATTCCACATACGTCGATTATTGCTGCAGTAGTCCAAATGGCGTATCATGCGAGAGTCACTGAAATGGGGTTTTCAAACATTGAAGGAAAGTGGCGCGTCGGTGACATTGCTTATGCTGGTGAGTGTTGTATTTTACTCAGATATAAAACAAAATCATTGACTTGTTGTTCTCACACACTGCTAGTTTTACCGTTTTATCGTGCGTGTTTATGGTTCGAGGACTACCGTGATTAGCTATTGAATTTGGTATTTGCAGACATCTATGGACTTCTTACGATTCTTCATTTCTATAGCTTCATTGGGGTAAGTTCCTCACTGCTTGCTTGCAGCTTCAGTTCAACCCGATAATTGGTATACAGAACACACTTGTTATATCGCCAAAGTTTGTATTCAAGCGAATGTTGAAGAGTGTGGAAGGATATCGTATCAATCACCTTTTGTAAGTTCAATTCGTCATGCTCATTTTGTTCGTTTCTTTGTTTCCGGAGTATTAAAACATTATTCAGATTAGTTCCACCAATGATTGTCTTTTTATGCAAAGTCGGTGAATTTTTTGCATCGTAGGGTGATTAATACCAACTTACTATATGCTCATTTCCTGTCATCTCCCAGAACCAACTCGATGTCAAGAAATATGACCTGAGTTCTCTTCGCGTGGTCCTAAGTGGTGCTGCCCCACTTTCAAGCGAGCTAACCAATCAACTCAGTAAACTCCTTCCTGGAGTTGATATAGGTCAAGGATACGGTACGAGTGCATGGTGCAGGGTTATTTCTCTTCTCCTTTAGCACTATTCACTCGTTGCTCCTTGGATTATACTATAGGTTCAACGGAAGCATTCGTCTCCCTTATACACCCATTTCAAAAGATAAATACGCCGGGAAGTGCAGGTCATCTTCTTCCCGGAATAGTGGTCAAGTTAGTCAAACGAGACGGATCGTTAGCTGGTTTTGGAGAGCCTGGGGAGTTGTATGTCAAATCACCTTCAAGGGCTCTTCGATATCTTGATAATGAAGAGGCGTATGTTCGCATTCTATTCTTTTCTTTCAACAACTGATGATAGTATCAACCTGAAAGGACAAAGGAAACTTTCGTCGATGGATGGGTACGGATGGGCGATGAGGTCATCATCAATGAGATGCGCGAACTTTTCGTGGTGGATCGTATAAAAGTAAATGGGCCTCGATCTCTTGAAATTGACTCCGATTGATGATTAATATGCTTTACTACTCAGGAAATTATGAAAGTGAAAGGTTTTCAGGGTATGCATCCAAAAGTCAAACTTTACTTCATAAGTTTACAATGACGATATGATCATATCCACAGTTGCACCCGCAGAACTGGAAGGCCACCTCCTCGAACACCCTGACGTATCAGATACCTGCGTCGTTGGAATTCCAGATGATTATAGTGGAGAATTACCCCTCGCTTTCGTTGTTCCATCCCAGAGTGCAGCACAGAAGATGATGAATAACCCAGAACAAACTGAGAAAGTGAAGGCGTCCATTATCAAAGTAAGACTCTCCATTAAATATCAACTTCCTAATCATAGTTCTGAATACACACAACTCTTTTTTTCCTTTCGACTTTGATTAGCACGTTTCTGATCATAAAGCACACTATAAACGGCTACATGGTGTTGTTTTCGTAGATGTGATACCGAAGAGTCCTAGTGGGAAGCTATTGCGGAGACTCCTCAAGGAGAAAGCGAAGTCCTTGATGATGGTCGCTCGACCAACTACGTCAAAGTTGTAATTTCCTGTACGGACTGCGTAAGGATATTCATAGAGTCAATCATGTATCTTGATCTGACCCACCCACAGTATATCCTGCCTTGCTTGCCAATCACTTTAAAGTCTGGACAGCCATTTGGAGGTTTGAATTTGATGTTGATTTTGAATGAAATGCTAGCCCTTCGAGAATCGAGATACCAAGTAGTATCTATCTTACAGAAATCATTACACATTGAACCCATTCCAGCCATCGACTAGGATCGTTCATAATACTCCACATCCACCAATCCAAACTCCTACTTTCGGCTTCTCTCCCTCTCCAACAACTTCCTCGCTATCAAGTTTCTTCAAAACCTCCCAGCCACTTTCAACCTCACCGAATGTAACGTATTTTCCTGCCATCTTTGACAATTTGGTAGAATCATCTGTCAGGACGATGAAGAACTGAGACGAGTTCGAGTTCTTCCCTGAATTCGCCATGCAGAGTGAGCCGAGCTTGACAGGATTTTTGAGACCTGGCTTGTCGTCGTTGAACTTTCCACCGTAAATTGACTGAAGAGATATAAATATTATGGTCAGAAGGAGTGAAATTCTCGAGTAAGATACGCAGGGCATACCTCACCACCACTTCCGTCGCCTCTGGTGATATCACCACCTTGTGCCACAAAACCTTTTACGATCCTATGAATAGGACAGTCGAGGTAATGCAATTTCTTGTTAGGCGCATTTTTACAAAAGCCTTTATCGCCCACACAGAGCGATATAAAATTGTTTCGTGTTTTTGATAATCCATGCTGAGGATCTAAACTAAACACAATTCGACCTGCGTTTAAAGGTATGGGAGGATTGAAATCGGAAGGTTTAATCGAGGACTATTCTGCCATTAAAAATCACGTGGTTCCATGAATCAGTCAATGGGAACTTGCAAAGGGATATGTATCTCAGCTCACATCGATCTCTCTCAAGATTTCTCGCTGTTCTTCAGATAACTCTTCCGGCTTGTTCGTTTCGAACCCGTAGATGGTGGAGTTTTTCTGGACAAGGTTGCATGTGGCCTCATACGCAGCAAGTTGCTGTCTGTGGATATCCTTGTCCCCGATGAAGATATCGAGGAAGACCTTTGGAGGTTGGTTGGCCATTGAAATTTGCTTACAATCTGTAGTGATGTGATTGGAGGACAATTGGGAAGCTTTGCAGAATGACAAGCTTTAGACCATTAATATGGGAGACGACAAAACTCGACAGACTCGAGAATCGAGATCAGCGTGAGATCTATGTATCTAATCTGATATACACCTTGATTAGCGCTCAATCTCAGAAACTTACTGACTCGGAATTGGTGTCGAATCTCGATGGTGTAGTTGTGGTTGTACGAATACAAGAACTTAGAGAAGGGGACAAGAGGGAACACAGATAATCGACAAAATATTTACCTTATGCCCTGGAAAACTCCCATTTCTCTTATCTTCATCCCACACACAGCCGGAAGGTCTCCTCCTTTGGAACTGTCTTTAGTCAGATGTGAGCTCACATAGACTTCCCTCGAGACTTCTCTACTCGGAGAAGCATTAGGAAGGGATTTAATTGCCGAGAGTCGTACACAGCCTCATACGCAGTAAGTTGCTGACTGTGGAGCTCCTTGTTCCGATGAAGATGCAGAAACTCGAGAGAAAGAGGTTGGAGTTTGGAATGTGGTCATTGGTGAAGCAAGTATTCCGAATGTCTCGTAATTTATAGAGGCATGGTTGAGAGTTGTGGGATGACCCAAGACCGAGGAAGTGGAAGTGAAGGGCAGCGTTGTGCAAGCCTGAGTTGAAGGAGCCAAAGGAGTGTTACTGAGATTCAGATCTAGAACTCAGACTGATCGATCTAATCCGGTCAATTCTGAATTCAATTCTACTCAACGCCTTGCCTTCTCTTCTCTTCTCCACCACCACCACCACCTCGTTCATGAATGTTCTCTCCTTCAGAAGATACACGACGAGCAGATAACATACAATTTCGTTTCTATGATTGCGGTATGTTTCGTAACTACTATTACGCCCGCTCCGACCTTCGTGCACGACAACATATCCTGCTCCTCGCTCTCCCAGACTAATATCTATCTCTTGTCAAAACAGACCAGTGCTTTCGACTTCTCTCGTTCTCAGTATCAAACCGTCATTTCGCACTCACTTCGACTAAACGCTGAAAATGTTCTCATTCGGTCCCACCAGCTTCGGCCATCCATCGACGTGCATGTTCCAAACGTGCACTCATCATACCACGACCGACGACATGTTTTAGTAACCTGTACCTCTTTTCTTTGTCTTGACCAATTCATTCATCCGATCCAGGACCTCATCGCAAGACATGACTGCCAAATGCTACTATCTGTCGGTATTTTGAGGTTAGGAGACCTGCCAAGGTTCCGGTAGATGGGAAATATCTGCCTTCAGTGCAAACTGCGCAGTAATCGTGACTGCGGGGAAGCGTTCCCAGTTATTCGTGTTATTCCCATCATAAACCACCCGTTCAAACAGCGTTTCCAGAATAGCGTTAAGCCACTTATCTTGCACAGCATCTTTTACTCGACACATCTCCTTGGCAGTATGTTCTCCGATTGCTCAGAATGATCCATCGTCGTTTGAAAATTCGAGTGTCAAAATGACCTTTTTTCCCGTTCTTACTGGCTGGTGCTAATTTTACTGACTTAGGGTCTTGGATATCTTTAGATTCTCGAGTCTTGATCTCGTCTCAGACTATCCTATGATGGTCGCCGTCTCTCACGAGCACTACGAAACACCATCCTTACCTGCTTCCGGCATCTCGGTACACGCCTCCTTCCAACAACCCATGGGAGAAGTCCTTTTGTAAATCATTCCTTGTATCTTCAGTAATTTTCTCTCCCAGACATGTCCTGCCGTCGTACACAAGCTGCCACTCCCCGCAGCATATCCATGATTCAGTCACTCCCTTTCCGCGTTTCAGTCATGAATATATAGAGAACTGTTTTCCACTCCCACCCTTCCTCGCTTCCATCTTCATTCTTCCTCCAATTCACTTTTGTGTCTCGCCTTTTTTTGACTTGGACCCTCTCCTCCCCCACACCTTCTACTATGCGGTCAGGTCTTGCTATACTTGCACTTGGCCTTTGCTCGTTAGCTTTTGCGAAGCCACAAGACCATGATGGCGATGTAAGTTTGGCAGTCCTCCCTTATGTCCCAGTCTCTCGATAATTGTGCTAATGCAGAGCGGCCATGGTGGCGATAAGGGAAACGATGGTGACGAGAGCTCATCTGCGGTAGCAACGGCAACGGGAGCTGCTGCAACACCGACAACATCAAGTTCATCAACTTCGGGTACTGGCTCAACGTCCACCGGCGCGTCGTCTTCGGCGTTGATTGGAATGAATGGCGGCGCGACATGTACTGACCTCTTGTGCGTCGGAGGTGTCGTCAATGGAAGTACCATTACGTGTAGGTTTTCGTCTCGGTTAATCATACCTTGAGAATATTTACTCACTCAAATTTTTCTCGTGTTTAGACACGCTGCAAAGTCTCAACGCTGCTCCATTAGGTTGGATGGCGATGTAAGGCTGTCCCCTAAATCCGCTTGACGAATTTGTACTGATCGTTTCAATCAATTGTTTAGGGGATTCGGAGCTACAATGGCTAACAGTCCAATGGTGATTATGTGGCCCAACTCCGATGGAAGCATCACCCTCTCTCAACGGAAAACGAATGCCGAAGTCATGCCCACAGTCGATTCAAATCCACCTCGTCAGGCAACCCTCCAGTCTTCATTATCTTCACTGACGGGCGCGAACCCAAAACTCGTCTACACCATTCCTTCTACTGGTTCTCCTGGACAAGAAACAATCATTTGGGCATTCGGAGCTACGAATCCAGGAAGCTCAGCTGTCGATGCTACATTAGTTCAACATTTAAATTCGGGACCTATCTCATTAGATCTTTCACAAACAATTTCAAGTTCAAGTAAAGATCCTACGAATCCTGTTTTCACTATTGATCAAGTTACGAGTGGATCTGCTGGTAGTTCATCGGGTACTAATGGAGGTTCAACAACTACTCAACCTGTTTCGTCTTTCCATTTCCCCCTTTTACCATTTGAGAAGAAGATCGTTGCACATGCTGTTTTATCTATGGTTGGGTTCATCATTTTGTTGCCTGCTGGAGCATTAGTGGCGAGGTGGACTAGAACTTTCACAAACATGTGGTTCAAAGGACATTGGATCATTCAACTCGGTTTGGGTATGCTATCTCACTTCTGCTGCATATTCATCTTGGATCACTGATCTCTTCACTCTAAACAGCTGCACCCGTCATCATTGCCGGATTCGCTCTCGGAGTTTCTGCTGTCGAGACTTCTGGATCACCTCACTTGAACGACAGACATAAGAAAGCGGGTCTCGCTGTCTTCATTCTTTACATGGTCCAACTGGCGCTTGGTGGACTTATTCATTATGTCAAACCGAGCTCATTCACTATCGATAAGAAGAGGCCTATTCAGAATTACGTTCATGCTGTGTTGGGTTTACTTATCATCGCTTTGGCTTTCTATCAAGTGAGTATCCTGCCTCAATTGTCTTCGTCACTTTCGGTATTAATATCAATGTTTGTGTAGGTTCGCACTGGTATTAGAACAGAATGGATTCTCACCACAGGTCGTGCTCAAATCGGAAACGCCGCGAACATTGTATGGTATATTTGGGTGGTCGTACGTTATTTTACATCCTTTATCTTACCTTTCCATCTTATCCTTATTTTTTTCCCTCTGTTCAGGTCGTCCCAGTTGCATACTTTGCTGGTCTTTCGTTGTTGCCCCGTCAATGGTCTCAAGAACGTGGTGGGCCACCCAAAAGTGTTCGTTCATTTGAAGATAACTCATCAATGTCTGAAGTTCATCATTCGAATGGTGCAGAAGGAGCAGGAACATCAACAGGTCCCATTGCTAGGTATTAGAGTTCACAAGAGGAGTCAAAGTGTGACAATTTAAGACTCGTCTTAATCTGCCTACTTTATTTGCGCCAATGGATACCCTCAACAACAATCCTAACGATCTCAATTCCGATATCGCGATATTCACGCCGACCATAGTACCTGTTTTTGAAGGACAATGAACAGACACAGACTTGAAGCCCCTTCTTGGACTTTGGATGAAACCCCTCTTTTCTTTTTTAGACCTATAGATGACTTGTCAACTTGTTGGTCGAATTGATCCCATCTTCCTTTCCTCCGTACATCACCATAGAAGCAAACAAAGACGGACATCCAACTATTCACCAATTGCAACCAATCCCATCTGACATGGACAGATTAATTCTTTTCCCGTTTCTTCATTCCCTGCGTCTAATCAAGTATGTTAACCCCATAGCCAGTACAGTAGTAGCTTATTTGTCGTATCTTCGTTCTTGGAGCTTGTAGCCGTTTTTTGTCTTCGATGAAGCCTATATTTTTGACTTGAAAACTTGGAACTTTTGTGTTCTTTGTATGTACGTAGTTGACGAATTTTTCTCTGATGAATGCCACGATCAACAACCAAACACGCTGAATCAAGAATAGATGTATTATCCATTCAAGTTACCAATAAATACAGCCATCTCATGTAGGATGTCTTCGACGGTGCGTGAATGTTGCCAAAGCAGCGGGTATTGTGAATATAGAAACGGTATAACGAGAATACGTCGGAATTATCTATCTATGACTGATGATAAGATGTATCAGCAAGAATGAAGGGAGGGAAAAGATGTTAGACTTACATTTGATAGACACCATGTCCAGTCATTTTTTGTCTTTCCATTAGCAACGCCGATATTAATATCTCATCGAAGTGTTGGAACCCTCGTGGAGAAATCTCCAACTTGCACACTTGAGCATCAAAATTTCGAACATGATAATTAGGTGGTAGGAATCGAGCTATAAATTCCTTGGATTCTCGAAAAAGGCGACACTTGAAGAAGTTGTAACAGTAAAAAATAAGCGGAAACAAAACATAGAAAGGAGAGAATAACTCACGAGCCTCACACCAGCACCCATCCCCGCTCCTTTTCTATCCCAAATCAATTCAGTCGACCCGAATTTCCACTTCATCACTGCCTGTATGCAAGTTTTGTGGATTGGGTACACGATGCAGGAATTGGAAAGCTAAATGCGTACGTTGCTTTTCGACAGAACAGAGGTTACATCTGCTACCCACTTCTCCAGATTTCCAATTCGCACTGAAGCGGCCCTGGAGTTTTTCTTCAAACTGAAGCCAACATGTCACAGTTTGGGTCAAAGTTCTTTCATGATCAAGAAAAAGAGGTACAGTACTTACTCGAATTCTCCTACATATCTTCCACCCTCGTGCCCTCCTCTTCTAATGGTAGTAATAAACGATCCCGGGTTGAAATAGTCCTCCCGCCAGGATATATGGTATAATGGCCTTGAATCGGGATATGTTGCAGGAGGAACCAGTATCATTGCATTTGTAGAGATAGGCGAGAAACTGAACATGACAGGTTCGGAAGAGGTGGATAGACTAGCGATAATTGTTGAGAATTAACAAAGCAGTTCCTAACAGCAATAATCATTGGCGACACTTACGGATACGGTGTCTCATGGTAAATATGTCTGCTTTGAGATTGACGACTAGTAGAAGGGGTAGGTTCGATATTTGGAGGTGTCCAAGTAAGAACAACTGGTTCGGCATTGGGAGGAACAACTCTGGATGTTTCATAGTTAACATCATATTGTTGTCGCGCTATTAGTTGGTAGGGGTCGATCAAATTCTGAGCTGTTGAAGACGAGGGTACCAAGCTGACGTTAGAAACAGAGCGGTGTAATTCAGGATGTCCTTGGATTGATAGAGATGAGTTTGGTGCTACCGATGGTCCACTTTGTTCGTCGTAACTGAATGATACTTGTCAGTCTTTCGATTGAAATTATGGATGAGGTGAATAGCCTACGCCGGCGGTGGCGAACGAATACGTTCCAGTTGCTCTTGGTACATGGAGAGTCGAGGTAGTAAATGATAATTGTCTTCATGAGAATATTCGATGTTGAATGTTTGCTATCTGGCGCCATGGAAATGATGGAAAAGTGCTTCAAGTTTATGATTATCGGATCAACATGCTAATAACAATTCGAATTTCGTTTGGCGTGAAGTACAAGTTGAATTTGACTGATAGAATTGACACGATCAAATTCAACTAGAGGGGTGTTCGAGGGTACTGGTGGTATAATTACTAGGCACATGGAATATCACGATAGCTCTTTGAGCTCTCGAAAGATGTCCCTTCCGAATGCGCTGGTTAATTCCTATAAAATCGTCGATCGTTTGAATGACATGTAATAACAAAGAAATAAAGAAATGAACGGAGTCTAACCCACGAAATCACAGCATATGGTCTAACACCAGTCACTTTCTGTCTTTCCATAAGCAACGAAGAAAGAATTATTGCGTGGAAAGGTTTCATCTCCATGTGTGAAACTTCCAACGTGCAAATTTGAGCATCGAGATTTCGAAGGAGAGGATTAGGTGGAATAATTCGAGTTGTCCATTCGTTGGACTCTGGGTGGAGGCGACACTTTCTGCGATTCTCCGTCTGATCACGAGACTAAAATTCCCCCAGATTGACTAGTTGACCAATGGCTATACCCCTCTAGCGTCACGCGTCAACTTCGTATTGAAGGCAGATCCTGTGGAGTGATATTACTTTTGGCTGATTCCACCGGGAACCCAGTCGCTTAAGAGAGTTATCGCATACGGCGATGCTTTGAACAATTCCTCGATCACCACTCTTTTCATCGGGACGCATAACTGCAGGATAAGACGATGCAGCTGGGGAGGGGGAAACAAAAGTTTGAGAATGGAAAATTCGATGGAGACTCCATGGGAATGGCGTTCTCCGAGAGACGACACAAACCAGGGGCAGAAAAGAGGTTGGCTAATTAATTGGTCAGGCTTTGATTCAGCATCGATGGAATGTAGAGCAATTTTTTTCAAAAAACCAGTAAGAACATGAGACATTGAATCCGTTCCGTCGAGTGTCAGTACGGTCAGGACTCAGGCAGTGAGCGAGCGTCCAGAACTTGAATCGGGAATGATGGGGATCGGAGTTTCGGAGTTCAGATCAATGCCACGAGGATACGAAACTCGAACGTACTGATCATGTGATGCTCTCAATATATGATGGGACACACTTCAAATGCGGTTAATAGAATGCGGGGGTGAGGAATACAGTATATAAGTACATCACATAATAGAAGATACATGGAAAGGTAATACTGGAATAATTTTGAGATACGATGCTATAGAGTCTGATTGGTTCTTTCAGTACGGAAGGTTTCAAGACACTTCAGAGTTGCACTTGAGAATGGTACGGTAGATTCTTCAGCAAAAATGTAAAAGATATCGAATAAAATGATAACTTACTTTAATTCGTTCGCATGCCATGTAATTGAGGTCGAACGTGAAAACACCATCTCCCAGGAATATCGCGGCACTGCGAGATTCCTGCAAAATACAATTCCTTACAGGCAGATTTTCTGCAGAGAAGGTCTACCCATCGCACACAACCACCTCCACCACATGCTCTGACATTAGCAGACTTTACTATCTCGTTGTAGATAGCTTTGTCTGTGAAGTCAAGCAACCTAGAAGCATCTCGAGAAATCGGCGTCCTCAGGTGCTGGTGAATATGATAGAGGATATCTGCCACGGTGAGAAACTCTGTTCCGCAGTATACTTCCCCAGCCTTGATTCGAATCTCACTCCTTATGTTCAAGGGATACGAGAGTGTGATCTCCTTGATTTTGGGTGACACTGCATGAGAGCAGAGAATTGATTCGTCAAGCCACTGAACAGTAAACTCGCGAGGACTTCTAGAGAGAGGCCACCATAGTGTTATATGTCCTGTCACATAACTTCCATGTGACAGAACAGCAGTCACAGAGTATACAGGAATGAACAGGGCGAGGGCCGGGCTCTGCGAAGTCGAAGCTGCTGGGGAAGCCGCAAACCGAGTGTGGGCTTCAAGAGCCAAGGAGTGAGGTAGGTCTTCGGCCTCTGGCAGCGGTACAACTCGGAGTCTTGGTGTCGGTGGTGGTAGTGGTTGGTTGGTACTGACTGAATGCGGTGAGGGACCCACACTGTACCACTGCTCATTCATGGTGTACTAGACTTCAAGTTCAACGGCGATGAGCCCCCACTAGGCCCTTGGGGTTAGTCAACGGGCAGAAATGTGAGTAGTAGTGTATGTAGCTACCTAGCGTATGAGGGAATGATGGTGGTAGATGGGAAAGCGATTAGAGGTGGTGAGGTTCACAGGACGCCTTTTTGTACCAAGCCCATAGCGCTCGGTGCAAGGCTGGTTTTGGGGACCGTGAACTTGACAGAGCCAGGTAAACAACACAAAACAACAATCCATGAGGTGTAACACTTTGTGACACAGGATTTATGAGGCAGAGGCACCAGAAGAATTATAAGCTGCGCTCAGAAGGAGAGAATTGTATCAAGGACCACTGTGGTTCCCTCCCTCATGTGTGATGAAACTCTTCAGACTCTTTCCCAATGTGCGGTACATGGGTAGAGTCACCAAAGCAAAAGATGGTGTCTTGGGCTGTAAAACCGGTTGTAGTCCAACTGTTCGTACGGTAGAATCCGTGCAAAAATGGGGGAGGGTTTGCGTGGGACTCGGAGGCAGTAGTACGATCTTACATGGAGCGCTATTTAAGACATAACTTTACTGACTTTGAAAATATAAATAGATATAAACAAACAGCCGCCGTCACAAACTACTCGGCATCAATAAAAGTTTGGCAAACCGCTTGATCACGTGCTCTAATGTGGTCTTGTACTTACTTAACTTGTCCATTTTGTCCTCATGCCAAATCGCGGTGTTCATGAGCTATCACCTAACGAAGTGCTATGTATGCACTCTACAAACCATTTCGTTCTTACTCTAACAATTGATAAGATTCTGGTGTGTTGAGGAGGTCAGCGCTAGAGCAAAGCCATTGAGATTGACGACGTGACACGCAGTCACACAGGTTCTACCGTGTTTAAACTAGTTATAAGTACTCAAGTATCTGGCTGTGTCTGGTTCAAGGTGTGCCCTATTTTTCTCCAGCTCTTCTAAGAATGATGAAAATATGTTCCGATAAAATGTAGCAACCAGAATGCAAAACGGTGACCGTACTAGATATCTTATAACAACCACCATTGCAATTGAGCTAGATGTTAGTACGAGTACACGTACAGCAACCCTGTTCAACGTCTTCCGAGCTGAGTCAGTTGATGCGTTCTAGTCATAAATTAGGACAAATACATCGAAAAATCCAATTTTGTGCAATACGACGATAAGATAGCAATGACAGTGTGGCATACCATTTATTATACATATAAGCAGATCCTTTTCCTTGTGAAGGAGTACGTCCAAGAAACAAAGATATCACGAAACATCAAGAAATTCTCCAATTTCCAAAATATCTTCAAACGACCCGATTACAACTCAGTCCATATCAACATCCTCTACACCGCCAGGTATATCATCCAGGTCGCTGAGACTGAAAATATCTTCGATGGGAATGTTGTCAAGGTCAAGGTCATCGAGAGCAGCTTGTTCAGCGTATGCTTCGAGTTCTGCTTCTTCAAGTTCTTCTGGTGTGAGCTCTGTAAAGTCTTCCACCGCTGCCTCCTCTTCCTCCTCTTCTGTTGGAAAGGATTAGTGTCTTGACTATTGCAAGGCTCGAAGTACTGCCTTACCCTTCAAATCATTCTCCCATTCATTGATATCTTCCAATTCAGGATCAAACGAAGAGCCTACGTCATGGTAGTATGAACGTTGGTATTCACTTCTTTGTTTGCGGTTCGCACTAAGCATGATGCGATTGAACAACTATAGAGACTAGTTCATGACCCCAGTCCTCATGTAAAAACAACATGAAACATACCTCGTCATTCAAGATAGTATCGTCATCTTCTTCATCCTCACAATCCATTGAAGCATCAAAACCATCACTACTCAGATCATCACTTCGCATCATCTCTCTCCTCTTCGAATTTAACTTTCTCTCTCTATCCTTCTGTGCACGTTCCAAACACCTCTCCTTGAACTTCTGACGGAGAAACGCTTTCCTCGGAGGTTCTTCGTGAGCTGCGTCAGAAGAATCGTCGATCTGGAAGACTAAAGGTCTGCTTGGTCTTCTGCCAGATGATGTCCCTGGAGACGAAGGTGGTCCGAGGTGACGATGGTGCTTGCTGGTACGTGAAGTAGAAGGAGTAGATAAAGCGTGTTGTTGTGATTTATATTGGGACCGTCGTCGCGTCGACGCGTTCGGCGTCGGTGTAGAAGTAGGAGACGAAGCTAACGGGGAAGACCTGGCTGGTAAGTAGACAGGGTAATCCGTTCTGTGCGAGGTAGGTGTAGTTGGGTATTGCATTATAGAAGCTTGCATTTTAGTGAAGAGTCAAAGCTGGACGCTCTCAGCTCCGAAACAAAGACGGAAGCAAAGATGGAGGTTAAAGTAAAGGGATTGTGGCCTACCGCGCCTAATTGGACGCGGTGATTGTAGTAAACAGGACATCACGTCCCATCACGGGAGACAAACGCGTTATTTGGTCTTATTTGGCGCTATCAACGAATGGTCACGTGCCGTGATTATCCGAAATATTTCCTCCGAAAGGTTCAAATCTTGCTGGAAGTTGGAACTTGAAAAGACATCGCCTGTAGGTGTGTGTTCTACTCTAGCGTATATTTCTACAACATCGTACAGCTTTACACAATATATGTATGAGATAGAGCACACCGCAGCCCGTCCGAATCCCTGGTGGGATGCAATGCCAGTGTAGTGCGATCATTCATTCATTCTACGATCATACTATTTCTTCTTCTTCCAATTGACTTAAAGATTGCAGTATTCCTTTATGACACTATTAGCCGCTTTGTACTCAGCGATAGGAGTGAACGCTAAATCAGAGAGACTAATTCGCAATCATGAATACAAAAAACATATTATGAGATTACTCAGATTCTCACCCAAATGCACCGGGACCTCCGCATGCTAATCCTTCTGGTGTCTTTGTCCATTTCGGATCTCCAGCCATCGCGATTACTGTGACTCTGAGTCCATACCGATAATCTGGTGTTCCTAGGGAAGCACCAGATTGTGAATCAAGCACTGTGATTAAGTCGGGTACAGTGACGAGGATCTGGAACAAAAATCAATTGTAAGCAAGTCAACACTAGTAGGAGTTTGAATGAGATAAAAACCCTCTTGGTCCCATTAGGGTTTTCTAGATATGCATAGAGATTTTCATTCTGGAAGGGTATGAGAAGTCGGTCATCAGGTCCGCAAGCTACTGTCTGTTCGGTAAACCCGTTGGTGGATTCAGGCCCGTCTTCTTCCTCATCTGCACGGAGAGGCACGATGGTGACAACACCCCATGTGAAGCCTTTTCGAACTTCCTATATCACGGCCGGGAATCAGAGGATGTTGCATAAATAGAATCAAATGACTAGAAAACTTACTCTTTCGACATTAACTATTTTCCCGATGAATAACCAAGATCCATTCTGGATTTGAAGAATAGCGGCTGGAATGCTTTTCAATGTGTTCCGCTTTCGACATAGAGCAATGGCGCGTCCAATCCTCCAAGCTTGGGAGACACTTCTGGAGATACCTAGTATCAGATCCGAGTCATTGAATTCAATTTTGGCGATTGGGGATGAAAAGGAAGACTGGCAAACCATAATCTTGACAAATCTTTCGTGTAAGAGGTGCCATGCTGACACCACTTCTAGATCCCATTTCTGTGGTAACTGTTCGAAGAATGTGTTCTACGGAGTGTGTGTTGCTTGCAGAGGGCATGATCTGAAGAAATGTCCTGAGAAACCACCAACTACAACGGGGAAAGAGATTCATACGCACGATTGTGTTGCCGATACCATCTGATATCGCGCAGGGGGTTAAACCTCCAGGAATGTCATATGCGCCAGGCAATCTGACGGTTGTAAGTGATGATATGGTTATGACGGACAAAGCTACTCACGATTGATACATCTAGCATATTCAAAAGGATTGAGAAAATTAGAGTCCAACGGTAAAGAAAAAGGACATTTACATTTGGGTATGCACGTCCCATAAGGTCCGCATCGAGAACAACTTTGTGCATCTCAGCGGCTACAATCATTGGTTGGATCCCATTACCTCCTCCTATCTCATCTGAAATTGTTCCAAGCACATTCTGATCGTCCAGTCCAAGATACTGCATAATGGCTCTGGCAGAGGTCGGAATCTCGTTTCCTCCTTGAAGGCGTTCGTTCTAGCATGAAATAGTTTATTGTAGCACTCGTTTATCGCATAATATATCCTAACTTACAGAGACACTTGGAGATCCCTGATAACGAACAAAGGAGGTGAGAGAATTTAGAACCTCCGGTTATAGTACTCACCATAAAGGTACATCGTAGGAAGACGGAATTTTCTGGTACATCTTCAGGATCGACGACAATGATCTCCTTTCCATTACGCAACATTTGTCGAGCCACTAGAAACGGTGGGTAGGGTGATCCACCTCCTCCAGTACCAAGTACACCACAACCTTCGGCAATCCATTCTGGAGGATAGAAAATTTGATATCAGTATCAAAGTCACTAGAATATGGAATGCAGGGATCACCACATACCAAGATCTAGTTCGGAAATCTTCCAAGACTTATCCTCACGAATGTTCGGAATGTAGGCTTCTATGTCAATCCCGTCGTCTTCTTGATCTACACCTTCTGAAGTGACTGGATCGAGAGAATCTCCTCCGGTTGAATCATCTTCGGATATCAACTTCAAGGTTTCCAAGCCACCAGAAAGTGTCTCAATCGAGTTCCCAAGCTCTCCAGCTGCTCTAACAATAATCCTAGTCGCTTGATTGGTGACATACTACATAATAGACATACCATCAATTTCGCTCGGTGAACGAGCACAACGACTCACCTGAACAGGGAGGTTGTTGACTTCAACAATTTTTACCGTGTCCGCTGCGGCACCTGCTGAGATTGCTTTCTCTATGGCCCGGATTTTGATTCCCTCAATGACGTCCTCAACCTTACGGCCTTGTAAAAATTCAATCACGTCTATCTCTCCGGCCACTATAAGAAGATCAATGAGTAAGATTAATATTTATCAGATGTAAAGAATAAGGACATGCCTTTCGCCATAGCCGCCCCAACCGCATTCGCGACACCGAAGAAGGGAGGGCGGATGATCTCACCCACGCCAGATAGATGCTCAGGAGCAATTATGCTCCCACCACCAACCAAGAGGACCGAGATATCTTCAGGTGAGGTCTTCATTCTGAGCACAATGGATAATTGTATACGTGCGGGACGAAGATACAGCATGAAGAAAAGACTCACTTATCAATGATACTTTCCAAATGTCTCCGAATAACTTTTTCGGCTGCGGTTTTAACATGTTCGTCAATATCATTCACATATTCTTTCTTCCCTACGTCTGCCAAACCGCTCGCGACAACAATGTCAGTGGCGGTGAGAACAGTACCCCCAAATATCTTTGCGTCTTGGGGGAGACGGTGGCCAACGGAATCAGGTCCTACTGTCACTTTAGAGTCGTCAGCAATCCGTACTCGAGAGCCACCTCCAAGGGCAATAGATTGTACATCTGCCATTGAGAAATTGGTTCTTACGCCTCCGACCTCAATGAACGCAGCGGCCTGTCTTGGAAATCCTGAAGGAAGTAAAACACCAACATCGGTAGTAGTGCCACCAACGTCAACTACAATCGTCGATTTAGTTGATACCGTTTGGTCATGGTGATCATCTAGACCGGCTAAATAAGCTGCACCGCGCATGGAGTTGGTGGGACCAGATGCGAATGTACGAATTGGGAGTTGTGCTGCTGCCGATGCTGTGGTAAGAGTTCCGTCATTCTGAGTAAGGAAAAGTGGGCATTTGAGATTCAAAGTTTCCATTGCGCGTTGGAATCCTCGGATGGTTTGTTGCGCGAACGTCAGGATAGAAGCGTTGAGAATCGAAGCATTTTCACGCTCGAGAAGACCTAGCTGACCGACTGAAAGAAAAGATAGTTGTAAGATGAATATCTGAGAAGGCAACTGAGCTTTACCATCACGAGAGCACACAATGTTGACCGAGGTGCCAAGCTCCTGTTGAATTATGCGTTTTGCTGAGAGCTCTTGACGTCCGGTCGTATCTAGGGGAGAGAATATTCCTGCTACGACAATCTACATAGACAACTCGAGGTGAAAATCAATATGTAAGTTTGTTAGTACGTACGTTACGAAGGCCTTTTGTTTTGATGATATTGCATTCGTCTATGATCTGCTGCTCCCTCAACGGTGCGATCTCGCGTCCATCGACTAGAGACCAAACGCTAAGTCTCATAACACAATGAAGCGAAAAATAGCACCTTACTCTCCAATCCACCATCGACATACCCTACATGCCCATCGATTAATGTTTTAAGCCGCTTCGGAAAGTCAATGAAGGGGGGACATTGCTTTGTATATGGCCCACATAATCGAATAACGGCAACTTTTTGCAGTCTTCGAGGATCAGCTTCTAGAACTGCATTGATAAAGGCAGTTGTTCCAATTGAAAGTGACGATATCTCAGAGGGCGGAACACCGCTTTGCTGAAGAACCCGTTTAACGGCAGCTTCAATACCAGACGATACATCAGGTGTTGTCGGTGCTTTGAACGATGCTAATATGCCTCTAGAAATCGAGGATCTTCGGCTGATGTCTATGAGGACGCCGTCCGTGTTTGTACCTTCACTCGCCATGTTAGCAAATGATATTGGCCAAACCCACGACGGTGCTTACCTCCAACGTCTACGCCAATGCGATACATAATGACAAAATTCCTCACCGGTTACAAGAAGGAGTTGCAAAAGGTTCAGAAAATATCATTTGATAACGATATCCAGGTCGACCTTTACAATAACAGCACTAGGCCGCAAATAGCACAAGTATCCCATGAAATAGATGTAGTAGCAGAACCAATTACAAGAGGGATCAAGCTGAGAGAACGAAGTAAGCCTGCTTTTGGGATTCAAGAAAGATGCAACACAAATCACGGAATGGAAATTTGGCAGAGTTTCATAAAAATTGGGCTTGTAACTTGGGCAACCGAAACCGTGGGAAACAACGTTACCAAAAAGCTATTGTTCTTTCCATCCTCCACATTTCTATAGGGTCTTCAAAGTGGAGTAATAAAACAAAAAGATATCTGCAGGCACGCCAAAGCGAATAATTTTTACACAGTTTGAACCTGCGTGGAAGACTACAACATACTAGGCATAGTACTCATCGTGTGCACTCGTGGTCAAGCTCGTGATGCTAGTTATCGCAACGTTAGCCAAGCAACAGCGGTGCATATCTCCACTTTACTGCACCGACCGCCCAGCTTTCATCATGGCTGTCCTCTGAAGAGACTAAGGGAGCGTCCAATATCTCCAATGAACTTGATGATTTCCCATGTCCTCCCACCGGGGACCCGTTTTCCCCAGTCTTGTTCGGCTTGAGCTCGTGGAGGTCACCAATGTCTGCCCCGTTGTTTCGTCGTGCATCTCACACTCTTTTGACCAGGCTTTGGAGGTGCTTCTATCTGAGATTGGTATAAAATCGTCTTAAACAGGCCTTGATCGTAACCAAAGACAGTTAGCTTCAGGACCATGATCTCCTCCAGTGGCCTGAATTAAAACAGCGACAATATAAAACGTCCTTCCCTCAGCCCAGTAAGTAATGATTTCCTCCAGCTTCCTCGCGACACTTCTTCCTTTTCTTGGGCCAACAACGCATCCTTTCTTCTGACCAGGATGTTCTTTACCTCCTCGGCTCATCATACAACTGCCTGGTATGCCTTTCTTCTTCGGAGTCCTCGATTGCGATTGACGTGCCCAAAGTGCCACGAAACAACAGGATATAGCAAATAAAGTTGCAAAGTTGGCCTCTGTCCTAAACGAACCTCTCACCGACGAAGAGACACGTATTCTCGCTCTGCCAATCCCAGATCTCGTAGAAGAATCCCGGAGGAAGCCTTCCAGCTCAGCAGAAATTCTCCAGGCGTTTGGGAAGCAAGCCTTGTCTGCCCATGCAGCTACCAACTGTCTCTCGGACCTCATGTTCGACGAGGCGCTTGCTCATGCCCAACAGAATCTCAACAAACCACTATCAGGTGTTCCCATCAGTCTGAAAGACTGCGTCAATATCGAAGGCCATGATACAACGATTGGCTATTCTATCTCCGCTAATCGGCCTGCTTCTTTTTCTGCACCTATCGTTTGTCTTTTAAGAGACGCGGGAGCGTTGTTGCATGTCAAGACAACCGTACCCGCTGGTCTGCTCTCCTTCGAAACCACTTCCGATCTATACGGCACGACTACAAATCCTTACAATCCAGCGTACTCTCCGGGTGCTTCGACGGGAGGAGGAGGAGCGTTGTTGGCTTATGGAGGGAGTAAAGTGGAGGTAGCGACGGATATTGGTGGAAGCGTAAGGTACCCGGCGGCGTTCTGTGGAGTTTATGGTCTGAAGGGCAGCTTCGGGAGATTTCCAGGGACGGGGATTGAGAACAGTACACCGGGATTCGATGCATTGAAAGTGGTGGCGAGTGCTATGGCAGGATCGCTGGAAGATCTGAGAGAGTTTTGGGAGAGAGTGGTCGGGATGGAGCCTTGGAGGTACGACTACGACGTGAGTCCCATCAATATCCTTTGCAGAAGCATGAATGTATAATCACGGACTGTCAAAGTGTGTTCCTATACCTTGGAAGAAGGTGGACTTGTCGTCGGAGAAGTGCAGGCCAAGATTTGGTGTTCTGTGGACGGATGGTGAGCACTGTAGCACTATGAGAGTGTGGCGGCGGGACATGAATTCTCACATCTACAGGAATCGTAACGCCTTCCCCTGCTTGCACCCGAGCCCTTCAAATATCCGTCGAAGCTTTGAGGAAACAAGGTTACGAAGTCGTTGACTTGTGGGTCTGTCTTTTCCCATCATGCCAATACACCAGCGTGATCTCTATCCTTGCAGCAATCCTCCGAGTACACTCGAGATCATCAAGGTCGGGTTCTCGCTCATGTTTGCAGATGGAGGTTAGCTATCAGCTGCAAAGTCGAAGAACGGCGTTGATACTCACGCATTGTGTAGGAAAGACCCTTTCTGCTCCTGCACGACCAGGCGAGACCATCAGCTCTGCGATCAAGACTGTGGTTTCCGTTGTAGGTCTACCTCTCCTTGTCAAGAACGTCATGGCATCCATTCTGCGGTTAACCTCGACTCGAAATGAAGCATGGGCACAGATAATTGATATTCTCCATATCAGGACTACCTCAGAAGAGAGACAACTTTGCGTTCAAAGGGACAAATTGAGGCATGCTTGGCTTAAAGCCATGAAGGAGGAGCAAAATCTGGATTTTATATTGACCGTGCCACACTCGCTACCAAATGTTCCCCATGGAGGAAGCGGTGTTGCATCTTTAGTGGCGGCATCTTATGGCTTCCTATTCAATGTCGTGGGTTTTTGAAGATTCATTTCCTTCGTCGATGATAAAATAGAGACTAATTCGACGTTCTAGCTTGATGTGTCTACTGGCGTAATTCCAGTAGCCTTCGTTGATAAGACTCTCGACGCTCTTCCACCAAATTTTCAAAGCACTTCAACCTATGCGAAGATGAATGACGTGGAGCGGAATGTGTACAGCTTGTATGATCCAAACAAGATGCATGGGTTGCCACTTGGCATTCAGATTGCTGCAGGAAGATTTGAGGAAGAAAAGGCCTTAGAAGGTATGCGGATAGTCGAAGAGGCACTGAAGGATACTGGCAGAGAGTTTGTTCAGAAAGTTTTCTGAGATTGTACTTGACAAGATCCGACACTACATTATTGCCTTTCGTTCGAATTATTCCGTTTCTATATTATTCTCTCTACTTATTTTTCTCTATGGATGGATTATTTGTTCGTTCGTGACTGACCAATTCTACTTCTACCTCATATGCATGTTCGGGCTGTATAGATATTTTTTACTTTACTGTAGCTTGTTAATTTTGTAAATTTAGCGAATTTTTTGCCCATACTGTCCATCCGCCTCGAGTAGGCGATGATCATGATGTCATCTAGTGCTCGGCGTTCAGTAGCTTGATGGCCTGCAGACCAAACAATCAACTAAATGGGCGTCAAACCTACCGCACTCAACGCTCACCCAGTCCAGCCCTCAATTGGACTCGGAAAACATTCACAGCAGATGGGCCCAGGATGAGTCCATAACGAAGCAAAGTCGGTCAAGTGTTTTGATAGAGTCAGATGGACTCTATCCAGCCCATTTTACCTTGAGGATGTCGTACGGTTCAAATGTTTTGATCTCGATGATGCTACACATTTCTTAACAGCAGTCCCATCTGGACTGTGCCAGACTGGTCGACCTATTCCGAC
Source organism: Abortiporus biennis (assembly GCA_022606235.1). Lineage (NCBI taxonomy): Eukaryota > Fungi > Basidiomycota > Agaricomycetes > Polyporales > Podoscyphaceae > Abortiporus > Abortiporus biennis. The sequence goes on along the minus strand of JABYQP010000004.1, from coordinate 191,306 downwards.
TTCATGTCGAACACTGTCCGTTACGATCCGTCAGAGGAAAAGAATATGGATAGGTTCAGTGTATAAAAGGGTGTGGGGGATGTGGGGAGAAGGATCAGTCAAACAACTCCTCATAACCCGCTCAGCTCACTCTTCTCCTCACTCTTATAACTTGGGCGAATTCCTAGCCTAAGTTAATCGATACCAAGCTCCTCCAAAACCAGTTTATACACATTTGCATCTTATTTTTATCGAAATGTTCGGTGCCGTTGCTGCTCGTTACCCTCTCATCGCTTCACGCGCACCCGTCAGTCTCCTTTATATTTACATCTGAATTTTATTCGTCAAGACTGATCGTTGTAATATTCTCCTTCTCATACAGTCAATCATCCTTTTCACGACTCTCGAGTTGAGCTTCGCGGGCTTTGTCTGGAGTCAGTGGAGACAACCAAGGTCCGTTGTATCTCCGGTGTTAATGAAGTACGATCTTCTCACTAACCTTCATAAACATTGACATAGTCTGATTCCTAAAACTTCATTCAAGTCTGCTATCCCAGCGGCGCATCTCCAAAGGCGTCATGCCAGCACTCCTGCCTATGCTTAATCAGGACCTTGTTTGCGCATCTTGGAAACCTGCGGAACATTGACATTTTTGAGCTCTAGTTTCACAGTCCAAGAAGGAACATTCTTCGCGATGGTGGATTTCATTGTATATTATTATTCTCAGACTTGTTGTATTATATCGGAAACTTAACTTTTATAAACATCTTACAAAACACTTGAATCAATATTGGGACTGTGGGTTTCAGGCATGACAGCAGTTTGCATAACGATATGGCACTTCAAAATTCGCGTACGTAGACGGTGTTTCAAACGGAAACGCGGCTCAGTGGCTGCGCTGTGGCAGCAGGATGATCTATCGGTCCCAGTCCTTCCTTAAATAGCAGGAACACCAGACAGGATGCATGATGCCTGAGGTACCGTACTACTTTTCCTCTCTTGTTTCAATGAGATAGAAATTCAGCTGTATACAAGTCAGCAGAACCACCCATCGTACGTGGATGTAGAGGTACCGCTGCTGATCTCAGTGTTTCATGTTTTCCTGGGGTTTCAAGACAAGCTGTTACATTGATGGAGGTAGGTGGTGTTGGAACGAATCCCTTGATAGGTGATATCCAATCTCTCGGGCTTGCTGAAGTGGCTCCACCAGTAGCTCCAGAGTACTCAACGCTAGCAGTTGTCAAAGTAGAGCGAAGGTAGGGCCTGATTCAGTTGGTCACTCCCGCAAAGATAACCTGGGGTGCTGTTCTTACGCAACTGATAGGGTTTCAGCGGATCCAGACAGTATTGTCGAAGTCGATGACCTTCCTGTTCAAGTGAGTTGCGGTGTTCGAACAATGCGCATTCACTAAGCGAAGTTGATCCTATGGATATCCTTTAGCATGTCATGAACCAGATGATCCGCATGACTTTCAGAGCTGCCGGGAACTCGATCGACATGCTGGCAAGCCTTAATTTTCCGATATGCTTAATACATCACAAACCCTAGTTAGAAAAAAAGATCTGACGTCCCAACCTACGAAATTCAACGTTTAAACTAGCACCAGGCAAATCTATACGGACACATCTCAAGGTGAGTTCATCATGAAGGATTGAATTTGAAGACTTAGACTTACTTCTCGTTGAATAGCCAGGTCACCTTGTCGTGACTTTCCGGCCCATACCATTTCACCGCGGGTATATGCTCTTCTCGTGACGCGGTTATACCACCAAGCTCAGCAGCCACCCCTTCCAACTCCTTTGATAAATTCCAAATCTCGATTTTCTCCACCTCCTTCTTACGTGCAGCCTCAAGAATCTTCGCATATAGATTTGGAAAAGTGGCTTTCGTTGCACGAATACGTGTGACTACCAGTGCAAATGGAGGTACTCGTATATCATATGTCCATGTAGCAAAAGGCGAGTTGGAGTCATCCGTACGCTGGACACCCCAGATTTGAGAAGGCATAGACGGAGATAAGTCGTCACTGAAACAAACCGTCCTTTGGATATTGAACAATGCTATACCATTCTTAGGGAGGAAAGTAAACAACAGCCCTATTTCAGGTGATGTCTGTAAAGCATCTTCTTTCATGCGCTCCGACTCGTGCTCGAAAAATGTGGCATTGTCTTCAACCGACATCCACTTCCATTCGTGGTCGCTTTCTTCGGCAGGAGCGATGTCTTTAGTCGTGTTGAGTTGGAAGGATGTCATGATGGAGCCCTGTGCGACCCATCCTGTGAAACTTCGATCGAGAGATGGACCTCGTTGGCTGTAGAATACGGGACCAACGTCGCTGTAAAGCACAGACAAGATACCATCACCTGTGTTGTGAGCTGGGGAAGGAGGATTTCCCCATTCGGCTGGAAATTTGTCGACGGAAAGAATATTGCGGTCGGCGAGTACCCAATGCAATAGGTTCAGCATATGACTAGCATAGCCATGTTGTCGTTTGGCCGGTGGTGTGTAGACAGAAGCAATGCCATATCCAATAGCCTCTCTGAGCTTAGGAGCTCCATCCTCTGATGAAACAACAACAACTTTCCTCCGGTATCTGTTGAATGATATTATAAATTTGAAGAGGAAAAAAAAACCAGCTGTCATACCACCTACGTCTCACAAGAACACGCGAAATCGAGCGTCTTTGGATCATCTCGAGGTGCTAGTACCCTGAATACTCCGCGTTAAACCCCACAAGACAGAAGGAAATCATAGTTCAAAAAACATACCAGATGATTAAGTTATCATTGGCAGAATGATCAAACTGTTCAAGGAATGCGTCTCGAGCAAGGTACTTCTCCAACGGTGTACCTCCCGACCACTGAGCGAATGTGCGCCTTCTAGAGATAAGTACTTGCTCCCGAGTAGCAGGGAATAGAGTGAAGAGAGAAAGATCAGCTTTCGACATGTCGCATAAGGTTTGGTGGATTGATCTGATAGAGTTGAGCTGGAAAGAAAACGTTGTCGCGACCTATCACGTGCTGGGTGTAAATGACTCAATAGTCATGGGATATAAACTCCAATTAGATAAGATGCTCTCACATCTTTGCCATTTATCGATTTTTGTAAAATGTAATCTACTCGATTTGGAATACGCTTACGCCAGAGACGCGACGCGTACACCCAGTTTCAGTGGTTAATCCAGCTTTCCTTTTCTCCTTCTTCAACTCAACTTTAGTCTTTTCTATCACCATGTCTCAGCCAACAGAATTCTCAATTGAAGTACCCTCGGATGATCCAAAGCGGAAAGAGAAGAAAGAACCGGAGGATTTGAAGGCGAAGGTACCTGAAGATGTGAAGGAGGGAGAGGATCTGGTATGTTGCGTCTTCTGGTAGCGGTGTTGATGATCATAACCATGTAATAGTCAGAAGAAGATTTACAACTTAAGAATGAGCTCGAGATGCTTGTGGAAAGACTGAAGGTGAATACATAACCATTGGTTATTATAGCACACGCCATGAAACTAATTTTTGCAATAGGAACCTAACACAGAGCTGTATCGACCCGCACTGGAAACTTTACGAACACTTATCAGAACGTCAACATCTTCTATGACTTCTGTACCGAAACCTTTGAAGTTCCTCCACCCACATTACCCAGAATTGCAGTCTCTGTATAAGACATGGTCCCCTTCCGAGGACAAGGTAAACAAATTCTGACCACTCATATTGATTGGGATAGTACCTAAAGAACGATTCTACAGAGTCTCTTTGCAGATATCCTCTCTGTACTCGCCATGACATATTCTGATACTCAACCGCGCGGCACTCTCAGATATCGTCTTCTTTCTGCATCTCTGAAACCAGCTGGTTCAGCTATCTCAGAACCAGGATCGTGGGGACATGAGTATGTTCGTCATCTAGCTGCGGAGTTGGGGGAGGAGTACAGTGTCAGAGAACTTGGCGAGGAGGAAGAAGAAAAACCTCCAGTAGATGAAGCCAAAGTCGAGCCCGTTGGTTCTGTTGATGATCTGCGTGCTTTGGCTTTGGAATGCGCGACTTTCCTCCTACAACATAATGCAGAGCCCGACGCCGTGGACTTATTGGAAGAACTGGAAATTGTCGACAGAATTATCGAAATTGTTGATGACAATACTTACAGTCGAGTGTGCCAATACATGGTCGCGTAAGTTCCTCATATTCTGCGTAATATTTACTAACCTAATCATCGCTCATAGCTGTGTGAATCTTCTCCCCCCACCTGACGATCTTGCATTCCTTCGAACAGCTCACAGAATTTATGTGCAACACCAAAAGTTCCCTGAGGCTCTTTCTTTGTCAATACGACTTGGCGATAAAGAATTGATTAAGGAAGACTTTCACGCGCCTGGAAATCCCCTCATGAAGCGTCAACTTGCATTCCTTCTTGCACGGGCTCAGGTGCCCAAAGAATGGGTCGTCGAGGAGGGCGAAGAAGATGAGTTAGCTGAGGATTTGACAGAGTGTTTGAGTAACACGCGTCTCAGCTCGCATTTCCGTGATTTCGGTAAAGAGCTTGGTGTCCAGGATGCGAAGAGTTTAGAGGATGTCTACAAATCACACTTAGAGAACACAAGTGAGTGACTAGCACTGATCCGAACTAAATCTGCTCATGTCTGCCCTGATAGGAACTGCTGCCAATGTTGACTCCGCAAGAGGCAACCTTGCTGGAACCTTCGTGAATGCCTTCGTGAATGCTGGCTTTGGTAATGACAAACTCATGGTTGAGGCCGAGGAGGGCAACAGCTGGATATACAAGAACAAAGACCATGGTAAGTGACAACACCTCGTGACACTGAGACACTTTTAACGGTTCCTCAGGTATGATGAGCGCTGCTGCTAGTCTGGGTCTTAGTTTACTGTGGGACACCGATGTCGGTCTCAGTCATGTCGATAAATACACTTACTCTTCCGAAGAGCACATCAAGGTAATTGGATTAATCGAAACCACATCTGACTATGACGACTAATGCGAATTCCAGGCTGGAGCTCTTCTCGCTACTGGTATTCTTAACTCCGGTGTACGGACGGAAGCCGATGCTGCTTTAGCTCTTCTTGCCGATTATGTTGACAACAAATCTGTTTCCCTCAAAACAAGTGCTATTGTTGGTCTTGGTCTTGCCTATGCCGGTTCCCATCGAGAGGATCTTCTTGGACTGCTTGCTCCTCTTGTCACCGATGATTCAGTGTCAATGGAGATTGCCTCATTAGCATCGCTTGCACTCGGTTTTATCTTCGTCGGCAGCGGTAACGGTGACGTGACTACATCCATTTTGCAGACTTTGATGGAGAGAGATGACAAACAATTGGGTGAAAAGTGGTCCAGGTTTATGCTACTTGGTCTTGCTTTGCTTTATGTTGGCTTGCAAGATGCTGCTGATGCCACAATTGCGACACTGCAAGCTCTCGATAACGAAGCCATATCGAAGCAGGCAGAGATCCTTGTGGACATGTGCTCATATGCTGGAACCGGAAACGTTCTGAAGGTGCAGACCCTTCTCCATCATTGCGATGAGCGTATCGACACAGCGAAAGAGAAGGGCAAAGAGAAGGAGAAAGACAAGGAAAATGCAGACGAGAGCAAGGAAGAGAGTCCTAAGGACGATACTTTCCAGGCTTTCGCGGTCCTTGGTATCGCTCTTGTTGTCATGGGTGAGGAAGTTGGTTCTGAGATGTCACTAAGACAATTCAACCACTTGGTATGTCTGGAATCTCATTATGCCTGATGATGCACTTTTATTCACTCCTTTCCTCCCAGATGCAATATGGCGGGCCGGTCATCAGGAAAGCTGTTCCACTAGCCCTTGGTCTCGTCAGCGCGTCAAATCCTCAACTACCCATCATGGATACTCTGTCGAAATACAGTCATGACAGCGATTTACAAGTAGCTCTCAACGCCATCTTTGCTATGGGTCTCATCGGCGCTGGAACCAACAATGCAAAGCTTGCTCAGATGCTCCGACAACTTGCTGGCTACTACCACAAAGAACCTGACTGCCTCTTCGTTGTCCGCATTGCTCAAGGTCTTGTGCACATGGGTAAGGGAACTATCACGATCAACCCATTCTTCTGTGACAGAAGAATAATGAGCAAGACTGCTGTCGCCGGTTTACTTGCGACGCTCATTGCCTTCACTGACTCGAAAGGATGTGAGTACATCCATATTCGCTTCCATGTGAGACCCACATCGCTAATTCCTTCTTCCAGTCGTGCTTGACAAGTATCACTGGATGCTTTATTTCCTCGTTACATCAATGTACCCTAGATTCTTGATCACCCTGGACGAAGAGCTCAACAGCTTCCCCGTCACCGTTCGTGTTGGTCAGGTAAGTAACCATCAATGAAATTATAAGATCTTCGCATACTGACAATAATCTCGTACAGGCTGTCGATGTCGTTGGTCAAGCTGGGAAACCAAGAACAATATCTGGATTCCAGACATATCAGACACCAGTCCGGTTAGGGACGACAGAACGTGCCGAACTCGCGACAGAAGAGTACATTCCATTCTCTCATGTGTTAGAGGGATTTGTGATTTTGCAGAAGAACCCTGGGTACGAAAAGGAGGACAAGATGGAATTGTAGAATGGTTGAGCTGTCGTTTCCCCCGTCGTCTTGTCTTTGCAATCCCATGTTTTAGTATTAGTATAATTGTGCATTATCATTCTTTTCGGACATTTTCTACGCCTACGCTGTTGGAGTTGGAGTTGCTCTTGGTTCGCAACAGTGATAGGCGCCTGCGCGCATTTATACGGTGAGCAACGGGCGATGACCTCACTTCACAGGTTCCACTATGTCCCTTAAACACAGAATCATTCAGCACGTCTCTTTGCTGCCTTTATCTCTTTATTTCTCCCTCCCATCATGACAGATTTTGTTCGTCGACTAGTTTCCGGAAATAAGGCCAGGTTCAAAGACGGAGAATTAGATGTAGACCTCGGTATGTTCTAAATCAAATCGACGCATACATTTCTCTTTTGAACACGTTCATAGATTTGGTGTATATAACAGACCATGTTATTGTCATGGGATACCCTGCAGAAGGCATTGAGGGTCTTTACCGCAACCGTCGAGATGACGCGAAGAAATTTTTAGAACATAGACACGGCAAGAACTTTTGGGTGTTCAATTTCTGTCCAGTGAGGGAGAATTCATATCCTGCGAGTGTTTTCGATGGTAGGGTAAGCAGATATCCGTTCCCTGATCATCAGTACGTATACCATTGTTTGGCAATGTCGCCTTGAGAGTTTGTGAGTTTGACACTATATCGAATTCTGCAGTGCTCCGCCATTAGCCGTTCTACCTCTTGTTGCTAGAGAAATGCGCGTATGGCTCGACGGTTCTTCGGACAGAGTAGCAGTGTTGCATTGCAAAGGTGCTTTTGTTGCTGTCTCATGGACATCTTAATACTGTACTTAAAACAAATCTTTCCACCAGCCGGCAAAGGTCGTTCGGGTACTATGGCGTGTTCATATCTTCTTTCCTTGGAAGATGCACCACGTCCACCGGTAATGGAACGCAGCAAGTCAAAACATGAGAGAGCAACAGAACGTGCTAAAGAACTCATGGATACAATGCCTACCGATGACATTGTTGCAGCGGAAGCTCGTACGAACGGTGACATTTCAGACCGTGATCCAATCAAACAAGAACTTTCACTCGACTCTCATACATCGTCTTCTGGGCCAGCTGCAAAGGCCCCGACCTCTAATAATCTCGAGCATGTGTTGAAATTACATACATCTCGTCGGATGAAAAGGCCTTCTTCCCCAAACAAGAAAGTCAAACCGGGAGTAAGCATCCCCAGTCAAAGACGTTGGCTGTATTACTGGTCCCTCCTTTTGGCTCATCAGGGTCCCCCTAATTTCTGGCCTTCAGAACTAGAGGCTCAAGAGCATAAACAGGTTTCCCCTAAAGTGAAGATAGTAGAAATGAAGCTTCGCATGCGAGAACTGTCCGGAGTGAAGAGTAATCTTGTCAAAGCTGCTAATGCTGTGATTGACCACACGAACTTGGGGAAGGCTGCTGGAATGCGTATTAATACGACTTCGCATACTAAAGGGCAGGTTTGGGTCTCATTAGCAAGATACGACGATGACTTGGTGGAAACCTTAGAACAGTTGGAAAGACGTTCTCGGAGTGAGGACGGAAATTTGGGGAGGCGAAAGAAGACTTATAGCGGAGATGATTTACGTGATATGTTTTCATCCGACAAATGGGACAATGGGAAGATGGTGCGAAGTTTTGCGCGACTTGGAACAATAGGGAATGATTCCATACAAGTAGAGACAACAAACCAGGTGAGCGAAAATATGTATACCGACTTGAAAACAACCCGTCCTCTGACCACTCTAGGATACAGAAGGACAAAGTCATCACTCATAGGTTGCGTCCCTTGACTGGGAAAAATTGGGACGTTCTTCGACAAGACATTGAGCAGCAGAAAGAAACCCTCACTAACGGCGGCGTTGCTTCTGAAGAGGGTTCCATGTATGACTTGACAAAGACTCTGAACACTCCTGGGGGCGTGATCGTTGATGCCAACCGCGAAGTTCGTGCGAAATTGTATTTTGGTCAGGTAAGTACTTGCCCTTCGCATACTCAATTTTGGCTGAGTCCTTTTATTTTTCATCCTAAACTTGTAGGTGTTCATGGGCTGGTTCTGGTTTATACCAACTTTCCACATGCCCCATCCGAGGTCATCCAATCAAGGGTCTAAGACATCCTGGACTCTCACTCGAAAGGAGCTCGATTTCCCTCTGGGAGTTGGATCATATATTATCGACCTTGAACTTACCATGGAATGGTGTTCAGAAGCCGCGGATGTAATTGCACCCCCGGAACGGCAGTCGAGTAAAGAGTCCAGAGCTGGTGAAGGGGAACCAGCAGGCGTGGCGGCCACAGCTGAAGCTATTACCGCAGGGAATATCTCAAATGCATTTGAAGCAAAACAAGCTGCTGAAGATTGATAATGATAACAGACTTGACCTTTGGGTCACCGAGATACCTTGCCAATATGACATCTACTCATGTGAGATTTTTTGCATAGTTGCATTCGGAGTCGGACTCTTGACTCCGATTATATGTTGGTCCTCGGATTGTTCATCGACGGCCATCAATAAGCAAAGCATCTGGCTGTAAGTTTTTCAATTTTGAGGTCGACCGTCGGGGGTAGCAACTGTTGGTGAGCGGCCAGACAACGTTGCGAGAGAGTTACCAAATTGGCAAGAGTAGGTTGTGATGATCGAGGTGTGAAGGTTGTGACGAGTGATGCGCACTGTTTATTCGGACGGTTGCGAGCGCAGGTCGTTGCAACCTACGTTCACTATGTGAACATTCCATCCCAACGAAGGCCAAATAGACTCCCATGCAGGTCAGCTGAGCCAATCCCAACTTCGCTCTTATCATTTTTGTGTACGCATGGGGGTCATGCAGTGCTGACCAGAAAGTCAGATTGGAGAAAAGGGATAGCGGGTGCAAAAGCGACTGATGGCACACAACCGCCGGTAAGCTGGCTTCTATCATCTACAACTAAGCTGACGGTTCCTACTTACTCGAACAAGGGAAGATGTGAGACCATAGGCCCAATTGTAGAGGGCTATAGACCCTGATATCACTTCCCTCGGAATTCTAAGCTGTTAGTGGACCTCGTTGTACCTACCGAAGATCCGCTACTGCCGATGAGCCTGACCGGAGAAGTCTTTGGACAGATCTTTTCTTTCTTGCCTTCTTCCTTCACCTCCCCTCCCATTGTCATTTCTCTAATGCTCCGTCGAACTTGACGGGCAGCGTCCCCAATATTTTAACGAAGAGACATGCTTGAGTACGGTCTGAAGGTCGCCTGGTTTGCTATTTCTCTGTCTGGTCAGTTCAGTAATGCCACTCGAGCAATCTTGAAGTCAGCGACAGTTTCACTGACTACCTGACCAACAGGTCTTTTGAGTAACTGGGCTTCATTCGTATCCTTTCGTCGAATATCCAATTCGTGGTGGTTAGCTGTTACATATAGTAGTGCGAATACAATTTTACAAGTCATATTCTGTCTGGGTAAGTCGAGCTTTTATTCTGACTTAGTGTGTACTTTTTACGAATCATAACTTTGCAGGATTGATATGGAGGTTAACACCCTCTCTGATGCCTAAGGCATTCTGTACTGGTGAGACTGAACTTGTACACATAACAATGGCTGGTTCTGTGCTGATTCTCTTGAATCATAGCCCAAATTATACTCATGCAGACATCCTGGGCTATGTTGACTAGCATCTGCGCAGCCTGCACAATATGCATGGCTACTCAGAGGTTCAGGAATATCTCATGGTTTATCCGATGGTACTTATGGGTTGGAGTTTCGATATTCTTCCATATTGACACATAATACAGGTTGAGAAGTACACCCTTTCACCTCACAATATTGTTGGGTTATCCCGTGGCAATCTTTGTTCTGCAGCTAGCAACCGTACTGCGGTTTGATGCTGCTGCACAACCCATAGACGAAATATTCTGTGATGCATCACATCCCATGTGGTCAGTTCTCATTCATGCACTTGCTATCTAGTACTGACACTGCATACAATTCCCGTATATGGATAGGATACGACTTCTTGGATACGCCGGCTGCTCACTCATCATCTCCATTCCTTCACTGTTGCTTTCCTCGTACAATCTCTTTCGATCTTTTCGCCCAGAACCTAATCCTGTTGGTAACCCACTGGAGATTTATCCCCCAGCATATGGATCTGATGCTTTTACCCCACCTCCGACTCGCCGAACATTCCAAAGAGAGACTAGAAATTCATCGCCCATTACCTTACCGTCTCTCCGACGCCAGTCCTACTCTGCTTCATTTGCTGGTTCTAATACTGATTTTGTGGTCGATGCAGACCCGGACGAAATACCGACGTCGGATGGTGGCCACCTAAGCTCATCCCATGATCACTCATCAACACCACTAGTCCCCGACGTTGACCAAGACGCTGATTTGACACCTCCGGGCAGAGCGCGTGTGATGGTCAAGCGTACGAGGTACCATCTCCCAAGCGATTGGGTTACCGCTCGTGCCTCACCTGACAGTGCCCGTTCTGCAATGGCCCCCAGTCCCGCATCAGAACGCGAACGATCCGAAGCAAGATACACTCCTTCCCCTCTTTCACATCCATCAAACCGTTCTTCATCTTATTCACCAATAATCTTCGCTACACCTCCTCCGACCATAAAGAAAGCATCCTTGGGCAGTAAGGTCAGCCTGCCCGGATCACAACAAGTCTCTTTTCACAACAGCAGAGGTTCATTACCAACCAATCAGCACTTTATCGAAGAAGAAAAGATAGACGGCTCCGTGAGAGTTAGTATCGAAAGTAACTCGGGGAAAGCTGGATTTCACTGGGATGGTAGATTCATAGCGGAAGACAAAATTAGCGCATCCTTGAAATGGGCCCGAAACTCGGATGACCTTTCTTCCCTCGGAGACAAATCCTCCTCGCTCGAGTTCTCCAGAGAAAATGAAGAACATGATATCGAGGACTTAGCCTCTTACGGCACGAAATCTCCGCAACGTGAGTATATGCCACCTCGCTGTTAATTCCGCCATCTCTGATTAATGTTTTACTTTGAAAGAATTGTCCGCACTTTCTCCTCGTTTCGTTCGACAGAAGACATTATTTCTCCTATGCTCATCGCTAGTGCAAATTATCGCGTCCATCACGTCTCTCATTGACATCATATCTCGACGCACAAACCCAACTCCTTTCGGTACCCAACACGTCGCCCTAATCCTCGTAGCTTGGGCACCGACAATCTTCTTCGGTATAGAGCTACCCCTCAAGGTGACACCATAACTTCCTTCACTTTTCTTCGAAACTTCAATCTTCAGATATTCTTGGTTGTTCCGTTTTTGCGTTCTAATAAGATACCACCTCGCCTTCGAATGACAATACCCACACGCTCGTTGTATTTGTTATCCCTGACCGGCTTCATGAAATCCCCCTCTCAGGCTCTCTCTCATACACGTTCATTCTATCTGCATCTCTTCCGTCTGATCCCCACGTGGGTTCCGATACGTACAGACTTGTTCAATGCTCGCGATCCTGTAATGTAAGTTGTTGTATTAGTTTGTACTTCCCTCTAGTCTTCATTTTTCTCAGTATGTCTTCAGAAAATCATCACCAAATTTATCCAATCAAAGTGTGAATATCCAAGTCCTGCAAGCTCTTGTACTATAGAAGTAGAGAGAGCTCAGCGGAGCCAATAACCGCATATTACATTGTATGATTAAGTTCGTGAACCAGGGAATTTAGCGGATGGGGTCATGAAGGGTTCTCTATTGAGTGTCCGTCGATGGCCGTGTTTTCTACCCACGTCGAGTAACAAAGTTCTAATTTACAAACAAACAGAAATCTAATCAGTAAACTCGATAGTAGAGAAAAGTACATAGGAAAACCCCGAACTGTCTCGGGACGCACATTGAGATCTTGAGAAGTTGCAACTCCTAACACAAATTTGCGGTCCCAGTCTGTTACTAGACGTGTCGGGAAGCAAGAAGTATAAGAACTCGCAATCTAGTCTTTCAATGACTGCTCACCGATTGCGAATGTATTCTCTTTGAGGAATTTTTCCAAGTCTGCCAGTGTCGTCGAAGGTGTAATCAGGGTGTATGGATGGTGTATAGTTGAGCGCTTGAACTTTGTCATGTATCGAACGACTTTGTCACTCTGAATCAAGGGAGGAGTAGATAAATCTTGATTTTAAACAATTGGGATAAACTTGATATACATACCGGATTCGCTTCACCAGCCTCCCACTTTGATTTCAGTTGGGCTACATCAACATATCCTAGAGGTCTACGCTCTCTGTCAAGTACCCTAGAGAGATATAAACAATTGTGTAACATCCTCAATTGAAACGTAAAGCACACTCACGGGATATAAGAGAAATCTCGCTCGTATGCCAATTCAATCGCTCGTGAAATAGCTTCATCAGAAGGTAAAGCAAAGGCCGGAGGAAGTTGTAGATCCTGATTGCGTCCAAATTGTGACGGAACCTGGCATGTCTATAAAGTTTTCTCAACCTATAGGTGCACGAGTAATCACCTCTACGACTGCCCCACGGTAGTGATCGCCTTGAGGGTTATGTGAGCCTGAAGCAGATGATCCTGAGGATGAAGCCATTTCTGCTATTGATATTATGTCTAGATAATCTTCTTGCTTTGAAAGAGAAATTTACAGGGAGCGATGAGGAAGAAAGCAAGTATAAGAATAAGAGTCTTTAATCGACCCATCGTCTATGACTGCATTTATGGGCGCTTGCAGATCATACTGGGCTGGGTAAATAATTTTGAGCTGTTAATCCTTGATTTGGGCATACCAACCCAGAAAATAAGTGATCCATAAACATGGAAACAGTAGAACCGCCTCGGACCAAGCAAGCTTTAGCTTGACATCCACCGCTCCCGAGGACAACAGTTTCAACCGTCAACGTCGTTGGCATTCACGACGAGGACCTTAAAGGTCGCGTCAACGACATACAGTACACGTAGCGACGACAGTCAAGAAATTGTACGGTGAAATGGGTTCAGAAGGCATTCAGATCAATATCCCTGGTGAGTACCTCTTTGTTTTCCTTCAGAATATTGAACTAGAATACCTTCTAGATTTCGATGAAGATGACTTCAGCTCAACGCCTCTCTTTGGTCGTTCGCAACCTGGTGGAATATGGGGCAATTCTGGATCTGGTTTAGATTCGCCTACTAGCCTCACGCCCATACCAGGTGGTGATAGGATGGAGAAGTCATATTTCCATTCGCGAGGAGATTCTGTAGCCTCAGAAGATTCTTCACACTCAATACAATACACCAGTCGGAAACTCAAGTCACCTTTTGCTCATTCTGCACAGTCTTCTATTGCTACAACCAGTAGTTCCCCCTTTACCAAGAAAGCGTCATTTGCATCTTTACGAAACGCTTTTAAGAGCAACAAATCTAACGACCCCGCTCCTCCGGTTCCTGTGCTGGATCAGCAGGCTTATCCAGTGTTAAAGAACCCTTTCAATCGTTCGGCAACGTCTCTTGTTCAATCTACTCACAGCCGACCTTCCACTCATGCTAGTCCTCCACATTTCCGACCTTCTACTCCTAGTTCAAATGAATCTAAGTATAAGCAGGCCAGGTCGAAAGGACACTCTTATGCGCGTTCTCAACATTCACATTCTGGCTCTATCTTTCATTTTTCCGATGCAGGCAGTGACCATGGTCACGGTTCATCATTTAACGCGATGGCAACACCTCCTCCTGTCCCTCCATTCCCCAATGGCTTTGGTTTACCTGGATTGTATGAAGAACCTGACTCCCCAATGGACTTCGAGGAGAAGATAGTTGTTGACGCACGAACCCCTTCCGATTTTGCTTTACATGCTATTTTTATTCGATTTGCCGCTTCTGCAGAAAACTTGATTAATGAATTCGTCAGACAGCCCTTGGTAAGTGACCCGGTTTGCTCGTCGATCTATGCTTATCTGTTTGTGATAGGATCGTGAACCTCGTTTGGAGGCCCTACTTGCTTCTCGCGCTGATCCGGCTTTTGATGATATGCTTCAATCCTTAGGCAAGATTGCTCAGAAAAACGCTAAACCAGTAGTCGACTCAGTGAGAAGATGGCGAAAGGAGATAGTGGAGAGCATCAGTTCCGAGCTCCATCGTGGTTTTAGTGCCGTATCTCGAACCAGAGTACCAGACTCATCGACCATTTTAGCAGAGCGGAAGTCATTGGCAGCGACGTACCTCATGTGCAGAGCTCTTCTCGCTGCGACACAGTCATTAGGTAAAGATTCGCTAAGTGACGCGGTTGGCAATAATCTGGAAGAGATGGCCTTCGAGCAATTCAAACGACCAGACGTGAAAACCCTTACTCAGTCCGCTAACTATCGTACCATCGCCGATATGTATGCGATGCTTCTTGGAAACTTGGCCAATGTCCGGTGCGTCAGTACTACTTTAGAGCAGCGTCTCGTTATCTAATTGCACTGTCTACTAGGTTTGAATCTGTCACTATCCGTTTCCTAAGTGAATTAGGACCAGTAGCTGCTGGTCAAGTTCCCAAGGACTCTGACTTTAAATTCGAGAATTTAGTGAAAGGTCTGAAACACGTTAAGATCGATGTAAGTTATCGTTCATCTCCTTCATGTTTGGTATTCATTCGTTTTAGGTGTGGCCTCCAGAACGATTTGAGGAAGGTGCTGAATTCCTCGAAGAGCTTTCCAAATCTTTCGATAATGCACACGGTGTTCGTTTGAAGACTGTATTTGCGGAAACTTTAATCAATCTGTTGCATCCAATCGCTAAGGTGATTTTCTTGAAACCCTATCTACATACTCTCTCACTCACCGTTGATATAATAAGACCGCTCAAGCAGAGGTCAATCATCCTGAATGGGCTAAGGCCGTTGAACTTATTTTCCCCAAAGCCAAAGATATGATGGGCAAGCCTCGATACTGGCAAGTCGCGTACCCATTGGCAGTAACCACATTATGCGTTGCCCCGAATGAGTTCTTCTTGAAGAATTGGATGTCATGCTTTGAAGCAGGTTTGAGCAAAATCAAGGTACGATCTTTTGTCAGCCTTTCCAATGAATTGTTGACTGACATCACTTTCTACAGGAGAAACCCTACCGCATGGTTGTGCTCAATGGAATGCTCAGGTTGATCTGGGTATACCTATACAGGTGCCACGAATCCGGCTCAACTGTGACGTCGAAGCTAGAGTCCCTTCTCAAACATTTCTTCCCGCCGAATCGTCTTATTGTTGTCCCTCAAGAGGAACGTTTAGAACCGTTCGTCTGCATAGTCCACTTCATTCTCAGTCGACACATTGACTTTGGTACTGAAGTCTGCATGGAGCTGTTACAAGAACGAATCGTGAACGCAGGACAATTCGATAAGCATTACAGCAATATGTCATCGGAGCGTGTCACTATTGCCGCACAGGCGATACTGCTTTCTCTACATCTGTTTTCTTTGGAGGAACCGACACCACCGTCTTGGCCTTCGAGTTCTGATTTTACCCAAGTTCCAGTTTCTGCAGACTATCCTTCCTCTGCAGATCTTCTCACCAATCCTATCACTCGAGCTGGCGTTAATGAACTCCTTGAGAAAAGCAGTTCTTGTTTGTGCAATATCGCAACATCCTGTTTCCAGGCTATTGGAAGAATGTCGATATTCGATGATCAATGGCTCTCGTCACAAATAGGTCCTAATTACGAGGATGCTCACAGTCACATCATTCGACATCATTCAGATGGGGTTTATGCGTATCCCAGTCAGCTATCGACAGCCATGCACCTCCTGCGAACTTGTTTCCGATCTTGGCCTCGATGTCTACACTCTAGTATCCCGGCGGAAGATGCATTTGACATGCTCTTTTTCGGCGTCATACATATCGAGCCAGCTATTGCCGAATCCGCCACACTTGCTCTTCAACGATTCATGTGTGAATCAACCTATGTGGGCGCTCTGCTTTCGCGTTACTGTGCCTTCCTATTCGACCCGAAACGCATTGTGGCTGAAGGTTCTACTTTACGACTACTGATTGAATGTTCCTCCCTATTGGAGTTATGGGTCATCACATTGGACAGATGGATTCAAGACGTGATCAAGCGGCCTAAACAGTCTCTTACTGATGATGAAAAGGAGGACATTTCCAAGAAGATCGACGAGATAGAGTCTGGCTCGCTATTCTTGTTGGCCCATTCGAGACATTCTGTTCATAGCACGGGAGTCAAAGCTATCAGGATGCTTGGCATACTCATCAATCATGTCTTTCCGGAACCTTCTTCGCCAACCCCTGACATGCCAGGCGATCCGTTGAGGATATCTGAAGCTCTCCTGGGAAAGCTCACCCCAAGCTCGTACCTGAATATTCCTGATGATTTGCTCGACAGTGATGACCTTGTCCGGTTAGAGCAATGGAGGACGTCTAGCAAGCCTGATATTGCACTACGATTGGCTGATAGTACGAATGCTCAGGATCAGAGTCTGTGGCGACACGTTTTCCCAGCTGTTGTTCAATCTTGTGCTGATTATCAACCTGGTACCCTCCCCTCTTTCCGGGAGAAGCTCACCGCGGCAGTGACTCGATACAACAACTTCATTACCCAATTATCAGGCCTGAATATTAGATCTCCTAATGGCCTTCCTCCACGTTCGGCTTCTCTTGGAGGAGACAAAGAGGCGTTACGTCTTGCCGCAGAAAGCAGGCCTATCGTCTCTCAATGGCATCTTTGGATGAAGGTTCTTTGTGTTACAGCAGAAACACTGGACGTCCGACAGATGCAGACTTATAGTAACCGTGATCATTCTCGAGGTAGATCTGAGGTTGTTATCGAGAGAGATGGACTTAACACTTCCCGAGAACTCTTCCGCTATCTCAGCCAGTTTCTCGACTCTGATCATGGTCCATTCAGGGATGCTGCCGTGTCGTGCATCAGTTCATTCCCCGCTTTCGCTTATTCTTTTCTACTTGAGGATCTGAGCACACTGTCTGCTCGACAATTCTATGATGATCCTAGAATCAAATCCTCCACACCAATGATAGGACGTGTTCGCAGACAAGAACGATTCCATACGGCAGTGGCACGAATATACTACCTGACCGCTCATTTGATCAAGTCCCAGAGGTCGTCTATGAAACAAGCTGCGTTGTCCCACGTCCTCAAGTACATCCGAAGTATGCAAGCCTCTCTGTCCGCTCCGGAGAACAGAGACTTGTTTTCTTTGCAACGTCTGAGGCGTTACTTTTGCGGAACAGTGGAACGCCTTTTCGATGGTTTGGCATCTCTCAACGACTCGGATCGTTTCATTCCTGCTGGTATGCATGTGGCGTTGTATCGAATGTGTGAGGAATGGTGCACTCTGGGCAAGCAGTCTGACAGTGTCCGGAAGAGACTGATTGTCATGCAAACTGCTGCTGTTCATTCATATCAGGACTCTGTTGGTCAGGCAGAACTCATCCAACGATTCCAGACAGAGACAACAGCTTTATCGCATGCTGCTGTTGGTGCCATGTCTGCATTGATAGTAAGATTTACTTTCATTGTATTATGGTTGTTGTGTTGATTGCTCTCTTAGCAAAAGGCATATTACCCACCTGAAATTACTGCGTCTCCAGTAGACAAGCATTCTTCTGAGCAGCAACAGAAATCCTTGGAACCAGGACCAACTTTGGATCGCCTAACAGCACTTCTTGCCTCCTTCCACGAGCCCATACAGGCCCATGGCAAGTGAGTACCTTCGTCTTCGGCAATTGTCGTATAATTCTCATCCTCCCACAGGAAAGCACTTCGGGCAGTACTGCGACACAATCCTTATGATCCCACATTTGCGGACGAGGTCCTCCGACGGGCTTTCGTCAACGTCCGGGAAATTGGAACGAGCAATGCACGCTTTTTCGAAGCTGTCGCTGACGTGGTTTGCAATGCAGATCATGGGTTCAAATTTTGTCAGGTGGTTTGTTTGGGATTGTCAAATCTCTGTCATCCCCTTCCAGCGATCCGCAGACAGGCTTTCAACATGTTGGAGACCATTCATGAACAGAGTTCAGGTATTCTGCCAATGAACCAATACGAAGCCGCCGTACTGAGTACCGTTCCAAGTACATATCTTCATGCGCATCGGTTGATATCTGACGTTTTGTCGGGCGAACATCCACTCCAAGCTCTCAATGTTCTCGCGCAATTCTCTGGGTGGATTCCTCGAATGTTTGAAGGTGGTCGTGCAGACCCTGGTGCTTTGATACTGCTACAAAGTCTTGAATTCTGGGTACCAAGCATTAACCTCATGGTGGACCATAAGTATGGACTTTCGCGGGACGGACGTATGGCCGTATACCACCTGGTATCCCTTACCCTCCGATACGCTGAAAGTCACCCGGAACAAGTCCTTGTCCTGTGGACGCGACTCGTTGATGCCCCGTACCAATTGAATGGACACGCAGTCATCCGATTCCTTCTGGAACAGAGTCACAAAGTGGGCAGTACGGTATTCATAAACTGCGCATCTAAGATTACAGCCTGTCTTTCGCAAAGCGTCATAGGTCGACAATTATTCGAGGAGTTATGCGGTGTCATCGAACCAGCAAGGATGCTGCCCAGCGTGGAACACAAGCTCGCATTACCCGATGCTGAAGATCTGGAACTTTGGTCTGACCTTGACATCTTATTTTCTGAGCAACCTCGACTACCGCTTGGGATGGCACAATTCTCCATGCTATTCCTCACAGAGACAGCACTGGAGAGGTACTGGGAACTACAGGAACAGATCCCCGTTCTCCTTCACGCGGTCTTCATGCATATGGACCATCGTCAACCATTCGTACGAGAACGATCCCTCCATATGCTTTTCCAGATACTGCGATTGTGCATACCAGGCTACGATGAGCTTGCAGAGCTCTCAATGTATCCTTCCAGACCGGAACTCAAGGCATCCATCCTTGCTCTTGAACAAGAGGCTGCTTCGCGTATGTGGAAGGACGATGACGATAGTTCAAAGGTCGAGTCCAAAATGCGTTGGTTCGCAGGCCAAGTTCTTGATCTTCTGGAGCCATTACATCCTCAACTCTCGGAGAAATGGGGTTCACTTGCCTTACAGTGGGGGACCACATGCTCTATCCGACCCATTGCTTTTCGTTCTCTGCAGTTCTTCAGAGCTTTACTCCCTAAGTTCAAACAGGAGGATCTCGGTCTATTGCTTGGTCGGTTGTCCAACACCATCGCTGACGAGGATGCCAGCATTCAGGGTTTCAACGTAGAAATATTATCAACCCTCACTGCGATGGTTAGATCGAGCGAATTTGATATCATAATCCTTCCCCAACTGTTCTGGTGCGCTGTCGCGGGTCTGTCCACCACTGTGGAATTGGAGTTCCAGCACGTCCTCGGTCTGTTGGATGCGCTACTCACCAGAGTTGACCTTGATGATCCTCGTACGGCGGATATCCTTCGTTCTCAGAAACCATCCGATTGGAGAGGATCCGCGACAATGCAATCGTCGCTGTTGATGGGCTTACGATCTGCTTCGACATCATCCGCCACATTCAAATTACTGCAACGGCTAGCTAAAATCGACGACCCACAGTTAATTGATCCTTCAGAGGGTCGTATCCGGGACATGTACATTGTATCGCTCCCTTGGTGTCTTCACGCCATGAGCACAGATTCGCATGACGAATCTCTCGAAGAGTTCACAATGAACATAGGCCGTTTAGCCGAATTTGAGGAAAGACCAAGTCTCACTCGGATTATGACCTCCTTTGCGAAGAATCGCTTCAGAACCAAGGACGATTTTCTGCGACAGTCTATTGCTTGTCTCAGAGAACACTATGGAATGGACCATTGGACTGAGGTCCTTACTCTCCTTGTCGGTTTGGTGCTGAATAAAGAGCGATGGCTCCGCGTATCGACGATGCAAATCCTGAAGGTACTTTTCCAGCAGCGGGAGACCAGGACACCCGTTGATCGTCTGGGGTCGGAATTGTTGATGCCTTTGCTTCGTCTGTTGGAGACAGACCTTGCGTCTGAGGCTTTGGGTGTTCTTGAAGAACCGATGCAAATATCCGGCGGACCTGCCGCTAAGCATATTCTACGTATGAGCATGCACCATCATCTTGCTGCAGACGCAAAGGAAGTCGAATCTGTGGCCGAGGTATTTGGAATTGCAGAAGAATCTGGTTGGTGTGTTCCTCGTCCTGGATTACTCCGTGATATTTGTCGATACAACATGGGTGCAGTCTTTGACACCTGCAAGGTTCCCCAAAGACCGTCAAGAATCAACTTCCAGCCTGAAGAAATACTCGGAATACCTTTGTCGTCGGAGCCTTCTGATGATCTCGGGGATCTTGTTCAGAATCTTCATGAACTCAGCACCTATTTCCAAGGAGATGAAGTTTCTGCTTCGGAACCTACGAGACAGCTGGAAGCCAGGGTTGCTGCCATCATGTCTAAGTCTACGGGAGATCACGCTTCAGGCCCTCAGACTCCTTTAGTGGATATATTCGATATGAGCTCTATGAGTTCTATGGTCGGCTCCGTTCCTAGTACCATCTACGACGACTCCGACGACGGTTCATCCCCTAGTGACACAGAGTCTGATTTGTTTGAATTTGACTCGCCTCGTCTTCAACGTTTTACTCATATCAATGGTAAAAACCATTGAGCATCTCTTCTATTTCTTTGGGTCTTCTCGTCTTTTTTCTCTTCTATCTGTTGCGTCCTGTTTCGTCCTCTACGCTCTCTATCATTCTCATTTCTCTTGCATGATCTTGTTGGTATTGTGCTTTTTTGTAATTCTATCTTTCTAAAATCACATATCCCACATTGACATGTCTCTCTCACATCGTTATCCTTTTCGTTTTTCCCTGCCATGTATCATGTATCAATATCGTTGCATCCCACACCTAGAAGACTCTCGTTTCGCTTTCTTACATCATTTGACAGACTCTTTCAGGAAGTATAATTATCGCATTTTATTACTAGGTAGAGCATTAGTATATACATCGTGGGTTCTTCAGTGGACCTTACATTATACAATACAATCCGATTTCTATGATAACAATACTCGAGGGAGCGCGAAATGAAGGATAACCGAGAATAGCACTATAGGACATTAGCAGCGTTCAAAGACTTTATAAAGATCTGGTAGACTAGCAATCTGGACTACATCTCTGTCAAGCAGAGTTTTTGGTGCTACAAGGTAGCGGGATATGGCGGGAAATAGAGCATGCTGTAATTGCCATCGTAATGCAACTTCATCCGAAGCTGCCGTGGAAGATGCTTTGTCCGATGTAGATGATGATTGTGAATCAGAGGGTATCAATGGTTCCGGCACATAGAAGAATGCTAGCTCGCGAAGGAAGGTTTCAAAGCATTCTTTCTCGGAGTTCCAATTGACCTATATGAAAATGATAGAGGTCTAGTCATTTGGGTGGTTCTGAGTCTAATGGTGAGACTTACTTGAGGACCTAACCTCATAAGAAACAAAGGAAGTTTGTCTAAATTTGGGGTGTAGTCTCTTAGTAGTAATGGTATGCTTTCGACGTTCCCATCATCTGAAACTGAGAGAGAGAAGTATTCATCAATCATTTCTCGTCGTTCAATGAGTAGATCGACAATAGTCTGTTGTAAAACACAATTGTCAACTGCAATTTCTATATGGATAACTGATACCTACATCGACAAGCTTGGATTTGCTCAGCTTAGTCTTCTTCACGGTCTCTTCAACGTCGACCGCTAATTCTATCAATGTCCGGAGAGGCGGTGGGGGATCTAAACGGATCCGATTGAAGTTTCCAAATTGTCGAAGACCTAGCTGATAGAAAAGCTCCTCACTGTCGATAGAGAGCAGTTAAGGCGAAGATCGCTGAAAAATGTTATAACAGAACGCACGCTAGAGCACCATGATTGACCAGATATAGCTCCTTTTCATGTTGTATTAGAGATAGGCACTTGTCCATATCTACGATACCAACGAATATATGATTGGCAAGTACGTCCGTTAGTCCTATATTGTCAGAACGAAATTGAGGGGTTCAACATCAATTTACACCACAAAACGATGACCTACGATTATGCTTCACCTTTCCTACTTCCGCACGTAGACTCTTGACACTCGAAAGGTAACACTCGGATTCTTTGATCTCATGGATTCGACCTGGAGTCCTTGCTGCAGGAGTCGAGGGATCACCTTGCGTTGGTTTTTGTTGTTGAGAAGCTAGTATAGGAAACATCGAGTCCAGTGTCCTATCCTTCGTAGAATTGCGGACTTTGTGTTGAGACGAGATTTTCTTCAATGTGGCCGGAGTAGCTATATAATTCTTAGCATCGGCTATAGAGAATCAGATGTTAGAACGTACAAATTGCAGAAGATCCACTCCCGACTTCGTCTTCCCCTTCTTCACTTTGTTTTTCCCTCTCTTTACCTTTACCTTTGTCTTTCATTTGACTTTGAACAGGTGCGATACCGCCCGTAAGTAACGTCTTTCCAAACTATGTCAGCACGCATACATGTGGATAGTAACTCTGACGCACTTGATACTCAAATACCCTAGACTGACTTTGTCCAACGAGCGTCTCTAGGATCTTGGTAGATATTTGCTCGATGATAGCTTCCTCATTCAAAAAATGAACCTCTCGCTTGGTTGGATGGACATTAACATCAACGGATCTTGGGTCAAGTTGCAAACTGGGAAACATGGTCTTGTCAGTAGAGATAAGCAGAATGATGCATGTCCTGTTACCTCAGGTACATAAACGGGGAGGTTCCTTTGGGAAGAATACCATTATAGATGGAATCTAGAGATTTCTTGATTCGTGAAGATTCAACAAGTCTGTCTGAAAACAAAACAGAGTTTGGGGAATCAGTAGGAGGGAATATGTGACATTCGAAATCGCTCACGATTTATGAACAACAGGAAAATCGTCTTCTTTGATTGATAATTTGCATTCGTGAAATAAGCTTCAGCAGTCCATGAATTTTCACCATATTCATCTTCATCTTCATCTTCATTGTCGTCTGAAGACGTATTCACATGGACAAGATCTTTGGCGATTGTCTGACCGTACAGTTGTTTGATGGCCTGTTTAATGTTAGATCCCGATGGAGTTGTGATATCGGGTGTGGGTGACCCGGCCTGAAGAGAACGATTCATTGGGGGACAGAAGAAAGACGATACGCATATATCCCACCTTTTTGCAAGTAAACGCTACGGATGGATTATGGATAGCGTATTTGGTTACGACGTCTAATATACGCGCATATTCCTCCGACGAGCCGCGAAGTGCAGATAACCGAGTGGGTGTGTTGTAGAATAGATTCTCAACCTAAGTACTTGATCGAAGATCAGATTTTGCATGCGCATATAGAGGCAAGTTCTTACGGTTATTGTTGTTCCATCGTTCCCCGCACTAGGTTTCGGGTCCGGAGACATTCCTTCTTTCGCAGGTATGAGAGCACCATCGGCGTAGTAGGCCCTATTGTGAACCGAAGCTCAACATCATGCGAATCATTAAGAAAAAGAGAACATACTTCCAGGCGCACATTTCTGCCTTTGTTTTCGTAACTACAGACAGATGCGACACGTAAGATATTGAAGCTAAGGCTTCGCCTCTAAATCCGTACGTCGTCAGTTTTGACAAATCTGAAAATGAAGATATCTTAGAGGTCGTGAAACGTTCTGCGAGAATTGGAAGGTCGGATGTCTACAGAACCATACACATCAGACTCCTATGCAACATCAAATTGTCAAAGTTTCTCACTCTGATTCCACACCCATTGTCCTGAATTTGCAACAACTTCATTCCACCGTCTTTCACAGTGACACGTATGGAAGTTGACCCCGCATCAAGACTGTTCTCAATGAGCTCTTTCAAGGCAGATGAAGGTCTGTGAATTATCTGTTTTGTCTTGTAAATTTGATCTGGACATGCCTCTTGAAGGACAACCCACCTCGCCTGCCGCTATGCGATTAATGACTGACTCCTGTAGCCTTCGGATAGGCTGAGGTTCGGGAGGAAGAGACTCCTCTCTGGGCATTTTCTCGTAGGTAATGGTGTGCAGCGATGGCAACAACTTGGAAGAGACGTTACAATAGTAAATTATAATGTTGCTGAAAGCTCAGGACTTATAAACTGGAGCAGACGCATACGCCCGTGACCAGGCGTCTAAACAATGATCGCTGTTGATCGACCATCAACACGAGGCTACCAACCGTCTATTGTCTGTTATGAAATCATTGTACTGTACGAGTATAACATCAGTGTCATGTAGCCTCCAAACTGATGCAAATTAATTAAGATATAAAGTTTTGTACAGATACTACTGGTTTGTATGGTCATATATACATACGCGTTGATATATGCACGGTGGTGTTCATATGTGCATTCATTATCATTGGGCACTACTTCATGGCTAAGTTCAATGCAATTAGAACGGGATACCAACCATATGTACCTAATTTAAGAGGTCATAAAATGGTAAATATCTGCACCCTTTCACAAGGCGAATTATTGTACCGGTGCCTGTACCTCATCTTCCTTCAGGTATGTACCTACTGGTGATAATCGGCTTCTGACAAATTCTGATACTAAAACAGCTTGTTCTCCGAATACAGGCTCATGAAACAAAACAAAAAAGAATGGAGTATGTCCCTCTGTTTGAGAAATGGTATGTCTGACTTACTTGTCATCGGTGGATCCAATTATCCTGAACAAACCACGGTTTTTTTTTACTTAATCTTTATTCTTGAATATATTGCTTACAACCGTTTTTCATTACTGGTCTTCTTCTATCAAAGCTCGTGCCCCGCGTTTGGTCTGTGAATCTCTCCCCCTCGACAGTAAGAATTGTTGGACTCTTGGATATCTTGGAAATGCCACCGTCGACGAAGACAAAGGATCACTTTCTTGCTAGATGAATTTGTCACACCACAATAAGCTTAAGTTGCTCATGGGTCATTCATTGGCACTCAAGATTTGGCTTTCAACCTTTGATCCCTCGGTTTGGCCATCCTTCGATTGTTCTCAAGGTTGCGGAAAACCCCTGTGGATGTTGTATCTTCTCCATTTTTATTTTCGCAATGAGAATAGCTGAATAAGGGGCCAGAGCCGAATTCACAATGGCCCTGGCTCAGGGTTACTAACGGCATGAACGTGATTGCGTGACAGGCATTGAACGGATCATTATCTAAAATTGATTAGAGTAACAAGATAGTCACGTTTGTCATTATGCTCCGTGACATTGGTAATATACCGTGTGACATGTTGGATTTTGATTTCACGGGAACAGCCTGAAACCAAATCCCAGCTGCTACATAACGTTCATCATCTTCATTTCTACCCACCATCCCCTCTTCTTTCCCTGCCCTCATCTTTTCACTCCATTCTCCGATTCAACGAATGTCATAGCCATGGACGACCCATCATCTCCTTCAGATGTAAGTTTAAATGTTCTTGATGTTTTCAATTAAATCTCATGTCGTATGACCGCGTCCAAGTCGACATTTACATCCAGTAGTAGCAGTCAGACTGCATTTTCCATACAAATTACACCATCCACACCACCTCCGCCTCCTAGAGGCCGCCTCCCTTCTCGATATCCGTCGTCTTTGGCTCGTGGAGAACCAGATCGTGTCCCGTTACATCGCCGAGGTACGTCAAGAACTTATGAACGTTTGGAGGATTTGTTACGAGAGGCGGGGTATAAGGAAACACGTGTGTTTACCCCAGAGTCAGAAAGGGCAGAAAGAGATGATGAAGAGAGGAATGGTTCTAGCCAATCCACTGTCAGAGGAGGAATGAGTGCTGTGGTAGACTTCATTGCGGGGTGGATGCCTGGTGCAACAACCACAAGTAAGAATTCGGACGAAGCAGAAAACCGATCCTCTCCAAATGTCTCTGAGATTTCAGAGATTGATATTCGATATTCATTACCCCCATCTCCTCTTGGCCATAAACACCATCCACGCTCGGAATCTCCAATGTTGTCCTCCAATGCGGCGAGATACAATTCTTCGTCGGCAAGCCCTCGTCTACGGAATCGACACATGGATTATTCCCATCCATTGCCTCACCCGTCACTGCAACGCCTCCGTCCCCAGCCTTCAGCTTCGGAATCCTTACGAACTTACGCCCAAGTATCAGCCGCGAAGGCGTCTCTTCGCCATATGGCTTCAACACCTAACATATCGAAAGGTCGACCATCAACCTCTTCTGGTCGTAGAATCGTTACCTCTACTCCGAATGAACCTCCCCTGCCGAACAGATGGCTCGATTCGGTTACCAAAGCAGTCCTCGGGTCTGCATCATCGGGTTCCTACGCTGGTGGCCCCTCGACATCTCGTCCGAGTCGCTTCAAGGGCAAGGACCTTCTCACAGATAACATGGATCCAGGCGACCGCAGCATTTCAAACTCAGGCCCTCTAACAGGCTATTTGCAGCGTGCGCCCACAGCTCCCAACGCCTTGACAACTGTGAGAGTTGTCTGTAGATCAGCTCCTGCTTCAAGATCATCTTCCCGAGCCCGCCACGCTGTTCATCCTAATGATAGGAACTTTGATGTCCTCGCTGCTAGTAGAAGAGATCGAAACCCCAAGAGGGGTTGTTCAAGAAGGGAACAAGATCACGTGCCTTCTTTGATTAACATGGACTTGGAAGGGAATGATATATGGGATGTCCAATGGATTGATGGGAAACGCGTCTCTATTCGGCACTCACATTCCCATCACACATCCGCATCCTACCAGTCTGGCGAAGATTCTCTATCTGACGATGAGGACGAGGACGGAGAAATCGATCTCGCAAGAATACTCGTCCCTCCCAAGAGGCAACACTCAATTCGAAGTTTGCGCAGACACCTACATAGATGTGAGGCTGACAACATGCGAAGGAAAGCTGTTTCCGGATCAGAGGAACCTTGGCATGATGATGACGGGGGAATGGGGAGCAAGAACGGCAGTATCAGAGGGTATCATAGCAGAAGAGGGTCTTCCGAGATCGGTGAGGGTCTTGGTTATGGAGGTTGGGAGGCTCAAGGCGGTGTAGCTTTTGTTGGAACAGCGAGAAAGAGGAGAGGAATTCCTGTTTGGGCTTCATCAACGTCGGGAAGATAGCACGGTGGCAATCCGTATTAGACCTCACAAACTCATTTACGCGACCAATACGGTCGCACTGCGTTATACACATCCACTTCATTCATTATCTCAACTCTTTCAGCATCCAAATCATCTCGTATTCAATCAACATTATGCATGCACTCATTCATCTATTGCAACTCATTTCTTTATTACCTAATCGTCTATATCCATTCTTCTTGGCTTACTCGGACGCGCCTGAACATTGACATTTACTGAAGATTCAAAATTACGCTCCTTATAATCTTTCTGTCTCTTGACATCAGGTCTCATAGTCTCATTTGGATCCTTTTTCTGTTGACAGTTAAAAGTTGCGGTATATGTAGATCATATCTTTACTATATTAGTACATTATACATACAAGTACGTTATACAATAGAAAACAAACAAAGAAACATTTCCATGTAATACTAACTGCACTCTGAGCGTGATTTTGTGGCAATCAAATTTTAGCACCGTATGGTCATTGGTCAGTTGGTGGTAATTCCGGCCACGTCGTCAGCGCTTCCGACTCGTTGGCGTTCATCTTCGTCGGGAAGTGCAACTGGTCAAATTGAACCTACTCAACGCCATGCGCGTATGCTGGCATGTGTGACCCCATGATTCAATCGGAATGTGGTAGGGTTTCTATGCACTTTACCTTGGTTCCCTTCCATTGCCTACGGGTGCATCGGATGAAGCTCGTGAAAGGTTGTTCCGGTACGAGTATTCCATTTAAAACATAAGACATGTGTGGCCTCACTTTCCGTTGATCCTCGTTCACCACTATAGATACCGGTCCTCGCAGACCATTGTCATCGATAGCATTGCCTCTAAACTATGCAAATTCCAGCTCTTTAAACTCTTTCTAACCTCCTCTTGGACACCCCGAATTTTACACCTCATAGTTCCCAAAGCCACGGACGAGATCATTGCGAGCTGAGAAGGTATGTCTTCCACATGATTCTTATGAACCTTGTAGCGGTCTGATAACTCACCTGGACCGTAGTGTCCGAACGATACACACCAACCTAACCGCTGGACTCATCAGCGTCATACGATTATCCAAACTTGCTACAGGCAAGCAGTCTGGGACAGTCTACACATCGATATCAAATAATCTCATATGGACACTACCTCTTCGAACCTACATGGAGAGAATGCATTCGATTCCCTTCCCCGAGAGCTGCTTGATTGCATCGTCGCCCACGTCTCCCCTGATTCGTCGTCTCTCCTTGCGCTCTGTACCGCGTCTCGCCGATTACTTGAACCTTGTCGCACTGCTCTATTCCATGATTTAACAGTCGCTGGGTCTCACGCGGAATATGGGCTTGAGAATCTATTACAATTTATCGATGGCGCTCCGCACATCGCGTTACTAGTTCGAAGACTACGTCTCACAAACAAACCTACACGCGGAAAGACAATTCCTGATGATAGAAAATGGGGTGTCGTAGAGACCGATTTGGTTTTGTCGATTATTGACAAATTTCCCAATCTCGTTTGTATCTGGTTGGAGCTCATGGATATTCAACAGTCTGTACGGAACGCTTGCCATTCCCCGCCTCGTCATCTCTCAAATCGAGTGATGACTTCCGGCTTGTTAATGGAGGATCTTCATTTCCTAACAATATTCGCTCTTTGGGATATCCTAGGTATTTTTACCGAACTTGGGTACTTGAAGATTGCCTACTGCAAGCTTTATGAGCGCCCGGTGCAAGGAGCTTCACATCTTACTGGAGACGAACTACCGCTTGTCCTCTTTCGCTGCCGATTTACCTTCCTAGTTTCTTCTCCGATTGGTATGGGGGAATATATATGTGGATATCTCCAAGCCCGCATCCGTTTACCAAATACCTTGGAGTTGATGGAAACTAATTTCTTCTCGGACGGAGAAACAAAGTCTCTCGGAAATATGATTTTATCGCATAGGTGCTCTATTCGAAGTTTATTGTTGAACCTGACAGACTTCATGATGTTGCAACAGGATGCAGCTGGTAAGATGTTATAATTTTCAAGTTCAGTAATTGTGATATAATTCTTACCATGTCGTTCTGTAGCAATGTCCATTTCCAGTGATATATGGGACTCTTTAAATTTGCAAAGTTGTACATCAATCGAAACATTGTCTCTCGACAGTCTATTCAACGGAAGGCAGCCTTGGATTACCATGAACATCTGGCAGGCAATCATCCACATTATCGATGCACTCAGTAACTCGCAGTCTGCAAGGACACTTCGATTCATCTCCGTTCAAATATTCTCCGAATTTGGTGCAAACCCGAATCCGTATCACCTAGTTGACTGGACCCAGTTTTTTAATTTGCTTAGTCGATTTGGAACTTTGGAGAAGGTAGAATTACAATGTCACGATAAAGGGGAAAGTTTGGGAGAGTTTTTGAAGACGCAGTATCCACGTGTGTATGATTCGCGGATAGTCTGTCTATGATACTTACTTATGGGGGTACGGTAATGACCTGGTGGCAGTCTCGTAATGAAGATCGTGATGGCATCACAGCTGAGGCGCTTGTGGCCACACCATCAAAATGGCCAACTTGAATGCCACAATAACCCATAATGTTATTGTCCTCCTTCCCTGTGCCCTCATTAGCATCTGAACGCACACCATCGGTACTACGTACTAATACTACTCATGCGTACTCGATCGAAGAATTGTCAGCCCCAAGAGACCTTATTTTTACTGTTTACCGTGCTAATTCTACCTTGGCTCGCCTTCTAGACCCTTTGCCATCCAATGTTGGTACTAAATCTACCACGAAACGCAAGACTGCCGATGTCGATCTCTCTGATGTTCAACCCACACCGGAGAAGCAGAAGACCGTTACCTTCATTACCCCCAAATCTAAGAAATCCTTTTCTACCAATTCCGATGCTGATGCAGATGCAGAGCACACAATCAAGCCAACCAGTGGTACTAGACCCAAAGGATTGCCATATGATCCACGTCGTAAAATGGTCTACGGTTTTAAGCTTAATCCAACTTGGTTAACTCAGCGGACTCAAACCCTCCTTTACAAGAAGGGTCGCCGCCTTTGGACCATCCACAGTCGTTATGAGGTCGAGCACATCTATATACGCGGCAACCTCTTAGCGGAAGCCGGCATGCTCTGTGCAAGAGATACACTTGTCGGGTACAAGGGACTTACTGCTACGTTTGCCATATATTGGAAGTCGAATTTCGACTCCAGGTGTGTTTGTCCCTCTCCCGAGGTAGAAGAGGCCGGTGTACAGAAGTTGAAGACCTTATTGAACACAAAGATTGAACCTGGTTGGTTCTATACCTAGTGTCGGCATTTAATTTCCGGGATGTCCATCTTAACATGTTTTACTACCGTAGCCTTCGATTGATTAGACCTCTTTCCTTTTCAGCCCAGTCACCAATTAATCGTGTCTTGCATTGTTGCTCATTCAACTGGAACTTCTTCTCTCATCTTGTCGCATACTAGCTCTATCTCCAATTCGGTCCTCTCACTATGTATACCCTACTGTACTTATATACCTCTCGGCAGCTCATCTCTTTCATATGTTCTAGGGTGGTGCGTTTATCTACAATCATTGCCAAATTTGCGATGCTTGAGCGTTTCCTCATTCTTTCGGATGAACTTCAAATTCAACGTAGAAGTTGAGTCCTGATCTACCAACGCCATTTCCGTCGGTAGATCATTCCTTGAATATTCGTCTTGAGTACTTTGAGGTGGGCTGGTTATTTTCCTTTCATCTAGCACTGTTGCATATGCGCATCGCTAATATAAAAAGTCTGAGTTACTATCTATTCAGGTTGGTATAGTCACAGTTCAACATTCAACGTTCAACTTCAACTCTGAGTCACGTGAGTAGTACGAACAATCGACGGCACAGAGCGGGCCGGAGTGCCTCTGCTCGCCACGACGTGCATGGAATTGGGAACGCCGAACAAACTTGTGATTCCTCTCCTCCCTTCACATCCACGGTATACTGAACTGCGCAGGGCATTGTGATGGCATTTTATATGCTTGCCACGATTTTACCTTCATGTGACTTGGATGAAAAACGAGATCGTCCTGGCGGCGTAGAGGAATAATCCAGTATGAATCTCATTGAAACTATGGCGAATGACTCATGAACACGACGGTCCATCTGTTGTTCTAATACGGGCTCATGCTTATGTTCTTGCCGAATTCAAATCTCTTGGATTCCGAGCGACAATTCTTCTAATGTCAGAACTTCCTCCTCAATTACAAAGTTTCGTTTTCTGTTATGATCTCGAGGTTGTAGTGGCCCTTGAACATCGAATAGTTCATATTAGATGATTGTTTTGACAGGTACTTATCATCCACGTGGTTCCGACTTTGAATTCTTCCAGCAGTTGCCGTGGGTGTGAGAATGAGTAGAAAAAATGGATTCATGTACCGTCTATGTTTGCATTATTCTCAATGATCGGTATGTGCTCTATCTTTTCCTCCAGATAGTACATCCTCATCTATCCATCAAGTAGACGCTGCTTCACGGTCTTGTGCAACAGGTCCAACTACTAGGTATGACTATATTCCGTAGAATGATCAGCGACTGGACGTCTTTGGAAAATATCACGAGTTGTCAACTCTGGGGACCATATGCTCATAATCATCCTCACAATTTGAGATTTACGTCCGAGCCTTTGCAAATAGCGTTGGAAGCCAGTGTAGCTCACATGAGGAAAGGTGAATTTCACTGTAATCTGTAT
The DNA here is from genome assembly GCA_022606235.1 of Abortiporus biennis. NCBI lineage: Eukaryota > Fungi > Basidiomycota > Agaricomycetes > Polyporales > Podoscyphaceae > Abortiporus > Abortiporus biennis. The sequence continues at coordinate 158,945 of JABYQP010000004.1, read as the reverse complement.
CGCAGAAGCTGACCGTGTTTTCAGATACGTCTCGGTTATATAGACATTTCATACGTCGATGAGCATGTTCCGTCAAGGATGCAATGTCATAATTATAACCATCCACTCTGGTAACGACGCTTACATCAAGTTGTACTGAAGATGGGCGTTAAAAGAGTTAACTACCGACGAGTATTGGCTATGCCTTCCAAGTACCTCCATAGATTCCTTGCGGTGAGACATATACCCCGTGATACCCGTACCCAAGGAATCGAACGCCTCCCAATTCAGACGGTGGATGCCATGTAAGGATATTCGTTGGAAGTTTTGGTCTCAACTCACTAGCCTCATTTTCAGAATTTGATTTACGTTGTCCTGTGGCCTCGCACTCTGAGGATCACAAAACCATCTATAAGATCACATCGCATCGAACTTCATACGAGCCCTCCAAAAGGAGTTCACCATGAGACCGTATCATTGGCTCTCGTTTCTCCGACAGAGGACAACGTTACTGTACGCCCAACGATGATTGGTCTTCGCTCAGATCCGTGGCTCAATCTAAGACACAATCTACTCTATTTAATTATACAAAATCTTCGGATGTTCAGATTCAGCAACTCCGTTGTTATTTGAATGCATAGAGGGGTATGGCCACACTTCGCATGGGTCAGCTTCTTGACTTTGGTGAGAGCTTAAAATGTCATATCGTCTTCTGACAGTACGCTATTGTTCACATTCCTCAGGAGACCTGTGCAGCTCGAAGGTCACCGACGCGCTTGTGAGCGTACGAAGGACCGTTCTGTCAAAACACCCAACTTTCTTCCATAGCAGAACCCGATATGTGTTCCCAAGCTGGTCAATAATTTGTCCTGGCACAGGTCTCATGTCTTGAACTACTCATGTTCGACCCTGAATTATTCAACCGCAAATTATCCTGCAGCAAGCCTCTTTGTTATAAAAGCACTCCCAGTCGACGTCAAATACTCAGCAAACGATTTGAGGCCTTCAAAGAAATCCAACGGTGCAACCAAATTTCTACGCTTCACAATGGTGTTCTCCAAAGCCCTTCTTCTTACGTCGTTTGTGGCTATATCCACTACCGCAAACGCATATTGGATCTTCGGTGGTACGAGGCCACTGGTCACTACACGGTACGGTGCAGTGGTTTTTGCAGCTACTGGAGAGTACTGGCCTAAATATTCTCTCCTCAGACTTGATTCTATAATAAATCCTGGGACTGTTTCTTCTCATGTTCACTCGGTGCGTTTTCTTTACTTCATTTATTACATAAATATCCTCAAATATTGAATCTATTCTTCTTCAGGTCGTTGGCGGCAGTCGTTTCCAAGCGACTTACGATTATAACGATTTGATAAAGAGTCAATGCTCCACTATTCCCGTTCAGCCTGACAAGAGCAACTATTGGGCGGTATGTTGGTTTTCTACCTCCCATCCTACTAAGAAATTCATTGTTCATTTCACCAGCCCCAATTGTATTATCATGACCCAAGCAAAGGCACTTACACGCTTATCCGTGAGTAAAGAATATTTTTTGCTGAATGTTTTTAAGGATATACATTGTGATTGGTGATAGCAACGAGCTTCAATATCTATTATCTCATGCGCCCTGGTCCAAAGAATGAGAAGATCAACGCTTTCCCTACCGGTTTGAGGGTATGTCGATTGCTTTAGAAAGAGTAAATCAATGCTGAAGTGGTGTATCTTAGATGATAGCAGGTGATCCCCTCAGACGTGTCAACAATGCATCTAGCTTTGCAGACCAAGCCATATCCTATCACTGCCTCGGTATGTATCCTATCCTTTTATATTATTTTTTGTGTTACTCATAATATTATAGACTACAACGCCGACCATACTGGCGATCCTGCTTGGGGTAAATTTCTCCTTTTGTTTATATACATATCTTCATGTTCTGATACTGTATGTTTGACATATTACCAGATGAACGAGCGGATTTCTTCCAACACCAATGCCCAGGTGGCATGCGTGCCCAAGTCTTTTTCCCATCCTGCTGGGATGGCAAGAACTTGGATAGCGCAGATCACAAGTCACACATGGCCTATCCCATCCAGAACTACAATTCTGGCGATTGCCCTTCCACTCACCCAGTTCATCTCATCAGTCTCTTCTACGAGATGTTCGTCAGCGTTGACCAATTCCCCTACGTTCCTGGAAATTGGGTGTTTTCCTTCGGTGATAACACAGGTTTGGGACTTCATGCAGATTTCCAAGACGGTTGGACCGATAAGAATCTTCTCCAAACTGCAGTCGATCAATGCACTGTTACTAATGGTGATGTTACTCGTAAGTGTCCGAAATTATTTCAATCGACGAATTGTATACTCAGCTAAGTTTTTGCTCTTTCATCTTACAGAATGTGGTATACTTAACGCAAATATCAACAATGCAGCTGCTGCAGCTTGCAAGCCCGAAATGTCGATCCCCAATGAGAATGTCGGCTTCACAAGTACTCTTACAAGCCTTCCCGGATGTAACCCTCTTTGGGTGGGTACAGGTCCCAAACCGACCTGCAATCCCGCCCCACCAACGCCAGGTTTCGGTTCCGTGAAGACTCCTCTCCCATCCGGCTGGCATGAACTGGGTTGCATTGCTGAAGGAACTAGTGGTCGAGCTCTTTCCTCTGCTTCGACAACTGACCCAAACATGACCAAGGCCGTTTGTGCCAACTATTGTGGTAACCTCAATTACCCATATGCAGGTGTTGAGTTCGGTGACGAGTGCTACTGTGGTAAAGGGTTTAGCAACGGTGCAGTAAATGTTACCACCGTCTGGTCTGATTGCTCTAGTACTTGTGCTGGCAACGGTAAGTATAAATTCCCTCCATGGTTTTGCGCTTAGCAACTCATGGGATTCTCTTGCAGTGAACGAAGATTGTGGAGGTCCCAACAGGCTCACCCTTCTTTACAACCCATCCAAGCATTGAGCTAGCCTAGTTGCCTATACTAGCATTCAACAAGTTCTCTTGATTTTTACTGTGCTGACTTTGTGTTTCCTTCAACTCAACTGACGTTCTGCTTGTTTGTATATATATCGTGATCCAACGGATGTATTGCTTGCAAACGCATCCTATCAGTATATTCATAACCCAATAGATCAATTCAGAATGATACTGTCCATAACAACGATTGATTGAGAGTAGAAGGAAACGAAGAGACCAAAAACGAGATACATGTGGTTGATGTAAAACGAGAACGAAGGAGGTGGGCATAACTACAACTTTCACTTTGCGATAAAGTGATGGGAAGAAACAAAAGGAATTATTTGCGACGATGATGAGGATGGAGTGACATGAAACAACTAGAAACAATGATGATTCCACAGCAAACGACAGCGAGAGAGGCAGTCTCTATTTGATTGTAGAGGGATGGTCAAAGGGCGGCAGGTACGATCAACATAACGGCGAGGGGCAACGTGATGAGGAAAACTGAAGAAGGCAACCGAGAGGGAAAGAATGCAGGATGGAGAAAATTTATGCGGTTACAAGGAGAAATGGCAGTGGAGGCAGCGATGGGATTGATGATGATTATGCAGAACGCGAAGAAAACGATTAACCATTAAAAAGAGGATAAAAACAGAAACATCCAGTGTGTGTTCAGCGAAAATGGTCTTGCATATTGTGGGTTCATCCTAAGTTGTGGAACGTAACTCAAACTAGTTTTGTAAGTCGTTGCGCCAGCGCTTCAACGAGGTGGGCTTCGACTCCAAACTCTTTGGCCAAGTCCCCATATGGTGAGTGAGCTTGATTCTCTTTGTTCACCTTGCGACTAGGCCGAAGAGGTTCGACGAAGCCTCTCACAGAATCAGGTGTATGGGTAGCCGTGCGTGAATGTGGAGAGGATATAGTGGTAGCGCCGTGGGGAAGAGTCGCCTCAATGATGTCAGAGAGTTTGCTCATTTGTTCTGAAGTGAAGGCTATACAAGGGGTATGAGCAATCTATCAGGACGAGCAGACAAGTTTGCTCACCAGAACATTGCATAGCCGCACGGATGACATTGGCAAGAATATTGGTCCACTCTGAGAAGGGGTTCTCCTCGATCCTATTAAGTAGAACTTGTACAGCCGCTGAAAAGGAAAGTCAGCTTGTTACATAAAGAGGCGCAACGGAAAATCTTACAATAAGTTACTTCATACAAAGAGTCTCGAAGGGAGCTGGACCAAAAGACTCTGCTGTCTTCATCTGAAGGGAATTTGGAAAGGACGCTCATTAAGGAATGGAAAGGGAGGGATGGAACTTTCAGGAAATGACTCTGCAAAATACAAATATCACATTCGTTAGCATTTTGTCGCCAGGGGAGTGTAGGGCATTTCTTACGTCAGGCGAGCGGATAAGATGCAAGAGAGCTTTCAATTCAGATTCGGAAATGAGTCCTTGCTGTAGAGCAGAAATGACATGTTCATTATTCAAGCCAGCAAGCGAAGGTCTTGGGCCATCGAAGTTGCCCTTCCAGGATGGGAACAGCTGAATCAAGGGCAGATGAGATGGATCTGAATGAATACCGTAATGTTTGTACTTACAGCTCTCATCAACTCCTCTTGATTACTCCTTGTCACTGTGACACCACGCGCACGTTTGCCCTTGCCAAGGACAGAGTTCTGTGATGCCCTCAACGCAGCCTTCGCAGCCTCAGGCGATGCCATCTCAGCATATGCGTGGCTCAGTGTCTTGCCTTTTCGATCCAATAGAACATGCACACGCTCTACGGGGTGCTTGAGCCAAGCGGCAATAGCAGGAGGGGTGATATCCTACTCATGATATGTTATTATTAGAATTTCGAGTAATCGAATGAAACATACCCAAGGCACGTTATCAATGCGAAGTACCACTTTTTCACCTTTGGTTGGTTTGCAGCTTGGATGCATTCCTTGAATAGGAGTAGAAGCGCCTTGTGCACGGTCGATGAAATCATCGAAGCTTCCGTCAAGAGGATCATCGAAAAAGGTGAATGACTGATCGTTGTCAAAGACCCGTTCTGGAGAAGTTCTAGCTGTGGTAACGGTGCGAGTAGGAATGCCATCGAAATTAAAATTCTGTAACTTGAAGTCATCCACTTTGGTATTGCATACAGCGCATTCCATATCCTTCTCGCCGACGATGTTAAGGGCGCTAGTAAGACATGCTGAACAGAGCGGGTGGGTGCAGGGTTCAAGCAGCGCGAGGGCACCTTTCGTAGACCCACAGACTGAGCACCCAGATGGTGGAGGAGGAGGAGGGGGGGGAGCATCCTCCATTTCCGACATTGCATCATAATATGAGAGAGACTCTGAGATAACAGAAAGGTTGGAAAGATTGAATGGATCGTGGAAAGTAAGGGGTAAAGTCTGCGATTGGATGTGTGCTGCAACTGGAGAAGAAAACTCGGGAGGGTAAGGCATATATTCATCTTCGTCGATGTCGCACAAATTAGTAGGCTGTAAAAACAGTGAGGGATTAGCTTTCGCGTGAAGTAATAGATAGCATAACCACCAACCTGTCCAAAAGGGGGTCTGCGACGGGTTTGTGCAGGATCAGTCACGCTACCTCTCAATCGGTACTTGTTCGCTAATTCAGGCTTTGGAGGTGGCGTATTAAGATATGCTGGCGAAAGGGTGAAGCTTTGAGCAAGCGGGGCGCGAGCTGGGGTTGAAAGTTGAGTAGGATTTGGTATCTGTACTAAAGGGGAAGACTGTGATTGAGCAAGAACTTGAGACAATGCGCGTGCTCGACGATGGTTCGAAAGGAATGGTGCGGGGAGTAGCGCTGCCGAGAAAGTCAGTTTGTGCAGCATACAAGATAGTGAAGATTGTACCTTTGTCATTAGAGAAGAAACTTGATGAATCCAGATCAGTTTGGTTGTCACCTAGATATCAAAGTTAACATCAAAGCCGACAGCATATAATTAGGTTTCAAAGCTGCAATTAAGGAGCGCATATACCCACCTTCGTCGTCAGCGAACTGGGAATCCTCACTGGAAGTTACTTTTATACCGTTCTCTGTTGCACGCGTTCTCCAATTATCTGCAATATCTGCGAGACTCTTTTTGTTGTTCTTCATCTGGAAGCTCACTTCCGGGGAAAGTGAGAGGCTCAAGCGGCGATTACTCGCTACCGCCGAGGCAGGGGTAGCCAAACTTGACGCATTTGAGGAAGAAAAAGAGCGAAGGCTCAATGGGGTATATGGGGTCGATGATGCTGTAACTGGGGTGTAAGGCGAATGAATCTGGCGGGCAGTCGTACGATGGAAGGAACGCTGAGGGGTTGCGGGGGGTCCTGTTCGCTCTGACTTGCGAGCGACGGCAGGGGAAGTCGGGGCGGAAGCTGGGATGGCTGGATGCGCTAAAGAGTGTTTGGCCATTGTCGCTGGTGTTGTGGAGGGAGTCGTAAGGTTCGTTGTCGCTGTTGTCTGCAGCGTCGAAGTCGGAAGGGGGGTCGTGGTGATTGTTGAAAATGAAACACGGGCGTCCTCAGTCACGTCGTCACATCAAGAAACGCCACCAAAACTGTGCGAAATCCTCTTTGGCTAAAAGTCACCTGATCGTGGTGTTCGATAGGCGCTCCAATGCTTAATTTTAGCCTGAGCTTTAAGAATCTTTCATTTCGCCGTCAATTGTCGCGTCTGTCTCAACCGCCGCCTTGTGTTATACTCTCTCTCCCGCTCTCAAATACGCTAGAAATATAGAAAATCTATCGCAAGCTGGAGGATCACAGAAGCGTTCAGTAGTAAATCATGCTCTTGTCAAGAGGAACCATATAACGCGCTCTGAAATTGAATTTTTTTGGGTATTCCCCATGTACCCCTGGTTTGAACCCCTCAATGAGCCAGGCCGTTGCTTCAACTACACACGGTTTATAAAACTAAACAACTAGGATTTGTTTTTTCTCTGCTACCGACATGTGTCGGCACTCCAGACTCTATGTAATGATCACACCCAACGGTTCCACGCTTTTCTTCCGTCGTCGCCATTCTCATCGTCCATTTCAGATGCATCATCACCGAACAAGCATCGTATCAAATCTGCTACACGCAAGCCTTCTTACTCAAAATCTGGTCTCACACACCATCTCAGAAGTTTCATTATATTCCACAAATTTAGCTCATCTTCTAGCCATATATTTGTCGAACCACACAACTTTGCAACAAAGCTGGATAAATCCTTACGAGCTCTCATATGTGCACGGTAAGTGAAATCCACAATTGCTGATTGTTTCAATCGGCACTCTTGCGCGTGGTAACGATGATTCTGAATACCAGGAAATGATATTCGACTCGGATAAGAGATTCGAAACTACTGGCGCCACAGACCTCACCTAGGCTGTCAGCTCGGGTGTTATACTTTTGGTTGCGGATGCTTTCACCCAAGACGATATCGAACGGCTTCGAAGGCTGTCAAGAAGTGCAACTAGCAACTCGGAACTTCTTAGTCCAGGAGAGCGTACCCAACTCAGGTTCCTAGGCAAGGTCCAATACATTTGGGACATAGTGACGCAGAACGGAACCAGCATCAGAATCATTTCAGACCTCTCTGTGAGTGAGGAGTCGGGTTGAACCCAGTGCCAAACGCAGATACCAAAGACAGCACGTCGTCCGAATGTACCGGCTTCTCCAACCAACCGAGTCCTTTCTTCAGACTAGTGTCTCTTCATGCTCTTTCCCATCTGTTTCTCCTGACAGCTTTGACATGTTCACCTAATTCACTTGGTCAACGCTGTCAGATAGGAGCATCATTGAAGTGACTTCGTTGTGAGTTGTTTTCATAACCTTTTGTGAGCTTCGTCGTGTTCAATGTATGTGATAATTCTCGCCCATTTGTCTGTCGTAGACCTAGCTCATTTGAACTTTGTGTTTCGAACCGCCGGGGTTCGTTTTCAGACAAGCCTTAGCCATCAAAGGGTCCTCCGATTACGCTTTTGATCACTGTGCGGATACCTAGTTTCCAGTCAAGTACTGATTTTCTCCCATCAGGACAGAACTTCGGAAGCGCATGTCGCATTTGTTCCGCTTTGCGCCTCCCAGCGGCGAGGAATCATTTCAAGGGGCCACTCTTGGTCATTCAAGACCGACTTAGCGAGGATTTCGGTACTGTTCCAATAAATCTTCTTATAGTCCAATCTTTTCGCAAGGTATCCTAAATTTACGCGATGGTACCCTATCCTCTTTCAAGCGACCATCATCTTCTATTCGGTCGATTTACCGTCATTTCAATGTGAAACATTAGGATTTGCAAACGGATATGGTAAGTTCGCATCTGGAAAACGACTGCAAACACTGAATATCTCATCATTGTGCCCAGACTCCAGTAGAATGCCATTGGGTCCGGAGGAGATGCGATATGACCACTGTCTGTCGGAAAATCGCACACTGGATTCCTCTACGAACGATTAGTTTCCGAGTTGCTTAGGACCTTACCTCGGCGTGGCTCCCCAGTATTACTGAACAACCTTACAAGAATTTTGATGGAATATATGTACAGATGCTGTTCCCAAATGTCAACTCCATTGCACCCCCTCACAGTGCAGCGTGTCCCAAAGTAAACTTGGAGTACTTAGTTGGCCATCCTCTCAAGGAACGAATTCGTTCGGAGAGACAATTATCATCGCGGAGCCTCAAATTACGGTTCTTTCCGTTGACTAGCTTTTGATCGGAGCCAAACTCTAACAAGCACTCTTGCCTCTTGGAGTCACCAGCCGCAAGTCCTAGTCTGAGCCATTGTTTGAAGATCGATCCGTTCCGCCTCAACATAGCCTCACAACAAATCCCGTTCATGTATCCACTCCGGAGCTTCAAAAACCGACACCGGCGCAGCATTCACGATATCGAGATTTCATTTGGAACTGAGTAAATCATGACCGGTACATCTTAACTTGACTCTATTTCATTTAATTGCGCTCACATATGTTAGAGAGGGGACGAAAACAAACCGGGGGACACGGTTATTAATACCCCGGTCGAGATTGAAGTCTTGGAAGTGACTTCACCGCCGATACGGTTGGACCTTGTAAAGATTCACGCACTCGGAAGCAAACTATAGTGTTTCCCCCGCAGATCATACACAATTGCGGTTCCTTGGAATTAACTATTATTGTTGTGATGCTCTGGAAGTTTTCGATACTAACAACCTGCTACTGAGCACCCATCCCTACGACCATGGGCCATATCGACTTGTCAGAGCACAATTTCCTCGGTGTTACACTCGATAATGGTCGTCTCAGGCTTGTACAAGTCCTTGGTTCGGGAGCAAGCGGTGTCGTCTATCTCGCAGTAGAGCAATCTCTCAATGTCAACCTAACGAAGACTTACGCTGTGAAGTGCATACCAAAAGCCGAACCTGGAAGTCACCATATTTTTCTACAGAGACGAGAGATCAGGCATCATTATCGAATGTCATCGCATCCAAACGTTCTTACCCTCCACAAAATAATGGAAGATGACTCCTACATTTTTCTTGTACTCGATTTCTGCAGTGGAGGAGACCTTTTCAAGCTCATTACGGAGGGAGGGAGGTTCTGCGGAGATGATTACATGGTAAAGAAGGTGTTTTTGCAGCTCATAGGCGCGGTAGAGGCGTGTCATGAGCAAGGGATATATCACAGAGACATCAAGCCGGAGAATATCCTATGTTCAGCGGATCGCACACAGTTTTATCTGGCGGATTTCGGGCTTTCGACGAAGAGTATCAACAGTACGAATTTCAGAGCTGGAAGTTTTTCATACATGAGTCCAGGTGAGTGTCTCTGTGACAGAAGAAGCGGCGTATCTGATGAAATCTCGTCTTCATCACAGAGTGCATACGAGTTGATATGGTGCAGGAAGCTTATTCGTCCCCTAGCAATGATGTGTGGTCTCTTGGAGTGATCCTCACTAGCCTTATCTCCGGGAGAAATCCTTGGAAATATGCCATTAGCTCGGACGAATGTTACAAAGCCTTTGCTCGCAATCCCAATTTCCTCCGGAATATGCTTCCTATATCAGCTGCCGCCAACAACATCCTCCTACAAATATTCACGAAGTCGGAGAGGTCAAGGTTGACACTGAAAGAGTTGAAACATATGGTACTGGATATAGATACATTCTTCATGACGTCGGAAGAAATCATCTTCTCCACTCCCCAAGTGCAAACGGTGGCCCATTCTTATTTCGGGAAACAATGTGGCTCAAGTCGGTATTTTTACGAAGAAACACACACTACTTCTTACGGGATGATGGTGGTGGACGGGTGCTACGAGCAACAGCCATCCCACAAAAGATTACGAACAACCGATTGGTGTCAAGTTCCGGTCGAGTCTCAAGAACCAAGTTACTCAGCAGAACAAGAGATATCACCCCATCAGTCATCGGAAAATGTGGACATGGAATCTCCCTCCGGATATCTCTCACAGCACCGCGATGGTCGCTTAAAATGGGGGACTGCTCTACTAAAGGATGGAAAATTGGAGGAGAGTCCATATGATGGACTCGACGATTATTCCAGTGCTTTACCTGGCTCAATGACAGGTCCTCCTCCAAGGGTGTTTTCACCGGTCGGTATCTTCAAGAGAATTTTTGACAGAATTCTATAGGTTTTGGGCTTTTTGGATGATTCCAGTATCCGATATTTATATCTTATTAATTCTTTCTTCTCTCTGATATATTATAGCTTGTACGATATCATATGGACTTGATAGCTTGTTTGCTTGTATTGCTAGAGACCATCTCATTTCTTTCGGTTATAGAGTACTGTACCATCATTGTTCCTCTTGACGACCTTCAAATCTATCTGCTTCAAACCACCGCTCAATACCCTCATTTCAAGTGTGTTGTGAATGACGCAAGGTTGAGTCCTGACAACACTGGAATCGTTTCAAGACGCATAGCCAACGAATGGATGAGACAGTCAACAAAAGTTGACGATTCAAACATTGTTCGAACAGTCTGAGGCTGGGAGGAAGGAGTCAACAACTTGAACTATGAAACAACACGTTTATCTCTAAACGTCAAAACCTGAGAAAAGCTAATAGCGAGATAAGTCTACAACAAAGTACGAGAAAAGTTCAAATGCCAATAATGTACCAATGCCAAAGACGCTTCATGCATTCTCAATAGTCCTTTTAGCTTCCTCTCCTCGCGCTCTGAACTCCTTGATCTTCCTCTCCCCATCTTCTTTAAATAGTTGATACTGAACTTCGATTTCTCTTCTGATATAGTCCTCAATCGTCATGTTACACTCCTCCTCCGAAAGTGACGAAAGTTGATTCATGGGAATGAGAGAAAGGAATGGGTGTATTGAAGACGGTAGCGAGGGTTTGCTTTTCGAGGTTGGCGGAGGCGTCGAGCGAATAGATTTTGGTGGCGTAGTGGGTGCAGAAACTACCATTTGAGCATCTTCTTCGACTTTCTCCTCTACAACCGGTGATGGATGTTGAGGTCGTGTACCCTTGCCAGGCTCTTTCCCAGAAGACGCTGGGATAATAACCTCGACCTTCGCTTTACCCTTCCTGGACTTCTGGGATTCATTAGAGGAATCTCTGACATGTTCATCGAGAGCTTTCGATGCTGATTTCTTCTCCAGCTTTGAGTCTTTACTCTCTAGAGATATCGACGATTCTGGTTTATCTTCGACTATGGCTACCTTTTTGCCTTTCGCTCGGGTTGTTGAGATTGGGGCATCCTCGTCACCACCCTCCGACTCAGAATCCGAGATGGCAACCATCTTCGGAACTAAACTTCCAACCCTGAAAGAACCTGCACGACTAGGGGGTTTCTTCGACACAGACAGTTCGGGTTTTCCATCCTTTGGAGGTTGCGATTCCTCTGGCTCTGGTAGTCGCCTGTCTAATCCAACATCGCCCATGACTACGTCGTCATCTTCGACACTTGATTTGACGGCTTTACCCTTCTTGCCCTTCCCTTTATTCTTCGTCTTCGAGGATAGCTCGGTGGGTTCATCAATATCCATACCAGCTGTCGCATAACCTGTATCGTTCGATGCAGTCGAACTTTTGCGAGCGTTGTTAAGTTCCTCATCGTCTTCGGCAAGTTTAGAAGATGTCTGTAAAGCTTTTAGATCGGGCGGAGGAGAAGGAAGGGGGGAAGGGGAAGAAGGGGGTGGTTCAACGTGAGCTTCTTCAATATGTTCTGTGGCGCTTTTGAAGCTGGCCGTTCGCGCATCTTCCATGTCTTCCTCTGCAGCAGAGTGCACGTGATTATCCTCCTCCTCTTCATCATCAAACTCGGATCTGACTTTCTTGCTTTTCGACGCAGTCTGAACAACGACACGAGGTGCTGAAGGCTCAGAGTCTCCATCTTCAGAATCCTGCACAACTTGTTTATTCTTCCCCTTTCTTTTTCCTGACTTCTGCACCTCTTCCTCGACATCACTTTCCTCAACTACGGTGACCTTCTTCTTCGCTCTACCTTTCTGAGATCCAGCAATTTCAACTTCGCTATCATCTCCAGCCTTTCCCTTTCCTTTTGACGACTTGGCAGACCCTTCCTTCGACTTCACTGAGGAATGTTTGGACCTAGTGGAAGCAGCCCTCCCTTTGCCCTTCGCATTACCAACACCAAACTCATCCGCCTCTGCATCTTCCACTTCCATCTCGCTATCGTCATTTACCACTGGGGTTTTAGGCTTAGCTTTAACCGACGATGGTTTCTTCTTCTTGCTACCAGAGGGTCCTAACGCAACAGGAGGAGGTGCATTCTCTGATTCAGATTCGATCAAATTGGCTTTACTTCTTGTCCTGGCATGTGTCAATTTCTTCGGGGGTATAGAAGCTGGGGTAGGTTCAATGTCCTCTTCAGCGTCTGAAAAGTCATCAACCACTGTCGGCACCCTCTTCGCCTTTGCATTGATAGTGGAAGCTTTCTTCGTAGGTTTCTTCTTCGTAGCCAATACCTTCTCCTTTTCCTCTGATCCCTCATCTTCCTCCTCGATCACTTCAATCTTCCTCCCACTCCCAGGTTTCTTTTTTGATTTAGATTTAGAAACCCTTGCCCCTGCAGCATCATCACCCATGTTCTCATCCTCATTTTCAGCTTCCATCTCCGAGCCTGTACCTGTGCCACCACCACTCTTTGCGGTTCCACCACGAGTTGACCGACGCGATCCGGACGCTGGAGTCTTCGTTGCTAGGCTGGTCAAGGAAGATGATCTTGTATGCGATGAAGGAGCAATGCTACTCTTCTTTGATGCTTTCTGCTTCGAAGATGAGGGCTTGGAACCTGCGCGGTGTACTGGAGCTTCGGCGAGTTCATCATCTGAATCATGTCTTTGGTTGAGGTGCGAGGGTTCGCCGTCAGATTCATCGTCTTCAGGTGTAGGAGGAAGAGGTTTTGCTTTCTTTGATTGTGAGACAGAACGAGTGGATGCCTTCTTCTTTGTTGGCGGTGGTTGTGATGATGAAGCGGCGAAAATGGCAGAAGAATCCGAGGCCAGGAAGAAAGCACAGGACACGTCTGACTTCAGTACGCGCTTACGATGCTCTTCACTAGATTTCCTTAGTTCAATCATAAGTTTATAATGTGACAAGAATGTACCCACAGAGGGTCGTCATCTTTATCCCAACCACTCAAAGCTGTATTGCAATAAAGGCAAGTTGCAGTATCATCTCCAACGGCTTCAGGCGTGTACACAAATCCTGCTCGAGCCATCTATGGACGCATATAAGCAACTTAACAACACGAATGATGTGAGCAAGAAAAGATACCTTCTTCGACGAAGCACCATGACTCTTCACTGAGTCGTGCGGCCATAATTTATGCATTGTAAACGTATCTAATCTTGCCCTCTCCATGGTCTTCGAATTCGGTTGCCGCGTAGGATCTATGATTCGGATACTAAAGCAAAAATTGAATCATACGTGCAGCATAGAGATAATAGGAGATAACGCGTACGTTACTCCGTCACCATCCAGGTCGCTCTTTAAACCACATCTTGTGGCAGCCCAAGGACATTTGAAGCCACACTTCTCCCAATGTATGTCGAACGGGTCATCATATTGGTCCCATGTGTCTAATTCCTTTCCACACATAAAACATGTGACACTATCTGGACATTCGACACTTGGATTGAAGTAGAATCCTGCTTCGGCCAATGAATTTGGGTTGGCTTTGAAGGTCGGTGGGTGAGGCCATTTTGAGGAGGTCGACTTTGATGATGATGCTTTTGTACGCTTTGTAGATTTGAAGGACTTGTAACGGTTGTTGAGAACTTCCATCTGAGAGTCGTTGGAGGAGATGGTGACAGTTAAGTACAAGACGCGATTGAACTTACTTAACGTAGTAGTGTGACGGATGCAGCAGACTGTGACAAACGTTGTGACCGTCGTGTTTATGTGACCAGGACCCCCTACTATGCGGAGTGAACTCCGATCCCGAGTTGGCCAAAATGGGTACATTTTGGGCATACCATATTTGTTTGTTTTTGGGCTATCATGCTGTAGGTTTACCGGAAAAGTGCTAATTTTGGGCAGTTTATGGATGAAAGTTCAGATTTTTACGAAAATGAGTTAAATACGCGCAAAACAGTACCCTAGACACACGGAGACATATGAGAGTGAAGTACGCTGCCAGCGATGAATGAAAATGAAGGAATTACATGAGAAAGATCATTTGAGAGCCTCAGACTTAGCGTTCAGCTGCCTCCTTCCGCTTTCCTTTCTGCTTCGCAGATAACAAGTATCCTCGTTAGATCACACTGGGATCATGTATTGTACTGAAATCTATTCACGTAGTTTGTTATGTATTCTCGTAGAAAGTCTGAGCCGGGAGTTACGATGGGTAGGAAAAATGGGTGAACTGGCACCGGTGATCGTCCCCGGGACCGACGAAATGGGCACCCTAGGCACCGAAGAAGACCGCCCGAGAGAGCCCAATTATGGGTATATGGCCTGAGCACCCCCGACCGAAAGGTGCGATTTTTGGGCATACATGGACCGCACATTGGTCCGGATAATGGGGGGTCCTATGTGACCTCAGGTTGTGTTACTGTACACCCTCCGGGCGGGGAGAAGCACTTCAGATTTATGGATACATCCAAAGCAAGATAAAGGCACTACAGAAAATACATATACAGATACTACAGTCCAATTGAAAGAAAGCAATCAACCTACTGAACAGCAAGTTTCTCTAACTTCTCAAACAAATTATGAATAGGTGCCTTCTGCTTCCCACCTTGCCCACCAGACGTCGAAGCCACAGCGACACCGTTATCTTCAAATCCAAACGGAACCTCCATTAACTGAACACCAGATGGGCCATCGGGATTATCATTGGGAGTGATAGGCCCTAAACTCTCCGTACCAGACGAAGCGAATGAGCTTGAGGTAGAGGAGTACGCAGTACTCGAGGATGCGTCCGACAATTTCGATCTAATCGCATACACATCTACTGAGAGGGGTGATTCGAGAGAGACCATCGGAGCTTCGAAATGGTGATCAGGATACGCAAGACCCGACTGCTCGGCTTCTTTGAGCTCTCGAAGAATACCTCCAACATCTCGTTCGTCGGAAGGAATGGTGGGGGTGGGACGATACAAAGCGGCAGCTTCTTGAATTATGTTGTTTGATTCAGCGATCTCTTCATCGGTAAGGAAGAAAGTATCAATAGCTATGATAGCCTCTCTTAGTTCGGGGATGGAGATACGAGCGGGAGGGCTGAACGCAAAGATGCTTCGCAAGATGTCGTTGGCGGCTCTTGATATAGGGAGGAGGTGAAGGAGATACTGGGGATCAGTCATAAAGGACAAGAAGTGTTCGTCGTTCGTGGTTGCATATCTCCAAGGGTTACGACCGGCGATAAGGTTGACAAGGATTACACCAAGGGACCAGATGTCACTCATCTGTGTATTAAAGTGCTTGAAGTTAAATTCTTCGCCAATACACTCTGAACTGTTGTTGAGTACATGCAATCGGGTGAAAATGAGACAAAGATACTTACCTGGGCTCATATAGAATGAGCTTCCACAACAGAAATTGCGGCTGGTGACTTCGTCCGTGGCCAGACCAAAGTCACCAATGAAAACTTCCGAAGCATCTTCATTGACGAAAATATTGTCCGGCTTGAGATCCCGATGGAAGATGCCCTTCCTGTGACACGAGTCTACGGCATCCAGGATCTGAATGAACACTTTCTTGACTAGGTAATCGTTCCGCGCGTATGTGAGCCTTTCGACAACTGCAGTAAACAAATCTCCGCCAGGACAATAGTCAAGGACGAGATAGATGAACCAGTCATCTTCAAGAACATCGTGAAGGGTTAAAACGTTAGGATGATCAGAAGCAATCTTGTGCGTTATGATCTCCCTCGCTTGAGCCTGACCCTCCCGAGTTCCGGGTGCTGCTTTAAAGAGAATCTTGACGGCGTACTGTGAAGGTGTCGAGGAAGATGAGCCCAAAGGCTTCAGATCAACAGCTCGGTATACCACACCGTACGCTCCTTCTCCGAGAACGTCCACCAATTGGTAACGCCCGTTGTCGATGATTCGACCAGTAAAGTCGGGAACCATGCTTGAAGCGGGAGTAGAAGAGGCGGGAGCAGACATGTCTGTCAGTAACTATCAAAGCCCTGAGGAATGGAAATAAAAGGAAGGATGTTGTTGAATATGAAACGAGAGAGGAGTCGACGAGATAGAACTTGTCGGTACAAGGATGAGAAATACGGGAAGTATAGAGCGCGACGATGCTAGTCAAGAAGGTGCAAAGAGATATCTGGATGATAGAAACTGGTAAACTCGTGTGAGGAGCGGGTTACTGACCCACTGAAACTATAGGCATAGAAGCTGACATCCGCTTCCAATCAGTCAACCTCAGTCTCGAGCAGAATTCTTGCAAGCCGCCGTCGTATACTCGTAGGTGCACTGACTTTCATTAGTTTTAAATGTTCGTATAATGATTCTGAAGGACAACAGGAAAACTGCGCCGCAGCGGCGTAACCAAGTATTCGAGTGTCTCGTCTCTGGTAAAAGAGTAAACGCGTTACCCATACCAGAATGTAAGCCGAGGCAAAGGGACGTAACAATTAATCCGAATAGCACACCAAGGTTTCATAGCGAGCCAGCGGACAGTATGAGGGGGCTTCCAGTCGCAAGAAAGTGGATAATTAAGTGAGCTTGTAACGAGGGAGGGTTGTCGTGCTAACGAATAATTATTGATCAATTTGAATATCAAAACTTTAAAATGGAAGTAACATCAAATTGAAACTACACTCGGTTGCGACTTCCCGCAAATATCAGGTAGTTCAGACCAGATATATAGGATACTTTTTGTTGTCAAGAGAATTTTTCATGATCTATCACGGAAAGACTTAATATTGTGAACCTCTAATCTCTTGATAAACGAGAAACGTCCTGAACTCAGGTAAAATATTCAGCATTTACACAAGTATACCAAGTTCATACACTCCATTTTTAGTCAGTGCAACGTTCTATTACTAGTGTCTTGTAACTACAAATTCATAGTCTTCCATGCCTAGGGACTCCTCCATGTGTGAAGGAAGGTAATGCGTGGACGCGTGCAAGACGCGTGACTGATAAAGAGACTGCCTCCGTTACAGCGCTAAATATAGTCTCTCTCTGTCCACTCCCATTCTTGTCCTGGATTAAATATCTTTCTGTTTTGTCCTCAACATGCTCGATGATACAGAGGAGTTTTCATCCAGCAGTGCCATGGTAGCTCTGGCACCCCTTGATCCTGAATGGCAGCCTATTCTCCACGCTTCAAATCAAGTCGTTCTCTACAACCCAACATCTCATGCGGTCACTATACAACGACGCTCGCCGCCGTTGGAGAATGCGACAGTGATCAGAAGGCCGACTCCAACCAATGGACGCTGCCCTTTTTGTCACCGGAGAATGAGCGATGGTGAAGGGGAACATGAGAATATGGAAGATGAGCTTGACGATGATTTGGGCGCATCACATCCTCGTTCACGAGTTGCCAATTACTTTCAACTTCTTCAGGTTGCAAATGAGACCGCATCAGTACCACCAACACCTCGCTCAGAGTCACCTGTCCTAGATTTACCAGCAGCTTCCGGGTCGAGCGGTGGGCAGGATGCTTTCAACCCGAACAACATGGCAGAAGGATATTTCAAAGCGTTCTTTCAAGAGGAAGGCAGGTTAGGCATGGGAGCTAACGGTAGCGTGTATCTATGTCGAGTAAGCTTATATAAATCGATGTTATATTCTGCTGGAGCTTTGCTCATGTTGTTCGTTGCGCGAACAGCATGTATTGGACGGGAATTCGCTTGGTTAGCCTGACCAGTATTCAACTCTCTTCCCCAAACTAATATTAGTAATACCAGGTCATTTTGCATTAAAGAAGATCGCCATTGGGCAATCACATTCTTACCTAGTGAACACATTGCGAGAGGTGCGTACCTTAACCTTCCAAATGAACCGAATACCTATAAGTGATTTGAGAAGGTTCGACTCCTAGAGAAACTTCATCATCCCAATATCGTGACATATCATCATTCATGGCTCGAAACTTGTCAATTCTCATCCTTTGGTCCTAAAGTCCCAACTTTACAGTAAGTCTTAGCGCATGTCTTGTAAAGCTGTATCTCATACTCTTCAGTGTACTCATGCAGTGGGCCGAAGGCGGAAGTCTAGATGATTTCATAGATGCTCGACAAGGTCACCCGTCGGCTTCTCAGGTCGCTCACATTCACCCTACCTCTGGATCTGCTCCTGGACCCTCTAATGAAAACAGCCATGCAGAAGAGACATTAGATTCTTCTACGCCTATATCTCGTGGCGCACGTATTCGTGCATTTCGTGCCTTGCAGCGAGCGGCGCCAGAAGAGAGGGAGCGTTTGAGACGAGAAATGGCGATCAATGCGAACGGCGTACGAAGTGGTCACCGCAATGGCAACTGGAAAGCAGTTCATTTGTTAAGTGCAGAAGAAGTCAAAAGTCTGTTTTCTGATGTTGTAGAAGGCCTCGCATTTTTGGTATGTGGTTTAAGCTCTTGTCTGTCTGTTCGACATGTTCTCTTATAGCTATACTGTCAGCATGACCATTCCATTTTGCATCTGGATTTGAAACCAGGGAATGTTCTATTAACGTGGGATGGTGGTAGACTAATGTAAGCAGCATTGAATTCTTATCACTCTCACACAAACTCAACTCTTTCAATGCAGACCTAGAGCAATGCTTTCCGACTTTGGCACCTCGCAAGATATGCTGAACTCAAGGACACGTTCAGGAAATACAGGAACGTAAGTTGTATTGTCCTTCGTGGTGCAAACCGCTTCTGATTCAATTCATCAGTCTCGAATATACCTCTCCCGAGTCTCTTCCTTCCCCAACAACTGGTCTATTGCAACAAATCGATTCAAAGTCAGATATGTGGTCACTTGGAATGATCCTTCACAAGCTTCTGTTCTTCCGCCTTCCATACCGTCATGCATCAGATAACGTAGAAAAGAGTTCAAGAACTGACGGAAAGGAGGTTGCGGATCTTTTGGAAAAGGAAGTTTTGACCTATCCTGGGTGTGTTTTCGTCTTTATATCTTCATTATGAGTTCAAGTGAGCTGATGTACATCTCGGTTAGGTTCAAGCCAGTTCCAGCAATGAATTCGACGTTTGAGTCCAGGCGGATTCCTAGAGCATTTCTATTCCTACTAGAAGGGCTGTTGAACGTCAATCCTGGTCTAAGACCGTCTTCTGAACGCGTGCTGGGGGCTATCAGGGAGGGCAAGGTATGTTCGTCGTTTTGTCAAGTATTATGTTGCTGAGTATATATGTTACTAGTTGGACCCTATCGTTCGAAGCTCCAATAGTCGGTCTAACATCCCTACAAACTCCTCGTTGGTGCCTATCCTACGCAAGCCAAGTCCCGAGCTTCACAGAAATATTGAGCATTCTTCGGAAGGACAGATCTCTGAACCTCGGATTGAGAAAGTGGACGAAGCCGTAGGCACTGATGACACCCGCATGACCGCACAAGAGAATATGCCACCCTTTGGACTTCGAGCGCTACCTTCTGCAAACGATTCAGAGGTCCTTTTCGCGTCCGAAATATCGAGCATTGCCAGTCAGCTTCACGTCACACCAGTCTTGTTTCGTAGAACAGTAAAGGCAGTGATTCTAGCTGCTAAGGTAAGTCCACATTCTACCATCAGATCGATTGGGAATCTTATGTTGTTTGTGTGTAGGTTATGTCGCTTTCGATGGTGTGCACGGACTCAAGGTTTCATATCATTATTCGAACACTTGCATTATGTCTGGCTGTTATGGACAATTGGTTTGATAGTTTCAGGATATCTTTTCTTCTCGGATTGGCCCATGTCATGCTGGTCAAACTGGCTTGTTGAGTTTGAACGGCTCATGATATCATGACAATAATGCGGCAGCAAAGGGAGGCATACGTTGTTTACGACACCGGACTATTCATATATCGCTATTTCGATATCCCACCATTCACTTCATGAAGCCTTGAACTCACATCGTCATTATATTTCTCTTAAATTTCTAATAAAACTACTAGTTATGTTTTTATGAGTTCACGGATTGGTTTACGAGAGTTGGCTGTATTTGTATGTTCTGAATATGTAGTGTTATTTCATGGGTATCTTCTAAGTACTACGGGATGATATACGTCTAATATTTCATGTATACGGAAGGTCCTTGCCTATTTCTAATGTCCTCGTAACATATCGTACTAAGCAACTGCCGAATACCAAGGGGAAACACCAGGCTCAACAATGTCCGGATTACAAACGTGAAGTACGAGTCGTTCTTTGGAACGGGGGACCAAAACCACATCTTCATAGCTATCAGGCCTTCTACCGTTCGAGATAAAAGTAGGTATCAAACCTCCAGATTCGTTGACCATGATTGTGGGTGTCTGTGGACCCACACTTTCTTCTTCTGTAGCACCCTCTCCGTCGTAATACACTACGATAGAAGTAGAGACTTCGAACGCACTTGCAGTGATTGGTTCTTCGCGAGGTGAGTTTGGGCTTGCGGCTTGCGGACTGATAGGGATTTCAGCGTATTGAGTTACTGGAGTAAAGAACAAGGAGGATGTGCTGTTCACGAGATGGACAGTGGGGATATCCTCTCCGTCCCCTGATTCGGACTTTAGGTACTCGAAGTTGGACTCAATCTTAGGCATCTCGACTTCAACCCAACGTTTTGGAGGATATTGTTCGTAATATGAAGCGACCTTTTGAACGATACGGTTACTGATCAATACTTCACCCTCGGTCATAAAGAAAGTATCCATTTCCAGGATGGCCTTGCGTAGTTCTGGGATAGTGATCCTTGTCTGAGGGTCGATGTCAAAAATCTTGAGGAAGAGTTGTTGGGCAGATGTTGAGATTGGGAGTGTCTTTTGGAAATAGTTGTCGTCAACGATATATCGATGGAAATGTTCATCACGAGAGGTAGCGTATTGCCAAGGACTTCTTCCAGTAAGCATGTTTACGAGGATGACACCAAGACTCCAAACGTCATTGGGTTTGGAGGCATAGGTGTTATCCTCTGACCTGAAGTCATGTCCGAGAACCTCTACACAAAAAGAATAATGAGCGAATTGATCATCCTTGTGAACGACGACAGGTAATTACCAGGACTCGTATAATTTGCACTTCCACAGCCAAAACCTGTACAAATCTTGTCGTTCGTAGCAAGACCGAAATCGGAAAGGTAGACCTTGGTACCGTCCTCATTGCAAAGGATGTTCTCGGGTTTCAAGTCACGATGGTAAACGTGCCTTCGATGACATTCGTAGAGCGCGTCGAGAAGTTGAATGATGACTGTCTTGATGAGTGCATCATTACGCCAAAAGATACCTTGGTGGAAGATTTGATAAAGCAAGTCTTTTCCTCGACAATAGTCAAGAACCATGTAGAGATATTGGTTGTCCTCGAAAGTACGGTGAAGGGTTACGACATTTGGATGAGATGACACGGCGAAGTGAGTGACTAGTTCGTCTCTGAGATGATTCGCTCGTTCCGTTGATAGATCGGTCTTCTGGAGGATTTTGATAGCATATTCCGGGCATTCATTGGATAATGGGGATGAGACAACGTTTTCCGTTGCTCGATAAACGACGCCATAACCGCCCCTTCCGAGGAGCTCGTGAATTGTATAACGGCCTTCATCCACAACTGAACCAGTGAAATCGTATGTTGGAGTTCGGCACGTTTTGGTCATTGCAGAGGGGATAAGTTGGTATATGCTATCCAGAGCAGAAGTAGTCAGAGTTGTTTCTGTCCTCGTCGCAGTACATTCTCTGGTCCTTTATATACGTCTGTATGTCGGAATCAAACCACATCAAACGGAAGGATAGTGGTCAAACGGAAAGGACGATGAGCATGATGGAAGGATCCATTATCCTGTAGAACACACCTCCGTTGCACATAATCTGTCTCCTTCCGTACGGGACACGACCACAAATAGCACGGCGCGTGCTACCCGCACACCCGTTCACTGTTGCCAGTCCAAATTACAACGACGACGGCAGTTACATCCCCAATGGTAGTACGTTGAGTTGGCCTGACCTTGGGTAAGCGCAGTTATTCCCTCCAAGTAAATGGGGGAATAAGCTGGTCTCGAATACGATATCCGCTTCTTAGTCTCATTAGCCTACAAGACTGGTTATACTGCATACCTGTTCGAGCTAGTCTGAATCTTTGCTAGTCGAAATCTAAACGGCATCGTCAGTGTCAGAACTGAAGAACGTAAGTACAGTGCGGCAAGGATCGCCTGTCGATATTGCCGAGATAGACTTGTACGGGAAACGGCAGCAAAGGAGGAGGAGAAGTTGAAAGAAGAGCTCGACCCGGGGCCGCCGTTGCTGCAAGAGTGATGCGTGACGGATCATGCGTAACTCCGAGTTAGACGTGGCAGCGGTATTACAGTGGGACCGGGGACTACTCTACAGTATATCCCTGCTGTATATGGCGCCAGGCAGAACTCCAAGTCTTTTTTTTATAATCGAAGTTTTTATATACCGCATAAACTAAGTACATGTGCGGTGAGACTCCCGGATACTGATATGCCTCTGAGGTCATAGGTGACTGTTACATGTCCGTCCTCCTCTCCCGGGTGCAGGAGATACCCTACCTCCACTAGTTGTAGTACGGAGGCGCGGCCGGTTTAAAGAAGAGTTACTTACACGCCTACTTTTTTCAGCGTGAACATTGTGAGACATTGTCTCTAATAGAGTTGGTGGCCTCGGAGAACTCCAAGTCATAAAGCGACATGATCTTAGTATTATTGGCACAGAAACTTGAAAGATGCAAGAATATATTTACACTGTAGAGTACATAGTATGAATGATACGGGTCCACGATATACGGAGGCCACTATGAGCAATAGGAATAGAGGGAGACTAGACTACCAGATCTACTCAGAAAGTTACTACCGCATGTTACTTTATATGAGATTTTTCTGGCGTTATATTGACATATAAAACCAGCGAGGCTCAAATGTAACACCCAGCAATGCCTTCAACTTTTCAACACCAGCTTTCTCCACCTCAGGAGGAGGTGCAACACAAAAGAGGTCGAAATTCGATCTCCAATAGATGCCAAATGTAGGCCCAATTCCCTTCTGCCATGTAAGCTTATCTCTTGTGCAGCGCATCCCAGCTGGACCCAACAGGTGGTCACGGATATACATATGTTCAACCTCATAGCAAGTATACGTGTTCCAGAGGCGACGTCCCTTCTCGTTAACAAGAGTTTTTGCCTTCACCCAAACCGGGTTGAGCACATAACCATAGGCCTTTCTACGATGCGGACGAAGGATGATAACCTTACGCTTCTCACCGGCCTGCTCAGAAGCAGCGGCTATATTCGCGGCTATAGACTCCAAAGTATTAAAGATCGGGGGGCGGCTCTGATTCCGAGAAACGTCCGTTTCCTGAGTGTGCGTTGAGCATCATCCAGGGGATGAGCGGTGATAACGTTGCGTTTGGTGGCGGATTTGACGGTGGTAGATTTGGAAGTGGCGGGTTGAGCTACTTTCGATTTGACACTGTCGGCGGTTAACAAAGAATCTATTGAAAGATTTACAGTGGTCAGACCGGACTACAGCGGTCGAACTTAAGCCTTTAACTTACAGTCCTTCGCACGAGTACGCATGTTGTAGAGACAAAGTAGGGGGTACAAACGAAGAGTAGTGAGAAGGTCGAGGTGGGTATGACAATAGTGAGTCGAAAGTTCACTGGCCTTTCATTGTTCACCAACCGGCGGGCCGTGACGGACCGTGATCCTGGGAATTAGAGTCAGAAATCATCATTGTTCCATAGAAATTGAAAATCGTCAAATTCATCAACTGAAGTCGTATTGTTGCGTGCGTCCTCTTTCTACCTCCGCTTTTTTTCCCTCTCCAATCGGATAGACCCTAGAATTTCTATTGTCCAAATGATGAATCAATCAAAATTTTGAACATGAATTGAACCATTGAATTCATCATGTCTAGAACGAGATGCGTATGTCAAACTACATGTTCTTCGTCGCATTTTGGCAGCAGGACTTATGCTACAGATCAAATACCTGATGGCATGTCAATTCAGGGTATTGTGCGGTGTTGGAGTAGCCTTGAAATATCTGAGATACTTCAACTTGCGCACGTCGGCAGGCTTTCAAGTTCAGTCTGATACGAGTACTCTAGTATTGAAGGCACTGCACAGTACTCTATCGTACCATGCATTTCACTAGGACAATTGAGAAGTTGAAGATAGCTACAGCTATCCTCTCGGTCTTCTGCTTTATCGGTACAAGTACTTCAACCACAATCACCTCTAGTGAACGTAAGTCTCTTCACTGCTACAAACAATGGCTTGCTTTTTGATATCTTACCATCTAGTCATCCTCAACGGCGGTTTTCAGCAAGCTCTCGCAGGTTGGTCAGCGATCGGAAACGCTACCCGTAATGTAATCGCAGACCCACAACCTCTGTCCGCCGAATTTCCCAACTCTCTGGAATTCACTGTTGGTTCTGATATTGATCAAGTTGGCTTTGAAAATTCTGGATTTGGGGGTAAGCATAACAACCGCTTGAAACTATTAGTATTAGAGAATCCTTCATCTGAATTTGCTAACAGGTATACCGTTCAATGAATCATTAACCTATATGGGTTCTTTCTTTATGCGATTTCCTATTGAGTCTACATTTGGTGGGATCATCAATACGGGCATTATGGGACCAGGAGAAAGCACTATATTGGCTAGTGCACCAGGAGAGCTGGTTGGTGCATTCGATGGACAGTGGTTACACATCCAGTTTACGTTGCAGAATACTGGAAGAATTGTGACTTCGACCGATAACACGTTCTTCGTATCGGTAGATGCACAGCCTTGGATTGGACAGATCGTCCATTTTACATCGTTTTCCTTGCACTCCTCTTGAAGTATACGATTACATCACAGAGATGGAGAGGATATTAAGAAATGGAGTCTAGTATGAATTATAAGCAATTATATATGTGGTACGCATATGCATGACTAGTATTGAAGGGTGATATGAGATCTGGGGACAACTTACAGCTCGCAAAGCTTCTTAGTTAGTTAACCTCCATAGCAGGGTCAATATCTTCATCCCCATCTTCTTTCGTATCATCGAAGCTCTGGTGAATAGCAGGAAGATAAGCTTGCAACTTCGGAAGATCTCCAATCCGTATCTTGGCATGGTCAAATGCAAGAGCAAGGGTTGGACCACGCGCAGCGGTAGCAGAAGTATCGGCTTCCATAAGCCAAGGAGGAATTTGAGGATATCGAGCGGAAAAATGTGTGAGAAGAAGATTTTTAGCGTTCATCCTCGTTCCAATATCGATTGCTTGGCCAACTGTACTATGTGCTTTCTGACGGGCTAATTCTTCTTGATCGTCACCCATTGTTGCTTCGTGAATGAGAACATTAGCATTTCTGCCAACGTGAACGAGATTATTGGTGGGCATTGTGTCGCCAGAGAACCTGTGAACGGGGATTGAGTCTGGGAATGTCAAGAAAAGCCACAGGAAGACATACACAATACTCCAGCCGTCCTTATGAGCAAGATAGATGCCATACGCGCGAGTCCGATGATTGACATCAATAGTGATAACAGATTGCAGACCCAGGGCCTCACACATCTTGCCTGTCATGGCCCGACATCTATGGATTATCATTTCGATATGAGCATAAATGATCAAGAGGAAGGATTTCCTAACCTTTGAACATCCATGAAATACACCGGCTCTCTTCCCGTATGTGCGCCGTAGGGATTGGCATTCCTCCAATTCAAAGTATCCGACAAGATTTGTATGACACCGTTCCCATCTGCCCTATCGAAACCCAGGTCTTCAAGGTCTGCTTGCTCTCTGAGGTACAAATGATGTCCACGTAACGCGATCAAGTATAAGGGCTCCGTCGGTGGTGGGTTCAGCTTCAGGTAAACGACAACGTTAGCACCTTAGTGCACGTACAAAAAGAAAAACGAACTTTTTGCCTCATTGCTAGTATCTTCGCTACCCCCACATGATGATCTGCATGTCCGTGACTAAGGAAAATACACTTGAGATTCCTCAATTGTTCCCAAACACCAGAAGTTCGTGCAAGGTCATCTCCATAGAATCGGACAAGTTGCCCCCAAGTTCCCTCACCAGAATCCAAAAGAATATTTCCCCAGTTAGGTATCTGAATAAACGTCGATGAAACTGCCGATGGAAAAAAAGGTCAACGTACTCATTCAGTCAAATAAAGGATTCTAAAAGAATCACCATTTCGATATGTAGATGGTAATGCACTACTCGTACCCAAGGGTAAGATCACAACGTCATCACCGGGTTCGGATTCCTTTGGGGTGGATTCTTGACGATGTTTCCATGCTGAAACAGATGCCTCAAAAGCCTTCTGCGTTGCTTCTGGTAAAGGCAATGGATCAGAGGAAGTAGCTGCAGGATGGAAATGATCGTGTTCGATGGCCAGTTCTGATTTTTTAGGAGCTACCCTAGGACGGGCACCCACAGTTACATGCGCCTCAATCGCCAATGTGTTGGGTGGAAGGTCAGGAATCGCTGAAAATGCGGGATTTTAGTATATGTTTTGGAATATATCGAGATATACTTACAGGAAAGAGGTTTCCGAGGTTCAGATTGAAACTTGGGGATTGGGAACATGTCTTCGTCAAGCCTGTTCAATCGAAGCTGGTTGAATGCGGCAGTTGTGAATGTTACAGGATCTGCTGCGTGTTCTTGAGATGATACTATATGCTATTAGTGTGTGATTAGTCAATATTGACCCTTGAACTGAACAAATGTTGCCCACAAAAACATCATCGTTGAAACCATTCATAAACTCCTTGTAACGGGCATCCTCAAGTACTCCTTCACCACACAAGTGATATACAGTATTGACGATATAGTTCTTCTGCACATCCTCGTGTTTGGATCGTAACTGTGAGTAAAACGAGTTGTCGTTGAATGCGGAGACAAGGGAACTAATATGGTCAGGTGAAGGGACGTCCAGAATGATGACAACCTGTTGAAACCAGCTCAATTAGCAGCAACAATAAAGCTAGTTAGATCACATACAGTAGGAGGGTCCGGTGGTGAGATTACGTCTTCTGGTTTTATCACTCTATCCACCGTTCCGCCCTGTCCATCGTCGACGCTGATAGTCAGAGTTTGGCCTCTAGTGAGCCTTGCTCGAAGAGGTCCAGATGTTAACCCAAGTGCGTTCGCCTTCTCGACATCGAATTTTCCACGAATAAGGGGACCTTCAACAACATAACACATCGTTTGTCCGGTTCTGACGCCACCATTTGGAGGGGGAAGAAGTTGGTCTCGACAACCGTTAGGAATATTGCTACGAGGAGGTATGTTTCTGGTCGGTGGTTCAACTGGGATTGCAGGTGCCGGAAGTTCTGGATCTTTGATTGTCTTTCCTTTTCCCTTATCTTTTCCCTTGCCTTTTGCGCCAGTTCGTACTTTTTCCTCAGGCCAAGCTGCAGGTAGCATGTCTCCAATAAGTAATTGTCTCCATTGCTGTGCTTCTTCACCCCGTAGAGAGGAAGGAAGAAACGAGTAGTCTCTCATACGATCTTTGAAAGACTCTTTGATGGCATCGGAATCGTTAGAGAGCTGTGGACGTTTGGAAGTAGATTCAGGAGACGGAGAGCGTTTTCGCTTCATAGAACAGGGTGTGGCCGAGGATTCCATGTTCACATCACCGACGCGCTCCATAGGCTTGGTCTCGTCAGACGGTATTTCCGGTGTCAGCGGTATGGCATACAAACTGATGTTCTCGTCTTTATACATTGGCTGTGGTTTTTCAGAAATAGGCCGACAGTCATGATCACATATATCGGTGACTTTCACTGCCATAGAGTTTCTTATTAGAACTTCAGCACATATAAGATCATGTTGATATTATCATGTTACACACCGATATAAGTATGGACGCATCGACGCGATGTAATGCGTTAGACCTTGGGGACCCATAATCTGTAATTTTGGAACCATCCCATCCGCCATGAACATTGTTAAACCTATTAAGGACAAGACGTTTGAGCGTCCATGATATGATATGGATAAATATGCTTACCGTTCAAACCAGAACATGTTCGCGTGCCAACTGAAGTCAAAAAGAGAGCCCTTGCTTTTTTCCAGTAGGATCTGCTTTGCAGCCATGACCTTCCAGTGTTTTCGCCCACATTGAAGACATATTTTCCAGAGTCGAAAGTGATGACAATAGTTGGTTCTGTATCTGAAGAGACTGTAGAAAGCACCGAGGACGACCAGATCATCGGAGAAGCGAAGTTTTGCGAGAGATATGCCCTCTGAGATTTATGTAGAAAAGAAGGTTGAATAAATTTACAATGAAGAAGGCGAGAACATAGTAGACTAGCCAGATTGACAGAGAAGAAGGAAGAGGGTTTATCGAATCACAAGGGATTCAGAATCACCAGCATCAACTTGAACTTGAATTTCGCGAGGATAATTTTTGGAAGCTTGGCACGTGAGCTACATTTAACAGTGTAGGCACGTGACCTAACGGAAGATCAATGTCATTGTCACGGTGACATCTCCCAGTCCATAACTTTTCAACCACAAGTATCTCTTGAAAATCTTCTATTTGATTCCAATTGTGCACGCCATGTGTATTGCTAGGGATACCCCTCAAAATGATATTGAGAAAATTTGAAAGGTGCGTGACATATATATCTGAGAACCTTCCGTCAAAATGGGTATCAAATTCAACTTTGCTCCCTGGGTCTTCTCATCTCATTGCTATTGTGGTCCATAGAAATCCCGAAGTCACACAAGGTCTAATTGGTGTTCGTCCCACTCGAAAGTTCTGCAGACGTAGAGTACACACGTGGATTTTACCGTGATCATCGAATCATAGGCGCTCAAATGAAGTTCTTCATTATCTTGACTCTTCCGCCCACTTCATTGTTCGAAACTCACACTATACCACTCACAGTTACCGCTATGACCACTTCGTATCTTGATTCTCGAAACTTATATCGCAACAACAGTACGCTATGAATCATTTCTCTTTTCGCTGATTTGTTAATTGTTTCTCTCTTTACCAGTGGCCACCGCTGAAGCAGCCAGTGATAGACGTGATAGACCGGCAAGAGTGACTAGATCCTCTGCTGCTAAACTCGCCAGCTCACAGCCAGCCCAAACAACACGGGTCACCAGATCCTCTGCTGCTGCTGCCAGAGCCAGAAGCACAACGTCCTCCGTTCCTCAACCCGTCGCTACCCAGGCCACCACATCTTCAGCTACAAAAACCTCCGTTGACACATCCACAACCAAGAAACGCAAAACCACTGCGACCATCGATAATGAGAGATCAGCCCAGAAACCCGAGCCAGAAACCATTGAATTAATAACCTTCAACATTAGTCCTGAACCAACAGTTGTCAAGCGGAAATCTCTTCCATTCGTGAAAGGACGACGTGTAGCATACGGCTACGTTATCAATACAAATTGGCTAGAGCAGAAAGCCAGGAAGCTGTTAGATTTGAAAGGTCGTCGCATCCGATGGAGAGTTTGCGATACTTTTGAGAATATGGAAACCTACGTTCTCAATCTCTTGTGGGATGCTGGTATGAAGTGTGCCCGCAACCAACTTATGGGGTCTGATGGATACGGTCCTACGTTCGGGATCTATTGGAAGTCTAACTTTGATCCTAAATGTGTCTGCCCATCTCCAGAGGTTGAGAAAGTCGGTGTTGAGAAATTGAAGGAGGCAATGGAACTCACCTCAACCCTGCTTGGTTCTACATATCGACATGTATTGAGTCTTGAATGTTTTGACTGAGAATTTCTAGACTTGTTGGGTACCTGCTTGTTTAAATTGAAATCACATTGACCAACTTACTGAATTCTCTCCACAACGATACATACACCCATCTACGCATGAATTTAGGCTGGTGACAAAAGCGGTCTCTTTTACTGCACCTTCCATTTTGGTATGTCCGGCAATATCCGGTGTTCCATATTTGGACCGTTACATGACAGCTGGCGCCTAGACGCGACTCGCCGATTGTGCCGTTACCAGTTAGTCTATATAGTAGAGTACGATCGCTTGATCGGTTTAGGTTTGAACATGAACCACCAGGCCACCGACGAGTCCAACGGCGCATAGCCTGCAATTTAAGGTGAAGACGTTCCATTTTCGGTGCGGACACTCGATGATCTGCACAATTTACTGGGTAAAGTGTCGGGTAACTATGTGTCTTACGTCGAATCACGTGTAGGAATGATCGGCACTGCAGAAGTCAAGCTTGGGTTTCACTGCCAGATCGACTCTGCTTTTTATACACCACTCTCTCGCTTTTCTCTTCTTTCTCTCATCTCTCAACATGTTCAGCATCCCCACCCTTGTCTCTCTTTTTCTCGCTGTACCTACCCTCGTCCTCTCCTCCCCATGCGTCACTTTCGATGCAGACTTCAACCTTCTCGCATTCGGTTTTGACGGAAAGGATTGGAATGCGGGTACTCAAGATACGTGGACAACTGGTATGTATTTTTCAGTCTACCGTTTCAGAATTTATAGACGGCTCATCATACAATTGGAACACAGGCAGTGCCACCGATATCACCACTACAGGCAGACCGTAAGTATTACCAGTCGTCCAAAGGGTAGTTAGTGCTCATCACTGAATGTCTTTCTTGCAGTCCCTTCGACGGAACTAATACTACCTGCTATTTGGCACAATTCTTCAATGCTGTCTACATTATGAACGGAGATGCTTCCAACCCATCCGCTGTCCACATTTATGACGCCGCAGCTAAGTCGTGGAGCACCCAAGCTGTTACTACCGGTACATTCGACCCTTCGTCCTTCGACGCAATTCTCGACCATGACACCAACGTATTCTACGCACTTTCCCATGGAGAGCTGTTCTTCCTGAACATGGATGACTTGAAAGTCGCAAACTCCACCGCGATGGCGTGGACTGATGTCGAGAAATCACCTTATGGTGCTGACTACCAGCCTGTGATGGCTCTTGCCAGCAACCACATTCACTTTTTGAATGTGCCTGACACTCCTGCCGGTGATGCCCAGATCTTTGTCATTCACTGTAAGACTTGTTCTTCTCCATGCTCCTCTACACGTTCGCTTATTATAACATTTCGGTAGTCTCATTCTTCCAACCTGCGCCTCAACCCTACCCTCTCTCTGATGGCTCCGCCATCCCAGCTACTCATGGTCAGACCGCATCTTTCTTCCAAGCAAGCGGTGTTCAACAAGAATTTGCTTTCATTCCTGATGATGGCTCCGCTACATACGTAATCGACGTCTTGACCAACACCACCCAGAAGCTCGCTGGTCCCACTACCAAGGATTCAAAGGCTACATACGCTGCTAGTATCACTGCTCTGGTTGAACTCGACAGCACTGGCGCCCTCAGCTTCTTGCCTTACAAACAGGGTGACGACTCAGCCAACACAGCGGCTACATGGACCAAGTTGTCCAAGGTCGCTGTTCCTAGCTCTGTTTCTGCGAGCTCTGGTACTAGTGCTACAAAGAGTGGTGTCCCTACCGCTGTTGCTACTAACCTCGCCGGCGGAGCTAATGCCACCAACTCAGCTGCGAGTGGGAAGTCGACTGGCGGTGCTAGTCAAGCAAGTGGAGCTTCCTCATTAGGTTCACATGGAACAAGTGCCGGAATGATGCTGGCCGGAGTGCTCGCTTTCTTCGCGTTCCTTCTATAAAAGACTGTTCTTGGTTATTTAGGTCTCTTCGCCGCTCCGTTCTTGCTTTCATTTGATTTCGGCATTGGTCTTTTTTGAATATCCACATCGCATGCATCGAATCCCACTTACATTGCTACCCTCTACCTGTGGACGTTTTGTTCAGCTTCTTCAAGCTTCAAGTTGGACATTTTTCTTCTGGATGTTTTCCTCTCACGCAGCTCTCCGTTCAAACGCATTGATATTGTTTTCCGTCATCAATGTCATCGTCATCCCGTGCATTGATTCGCTCAAATTTCATTGATGTTCTTCCCGACATCTTCGAATTTTCTCCTCTCACACTCCCCTCCCGTCTACTCACCCAACCGTTACTCATAAAGCTATTGTTGTAATAGCTTCCACTCCCACCCATCCCCTGCACGCATCATTTGATTCAATTTCTTTTTCAGAAATTGATCAAAAGGACTCCCATCCTTTCGAACCAATCATTCATTTTCAACGTCACATAAATACACCTCCTTGCATTCAAACCCCCACTCTTCTTCTCTTACCTAACAATTCAAGGCTATTATCTTTTTTTTTGCCGGCACAATCATCGTTTTAATAGCTGTTTTTCTGGTTAGGAGGAAGAAGATAATTTAGACTCTATTAGTTTTAACTTGGCCGGTCCGTTGGAGACGTATATAATCTGTTTTGGATGACTGGTTTTCATGTCCATATGTTTTTACGTCCTGTTTTTCTTTCTCAGACTAGTACTATAGTCTGTTAGTTGTTTTCCTGTAGACTCCAGGGTTTTTCATAGCTGAAATTTTCCCGCTAGCTATTTTATTATATATATCACTGACTGCGTTCAGTTCTTGACTTGCTCATTCTTTTGAAGTTTAACATAAAGCAATGATACTTATTAGTAACTTACTTATGAGTAATCCAGAAGCCGGGCCGTTTCAAATACCTGCAACGCTGGATCGATAAAGTACAGTAGCCACCAAAGTGCAACATTAACATAAACATTGCTGGGAGAGTTTCGTTGTCAAATGTCATTGAACCCCTTGGTTAGAGGAGTTCTGAGACGTTAAATTCCGTGTGGTTAATAGTCTACTATGGACTACCATCATGTAGAGAGTTGGAGACGAAAAAAAAAGAGGAAGGCAAAAAAATAAAACAAGAAAAGATACAAAAACAACAAACAAATCGTTGAAACCAAACCAAGCAAGCGACAAACAAGCAGATAGTAGAATAGAGCAAGAATCAAAAGAGAAGAAGGAGAAGAAGAAAATGCAAGATCCTAGAGTAGCAAAAAAAAAGAAGGAGGCAAAAGCATTAATCTAAACTACCAAAAAAAAGACGTGAAAAGAGCTATGTACGTGAAAGTTCGTGAATGACATTTGAAAAAAGAAATCAACGTAAGAAAGAAAAAAAAGATGATCATGACGGGTTCGTTGACTCTGTTAAAATTAAACAAAAGGGAAAAAATCGAATAAAATTAGAGAGCCGTGAGTGTCGTCGACAGATCGTGGATGGGTCGTAACATGGTCGTGACTATAATGATAAGAATGTGCATAGATGAGAGCAGCATGCGGATGGATGGTTGAAATGCAGCGAGATGATGTGATGGTAATGGTAACGATGATAATGATGGCGGTGGTGACGGCGGATATGTGTAGAAGGTGTTTGATGTGTTCGGATGAGAGGTGGTGGTGTAAGGCTGTAAGAATGGCAAGGTGTGATGCAAGTGTCAAACGCGAATCACTGGCAGTAATCAAAGAAACATCAATAAGCCTCTAAATCTAAGTTGAGAAGTAGGGTATGTACGAACCCAAAATGAAGCAATACGGTCCAATGAAGCAAGTGAACCAGACTTGCGAAGGGTAGAATTTTTTGTGATGGACTTCATGAAGCAGACTTTATTACGCTTTCACTCTGACCGCGCGGTCTGCCTGAGGCATCAAAGGCGCCTGAAGGCGATCGTTTGGCAGACATGGCGTTGTCATCTTGTGAATGTGAACGCGCAAAGAAGTCGTCTTCTCCTTCGTAAGGTGATGAACTTGAGTTTATCTGTATGACAAAGCTCGAGTTAGCACGAATAGTTTCAGATAAACAATTGATATAACAAAAAGGAGAATCACTAGTAACAATCAAATGGAAGCTAAGTAGACAGCATTCCGTC
Source organism: Abortiporus biennis (assembly GCA_022606235.1). Classification (NCBI taxonomy): domain Eukaryota; kingdom Fungi; phylum Basidiomycota; class Agaricomycetes; order Polyporales; family Podoscyphaceae; genus Abortiporus; species Abortiporus biennis. The sequence goes on along the minus strand of JABYQP010000004.1, from coordinate 124,649 downwards.
ATCAATAAGGAACGATGGGAAGCATATATGAATTTGAAGAGGCCACTCAATTTTGACGGCTGAGGGTACGCATGCATGCAAGCGTAGGGACCACCCATCGAATAGAACCTCCAGTGTCCCAGGTCAAACCAGGCAAGCACCCTAGATACGCCGCAATTTTTGACTAAAACGCCCCACATCAAGATGAGAAACGAACGAAACATAGACGATGCGGGGTTTGTGCGAGATGACTTCTCGAAACGAGGTAGAAGACGGGACAAAAAAGTTCAAATAAGCGGGAGGACATTGAAAAGGACTGACCCATTGATTTAGTACTTCTGCCACCCTACTGGCCTCTTCTGGGGTGAACGTCACATCTGTACCCTTTTCTGCATGCAGCTTCAACAAATCGCTCAGCGTCCTCTTCGATTTCCCGCCAACTGCTAGAGGAGATCCTGCCTCTTCGCTTTGTAATCCATTACTCGGAAACGTCACCGAATTTCGGTCGACAGCTGGTGAATCTGAGTCGTCTTGCATTGAACGATCCCAATCTTCGACCTGAGATGATGTTGAGTGCAAGGAAAGCTGTGATAATGAACAACCGAGATGTTCCGTCATGGATTGTCACTCGTTGCGCAGCGACGATGGTTTTGATGAGTCAGAGAATTTGTGGCGAATGTGAGGACGAGATGAGAGTTGAGAGGGAGGTAGAAAGTAGCCTAAAGAGTCGGTGTGAGTGAAGAAGGTAATGAACAGCCTGGATGTGTGGCCGTGAAGAGGAGCGGGACAATTGACTCAGTTGGGATAATGGAGTTTGCGTGCAAGGCTGAGGAACCGCCGCTCTTTGCTTGGTTCGGAACCAAACTGGTGTAAGGCCTAGACCCCGCTCACAATATTCGTGGGAATTTCAATCAACAAGTGCCCGCTGTTTGTGTAACTTTGGGTAGCTCAATTCTCAATTATCCCTGACAATCTCCATCATAGATACATTGTGTTTGCGCATTCAACGCTATATTCTAGCATCATTAATCTGCTGAATGGTATTTTTCAGACATGAGAAACAAGAGGTGAAGTCCTGTACGTTTATTACACTGGTTTGAATTCGATTTTGGGGAATACCTGGACCGTAAGTAGCGATAGGATTCAACTGCTGACACTGACAGTGACACAGAGCATGAGTTGCATACAAATATATGTGTACGTGCCTGTTTACCCCCGCAGACTAATATAACCAACTTTTTGAAAGCAGGTTTATATCCATGGGAATGACAACGAATCAAGTATTCAATCTTCTGTGCGCAATCAGCGTGATACACTTCAGCATGCAATTGCAAAAACCACCAGCCAAGTACTGACAGGGAAGACTAGGATCAGAATCCAAAATTCCTGGAAGGAGCGGTGAGAACTTTCCAGTGTCGTGGTGTCGACCTACCTTCTCACCACAATAGAACACTGCCCACCTTGTACTTTTCCTACTTTATCGATATCAAGCCAGTCTTTCACCCTCAGGCCTCGAATCTTTAATGTGCTATTACCTTTCAAAGTACAGTGATGTGCTTTACTTCCGTTCATCAAGCCGTCATCAATCATTCGTGACTGATACAACAAACACAGTCTGTGGTGCTCAATGTAAGTGACACTGACAGGATTTAGAACAACCTAAGGTAATGAGAGTTTTCATATGACAAATTCTGTTATCTGTTGCCCAATATAGTCTCGTTGTATACTCACGAAGCTCTCGGGGACCCCCCATAGCTATATCCATATGTATCCAGACATCAACATCAACGGGGAAACTCAAACATGTGTTGAGCCGACAACCTCCTCAAGCCCATCTCGTCCAATCAGGTGAGGCGAAACAGTATGTAACGACGGGTCCGGTGTACCCTCGAACGGTTCGATTTAACCCTCTAGGATTAGACTTGAACCAGGATGTATCATCTAACGTTAGAAGTGGATGGTGCAAGTAACGTTAGAAGTGGATGGTGCAAGTAACCTGACAGTTTATATTGACCTCTTCTATGCTTCTTACACAAGCACTTTTTATGTGCTTCTCGTTCCCACCCTCAAAGCGGTTCTCCCTTTAGGTGACGCCGGCCATACTATCAGTTTCAATAGTCTTCCCAGCTCCCAAATGGACACACAATCTCGATTCCTGGTGGGGGCGCCGCGTTTTCATTTTCTGACACTCTGCACTCCGGCTTACTTTTCTCTGATTTAGTATGCAATGAAGACCAGAGTCAGAAAATGAATTCGCATACGATTTGAGACCCAAGATTCAAATCTCACATCGTCTCGCCTGCTGTCAGAAGGCCACTTCTGCATTCATTCACACACGTACAAATTTCAACAGTATTGTGACAAAACATTCTCATGATCTTTCGAATGCAATTGTTGGGGACGGAAATTTGTCTCATTTCCATGGCATGAAACTCTATCAAACCCTGTTTCGACCACAAGATATAAAGAGGGGTGCCCTCTGAATCAGATATACTTTCTCCGACTGACCCTCCGATCGACCACTACGCCTGTTTCACAGATGGTCTTTAATAGTCCTGAGTATGAGGCACGGTGCGTTTTATATCGCTTTTCTGGTCGATGTCGGAAGACTTTACTTACATATCTTCGTAACTCTTTCTCAGACGAGCTCGACCTTTCGTTCCACCAAAATTCACTCTGAGCCAGATTCACAATGCCGTACCCAAACATCTCTTGCAGAAAAATGCCCTTCTATCGTTGGGGTACATCTTACGCGACATCGTCCTCTGCGCGGGACTTTTCTACTTCGCGTCCTCCATTGACCATCTCGTACAAAACAGATTGTTCGGTTTGCTGCCACTACCGATGATGTCATGGCAGGCATCTACCCTTCAAGGTTTCTTGTGGGTCTCATATTGGTGGTGGCAGGGTTTGGTTTTTACGAGTTTCTTTTGTATCGGTGAGTGTGTTCAAGGTTTTTCTCGTTGTATCAGTTGAATGAATTATCATTTTTCTCAAATTATATCGTGCGTGACCAGCTCATGAGGTGTGTGGCATAATCCATCGACGTTAATTCTTGTTGATGCGAAGATACAAACCTTTACCGCAACTTAGTTAGGACATGAATCGCTATTCTATTCACAATATGCCAATAATTTCTTTGGCTTGATTCTCGATACAGTAAGCACACCGCCACTACACAGTGGAATTCATTCCGCTCAATGGCCCTTCTTCCTTCTTGTAGTTCATTCTGGTCCCGTTCTTTGCATGGAAAGCGAGTCATAATTCTCATCATGTAGGCAACTTACTCTAGTCTCGATCCTTCATGTCGAAACTCACCCTTGACGAACGTCATGTTCAGCGAACGGTTGGCTCCATAGAACGGGACAACAATTACGTCCCACCGGATAGAAAAGAATTTACGAAGTTACCTCCAAAAGAACGAGCTACTACAGCAGACTACGCCGAGGTACTCGATGAGACACCAATCATGTCTCTCGTCAGACTATTTATCATGCAAGGATTGTAAGCGTTTCTCAACAAACTGTGTTCAATGCCAAGTCTGAATATCTCAAATCGATTACAGCGGTTGGTGGCTGTATCTAGGGTGAGTATTTTTTTTTTATACCTTTGTTCTCTGTAAGTTCGTGGATTAATCAGCGCGATCACAGAGTGAACGCTATGGGTGGGAGAGCCTACCCACCTGGAACCAACCATTTTTCTCCTTATTCCGCCTTATTTACTGAGAGACAACGTACGTGTTCTTTGTCTTGTAATCCAGAACGAGCGGTGCTGAATATTTTGAAAGGGAGAGGAATCATAATATCTGACATTGCACTCAGTGTCATGGCGTCGATATTGATATATTTTGGGCGTTTATATGGCCTGAAAGCCTTCCTTGCCTTTTATTTCGTCCCTTATGTGGTACGTTGAAAAATCCAATCTAAAACCACTTATTTGGATGGATTCTGATCAAATGCCTTTCACTAGCTTTGCAATCATTGGTGAACAATATTCAAATTTCCTGATTATGTATTGAATTAACTGCGACGATCTGCACTTGTATTTTCGGCAGGATTGGTGAGTGAGACTCTTCTTACGACTGGATCTTCAAGTCGCTCACAGGTGATACATCCAGTAATGTGTACTTACCTCCATCACTCCGATCCTACATTACCACACTATCGTCAAAATTCATGGTCTTTCTTGCGCGGAGCTGCTGCTACTGTTGACAGACCGATCTTAGGTTGGATGGGTAGATTCTTTTTCCACAATGTACGTTCCAGTCGCAACAAAGTTTCATTCTTGCAATAAAAGCTCAACAAGTCTAATAATCTTTAGGTATCTCATGATCATGTCGCGCACCATTTCTTCTCCCAAGCTCCATTCTGTAAGTTGCTTCTCTCGTCCGTCGGCCAAATTCGAGTTCATTCAACAGCAATGCTGAAAATGTTTTAATTTTCTCTTTCGCATAAACAAGATAACCAACCGCAAATCACTGAAGCGATCAAAGCTATCTTGAAAGAGGACTACAATTACGATACAACGGTACGTTCTTATTTAAACTCGAAACCCATCGTCTTCAGTTTCATCTGACTCCTTGGACATTTTTATTCGCTGCAGAATTCATTCTATGCATTATATCGATCGTTCACAGAATGTGTGTTCATAGACGATGATGGTGAAATTGTTTTTTATAAAAATTCTCGTGGAGAAGCTTCTAGGTTTTTAGCGGAAGAGATTCAGAAAGGCGAAGGACTTGGTCCTTGAGGGGCGTTGAATCATGAGTTTTTGAGGAACCCGAATGGAGACTATAAGGGTATGTACACGTACTGGTTCTGCTGTAGATCATTGAGGGTTTGATTTTTTTATCTCCTTGATTGGGAGTTCTTATTCTCGCAATACATACTATCTTGTACAAAGCTACAAACATTGGCTGAATGTAACATTATAATTATAACATTTCGAATACTCAGAGCTCGTTAGTTGAACTTCTCATTAAACGCACCCAAATTTGTGGGTACGCCATAGTCTCCTTCACAGACTTCGGAAGGGAAGATAGTCGTACGCCACCACTGCCGGCGTTTACTGTAAAGCTGCAACATTCTCGTGGCAACTTGAATGTGAATCAGTGGCACTCAAGTTCGACCTGGTTTCAAGTGAGTACTGCGTCTTCCATAGACCACAGGCGACTGATGTTTATTATCTTGGTTGTAGACTAGATCTACTAAGTCCTGGTTCATTCGACGACCAAGTCTGCGAAAGGATTCGCATGCAAAGCCGGCCTTTTTCCAGATTTTCCGAACTCTGCGGAGGCACATCTCGTTCTCGATAGGGGACTTATTAGCCAATACTTTGCCCTCCAAACACAGTTACTTTGCTCACTTGATCTGAAAACTCTTTCATACATGGATTCACTGAACTCTAACAGTGAGTTCTTCTGATGCAGCATTTCAGTCATACTAATTCACCTCCTATCCTGCGCTTTTCCGAAGAGTTTGATATTCGTGTCGAGGAAAACCTCGAGGACGATGTGAAGACTACCCAATTCGACAAAGAATGTTACGCAAAAGCATGCAGTCCTGCCTCATACGCGAAGAAATTCAGTAATTCCTCCGACAACGAAAACATTTTGATTTGCTCCAGCAGTGAATCCACCGCCACCGGAGTTGAAAGTGATCCCCACGAACCTTCCAGGATCGAAGCTCATCTCTACTATGCTGGTCCCCGTTCAAAGGGTCGCGGGCCCAAGCTCGTCTACAGAGATTCCTCTGATGTCTATGAAGAACCCTCTGGCCCCGAGGAATACAAGCGACTCATGAGACTGGTTCCCGTCTCAGACGATCATGACTTCGGAAAGGATGGCTTGTGGGATAGGGTTCGCGATAAAGTGTGATTTTCTCGTGATGCAACAATTGATTATTGCTTGCCTAACGTTCTTTCTAAGGTTGTGGAGCTACTCGATGCACAGAATGTCGAGCTCACATGTGTCGACTTTGTTCGATTCACTTGGCTCAACAAAAAGAAGGACCACTACATCGAGTCGGACGATGCAGAGGAGGACAACAGCAGTGATCAAGACCTCGATTATGATGACATGCCTCCCGTTAAGCCCGTTGAAGATGGCGACCGTTACACGACCGACCCTACTATATGGGTCGGTGTAGCACCCGATACTCTCACGGCCACCGTTGCGTTCAATGTAACCAAAGATATTCGTGCCTTCCTCGACAGTCTCAATGTCACCAAAATCGACATTGCCTATCGAGAAACAGTCCCCAACTCCTCGTCTGTTCACGGGCCAGTACTTTTCCCGGCCATTGAAAGCATCATCGATCCTCTCAAGGACATTGTTGACAACGTCTCTGTCGCGCTCAGTCTTCCTATATCTGGTCGTAGGACCTCAGTGACAGGCACCATGGGGTCTTACTTTCGCGTCGGAAACAGGCTCCTTGCCATCACCGTCCGCCATAATATATTCCATCCCAAATCGGCCAACACGGAATATAGGTACCGCGGTATGTTTGTTTAGACTTCATCGAAGATAATTCTGATTCTGGCCATTCAGAGTTTGAGCCCAAGAAAGAAGTCATTCTGATGAGCAAGCCTGTCTTCACGGATTATCTCGTCTCTATCCAGGTACAAATTGGAACATCTCTTGACACTGTTAAATTATCGAGAGGAATATCGAGACATTGACAACTAGGATGCAGGATGAAATCAACCTCCCAGAGTCACAGACCGAACTTGAGAAGAACATGGCTGAGCTTAAGAGGATCCGCACAAAGATTGAGGTACTCAAGGCGTTCTATGTGGACATCAAGAAGGGCTGGAGTAAGAGCAAGCAACGTGTCATTGGATACGTTGTCTGGGCACCCCCCATTGGTGTCGGTATTGCACCTCACCAGTACATGCGTGACCTTTGCGTGGTCGAGTTGTATAAGGATAGGTTCACACATCTTATTGGAAATGTGTTAAGTCTTGGTGCGATGCTAATTTTGTACCGTTGAACGTGCTAATCTGTAACACACATCTCTTCTAGGTCCCGAGTATGACTCGTTCAAGCTCAAGAGGTTACTGTATGGCCACGATAATGTCCCGTCCGGTTTCAAGGATCTTGAAAATGGTCTTCTTCATCTCCAAGGAATACTCACCCACGAGCAACTCAATAAACTTGGCATAAAAAACCTTCAAGGGGACCCCGTCCGAGTCCGTCGTGTTCTCAAACGTGGTTTCACTACCAACACCACTATCGGCACACTCACCAGATTTATGTCTTTGGTTCGAAAGTACTTTCCCACAGGAAATCTAGAGTCTATCGAGTTACCTATTATTCCTCATGAAGAGACTGGAATGTTCTCGGAGGGTGGTGATTCTGGGTCTATCATTGTCTCCCCCACTGGTGAGTTTGTTTCCTTGCTCACTGGTGGGACCAACAAAGCGAATGGTGGCCCTGATATCACTTACTCTACTATGTTCGAGTGGGTCTGGGAGCTCGTGCTTGGGGAGTTCCCTGATGCAAACTTGTACTTCGAAGATATAGCTGCCTTCTTAGACTTGGGCACGCCAGTCTAGCTTCGTCTCTTTCTTCTGTCTTTACCATTGCCTCAAGATCCCACAGGTTTCTTTTTGTAAACTGTTAATATACTCATGCCCCCCTTCTTCAAAATGGATACGCTTTAATGACTAGGAAATCTCCATGTACTAATCAATGTACTGTACATACCAAATATAATGTCCTTGGTGCGATCTGTGTATACGTAGCAGGAATATAAAATTTCAACAATGACCAACATTGATAAAAAAAAATGAGATGTCTCCGGATAAGCATACACTAAGGTTGTCAAGTCTGATTTTTCTTGATCCCAATGCCCTTGAAGCTGTTTGTACGTACATTGTCATTTATTATGTGTACTTCCGAATGCAGGCTGCACAAATCAACAAATATGTATGCCATAAAACAACACCATTTCCTCTGTATGGTGATTTACATTGGAAAACTTAACATAAAGCAAGCTAATCATTCAATTCCAGAAAAATAAAATGTACAAGAATACTACGATATGATTCAAAGAGCAAGGCTAATCCAAGAGAGCAAATGACAACAAACAATGCTAGGATATCGAATGCAAGTGCTATGGTAAAACATGGTGCAAAAAAAGACAGGGTATAGACTTCAAAGATTTCTATATGATAAAACAGATGAGTTTAAGGAGGCTCTCAGATATTGACATGAACATACCTTCTAAACACCGACAGAGATGCAAAGACTCCAACTACACATAGAACCAAGCAGGGTTAAGATCAGTTCCTATCACTTCTTTCAACTTTTCAACACCTGTTTTCTCGACATTCGGGGGGTGGACAGACACATTTAGGATCAAAAGTAGACTTCCAATAGATCCCGAATGTAGGACCGTATCCATCAGATGCAATAAGCTCCACCCTAACGCGGGTCATACAAGCTGCCTTCAAGAGAAGGCAAACATACCACTCCATATTCCCGAGCATATCACACTCCCTCCATCGAATGCGAATGCGACGACCTTTATCATCTACCAAATTCTTCTTGGCTTGCATCTTCAACCAGTTGATGACATAGCCGTACGCTACTCTTCGGCCTTTCACGTATGGTTGAGTCCTTCGTTTGACTAATCTTGGTTCAAGACTACGGTTGAAGGATATATACCTAGTGGGTTCCTTGATGAGGGGTTTGGGTTTCCTAGGAATATCATCATCAGAATCAGAGGAAGCGGTGTTGGTATCAGAGATATCGCTTGTAGATGCAGAGGGTTTGGTCACAGAGGATCTGGTGAGGGGTTTAGTAGCAGAAGCTGCAGTAGAGGATCTGGTGACCCTGTCTGTTTGGGAACTGGGAAATTTAGCAGCGGAAGATCTAGTCACTCTTGTCGGTCTATCCTTGAACACTTTCAATGGTGGCCGCTGCAGGTTGAGAGTAATTTAGAGTCAGTACATGAACGAGGAGCCAAACAAAACTTTCATGGCTTACTGGTATCCGTAGCGGGCATGGTAGAACTTGAAGGACTAGGCGGATTGGTGGTATCAAGTGCTGACTTGGTACGAGTTAAGAACAATGAAGCTTGAACTAGTGGGATCCGGCGAGACGTGTACACGAACTTCCGAGAATTCAAGTTCATAAAATTGTTATAGCAAGCGTGTTGTTGCTATGGTGGACCTGAGTTGTGTGACTAAGGGGATTCTACGAGAAGATTCGGTATAAGTACAGTGTCCTACGAAAGTAACTAGAAAGACGCAGAAAGTTGAATTTGACAGCCAATTTGACGGAAGATTCTAGAGATTGCTATTTGCACCTGTTTGAAACAGAAGCCTTTGCCTTTTATATCTGCTTCGTGGATTTTGGGTGATTGTCCAACAGGCTCGCTTTCTGACCATTGTGCCAATTTTCCTGCCAATAATCTCTGATATCCCTCATGTCTTTCGCCAGTCTTCATGCGGCAAGAAAGTCTAAAGAAATAAAATCCTTTGTAAGACCTAATGCCGCGGAAGTTGATGATTACTCTAGGTCAGAACATTTAGATACTCCGACGGAAAGGGTTGGGTCGACTTTCGAGGAAACCATGGCTTCGACAGCACCTGCAACTGGAATTGCTCAAAATGTCGCTAAATATGTTGCGCTGAATGGACTGCATTCGTCACTCCCTTCAACACTCGAGATCCGGGAAGACGACAATAGTGGTAGAGGAATGTATGCAAAGCATCTCATATCTACTGGTAAGTGTCTTCGATATGGTTTAGAATCGAAATGCCTTGATTATTTTACTCTATTATGCAGGATCTATTCTGGTTTCTCTTAGACCTACAATATTTACATTATCTACCGGTTCTCTTCACTCCCATTGTTCATCTTGTGCAGCGCTTTCACAACCTCCTGCAGAGTTGAAGAGATGTACTCGTTGTAAGGTTATATGGTATTGTAATGCAGTAAGTCTCTGTTTTTGGTTTATCAAAACTCTCACTACAATACAGGTACAGACCTACATCTTTTTTCATTTAGAATTGCCAAAATAACGATTGGGCATTGCATAAATTTGAATGCTCTGCACTTCAAAAATGGGCCAAAGAAGCCCCTTCCAGGGGCCTCGCTATTCCTAGCGATGCGGTTCGTTGCATAGGAAGAATGCTTTGGATGGCACAGAAAGAAGGACTTGACAGTATCTTTGTATGTCTGTCCTGTTCTGCGAATGCTGTCGTACCGCTAATTAATCGATTGATTTAGACTAGGGAATTGAGTATGATGCAATCTCGTAAGTGATTTTTTAACTTCCTTTATCTATACGTGACAACCAGGACTGACTATCTACTAGACAAGACCTCTCTTCCACCAACCTCATTCGAATCGCATACATTTATCGCACACTCCCTAGTTCGATACTTGGGTGTATCGTCACCTGTAGAACTACAAGTATACGGCCTTTCTTCAGCTGGTGATTTGGTCGACTTAATTTCAAGAGTGAGGATCACTCAGTCAGTTGCAATCTTAGCACGGGGCTGACCCACAATCGACAGTTTACCACAAATACATTTACTTTGACTACTCCATCGTTGTCTCCTATCGGTGTATGCGTCTCCCCAACATTAGCTCTCGCTAATCATTCTTGTAATCCAAATGCTGTATTTGTTTTTCCTCGGACACCCAATACTCCCGCTTCCCAAGAACCTCAAATGCAACTTGTAGCGATAAAGGACATACAGCCCGATGAGGAGGTGAGTTCTTTTGAACAATGTCGCATTTGGCCGTATTCACATCTTATTTTGATTTCACTTGCAGATATTTGTATCGTATATAGATACAACAATGCCAAGAGAGTTAAGACGAAAGGAATTAAAGGAAACGTATAACTTTGATTGTGCGTGCACTCTGTGCGCGAACCCACCGAAGGTGGACCCGCGCCAGTCTATGAGATGTACCAAGGCTTGTGGAGGGGTGTGTCCGATACCCACTCAAGGTATGTACAATAAAATTCCTCGCTGCAGTTTCTAACATGCGTCCGCTAGATGATGATATCGTCAGATGTACCACGTGTAAGAGTATACTTCAATCCAATGATGCAATTTTGGATGCAGTTCGTCTCGGCCAAGAGGCTTTAGACAAAGCAGCTAGCCTCCGATTTTCAGGTAATATCTGCTTCTGTACTACACTGAACCGGCGATCGGACTTACCATTTAGTTCAGATCTAGCGAAAGCCAAACAACTCACCACAAATATGATTCCTATAATGTCATCCTCAGGTCTTACACCGTCCTCCCATCCGCTCTTTGCAATGACACACTTGCATCAAGAAATTCTGGTTGATTCCTTATCTTCGGAAATCACACAGGACGTTTTAGATGAAGCCATCCGAACCGCTACAAAATACAATGCGGGGCTGACAACGCTTCTTTCCTATGGTCATCCTGTCCGAGGCATTGCATTCGCGGAATTGGGGAAACTTTTGGCGGTAGACGAACCGTCGCCTCGAGATCTCGATCGGAATCAAAGTACTTCAACCGTCGGAGGCGGGTCGAGCTCTCTTTCAACATCGACCGTGTATCCTCCTTCCGGGCCCGCGCGGTTGACACTCGCGCTAGAGGCTTTGATTCGTGCTCGTGATGAACTGATGATTGGTTTCGGAAAGGGCAATGGGGGAGGTTCAATTGGGAAGGAAGTCAGAGAGGTAATTGCACGGATCGAGGGTGAACTGGGGGCTTGGAAGATGGGAGTGAACAATGTGATTGAAGATACGAGGGCGGGAAGAGGCAGAGGAAGAAATTAGTTTGTTGTAGGTGATTCACTGGAACGCTCATTTTTTTTTTCCTTTGCTAAAGTTGATAATAAGTTGTATCTACAGCATAGGGAGGGTTATTGACCCATGTTGTATCAAAATATGAAGCGATGTGCCGGATTATCTGAGCGTAAAGTTGGTTCGAATTCAAACGGTTGAACTTTCCGCTAACGGCAAATGGAACTCAAGCTATATTTACTGGATGTCGGATGCATGTTCTTCTACCTATCCGGAACCACGCCGTTCCTGAAGTCTTGATATAAAAGACCGATCTTTCTGTAGGACTGTTCCCCCTCCTTCCAATACCTCTGCCACTTTCCTCATACTACGTGCTGTGCACCTGCTAAGAATCGTCCAACACCATGCCTACCCACAAACTCATTAGTGTTGACTCTTCCGAGGAGCGCAAACGAGAAATCTTCGAACTTTCCAATAAAATTGTCGGGAACAATTATCATCCAATGGAACTTATTAGGGTTGTTGGTCATGGAGGGTGGGGTACTGTGTACTATGGACACTCTCTTTTGAACGCTGGAACGTACTATGCCGTCAAGGTCATGCCTTTAGGAAAGGCTCACAGCGGTGTGCGAAGGATGCAATACAAGGAGTTGTGTAGCTTGCGAAAGGTTTCGAAGCATCCCAATATTACGAAGTTCGAACTTTCATTTACCGACAAGGAGGAAAAGTACTTCTTTCTTTGCATGAAATATTGCGAAGGTGGTAGTCTCGTCGATGCTATTCGCCATCCTAGACGTCCATTCGCTCGCAATGACGCTCTTGTCAAAAAGTTATTCCTTCAATTGCTCGATGCAGTTGAACATTGTCACAAACTTGGAGTTTATCATCGAGATTTGAAACCTGACAATATCCTACTTGACAAAACCTGGTCGAACCTCTATCTTTCGGATTTTGGATTGGCTAGCGAGACGAAGAAGAATACGGGCTTCACTACTGGAACCAGAAATTATTCAAGTCCAGGTCAGTACATATTTCATTTACCTTTTCTACACTCATCCTCATTTTCTAACATGTCTTCTATAGAGTGCATCAACCACGATAAAAAGTTGACCACTTATGACGCTGAGAAGACTGACATCTGGGCTCTTGGTATGATCCTCATCACCATGCTCACTGGTCATTCTCTCTGGAAGGAAGCTACGATTGAAGATCGTAACTTCCGCAAATTCATGGAAGACGACGATTTCTTCAAGAAGAATTGTCCTATTTCTGAAGAAACCGTCAATATTTGCCGTCGTGTCTTCACCTATGACAATGCATCGAGTCGTATCGACATTCCTACTTTCCGGGAGATGATCAAGAATGTGAAAACGTTCTATATGAGCGAAGAGGATATTGCTCAATCAACAAGTCAAGTCAAGGAAATCGCTCAAAAATTCCTCACTAAACCAATGTCTGAGGAGCAAGCTCGTGCTCATCAGGCTGTTAGGGAATGGCAGAAAGCACTTGCAGAAACTTACGATTCAGAGGATTCCAACAGCAGCAACGAGCTTCACAGCGAATGTAGTACTTGCTTGTCGGAAATGATGGGACGCATCGCAAGCAAGACTATTCCTCTTCCTCAGCTCACAGATGATAGAGAAAGTAGTGATCAAGCGTCGGATTCTATTGGTCGGATGGACACCCCAGTTTCTAGTGGTGTTATGTCGGAGGGTGGAGGGCTATTCGCGTCGAAAACCTTCAATCGAAGTCCGTTAGGATTGGTCTGGAAATCGGTCATGGACACTTTCGAAGGAGTTTCTATCGTTTGATTATTCTCATGGACCGCTCTTGGATAGATACCCCAATTGGACATATACCATAATTCACGTAGTTTAGTTTCTGATATACAACAACATTCCAAACCCACTTTCCCTGCTCGATCATCAACACTACTACTTTGAGGTAAACTTTTCCTGCAGTTTGCGATTTAGGAAGCCTTGACAGTGATGACGCTAACACTGAATGGTGCAGGAGAGTAATTGATTGTTTTGCCAGTGGAGATTGTACTTGTAACCGGGAGGACAGCGTTAGGAGTTTCAGGTGTGTTGCTAGCTGTTTCAGGACCTGTGAGTACTTGCAAGGTGCCAGTAGATGCAACGTTATTGAAGGGAAGCTGGAATGACAACGATCCTGCAGTAGATGCTGTGTTTACGACCTATAATCCAATGAGCATAAAATCTACATGACGGTAAGCAAGATTGTTTGTATGAAATACCTTGATCTGGAGATTACCAGCTGCTGTTGCTCGAGTGATACTCCAGAATAATGTTCCAGTCCTCGATGGTAAAGTACTTGGAATATACTCATCACCGCGGTTGAGACTGAAAAGCTATTACATGACATATTTGAGTAATTATATAAGGACATTGAAGGGTGGCTCACCTTCTGGACGTAGAAACTTGTAGACTTGTACACAGTACCGGCACTGATAAACGGTAAAGATGAGCGTTATGATCTGAGATGGTAAGTGGTCAAGGTTCGTGCTTACTCAAAGCTGATGAGGTCGGGTGTCTACAAACGAAGTATTAGCTGACTGCACTATGAAAACATGAATCACTGTACCCATTGCGAGCCATTAACATGCTTCAGGGAAAAAGTCAGTTAACTGTCATCAAAATAGTGAATTTCAGTCTTACTTGAAGCAAAGGTGCATATGACGCAGCGAAAACGATATCACTGTTCCTCTCGAGACCAGTCATGAACGCAGCTTCTCCAGCGGCACCTGTGATTCAACATAAATCTTATCAGTAGAGGAAAGTACAGGTAGATTTTGGTGCTGACTCTGCATTGTCGGGAAGGTGAGGCGTCCGTCTGCTGGCGTTCCGAACAAGTCGTTAGGATTGGTAGATATGGCGGCGTATTCTCCCTAAACAGATTACGATGAGAACTCCCTCCTCCTCTTGATAGAAAGGTATTCACCTCAAAGTATTTAGTTTGGTTGCGCTGTTTGTATGAGACGTAAAAGCAAGCCGAAGAGAGAAGTGAGTAACAATGCATACCTGGAAGTCATCGTAGAAGAAAGCATTTTGTGCAAACCAAGCTACATCCACATTGTGAGTAAACACGAAAATAATTAGATCGTACAACGTACTAGGTGTTTGGTAAACATGAACATCATATTGCAGTGGGTTGGGAGAGAGAATTGGGTTGAAGGTATCGGTTGTGGCAATGAAACCTGTTACATGTTACGACTCTTCAATGCAAACATATTAATTTACTATTCTGAATGACTCACGAAGTTGAGGGAACGCTGCTGTCAAATTCCCAACAAAATCACGCCATCTGTAAGGATATCTGGAAGCCAAGTCAGTTTAGAGAGGGGAATAAAAGGTTCGATGAAACTCACGTTCCAGCTGCGAAGAAATCCTGAGAAAGTAATGATCATGTTCAAGATGGAATTCATGATAGATACTGAACAGCACTCACCTCGTTCCCGACCTCGACATATTGAAGAGCAAATGGTGCAGGATGCCCCAAGGAAGCACGTAGGGCAGCTAAAGAAGAGCGATGAGTATGGAGCATGACGACATGAAATGTCTACTGACCGGGAGCACTCTTGCTAGGATCGCCAATTACAAAGTTTATCTGATCCAACTTCAGTAAAATACACTCGACGTTTCACCGAATCAGCACTCTTACCTGGTCAATAGCTTGCTGGATGTATGGAGCTAACTGATTCTCTGCGAGGTTAGTTCCACCGAGAGCATATCCTAGACAAAAGAGAGATTAAGTATAATTTCTGGCTTGTACCCGTAGGCTAAACCTACCTGACCACACAGCCATGATAGGTTCCATCTTTGCATCTTCAAAGAATTGCAGATATTCCAAGAGACCTAATCCGCTATTGTGAAAAGATGAATCAGCGAGTAAATGAGAAATGAAAGTGTTTGACGAACTCGGTGTTGGCATAACCCCAATCTCCCACCCTACCAGGTCTGTTGAGAAGCGGTCCAACTGTCGCGTTCCATTGCCAGCGTGTGTCAACCGTTTGGCCCTAATCACAAATCAAATTAATCATCGATTTTGGGGGGTTAGAGAAATTCGACAGAGACCTCCTGAATATGTGTGTGGGTTCGAGGTCAGAAAGCATCGTTATAACGGAAGTTGTCTACGCACGACGTTGTTACCACCAGGGAAGCGGAAGAAGCTGGGAGCCATTTCTATAAGAGCCTGCAGCAAAGGGGAGTCAGAAATTTGAAGCATCGCTAGGCATGTTTACGACCCACTTCTGCAATATCAACCCGCATTCCATTTGGTCTGTTGTTGAAAGTTGGGGGGAAGAGAGACAACAAGGCGAAATGGACGGTTTGTCCTCCCCATGAAGCTCCATCAACAGTCAAGAAGAAATTATTGTTGGTTGAGATCGTGGTTGCGGACGGTTTGAATTTAACCTGGACTTGGGACCATTTCGCGTTGTTATTAGTAACTCGAGCAGTTGCCTGTGCGAGGACTGTTCCGGTAGTAGATCGGATTCCTACGTTCACATTTCCGCTGAACGATGAAGCACTGGGGAATCGTACCCAAAAGGAGGCCGTGTAGGTCCACGTGGGATCAACCTTGATACCTGTTTTATGATCAGCCCACATGCTGATTATTAGTGAATTGGACCACACACCCCAGAAGCCGGAATTCAATACTCCTACTGAACCTGAACTTCCAGATGGGATTGTCACTTGCAAAGAATTGGGTAGGGCCGAAGAAACCGGCACCGTGTCCTTTATGACCGAGATCTGAGAACCTCCAGTTGCGGACCATCCAACGAGGGCACCAGTCGTGCCTATTTAACGTTTAAGGTTGGGGAAACATCGAATCCGGTGAGAAGCAAATCACGAACCTGGAGTGACCTGTTGAAAAGCGCGGTTTTGAAGGACTGATGTGCCATTAAGTTACCGCGAAGAAAACAATTTTGTCTAGCTTACGTTCTGCATAGAGGCCGCCGTCGCCACTCTGGAATAGGTTAGTATAGTGTAACATAGAAGTAGGCACAGATTTCACTGACATGCTGTCCACAAAAAATCAGTTTGGTTTTGGAGTTGTGAACAACAAAGTACTCACGTTAATATCCTATTATAGTTGCATGGTACAACTGTCAGAATTATGAGGCACTAGGCAGTGTCCTTCAAACTAACCTCAAACATTTGACCATCTTGAGCGAAAGACAGCTTAGTTTCAATCCCATTCATAGATATACGAGTACTCACAGAGACTGGTAGGGATGGGGTGACTGGCTGTACTTGACACAGAAACTGTGGTTGTTGCAGCCAAGCTACCACGACCGCATCCCAACGCTACACCCAAAAGACTTACAACACTCCAAACTTGGATTTTTGTCATCTTGACTGCAGAGATTTTGAAAGAGGTCGTCGAAAACCTAACTCATTTTATGGCACCCACTTACTCAATTGTCGATCTCCAGCGGCCCGTTCCTCACCCACCATACCGCCTCCTAGCACTCCGCCAGTGAAAAATATATACAGAAGAGTAACTGACCATGAAGGTATATCTTCTTCGAACAGTCATAGATTGGCATTTCGTCCCCTCGTGATTTGATTTTTACTTGAAGGAAGTAGCAACCTCGCGTATCCATCGGTCCGTCAATGGGAGAAGGATGTCATGGGTATGGTTCGTATCCTTCGTTTAAGGGACGACGGTCCTATGGATAACCTTTTTGGAGTTGCGAGAGAGGACATACGTATGGAGCCTTGTGGCGCATGAAATTGATGTGATAAAGACGAAGAAG
This sequence comes from Abortiporus biennis, assembly GCA_022606235.1. Classification (NCBI taxonomy): domain Eukaryota; kingdom Fungi; phylum Basidiomycota; class Agaricomycetes; order Polyporales; family Podoscyphaceae; genus Abortiporus; species Abortiporus biennis. Next base: position 107,147 of record JABYQP010000004.1, on the reverse strand, counting down.
AAATGGCCCGGTCAATGGTCACTGCAACGGCCCCAACCATGGGAAAGAAGGTGTAAAAAAGTGAGATCGAGAAGAATCACGAGTTCAAATGCAATTGTTGCTTGCTATACGTTGACTTGTGGTCCGCCGGACATATGAAGATGCTCCTGTGAGAACCACGCGGAAGTCTTTTGAGTTGCGACATCGAAGAAGAAAGAATTCCAAAGTACAATATATTCCGGTCTATTGATTAGTCATCATCCAAATTATACGAAAACGTATGGAACTAAATTCAACGAATGTGCTAAGTCAGCCACGGTAATATCTTATGGGAATGTAGACTCGACGTACCAAAGAAGAGCCAAGAAGAACTTAGGACATGAACTGTGAGTACGAACGGATAGACCTCCCACAGACAAAGGGAGAACATACACAAGAATGAAATCCAAGACTCAACACCTCTCCCTTAATGCTTCAAAGAACTTGACAACATCTCTCGCCACATCTTCACCTTCTCTATCCTTGAGCATCCTTCCGCCGGGTCGAACAGTCTCCTCATCTCTCTGTTCCTCATCATCATCTTCATCCACGCCTTGCTCAACCTTCCGAGTAAATCTAACATAGAATTCCCAAAACTCCTTCGCACTTTCGATGAGACCATCCACCTTGGCCTTGTTGCTCGTACCCGGCAAAGATGCAAGAAGAATTCTTTGATTTGCAGTGACATAGTTGATTGGATTTTGAAGGAGGAGCCCAAAGAGCACCGAGATATGTCCTCTGACCAAAAGTTGAACTTCATCTCGTGTTGAAGAGAGACCGCCAGTTGGACTGGCAGTTTGCGGCAGATAATCCTTGTAAACGAGGGCCAGACAATCGATACCGTTTATCCTCGTCGATACAGGACATTGGCATGACAACGTACATGAACGCTTGAATGTACACGACGGATTCATCTCTGTAGAAAGACTCAGTCACCGTTTCAAAAGAAGAAAAGCAGCGGTTTACCAATTTCTCTCACTAGGTCCTTTGTCTCTTCCGCCACCTGCACTAGGTTAGTGAGTAGCCCAAGTCCGAGGCATAATCTGTCGAGCAGCTGCGCAGCGATATCTCCTTCATCATCCTCACCACCCATCATCCCGACCCCATCGTCTTCCATCTTCACATCTGCGTCTTTCTTTGAGGGCTTCGTCAACGCTGTCCGCTGTCGGTTGGAAAACATGATAGTTCTCACAACAGAAGGGAGGATGACATGACCTTTCTCTAAGTCTACAGATCCCAACGAAAGAAGGGTCTGACACCAAGGCGAGTTCTGGTGTGAGAGGTTAATCAATACACGAAGAGTAGATTCCTGGCACTTTGAAGCTGGAAGGTTAGGAATAACGGTTATGAGCAACGAAACATGACATATGTATAAACACTCACCGATTTCTTTCATATCTGTGTTGAATTGAGATACGTTGGAAATTACCTCAGTATAAACTAAGAGGCTCCCGATCATGTTCGCAAGATCTTTCCTTTGGGATTCAGCCATTTCTCTCAAAGCGCGGCCAGATCCAGAACCTTCGTCATCTCTGTCGTCCGTCCATTGACCCAAGAGATATGCATCAATGAGTCGAAGAAGATGATCCACATGTTTCAAACAAACAGTGTCTCCGCTCGAGGATGCATTCAATGTATTCGGAAACAACGGCAAACCTGAAGTGTAGGATTCTAAACGGGAAGCAAGTGAAGCAATTTCATGCTCGAGTGAGGATAGGATGGGAGAGAGATGAGAGGTGAGCTTCGTTGTGAGACCGGTAGAGCTGTTTCTGGGTGGACTGGAAAGTACATGTGGCGGTAAAGTGTTCAGGGTCAGCGAGAGCAGCAAGCGGTTAGAAATCTGACAAGGCATCAGTGCAAATTTCAACATAGTATAGCAGTAGATCGTGGCAGCTTACAACATCGCTTTCTTCAAATAGTGCAGATTTTTGACGGATAATTCTAATCAGATTTTGCAGCTGCGCGACAAATGAGAGGTAAACCTAAGCTCCAGAAAGTGCTGATGAAAAATAGCTTACATTAGCTCTCTCGAGTTTCCCTATTCCAGCTCTCTTCAATTCAGCGTCGTTTAATCCACACTCGATCAACCACAAAGGATCGGTATCCCTCGTCAAAGTATCCAACAAATGCAGCAAAGTTGATGCAAAATCAGAATCAGCCTTGGTGGCGAGGTCAGAAAGGTCTCTTGGATCTTTCGAGAGTAATGAGGAGAAGAGAGTTATTACAGTATCCAAAACCTGAGCGGATAAACGTCAGTAAAGAGCCATGGAAGGACCTAAAATTTATTTGCATGCCTTGTCGCCATTGCCTGCACCCGCCTTACGAAGCGCTTCCCAAGCTCGTCCAAAGAAATCAGCTGCTTTGGCTCTTCGAACAAAGTCTTCATCGCATAACTTTGTTACCAACTCCAGAGCACTGGAGTCAGGACATCAGCTGAGCAGTTCGAGGATTTTTACTAGTACATTTGTCACGCACCTTCCACGTCGAACGCTCAGAGCACCCTTTTCGTCTAAACCTTCAAATAAATATCCCATCTCGTCCAAGAACCTTCTAGTTTCACCCTTGCTTCTGAGTTCGCTGATGCTCTTCAAGTCGTTCATCATATTTGGAGGTAGTAAAGGCCCACGAGGGATTTCCTTTCCTTTCCCTTTCCTCTTACCACTTGGTGAACCAGAGGGAGATTCCACAGTCGCATATGGAGGATATAGGTCATCTTCAGAATTGTCAACACCCCAACGCGCTCGTAATTCCGCGTAAGACTCTCGGACTTCAAGGTCATCCTCTTCCTGATCCTGAGATTCTCCTGCAAGAGCTCCTAACAGGTCGTCATGAGATTGTGAATGCGAGTTCATTCCGAGCTTCGAAGAAGGCAAGGCAACAAGGAAAGACCGCGATTTTCCACCGTACGTTCGTATGTTAGATGTTGCTGCTGCTCCTGTTATCAAGGGTCGAGCGGGAGGAGAGTTTGTATCATCGAACGATCTCGATTTTGACGGTGTATGTGGTGTGCTATCGTCACCAACAGAATGTCTTGAACCAGATGGTGAAGTTAGGTCAATGAACGATTCAGTCCTCGAATGAACCAGCTTCTTTGGTGGGGTACTTGGTACTTGAATCGGGACGGAGACGTCCATGTTCGATTGACTTGCGTTCGATGATGACAGTGAAGTATCGGTGCGAGTGCGACGCAGCATTCGCCTGACAACCCCACCGTTGCTCGATCGCGGTTTCGCGGAAGACAATTCAGTATGCTCCTGAGGTGGGTCTGAGAAATTGAAGAGGTCAGAAAGATCTTTGACTGTCTTCTCCGAGGATATTGGTGTTGCTTGTCGACGGAGTGCACGAGCAGTGGATGATGAAGGTTCGGGAGAAGCATGAGAGCGCGTAGAAGCCAGCGAGGTGCGTGAGGTTGATTTCGGTCTGGACGATGAAGACTTTTGGGAAGCCGAGCGCGATGGTTGTGCTGACCACAAATGCCCATTGATACAACAGCTGAATATGAATGTGTGTACTTTGATCAAGTCATAGACTCACCATGGTTCATACGGGGGAGTTCACTAACTTCTTCATCTGAAATAGCGTGTCTAAGAGTCTCTGAAGGTCTACCATCAATTTTCCTTCGTTTCTGAGATCTCTGAGACGGTGTGAGCACAGTCGGTGCCAGTGTCGGTCTCTCTGGCGAATGGTCAGATGATGATGATGATGAATATTCTTGTTTCCGCCTTTTGAGAGCTCTCCTAGAATATGTTTTCTGCGAGTAGTTCCGCTGAAGAGCGGACATGGCCAAGTGGGGGACAAAGAGTGTTGAGTAACGGAATAGTATTAATGATTGTTACAACTTGGGCGCTCCGACGATTTAACAAACCGTGACATTGCGTCACACTTGGTGACACCTTGGCTCTTGCCTAACGTTTGACTTTAGTTCTAAGTATTTTCTGTACCACATTGTCTACAAAAAGGTTAAAAATTTGTCGCTTAATTATTTTTTTACTGAATTTTTGGTCCTGATTTTGAACAGTACACTGCATCGAGTAAGGTTGATTCTAAACACCGTGACGCGACGCGTTATGTCACGTGTACACAATATATGACTCCAGGCCTACATTCCCCGTTTTCAAATGTCAACACACACTGATATGAGTGGTTTGCGAGGTGAATAGAACCCTATTTGTATTGTCTAGAATGTATCAAGGAATCTATTCAATATCATCCTAGGTCGAATTTGATCATATCGGTTCAACGCGTCAAATTCAAGACGGTGACCGGCGCTAGGTCACATTTTTACGTTCAGATATTGCGTGACACCCCCTTTCTATACATCGTGCAATGCAATATTAATTAATGGTATCTATTGCACAATCATATATTTTATATGGCTATTTTTTCGTCCAGTACCTAGCAAACGCACTTGAGTAGACAGAAATAGATATAAATTTGGGGCCAATTACGTAATTAGAATAGGCGCGTGTTAGTTGCGCGTTCGGCGTCGCTCGTTGTAATCCAAAAAATTGAAGAACTCGATAGACTACTACCTATGAAATGGTATCATATGGGATTCTACGTGGAAAATATTCTAGTGGAATTGTGGCTTAATATGTGAGTTATATCCACATGTACACTGCTATTCCGAGTCATGATCTCATGATTCAGGATTTACTACTCCCTTCATAACTGCCGCAAACTTGAAAGAGGTATCACCAATCAAACAGAAATCACCATCTCTTTAGAGCTTCAGAAAACCTTTACAAGGCTAGAACCAGGATCAATTCGTGACGAAGACATAGGGTCCTCATAGCTGGAATATTTCTAGGTAAATCATGATGATGATCGATGACCTTGAAGGAATACGCATAATCACCCAGAAGTTGATGATATTCGGTCGTCCAATTTTGTCGGACTGTCAATACTACACCTCGCTATAGGAAATTGGCGGTCGGAAAGAAGTCCTTTTTTTTTCGACACGTTATGTTCACGCTTTAGTTCCAAACTTCAACCACTGGCAGGAAACTCGGGGTTTATGTGATCCTATGGAATCAACAGAAGTATCAGGAGCTGGTTATGATCTACGTCGCAAGATTGAAAGGAGATACTGGGAACGAAGGACATGAATGCCAATTCAAGCCTCACCAAGAAGGATGGAGCGGAAACTAATATTGGACCCTTTGAATGCATTAATCTCCGTCCTTCGTGCGTAATGTTTTTACATTCACATGCCAACTTTTGAACATAACTTGGACGTCCATCCACACCGCCTTCGCGCTCTGAAGGATGTCTTTGACGTGGTTGACTACGTCAACGAGTATCAATGGTAAGCCCTTCCCAGTTCCTCAGAACGGCAGATACGGCCATCTTCTGTCTTTCATCGACTGAATTTTTCTTACTCACTGCTGTAACATTCAAATCCTTCTCGATTCCGTCAATTCAGTACCTCGACATGTCCTTTCGTTGTGTCCCTTTCACTACTGGTTTTTGCGGTCGTAGCTTCTGAACCTTCAATGGAAAGTCAATACCACATATTTCACGTTGACATTCTGCTATACTAGGTATCTGTTATTCAACGACGGCCATGTATACCAAAAACATATCAGGTACGCAGACACTCCGAGATTTCGTTTATGGTTCAATGTCCCTGTGACGATATCGCTAACAAGCTAACAGCTTGTTACTGAGCAGACTCTTCAAGTAATTTCGAATAATCGTTCAGGACAATCAACGAGTCGGGAACCTCCTGTGACACTAGTGTATTGAACCGTATCATTACAATTCCCGTGACTACGGATTGGTACGGTATACCGACTTGGTTCACAAGCTTTATAGGATACGCAGTCCGTATTGTTATGGCCCATGTGGATGAATCGATGCAGGGAACTAGGAAGCGATAACAAATTTTTACGCGACAAAAGAAGGTCGGTGTTGTCAAGCCTCGAGCTCATGATGATGATGATCGGAGTAAACATCAACATCAGTATTGAGTCTTGACTGGTGCCGAGTGGTAGATTTTTTGCTAGTATGTCGAATCATTCGCGGGAACGAGCCCTCGGATGTTGCAAGAACTTGAACAATGGTCGTCCGGGTCGTGGCTTCTCCCCAGTCATCAGTGACTAGTTGACTAGTAGGTCCGAAGGCGTGTAAGTTTACCAAGCACAAATGTTCTGACAATGACATCGATATCGTCGGCATCTTTTGACGCGTACGGCGTAGTTTTTGACAACTGGGAGTCATCGTATATCATGTTCGGTGACAAATACAGCCTTTTCGTTTGATTTTCAACGGTGAGGATGTTCATTTGATTTCGTCGTAGTGGTATGCCAGTCCATCAGATGATATTACTTTACCGAAAATACAAATCCATCCATTCAATTCTTTCTTGTTGTACCCTTCCATTCTCCGCCTGCTCTTTGTATTCCTACTAAACCCTCCCGCAAATCGACTTTTTTGAGCATTTAGATTGCCAACTCGTACGCAAACGCAACCGCCAATTTTGCAAATTCAACTGAATGAGTCCAAGAAAATCCTTTTACGGAGGTTGTATCGCTTGCAGAGTGAACATTTGGGTTATCGTTTCCTGTGACGGCTTCGTACGGGAACGAGCTTGGGTACCCGTATTTGTACCAAGAAGCGTGGTCTGAGCATGCATACCCGCACTAATGGAAGAATTGTCAAAACATGATGTGGTAAAATATCGGGACAACGGATATAAGACGTACTGGAGTGTCCATTGTGTAGCCGAAGGCAGAGTATGCGGTGATGAGGGATTTGAGGAAGGTGTTAAGGCCAGTATCAATATAGTCCTAAATTATTTAAAGTCGGTTAGCCGGTTCATGAGGAATGAACCAACGGAAACACGATATTTACGGCTTCCAGAGCAAATACTTCAGTGGTACCTGGCTTGAAACTAAGAATGAAGAGTTAGTTTAAATAAAACATAGCCAACAAGGAGAAAGACTTACTATCCACTCATGTCAAGTTCCATGAAGGCTTTAACTTGTACACCTTTGCTCTTATAGCTAGATGCAATATCTTGGCTACCTAACAATCCAGCTTCCTCTCCAGAGTACCAATGGAACTCCACGGTAGTAGTAGGTTTGAATCCAGCCGCAAGCAAAGTCCGGAAAGCTTCAATGAGATTGACGGTTCCAGTACCGTCATCGTCTGAACCAGGAGCACGACCAGATTGCGGCGAGCTCAAGTTGATGGAGTCCATGTGAGCACCGAGAATGACGATAGGAGACGTGGAAGTTGAGGACGTTCCTGGAATTTTGGCGATTATTGAGAATTGAGTCCAGGAGTGAATGAACGATGACACCGTAATGTCAGAGCGACTTGCAGCGATCTGAAGGTCGAATAGATACGGTTAGGGAGAACGTAGTTGAATATGAGCGAAACATGGCATACGTTCTTCACAGTACTGAGGATCCAGTTACTTGCGTCCTTGCCCGTCGATGCTTTGTAATACCTATTATTAAAGGCAGAGAGTGTCGCAAGATTGTTCTGCATATTGGAGACAGAAACTGTGTTCAGGATTGGTTTGACGGCGGATTGATGGGATGGAGCAGGGTCTAAAAATGCAGATAAGAAGAAATTGACGGTGAAAACAATCCGTGAAGATGCATACATGTCACAGCCGGGGCCTTTGCTTTGGGTAAGGATTGTTCGAGTTAGTAGACTTCAGTCAAATCGAAAAATTGAATCCTTCCTCGCATTAATTCGAGTTTTTCATCCTCGGTTCTCCAAACTGGTTCCGCAAACTCCTGGAGACTGATCAGACGAAGTCCTTGAGCGACCTTAGCCTGAAAATCTGAGACGGGTGCCGCCAAAGAAAGAAGAGGAACGGAAAGTGCAATCGCACAAAATGCAGCTGTGAGTCGAGAGAACATATTGACGTCCGAACCGACCAGGACCTGAGAACCTAACGATGCTTGGATGGATATCCTCTTCAATTTTATAGTCATCCTGAAACCTTGGTTCTCCAATGCGTGGTGAAGATAGGAAACATTTCGGCCTCTGAAGAGAAGTGCAAACCATGTGCCGTCGATCATGTAATGTATGTTGCACAAGCTCTGGATGGGGTGGCAGCATAGCAATCATGCAGTGAAGGTATGTCACAGTCCAGGAAGAACTTGCCAAGATACCCTATACTCATGTAAGATGTTGGGCTTTTGCTGTATACCATGCTTTTCTGAGCCGATAAACAAAACGATCATGCTGCCAAGGGATCGCCAAGAAAGGACCACAAGGAATGATGAAAGAGAACATCACGACAACAAAGAAATCAAGAGCTACATCAGAGATGATCTTCACTATAATTCAGAGTCAACTCACCGGTATGCATGGTTTGCCATTGCAGTCAGCGGGGGTTGGTTAATGTCAAACAGTCTCAGAGGCTTCGAGAGGGCTAAGCAGCTCGCTGCTAACCAGTACCGAGATGGTCCCTTCTTCTGAACCATGCTGAAAGAAAACCTTGAGATTGTGTGTAAAGGCAGACTGTTCTAGAGGATGCTCGCCTCCTAGGCTACCAAAGTCGGATCCAGAGCAATGCCACCGACGGGATCTTGAATAAGGTAGTTCAAACCCTCCAGATAAAAAGCAATAACCGAACGGCGTCCTACAGCTTGCCATAATTGACTGGTGCACCACTCCGAAAGCGAATTCTGTTCTCAAAAGGTTGACAGTATGACAGCTCGCCCAAAGTGAGGACAATGGCAGTGCATGCTGCGAGAGGGGCTCGACTTGGCCCCGAGACGTTGTCGTCACCCAAGTTGACAATTTAACATGGCATTAAGTAAGTATGGCGGTGAACATTTGCTTGTCGCTGCCAAAAAAAAAATACTACGGCGGTGTGTATTTAGTATACGTGTCACCAAATCATTGATATCAAACATCAAAGTACTTACAATTTAGATTCAAGTTCAAGTGTCTGCGGTCACCCTTTGACTACATAAAAGGATAAATAATACGCCATAGGCATCCTCTTGGAAGAATATGACTCCCTGCCAGCGCGAGCGAAACCAAGTAGTAATAGGATGAGAATCATGTAAATTCCGACCGCCGCAGGAATTAAGGCTGAAATTTACTTCAAGTAAACGCTGCACATGGTGCGCTAAATACGCGAGTGTTTCTCGGAGACTTACGAGATAGATGTACATTGTACTGCTTGAAAATGCATGGGAAGCTGATAATTAACGGTCAAGAGAGGTAGAAGAAGCTGCAGCACTGCATGGACGATCCTCCAGGATCCTCTAGACGGATCACGCCTTCAGCGCTATATCCCACTTTGGGGAACTTGAAGTTCGAATTTTGATTTTTACAGTATCTTTCACTATCACCACCACCACGTAGACTTGGAGTCGCGAAGAGAACACACATCCGTGAGTACATCCCTCGTGCAGGGCCTGCATCTTACACGAATCCCATTGACTTCTATCTCCACCAGGCCATTGTATTCCTTCATTTTTCAGATTCAAAAGATTTGATGAAGCACCCGACTTTTCTGTCACCAAATCGTAACGTGAATCTCTTTGTTTCTTCAGCTGATACCTCACAAGGAACCGTTGCTCGGAGGCGGGGAGGCGGGGAAACACAGTCATCGATGAATGCGTTGTCCCGGATCTATACCCCGAGCTGCATTTCATCTTACTCGATCTGCAAATACGTGGCTCTTCTGCCAGATTCTCCCCAATTGTACAATGTATATCCACCTTATATCTATGATTTTCTTCCATTCCGAATCTCCTACCGCGCGAATAGCATTGACTTCATTACTTCTGTCAGATCTCTGCGCCGTGACGACAAGAAAGCATGTTGGAGACTTGGAGAGTCGCACTCCTGCCCTGCAATAGGTCCCGACATTCGAGACGGACCACTAGCGAGGTTTGTACTCTGCACGCGAGACACCGATTTATTTTTGTTTTCAAAATCAACTTTATTTCTACGAACGCTGATATTGACAACAGTTGATTGTCGACTTCTCTCAAACTGCGCAAGGGTTGGAGTATAATGTTAGTATCTGATGGATATGTCTTTCCTGGATGGCGTTGATCCATTAAGACTGAGTTCGTGGGGATATGTATGGGATGCCTTATCCTGCCGTTGAACTCGTGATAGCAACCGTGAAATACCACTGCACTCGGTATAGGTATGTCGCATTGTTACCGACTAGCATGAGACCTCTCCTGATATATTCAATGTCTAGAGCTAAACATCGCTTCTCGGAAACTCTTCCGAAATGTCAGAATGGTTCAATTCTTGTGAACATTCAACTCCCATGGCAGGCTGTGTTCCATGTTTGGTACTGCCGTGTTACGATTCTTTCAGGGGAAGTTCCTGTAAGACGCCTTCTGCGGAGACGAAAGAAGCCATGCTATCATAGTTTCTAACTTTGACAGTACTCGTGTTTGAATCGTAATATCGCGCTCCGACTCCTCCTTGGACTTAGTTGCACCGGATATATAAACAGCAGGGAGACAACCCAAGTTCTCCAGAACTCGAATTCCAAAGCGACTTCATCGACATCGACAATCTACAACCATGTCCTCTACAGCCACTCTCCCACCTTTCCCCGATAACGTTCCCACACACCCACTCCTTGTTATCGATTATAAGCTCATAGAGCAAGGTGATCAAAAGGAAATAGATACTCTTTGGAAAGCCGCTACTCAACTGGGCTTTTGGTAGTAAGTAATCTGATACCTACTAGGTCCCACTTCACAAAGTGATACATTGATCCCTTACAACAGTCTCAAGAATCATGGTGTTGAAGAATTAGCGGACCAAATGTTTGAAATGGGGAAGGAAACTATGGATCTACCTCTCTCCGAGAAGATGCCGTACGAGCAAGGAAATGACGGTACTTCATTCGGGTGGGTTTCATTTATATAATCTATCCTAGTCTCGTCTTGACTTTCTTCTTCAGATATAAAGCTTTTGGAGCAAACGCTACTGACGAATACGGCTCTCCTGATACCGTCGAATTCATCAACATCTCCAAGGATGACGCTTTAGCCTGGCCAGGCAAGGCTCATAGAGAATATCCTTCTGCTGTGAGAGCGAGAATGGATTCGACTATCAAACCTTTCGTTCAAAAATCCATGGAAGTTAATGATATGTTGATTTCTGTCTTAAATGACAGACTCGGTTTGCCGAAGAATGCGTTGGCGAAATTCCATCCTGTCGAAGAATTCAGTGGAAGCGAGACTCGCTGTATCAAGAAACCTCCCGTAGATGAGGCTTCAAGGGGAAAGGTTGGAATTGGCGCACATACAGACTTTGGTTCAGTTGTAAGTCCGTTTACATACTCTCATTTACTTCCATTACCTCTGACAATTTTCTGGTACCTTTCGCAGTCTTTCTTGCATAACCGACTTGGTGGATTACAAGTGCTTCCACCCGGCTACGAAGATTGGCAATATGTCAAAGTAAGTCTCATTATATAGCCACTTGTACGGACCCACCGTGTTCTCAACCTTCATCGTGGGTTTTCCTTCTAACAGCCAATTCCCGGACATGCGATCTGCAATCTTGGAGACGCTATGGCGATCTTCAGCGGTGGAATCTTAAGGTCTAACCTTCATCGTGTGGTGTACGTAACTTTCACAATTTGACATCTGACATTTGACAAGAGAGAGATGGATTCAAACTCATGGTTTTTTTTTAAAATATTTTTTCAGCGCACCTCCAGGCGATCAAGCAAACTTCGAACGCTGGTCACTCGTTTACTTCTCTCGTCCAGGTGATACAGTTGAACTTCGTGCTTTGACTGAGCTTAGTCCAATGATCGCCGAAGCAGTCGCCAAAGCTCCCAATCCTGAACTTTACAGGCCTGGTTCTACAGCTTCGGAATGGTTCAGTAGGAGAGTCAAGTATCAGAGGCTTAACAACCGCACGGGACCTGAATCTTGGAAGGCTAGTCGTGGAACTGAGCACAAGCCTGCCGTAATTTGAAAGAACAAGGTTGATAGTATCGGATATCCGAATGAATGTAATATCGTTATTCTTTCCCAGTCCTGTTTAAATCGAAATCGAAGTTACTAGCATGTATATCGTGATTCATTTACATCAATTTATTCATCGTTTGTGAAAAGCATTCCATGGGCGATAAGCAACCAAAAATCATGTTAAAACTATAGTACAAAAAACTTAGCTATTAGTAGCTTGTCAAGCTAGCTATATGGCTTATATGCTCACAATTCATCGTGACCTAACCGAGTAGCATCAGAAGAATCAGAATCTAGCTCAACACCGTCGTGACCCAATTCACAGTCCGGCTGGTCATACAAAACATCTACATCCTCTCCAGCAGTCAAGGTACTTGACGCCCACTTCTCGGGTTTGTCGCTCATTTCAAACTCGATGAGCCCACCATCTTTGATATCACTATGCTTAAAGATAGGTTTGGATGTGCATTTTCCATTGACATTGAGAGACTTGATGTAGGGTTTGGTTGATGCACCAGGAGACGAGATCACCAGTGGTTTTGATGCGGCTGGCAGGTTAATGGTGACTTTGTCGAAGAAAGGGCTGGAAAAATCATAGAGATGAAGATATATATGCAGCTGATATGACTTAGATTAAGCAGATCACTCACGTTCCAACAACATATTCTTGGGAAACTGGGTCTACGGGGTAGAAACCAAGCGCGCTGAATAAATACCATGCACTCATTTGGCCGCAATCTTCGTTCTGTAATCAAAAGTGAGATTAAATAATCCAATATTGGTGGCGGTGGTATTAGTACATACACCAGCTAAGCCATCGGCAGTGTCGTTATAATCCACTTGGGCAATTTGTCGGATCCGTTCTTGCGATTTCGAAGCCGCACCGGACAATGCATACAAGTAAGGTATATGATGAGATGGCTTTAGGCAAATATCAGTATCCTTAATTCGGTCAGATATACCCGTTGAAAGCTTACTTCGTTGGTATGGTCGTTGTGTCCTAATTTGACAAGTCAATCATACAATTAATCTCCTTCGACCAGAAAAAAAATCAAGAGGACATACCTCCATCAAAATGTTCATCCAAAAATTCAACAAATTTCTTATGTCCACCCTTTTTGTATATGAGACTTTGGACGTCTTGAACGACATCAAATGTATAAGCCCACATATCACCCTCCGTCCATCCTTCTTCTTGACCAGCCCACGTCCCATTTGCATTTTTGGCTTCCATAAACCCGGTCTCATTGTTATAGAGAACAAAAGAAGATCGATATGATCTGAGAGAGAACGCTTTCGCATCTTGTGTTCGACCCAAGTGAGCGGCGAGGAGAGCTACAGCGTGATCGTCATCTGAGTAGTATCGTTAGATGTCATCACAATGTCAACGGGGATGAGGGCATACAAGCATAATCGAGGGTACGAGAAGCAGCTTCTGAATGAACATCGTTCGCTACCCAGCCTGAGGTATTGTAAACGGATGAAAGTCCTGCTCGTACTTCATAACCTACACCCTGTGAGTGAAGCGGGATTAGTTGCACTATTCATGCCAGGAATCCGTGATATATGCAAACCTCTTCACGATCATAATATCTGAATATAACCAAGAGAAGTGTTGATTTCAATCTAATAACTTTCAGACCTTGAAAATATTTTGACTTACGAAATTGTCCAATCACTTTCTGGCGGGACCGTTGCATCTTTGCGCACTGCATCATATGCTAGGTTGACATCGAAGTCAGTAAAGCCCTTGAGAATGGCTTCTGCGATAAGGGAGTCCGCATGGGTTCCAATCTATAAAGTCTATAAGAAGTTTAAATTAACGAGGCCGGTTATGTGACAAACCATGATATTGGTTTCTGGTGAAGAAAAAGGATCTCATGAACACATTACGAAAAGATCAAAAATTCACCACTTACCTACGATGTTCTTCCACATTGGAAGCCAACCTCCCTACAAGGTGATGTGCAGTTAGACTTCGAGTACTCATCGATAATCACGAAAATGTACCTCTTTATAATCTTGCAACATGCTATTGACCATAGGAGAGATTCTTTCTGGAGCAAGTAAAATTTGCCATGCCCACGCTGCTCGATATGTATCCTGGCGGGAAAGATTAGACCTTGACGGTTCGAGCAAAAAATGGACATACCCAGATGGAGTAACCAGTATACGACTCTCCGTCATGAATCTTGTCATCATAACCAGAATAATACTTCCCATCTTCACTTTGTTCGTAAGGATACTAGAGGGTCGTTGAGTCAGATTCACAAGTTATAAACATCGAGTCGGACAACTCCTACCTGAAGAGTGTGAAACACGCCAGTATAAAATATCCTCTTCTGCTCTTCTGTACCCCCTTCGATTTGGATTCTATCCAACTTTTCTGTCCAGGCTTCTCTCGTCTTCTGAGCAGTCTCTTCGAGGGTTGTTCCATCTGGAATCTCATTTTTGAGGTTCCTGCAAGCCTGTTCTTCCGAAATGAAGGAAGTTCCAACTCTGACGTCTATGACAATTATTTCCCTTTCATCGCCGGGTGCTGTGAAATTCAAAAACGCAGAGACAGCCTCTCCAGACATCTCAGTGTGATCGTAGAATATACTTCCGTTCCAGTTCGAAGCAGTTCCATAGCCGGTGATCTTCTCAGAAAACTTCGCACAGAAGTAGCCTGCAAAACTGGGGGCGGCATTGGGACCAATAATGAAGTCCTGCCTCTCTTTGTTCTTTCCTGTTACAGTTCGATTTTCTGCATCAATTTTGATGGAACCAAAAGGGAAAGTGAAGTTTTTGGGGTATATCGCTCCAACTGGGTATGAAAGTGTTTGGTCTACGGCAGATCCAACTACGGACTGTCGTGAAGCTTCCACGAGAATATATGGTTGCTTAGTTCTGTCTGTAAAGTTGAATCTGAAATGTCCGACGCGGGAAGCTGGGATGACACATTCGTAAGGCGGAGAGAAGAATCGAGATAGTTGAGAATCCTTACTTGCACTTTGTTCTACAGTGATCCCTTGTTCAAGTTCGACGCTATAGTAGCTGGGAGTGATGACCTCGTTTTTGTGGTCAAAGGATAGTCCTCTTTCCACGAACTTGCTCTTGGGAGACCCTGTGCCTGGTACAAGTATCACTTGACCACTTTCACCCATCCAGATAGCTGGTTGATGGGTTCCTTGGAAACCATGGATAGTTGTATCTGTATGGTTGTAAGGTGTGCAAGAGACATAGTTCTGTCTTGTCTGTGCCACCCAACGAGTCATGGCAAATGGAGGAGCGGTGGATGGTATCATCCCACCAGAGCCATTTGGCGAATCACCGCCATTACCAATGAGACTATACGAGTACAGATCATTCAGGATGCGTTTATGCAGTAGTTTTAGAACAAAAACTTACGGATCAACATGGTCTATAGCATCACTTGCAGGTACTGAAAAACTTGGAGGGGCAGGCTTTGCTTTTGTAGCCACTATGGCAAATAGTGCCCAAGTTGTGGTTAGTGTAACATAATTACGCATGGTCACCAAGGTGTCTTGTCGGTGGAAGAGATTGCCGTGCAATCTTCAAGCTTCAAGTTTCAAAATTCACGAAGAATCGCGCGAAGAACTTGAAGGAGAATGCTCGGCGAACGTCCTCACGAGTCACGACCGTCAGTGTTCAAGAGCATCAAGGCAATGAACCGCTGTAACGCCACGAAGGCGCGGACCTACCACTGCCGAGCGTCGGGCCGCCATGCCCATGGGCTTGAGCGAAGGTACAACCGTGACTAGCATTTTCTCTTTGTACTGTCCATACAGAGCTCCCATACAGAGCTCCCGCGAACATACATACGCGAAAATAGGTGAATTCCTAGTGCATTCTACTATCTAGAAGATCTGATTACTGACTTGATGTCAACGTCTTCCACTAGACACAGGGTTGTGAAGTTTGGCGACGATTCCTCCCAAATTCTTTTACGAAAAACGTTGTCAGATGATGTGCTAGTAAAGGTATCCATTGTTTTATTTCTAGTATGCGTCGCTTCATGTGCTCAACTCCGGGTAGCTAGGATTCCAACTGCCATGCGGATTATCCTATTTCTCCGAGCAAACTTGGTCATCGGCGACGACCACTGAGTTTCTGAGGAAGGGTTCACGATGATACGATGGCCTAATACTCGAATGGTATAAATTGGGATGCACTGGGAGGTGTCTCCGTATCAAACCTCTGCTCAAGATTTGCCTTCGGGGGACCTGTCAGAAGATGCCTCCACTCGCCGGATTCGTAGCAGTCCTAGGGCTAATACTATTAACTTCATCAACCATTGGAACATCTCGTCATGAGGTTATGGATGACTTGCATTTCCCACTTCATGCTCGGGCAACGAACAAAGATGGTTCTGTCCCTACTTACAAGAATCCGAGGGCAGACATTGAAAGTCGTGTCAATGACTTGCTTCCCAGAATGACTATAGAAGAGAAGGTGGCACAATTGTAAGTTACTTAAGATCTCTCCTATCCCGAGAAATATCCCGCTAACTGGCGTATCAGAATTCAGGGAGATATCAATGGCTACATGGACATGAGTGACCCACTAGATGATACCAAAACCTTCAACGCATCTGGTCTTGTGAGTACTTGATTGCGTTATGACTGCACAAGATTAAAGTCAATTATATTAAATTGTAGGAAGAAATGATCCGTCTCAAGGGTGGCTCACTATGGGGTGGTTACCTTGCACCTTGGGACAAGCTTGTGTATGCTATCACCGTCGGCCAGCGATATATCATGGAAAATACAACCCTTGGTATTCCTGCATTATTCCAGACAGAAGGTCTGTCATCATGATTATTGTCCAATCCATGGTATCATATTCAGAGTCGGTCTATGGATCCAGGTTTACATGGTTTCACCGATAATGGAACCATTTTCCCTTCCCCCATCTCTATGGCCGCTTCATTCAATACCGCTCTACTCCAAAACGTATCGACTACTATTGCAAATGAGGCGGAAGGCCTTGGATACACTCATGTCTTCGCTCCAGTCCTCGATTTATCCCGAGAGCTGAGATGGGGGAGAGTAGAAGAGAATTTTGGTGAAGATCCCTTCTTGTAAGTTGCGCTCCTCAGATTAATGGTACTTTGGTGGTTTTGACTTGCATATAGGACAGGTGAAATGGGGCATGCATATGTCACAGGTCTTCAGTCTGGTCGTAGAAGAAACACTAGTTCGACGGCCATAGCACGTATGGCAGCTACGTGCAAGCACTTTGCTGCATTCGGAAGTCCTCAAGGTGGACTGTACGCCTTCCGAACTCCCTATCAAGGTGAAATTGTCTATTGACCCCCTTTTCCATAGAAATATCGCACAAGTATCTGGTGGTGAACGCGAATTGCGCACAATGTTCCTCAAGCCGTTTAATAGAGCATGTGTCGAAAGTTTGAGTATAATGACTGCTTACTCAAGTTACGACGGTATCCCAGCCATCGCCAACACTCGTGAGTTCCCAGTATATGCGTCAAATACTGCTTTTCTGAATCTCTGCGTAGATCTATTGACAGACATCGTAAGTTTTGCAGATTTTTCAATCCAGAAATTTGGATGATTGAGTCATCTCAATCAAGCTCCGAACTGAATGGGGTTACAAATATTGGGTGACCAGTGATGCAGGTTCGGTTGACTTGCTCATTACCACACATGGAACATGCGATAGTCGTGCTTGTGCTGCTAAGACAGCCCTGGAAAACGGCATCAGTGGGGAAATGGGAGGCGGAACCTACACGTATCTGACACTACCCGGTATGGCATACTATTTTGCTTATTAGTACTCTTCAGACTGAACTCAAGATTTTTTCAATATAGACCAAGTGAAAAATGGGACAGTTGATGTTAAATTCATCGACGAGACGGTCAAAGCCATGTTGAGGACCAAGTTCTCTCTTGGCTTGTTTGAGAGTAAAATTTTTATATCTCAAGCCCAATTCCAACTCGATCTTAACTAGCCTTAATATATAGATCCATACCCATACGAGGATTTCAACACCACGCTTCGTACAGCAGAAACAAGGGCGGTACTTCATGATATGGAACGGGAATCCATCGTCCTTCTCGAAAATCACAACAATGTCCTTCCTCTCAGTAAAACCTCAACTAAATCAGTTGCACTCATAGGACCGCAAGTTGATCGTGTCTCTGTATGTGTTCTCTAGGACCATCCCCTCTCCTCGCTCATACCGAATTTCATAGCTCGGTGACTACGTCTTTTTCAATGCTAGTAACAATGGAATTTCTCCACTTGCTGGATTTACTCAACTCCTCTCCAACACATCTGTCATAATCAACTATGCCCAAGGTTGTGAACTTTGGTCAGAGTCAGCATCTTCCTCGTCTGCTGTGGCTTCCTCCATCCAATCAGCTGTGACAACAGCGCAACAATCTGATGTTGCTATCATCATGGTTGGTACTTGGTCGTTAGATCAGACCTTATTATGGACTCCGGGAACGAACGCGACAACTGGCGAACATGTTGATTTGAGTGATTTAGGTCTTGTTGGTGCTCAAATGGATTTAGTCAAGAGTGTCACTGAGGGAATGCAAAGTGTGGGTAAGAAAGCTGTTGTAGTGCTGGTCAGTGGTAAACCTGTCGCGGAACCTTGGATCCAGGAACGTAAGTGATATAATTTGCGTCTGTGCTGTGACCGATGCTAACTAGACTTTCAGACGCGGATGCTGTTGTTCAGCAGTTCTATCCTGGTGAGCTTGGCGGATTGGCACTGGCAGAAGTTGTTTTCGGCGACGTCAATCCTTCTGGTATGCGTACTTTTCCGAAGTGATCCATACATATGTCTTATACGTTCCGAACAGGTAAACTCCCTGTATCGTTCCCTCGTAGTGTCGGGACAACCCCAGTGTTTTACAACTACATCAAAGGAAGTCGGCCTATCGACGCAGGAGCTATCTTAGATGACGGCACACTGCAGTTTGGACATCAGGTAAACAATCTATGAGTCACTGCCCACCGACTCGAAAATCCCAACATTGATCGTCGTTGTTCGTAGTACGTTTTGGATACCCCAGCACCCATATGGAGCTTCGGTCATGGTCTCAGTTATACCACATTCAAATAGTAAGTAGAAGTATACTCCAATGCACCCATAATGACTTACCAACCTTTCTCTCTTGTAGTTCAAACTTGAAACTATCCAAAGGGATAATATCTTCAAATCAGAATTTCAGTGTTTCCGTTACCGTTCAAAACACTGGTGACGTTGCAGGGAAGGAAGTTGTACAGGTGAGTATATATGACAAATGTGACTGATACCTGGTACTTTTCTTACTCGTATAAATTGCTATAGGTGTACATGACAGATCTAGTCAGCTCAGTTGCGACACCGAATCAAGAGCTTATCGGGTTTTCTAAAGTCAACATTCCGTACGTTTTGCGTTTGGTTTACTATACAATCATATTCTAGTATTGATTGGTTGTTGTTGCAGGGCTGGCGGTTCAACAACTGTCACCATTCCAATCAGTAACTCCCAACTTGCTGTTTGGACAATCGACAACAAATGGGTCGTTGAACCTGGTCAATTCAATATCAAGGTTGGAACCAGCGACCAGTCGTTCTTGAGTACCACCCTTACTGTGACAGGATAGAGTTCATCCAAAGACGACAGGAGATCAGTGAAAATACAATTATATATAGAGCAGAGAGCATCCAATCGTACACAAGAGTCATCGATAGCAATGTACAGATATCCAAAAGAAACGTAGCAATACAAGCATAAGGCACGCAGGCATGTATACACAAATTCGATAGATCTTCGAGCAAACTTAGAGCGAGCAAAAACAAACAAACAAGACACGTCGGGTATTCCACACACCTAAAGTCTAAGGATATCAACCAAACTCCAGAACCTCACCGAGCCATCATCAGAGGCAGAGACAATATAGTTGTCATCAGCAGTAAAAGTGACCAACTTCACCTTATCCTTGTGTCCTTGAAGCTCCCCAATGAATTCTCCATCTATCGCGTCCCATATCTTCACAGACCCGTTTGCGCATCCTGCAACAACGAATTCTCCATCGCGAGAGAACCCCACACAATTGATGATTGCAGCACGATCTCTGAGTTGGAAGATCCTTTCAGCACTGAACGAATCGGAAACGACGACAGACGAATCATATGAACCAGTGACGACTTTCTTTCCATCAGGAGAGAAAGCAGCTCCCCAAACTGGTCCACTATGTTCACCAATAATGACCAATTCTTCACCAGTCTCCGCACTCCAAACTCGTGCTGTATGATCCTCTGATCCCGAAAGGACACGTCGTCCATCGGGTGACCATTGGAGACACCAGATCACTCCAGTATGTCCTTTCATATCGACCAAACGATCTCCACTATCATCGTAAATTATAGCGTCCATGTCAGACGTACTGAGCAATTTTGAACCATCTTGATTGTACGAGAGTTCGAGGATGACAGTGAGATGGTCTCCCATCGTAACGAGACAATCCCCTGTTTCGACGTCCCAGATTCTCACAGTGGTATCAACTGAGCCTGACGCGAGGGTTTTGCCAGTTGGGGAGTAAGCAATGATCCAAACATCTTGTTTGTGGCCAACCAATTCTCTGATAACGGTGGCATTAACTCCTGTTGTAAGGTCCCAGAGGAGTATTTTATTATCCGCACCACCAGATGCAAGACGGGTGCCGTCAGGAGAAAGCTTGGTAGTCCACACGCTGTCTTGATGGTCCTTTAATAAATAAATCATGTCACCAAATCGGTATCCCCAAATTCGAATCTTTGTATCTTCATATCCACCAACGACAAGTTGACTATCCTTCGAAATGTCGAAGCCACATACTGCACCACCTTCGGCACGAGGATCGAA
Source organism: Abortiporus biennis (assembly GCA_022606235.1). Classification (NCBI taxonomy): domain Eukaryota; kingdom Fungi; phylum Basidiomycota; class Agaricomycetes; order Polyporales; family Podoscyphaceae; genus Abortiporus; species Abortiporus biennis. Next base: position 86,329 of record JABYQP010000004.1, on the reverse strand, counting down.
AAGGACACGATGAGGCCAATCGATGCTTCGACCGCTCAAAGCATCTTTGCCAAGAATAGCAGCGCCTCCTTTGAGGTCACTGATAATTCGCTCTAACGAGAAGTCATCATTGGGCTGAGAATAGCATAGGCTTTTTAGTCTCCGAAAGAAAGAATCCAGTACAACTAAAACACTCACAGGAGGAACTTTTCGTTCCGAGGGGGAGCCTCTGCCAGAGGGAGTAGGACTCATAGTGGCAGTGCGTACAACTGACTGGTCCGTATTCACAGTGTCAGTAGTTCCGTCGACCACTATCGGAGCGGTCTCTTCCGTAGTAGGGATTGTTGTTGATTCAGTGGGAGCTTCAGCTTCAGCAGGGGGAGGAGCTGGTGGTTCCGGAGTAGAATCAACTATCATCGGAGAAGCGTCAGCCTCAGGAGCCTCGACTATGGCGTTTTCAGCGGGAGGTGTGGGCGCATGAGGTTCTGCTGCGTTCTGCTGCTGAGCTGCAGGTTCAATGCCAGGCATCGCTTCTTGTCCCTCGGACTCAGCGATACGGCGAGCTTCCGCCTCTTGTTTCTCAGCTTCCTCTCTTTCTTTCTGAGCTTCTCTTTGGAGTCTTTGTCGAACCTCATTCCTGTCATGCTCGAGATTACTCGCCTCGATGGCTGCGCGATCTTCAGTGGCGCGACGCTCAGTGATAACGTACGCTTCCAACGAGCGATAACCAGCTGCAGCGAAGTTCGAACGAGCCAATGAGCCAAAGACAACTACAATGGTGTAAAGATACTCAACTGCGATCGGTGTCATTTTCAATGAGGGGAGCTACACCCTTCAGATATTGGATGATGTCTTTCGGCCAATCACCCTGAACCAAAACCATCGGTATCGTCTCATACGTGATGTCATGTATGAAAAACTCACAGTGCCCAATTCATTGAGGTCGTTGTCACATGCAATAGCTACATCCGCATCACAGGACTACTGAAGGTTAGGTCTCAAAGCTTCATATCAAGCTGTAGAATCAACTCACGTTGAGAATATATACCAACAGCTGATCGAGAGGATCGTTGTACTGCAATGCCGAAATATATCAGAGAGGCTTACACTCAGATTACGAATCCTTACGCTTGTCTCACTTAACGTGATCGTGACTTCTGGGAGTTCCACTACAGCAGGTAAACCTGGTATCTCTGCGATCTGGCTTGGTGCGGTCCCATTCTCGGTCTCACCCTGATCATCAGAGGATTGCTCCTGTCCCTCTTTTTTTTCATCATCGTCATCATCATCTTGCTTTTCCTGTTGGTCTTCTGAGGCCTGAGCTGCTCCCTTTCTTTTCCTAAGTGGGACATCAGGATGACGATATTTCATCTTATAGTGGGTCAAAAACACGGTCTGTTCTGGAGAAGATGTCGCCTTTTCTTTCCCCTTAGCCGAACCAGCCGCGCGGGGCGGGGAAGTACGAGTAAGAATTGCGCTACCTTCAGGGACAGAGAACCCTGCGCTGCCGAATGAGAGTTGCTGAGACTGACCGTTCTCGGTAAAAGCAGCTAAAGCCCAAGAAGAAGATTTGACCAGACCACTGATGAGAATGATATCTTCCTTGTTAATCTGTACGCCCTTCGATTGGGCGAATTTATGCCAATTCTCGTGGTTGAAACGCATATACTCGACAAAGTGTCGATTTGGAAGGATATATTCCCTGGTTGCTGGCTCGTTGAGCACAAGCACGGCACCTTGATCAGCCAAACAGGTGAACTTGTAGGCATGGTTAACATCGGCTCCCTCGCTGTAACCCACCTTTCAGCGTTGACTCGAGCATCCTAGTAGAGGTATGTACGTACACGTCGGTGCTACCTTCATCTAAATGGCTCTCGACTGTTTTGCTGCAGATGGGACCTCTGGGAATGGTGGTAGATTTCTTCAACCGTCTGTTGAACTTCAATAGCTCGAAACCTTCAGGAACGCCATTTGCGTTAATCGGATGATCGGGGGAACGAGTAGCGTTGAATAATCTATGAAAAGCACCGTCCAATACATGTCCTACATCCCCAATCTCGGGTTGAAAGTCGTTGCTAGTGCTTTCGGGTATCCATAAGGGCAGGCCATACGATTTCGATGCAAGTTGTTCGGAGTAGACTTTGGGAACGAGCACCATGCCTGGGACGATTCAGATATCGCTCGCCACAAGGGCAGATGGAGGATACAGAGAAAGGAAGAGAAAGCAAAGACGCTGAATGCAGGGTCCTAGGATCACGCTTTTATATGTGCATGAGGCGATACATTGTTTGTTCCATTGGATTAAGGTCGTATCGATTTGACTCAAGATTATTACCACCGCGTACGATTGACAACAGCAACAGAAGACCACAAGTGAACACAACATAAAAAGTCCTGAAGGTATAAATCGATAAGTTTCTCCAAGAGTCACAGTGTGATGATGGTGTCTGGGAAAGCAAAGTGTGGGCGGCTAAATCAATTGAACTCCAACCTTACAGCAGCGCTTTCAGGTTTCGGCGCAAACTTCGAGTTCTTCTGGATACATGGAGGTACTTTTATGCATTAACACCGTCAGTGCATAAATGGCACATACGCTGTGTTGCACTGCATGTGTCAATCAGGGATTTTTCGCGGTTGCTCCAGTTGCGCACACTAATAATAACATCGTGCCAGGTATGTGGCTAATTTGAGTGAACAGCCTTCAAGTTGACAACATTCTGCGAGGAACTGTGCTTCGAAGTACTCGTTATCCTAGTAACGGTCGATAGTATCTCGGTGTCATCAACAACCATGCTATCCAACCGCTCTAATAACCAATTTTGATACCTCCAATGCCATGCGACTGTCTCTTCCTATTCGTGCTTGTGCAGCAATGAACTCGGAGATAAACTGAAACTCATATGCTGATTTCTACAGCGCAAGGCTGTAGATATATAGTCTATCACGGTAGATCACGCGTCAACGAAGCTGAACTTGAGCGAACTCCAAATATGGACGACCGATCAGGTGTAAGTGCCATCAATGATATTTGAAACCCCGATCAGCCGGTTGTAAACTCTATTATCGCTAGGCAGAGGTGAAGTCAACCGTCCTCGACATCGCCGACATCCTCAAAACTTCAAGCGTAAGCCATCTTCAAAGTGAGTATCATTAGTCGTTTGGGATCTACAGGCCATGCTCGTGCATCGGGGGGTGACAATCGTTGTATCGAAGGAGTTCAGGGGATGGATTTGTGTCGGTGACTTTGGATGTAGTTCGGTGAGCTCACGCTATACTTTTGCTTTCCCTATCCTAGATGCCTCTTCAAGAATACCAAGTCGTAGGCCGCCATCTCCCCACCGAGAATGAGCCCAACCCCAAGATCTACCGTATGCGCATTTTTGCGCCTAATGAGGTCGTCGCCAAGTCTCGTTTCTGGTATTTCCTTCGGTGAGCATAGTCCCTTCCCTCTATCACTTTACAATGAAGATTAACTCGGAAAACATAGTCAATTGAAGAAGGTCAAGAAGGCCAGTGGCGAAGTCATTGGTGTCAATGTTGTGTGTATCACGTTGTTGTCCCTTGCAGCCGTTCAAGTGGCAGGCGGAATGGGAGCTAACCTAGCAATCGCTTTTGCGTTCTTTTTCCCCTTTCTTAGATTCATGAGAAGAAGCCCTTGAAGGTCAAGAACTTCGGTATCTGGCTTCGTTACGATTCTCGCTCCGGTACACACAACATGTACAAGGAGTTCCGTGAGCTCAGCCGTGCTGATGCCGTCAAGGCTCTCTACCAAGATATGGCTGCCAGGCATCGTGCCCGTTTCAGGTCTATCCACGTACGATCTGATACATTTAGTCCCGCTGTAGACCTGTTTCTTATTGGTTTTTGTTTTCATAGATTCTCCGTGTTGTTGAGATTGAGAAGACCGCCGACATCCGCCGTCCCTACATCAAGCAGCTCCTCGAGCCCAAGCTCAAGTTCCCTCTCCCCCACCGTGTGGAGAAGGTTCGTTCGACCTTCGTCGCTCACCGCCCCGCAACCTTCTAAGCTCGCTTTTCTGGCACTTGCGCTTATATTGGGTTTGTTACATCACGAGAAAAATTATCTCTGGCTCTCATTTAGTTTGAGATTGCCTTCACTTGTCATGCCATACCTTGTAGGACTACATGCATAATGTTATGTCACATGCTCTGCTTTGATGACCGTTTTCGACGCAACCAATGATATGTATCATACGGTGAAGATGTACAAGAACTTGGAAGCAGATTTTATTGCAAAGTATACTACAAAAAAGACGATGGTGTAATGAATCCTATGTTACATCGAAAGCTAGAAACAGTGGCGAAAGACGAGCGAGACTAAAAAGCAGACGGACAAAGCATGAAAGAACAGGTGGGCACGTTTCAGCAAGGTCAACTGGGGATTGCAAGAGAGGATGAAAAGTGTGTGAAAAGGTCGAAATGAGCGAACGGTCCTCAAAAATGGAGGAAATTAGAGTCGATTCCACCGACACCGTTTGCAAGAAAGCAACTCGCAATTGGTGCATCTCTAGAAAGTGGTTTTGAAATCTCGTCAATAGATAGCCCCAAAAAACATAAAATGACAGGATACATACGTAGAGATATATCGGCAAATGGTGGTGACAATTCTCGCATCGTCCTGCTCCAGGACGGTATAGCCAGGTCTTTTCATGATTACATTCATGGTTGTGACGAAGATGTTCAACTGCTTCGGCGACTAATTTTGCACGTTCTGCAGAAGGGATCGCCTTGCGTTTGGGTTTGGTAAGATTGTTGTGAGGTTTTCCTGACTTCTCCGGAAAGAAGGCAGACTTTGGACGTATTCCCGTAGTATTGGAAGGAGAAGCGTTTATCTGGGTTTGCCAGGAAATGATACGTGATTGTCTCCATTCTAAATGGTTCTCCTGGTGACTTGAAGAGGAAGCTGCACTTGAAGTTGATGCGACGGGTGGTCGAGAAGCGTGCGAGGAGCTGCTAGCGGTTGCATTGAGAGTAGGAGCCGGGATCGTGTTCATGGTTCTTGACTGATGTCTGGAAGATGACCCTTGGACTCCAAGACTTCCGAATTGATACGCAGTAGTCGGGCGAGTAATTTGGACTGGAGGTCGAGTAAGTGTTCTAAGAAGTTCAGTGTCAACTTCAAGGGGCGGTGGTTCATCGTTTAATGCACGCGGAGCGATGGTGGGCCTTGGTGCTGGGGGCTGAGGTCGTGGTGGTGGTGGTGGAGGTTGAGGTCGTCGTACCGGTACTGGTGGCGGTACACGGCGTATAGCAGCTGGAATACCATGTTGAGCATCGACCCTAGCTTCAGCTGCAGCTACAAGACGACGTTCATCCCATTGAGGACAATGGCAGCTTTTCCATCTTGCTCGACAGACATAGCAGAACTCTGTCTTGCAGCGACAAGTCATGTGGTTACAACCTGTGTTCAGCTCGATGAGTTGTTCACAACCTGGACAGCGAGCCCATTGAGAACGTTCTCCCAACATCAATACCTCCTGGTCCTTTCGATCAACCTTGCAAGTGTGAACAACTCCAGGTTCGATCTTGGTTCTGCAGCTTGAACAGGTGACAGTATTGCATCCGGAGGCACTACACGTCACATCGGTGGAGAGAAACCAAGAGCTACCTTCGGTCTGCGCGCATAGGAAGACACTACATGTGGGATTTGCACAATAAATGCGTTTCAGAGTCCCGAATTCTCTTGCTTTTTCGTTGAAGAGCTTCAAAAAAGCGGCCGTCATTAATGGAGATACCGAGGTGAGAGGGATGTTTCGTCGGCAACAACGTGGGGGATAAAGAGATTCATCTCGAGTGGATGCTTCGAAAAGGTCAAGCATGCAGGTTTTATCGTAGTAGTGACCGCAAGGAGCCCTAACTTGGTGTCCACGGATGGGATCCTGGCAGATCACACAATTGTTCCCAGTAAACCTGAGATTTGATTAATTGCCTGAACATCCATGAATTCGAAAGAAACTGGTTCTTACCGATTGTTATCGGGCATAGCACTAGTCGTATTAGTGGTCGTAGGACCAAATATCCAGGAGGTTAGGGTACTGAACCACCCTTTCGAACTAAATCCCTCGGTAGTGTCAGAATCATTCTGATGATGTATCTTATATGACAATACCTTGAGGTAGAGGAAGTAGCAGTAGTAGTCCGAACTTGGGTAACGGGCACGTTTGCGGCTTGCTGGGGTTGAACCCGAGGAGGGATGGGAGGTGGACGTCCACCAGCAGGGGCAGTTTGTCTATAACGGTATGATAAAACATCGAATGATTCAGTGACAAGCATACAGTCGGAAAGATCATTGCACATACGTTCGTTGAGGCCACGGATTTGCAAAGTCATTAGCATCGAACTCGAGCAACAAGTTCCGAGCAACATCCTGATCTAAAGCCATCAGAGCTTGAGCTTGAGCTTCTTCACGAGCAAGTTGCAAAGCGAGCTGCTCATCAGCTGTTAAATGTCCTCCAATACTAGCACGCTGCAACTGGATACCATCGATGTCCCTTACGCTGAGCCTCGCGATGGCGGCGAGGAGTGCACGATCATCCTCGTCGTCGCTATCCCAAGGATCAATGACAGAGGCGCGAGGCCAGTTGTTGTGAGTCCTTCCTGCCACAGCAGCCATGCCAAGATGGTGAGAGAAGGGGGAAAGGAGAAAGGGGCGAAACGCAGAATCTCCTTCGTCTATTTGAAGAGTCTTGAGATGGGCGCTTTTACAAAGTAAGTTCAAGGATTGACAGTCATCAAACTTGGGCAGAAGGGCTTCATTCAGTCTGCCGCTTCTAGTTAGTGTTGAGTAAGGAAACTGCAGAACCAGGGATTGTAATCGCATATAATGTTAATTGTGGTAAAAACGGACCCACAACTATAAGGCCTTTGTATCCACAAACTGAGTGGCATAATCATACAATTGTAATCCATAATTTCAACATGATAGAGGCTTCGGGCAACCTAAAATGTATCTAAAGAATTCTGTTCGGATAGTCGGACCAGCCATTGGATTGAAAGGCGTTATATCACCTGGAGTCTGTTTAATTGACAGCGAGTGCAAGCTCGCATGTTACACTGGGTACAAGACTAGAGCAGGATGGAATCGTCAAACAAATCGGAAATGATTTGAGGTCTAGAGAAGAAAACACTTACAGAAATTGAATCTCCACTTCTATTACAACTCTCACAAAGATGTCGACCTTCCTGACGAGTCCAAGCATCATGTCGACATCCATAATGATCAACCGTTCGAAGTAAGCGATCGATTTGCTCATCAAGAGCATCCAAGCGTGCGCTGTTGGTAGGAGAGAGCACGGTAGGTGTTGTTACAAACTCTTCGCCACGTCTAGCAGCGACTCCCGCTGGACCTTTCAATCGTCGTTGCTGTGCTTTAAGGCCACGCGATACAACAGTTTCTCGGATTGCGAAACTGGCTGGTGCACTACTCCTCTCTCGACGCTTTGAGATTGTGAATTTCGGTGAGGATCCTTGTGGCACGTGAATGGTTTCACTTGACGATGACGGGTCACTACTGGGCGGAGTAGGAAATTCAAGTTTAGAAGATAGAGAAGCATGTCTTCGCAATCCACCAATGGTGGATTTGCTGGATGATGCCTCTAGAGGTATGGTGCGGGTTCTGTAGAGCCATGGTTTGGGTGTAGTTTGTGGAGGCTGAAGATTGTCCTCGATAATTGGAACTTCAGTAACTTCTGGAATTTCGTCAGTGGTAGGTTCTTCATCTATGTTGCGAGTTACCAGGTAAGCGGGCGTGTCGGTTGCTCTAGAAAACAAGCGATGCTCGTCCCAGCGAGGACAAGAGCATGTTTTCCATGGAGATCCACATAGATAGCAAAACTATGATAGTCAAACAGGAAGATGAATTACCAACAATTCAGAAGAAAGGCGAAACTAAGTCTTACCTGTGTCTTGCAAACGCAAGTGATATGGAAACAACCACCTCTTAGCTCAACCATCTGATCACAACCTGGACATTGCATCCAACCAGTTTTTTGGCTAAGAAGATGTACTCGTTTGTTTCCTTCATCTTCTTTGCAATTATGAAAGACTCGAGATTTGACTTGACATCTACACCTACCGCATGTCTTCGTAGAACATGAAGGTATAAAGCAAGTGTATACGTGAGGCAATGGTCCTTTTCTCCTCGAGCCTAAGAACCGACTGCAAGATGGTTCCGAGCAATAAACTCGATTCAAAGTATTAAATTCGACACCTTTCTCCATAAATATCGAATATCGGGATTCGCCTAGTCTGTCTTTAAATAACGAGGTCGGTATGATCCTGCCGCAACAGCGAGGAGGGTAGAGCGTTTCATCATGCATGGATGCTTCAACCAGAGATATAAGGCATGATGCGTCATAGTGATGTCCGCAGGGTACTGATACAGGTGTAGTAGTGATTGGCTCTAAGCAAATGACGCAGTCATGAGTCTTTACAGCACGTCTATGGACAAAAATGGATGGTTCAGTTCAATAAATACGTAGAGTTATTGCGTACTAACGCCCACTTACGATGGATGAGGGAAACGTTGCCTCAAGGCGGATATAGCACCCTCACTCTTCTGAGGTCTGACGCAGGAATGTATGAGATTATTGGTCGTATTTCCATGTGTTCTAGATCAAAGAACAGGATAGCTTTCAGCATTTTACAACAGATTTTAGACGTCAAAGAATGCTACTCACCGGAATCGTTGGCTCTCTCCATGCCATATATCGTGATGTGATTGATTCATCGCTCCTCCCACTACCCCTGTATGCATGCGGCCTTGATCAGGAATGGAAGGGCTTCCGATAGATCTTGAAGAGAGCGGCGGGGGCGTTGTCTGATTATATCTTGACATAAATGTCGCCGTCATGGTACCAGTCCAGGTACCCGTATACAAGAAATGATTCTACTAGTACGCTTTCGCTGTACTTTCAAGTTTGACGCTTCACCACACCAGAGTCTTGTAGCAACCTATGTCGCAGAGTCGAGATATGGGAAGGCCTGCCTTCTGATATTATATGTGGTGGTGCATTCAGGGAGAGAAAGATGATTTATCCTTACAAAAAGCTTTCCTCCACTCATCCTTATCCATCGTGTCTTCCATGTGTAGACAGCGCGTCCTTGACTCGAAAAGACATATTTGGAATGTCAGCACTGGTAGCAATACACAATGCATGCAATAGACTTGCTGAACTTTAAAAAGTGTTAGCGCGTTGCTTATACTTGATTATACCCATGATGAGGCCTTGAGGCACAACCTTGGGCGGTCACGGTAGAACTTGATATTGTCCGAGGATTGAATGTTATCCTAGGTAGGGGTAGTTCTCCATTAATCTTGCCAGATATAAACATATAACACATGTACGGGTTCGGATAGAACGATATATTGGTTTTCCTTTGAGGGGCCTATATTGAATATTGAAGCTTGAACTTCAAGAAGTTCGGAGAAAGGAGCCTGAGGATGCCCGGGTCATAGCAGTTTGATGCTCTTCAGAGTCACGTTCAATCGTCCTGGTTTTGCATTGAGTATGAGTGTACCTCAAAGGAACACAGTCGTTGCAAATATGAGTAGCTGAACTCGAAGCTATGAAAGTGGCCTGTACCGGTGACAGTAAATAAGAATCAAACGTGGAATTCATTTAGCGCTCTCTTTTTACTCCAAGCGTCTGTGACTCGGAGAGTAGGCGCGCACTGACGGAGGAACCGGAGGAAGAACATCACGCATCTGCATCTTGCTGTACTCGGATTAACCTGTGTCTTCTTAGATTCTTAACCTTCTATAGCGCCATTATTTTGTATCAATAAGATACTCTAGCCATCTCCTCTGTCGCTCGGAAACACACATGTATCTTTTCACGTGACTTAGACTTGTTTGACTGAACGTTTTGAACTTCAACGCAATACATGTTCCTCAACCTGCATATTTAATAATGTCATTGGTAAGTTCCTACAAACTATCAATAGATTTCAGATCTTGGGTTGCTAATCTTCTTTGGCGGATTTCGGGCGATTTCTGTTGCTAGCTATTTGAAAAGATGGACGTCGAATCGTGAAAAAGCACCGATGAACAAAGTAGTAACGCAACAACGACAGCAGCAATAATAACGTAACAAACTCCACCCATTGACCCACGTTCGCTGTCAATTGTTGCTAGTGCATGAACTAAACATTGACACCACATGGACCCACAAATACAAAGTATGCATACATTATAAACGCTAAACTAAAATCAATACCTCACCACATAAGAAAAGGTATCCAACCGTAACCTCTCCGAAGCACAAAGCGACAGATCCCTCCTCGACCTAAAGAACCGTTTCAACCTCTCCACCTGCGTAGGTTCATCAATAGCCAAAACAAGGGTAACATTCAAAGGAAAATGTTCAAGAGCATGTTCGAAGCTCACAAAATCAATCTCGTTCAACATTCTATTACAACACATATCGTTCCAAGGGAAATATTTGATACTGATGGTCATTGTTTTGAGTGATGAAAGTGTCTTTGAAGCGTGGTTGAGTGTTTGAATTAAGACATTCCAATCGACGGGATCCATATGTCCTCGATACCCGTATGCGTAAATTCGTAGGTTCAAGTTGGAAATACGAGTCAATGAAGATAGCCCAAGTAAATCCCATTCTAAAGATATAACAAGATTCATGATCAGATATGAAACAAGTTCAACGTTGAAAAGAAGATGAAAGTGCTAACCTGATTTATTAGAATCAGAACACGTCCTAAGATCGATTGAAAAATCGTGTAAATGTCGTGTACTATCGCTTTCAAGGAAAGCAGCAATTTCATCGAGCTCGATTCCAGGCGTGAGAACATGGGAAGAATATACGTCCATGGAGGAGGGAGGTTGACTTTCGGGATAACTGAAAAGATGCTGAAGGGAGCGAATGAAGATTGTCGAGGTGTCCGTATCGCAAACACTAATTTCAAGATGATCATTGCGTAATGGGGCGGCGAATCGACTAGAGATGACCTGGTCTGCGTGTGATGCATGAGGAATATTCAAGTCCGGTGTGTTGCAAGTCTCGCAGTCTTTTGGCGCTTCGTACGTGATTTCTTTGACCTTGATGGTCTTGATGTATCGGAAGGGGGAAAGAATGGCGAAAGCAGTGGCAAAATTAGGGAATGAGATGATAGGAAAGTCCAGTATATCCAAAGATGCGGTAGGAGGACTTTTTTGAAAGAATGTTTCCAGTGAAGACTCGTTTACGGGCGAAAGACTGACGAATTGTATAGTCAAGTGGCGAAGGCTTGGAAGTCTACTGAGTATAGAAATCAACAAGTTCGTGTTGACCTCGGCCCAGCTGAAATCCTTGACAGGATGCAAATCCAAATGTCGAATAGAAGTGCGTACGGACTCCGAGGTAGAGATGAGTCCAATGAAATCTTCAAACGTCCGTGGAGAAGGAGGGCAGGGTAGAAAACGTTCGTGATAACTAGGTTTTTTCCAGTCAACACGTACGCTGGAATGTCGATAACTTGACACAGCCAGTAATCGTCTCGAGACCTGACTGCACGCTAGGAGAGCCGGTTTATCATCGTGAAGAAATTCGACGATTTCTTCTAGGACTTCGAGTGGCAACGAGTCGATAGAACACTTCTTCCTTTCCCAAAAATCTGTATGCCCATAGAGGGCGTACCAGACTTTATCGAGAGCTGAAGTTGCAAAAGACGCGAGAGTGGAGTAGAACATGGTAGAGAGAGGATAGTCCAGGTCTGTTTGCCACAAATGCGTCGTTTGTACCTTAGCACTCCATTGTGTTCGGTTGCTTTGAGAATACATTATTGTCAGATTTCGATGGGGTTTTTGTTGTTGTTTGCTGGAAAACGGAGAGGTCGAATGGGTGTATCGTCATGTGGCCAACTTGAGGTCCCTTTATACTGCTTGCAGACGTCTAGATCTTTCATATCCCACAGATTGGAGGGTAAGACTCCGCACAGCTCCATGAGTAGTCTGTCCTGTATTATTACCATAAAGTGGAAGATAGAAGAGTAACAGGAACGATTATGAATAGTTCCGTTGCTTACAGGTTACGCCGTATTTCGATTCAGAAGGAAAATGCTACCGCAATCGATATTCTGCATCCGATTTCAACTCGGAGGTACTGCATGAGCTGATCCTAGCTGATCTGGGTTAACCGACCGTTCACGACAGCCTCAACGTATTGTTGACGTGTTCATATGATCGGCCCAGGAGAGGTACAAGCGTCGCCTTGTCTGGCGTTCCGTACGAAAACTTGAAAAGATTCAATCATGATGGACGCCCACATGGCCAGTCATAATTAATAATTATCCAAGGCTGACAGTACCAAAGTTCAAACATACTAACCACTAAACGTATTGAAGGTACCAGTATCACCTGAAGGACCTCAGGCTGTTCGAGTCATTCATATTGACCTTCCAAACCTATTCCAACATCCAGATACTACCGGAGCTCGCAGCAGTTCATGCACAAATCCTTTAGGTACCAGGCTGTGCGCAATCATAATATTCACCGTCTACTGTATCTAATTTCGAATAGAAATGGTCCAAGGTTTCCACGAGTAGAGCCACTCTTCGGACTGTGGATCGCAAGGTTGCAGACGCAAACCCACTCCATCACCATGACAATCAACTCAAACCACGACACCTCAAAGCCTAACCATCGACACCAAAGCCAAAAAATGAATACCAATACAAGTAATAGTCTATTCCTCATACTCCTCATCGAAATACGGTAAAACAACAGGTACATTTCCGACAGCCCTCGGAAACTTCTTGACAACCTTCCTAACACTCCCATCTTCCTCCACAATCTTCTCTCTGACAAGTTGATACCCACCCCTCCTAGGAAGATATTTATACCATACATACCAATATGTCAATCCGAGTAGAGAGATGGATGATGATACTAGGACATGAAGCTGTGTTTTTTGAAATAAAAAGGGTGAAGGGAGAAGGCGTAAGCATATTATTATTATGTCAAAAGTCAATGATCGGCGGAGCAGAGAAGAGAGAGGAGAAAAACGCTTAAGCATTTGGGGGGGAGGTTGTGAAAACAAGAAAAGAAAAAACTCACAAAATAAGGCAAGCGCACATAAGGTCCTATTCCATGTGCAGGTGGTATAAGAGGCGCAAATACCAAAAACACATTCGACAGGAAGAACAGGAATACAACAACTATGAAAGATCGGAACGGTGGATGCCATTCGTATTTCAACAGTCTCGTTCGAAGAAGTAAAAGTCCGCCAGAAACGAACATGTTGATGAGAGCGTATGGATATGAGGATACTGCAACGTGTGATCAGATTTCCAAAAGTGAGTTAACGTTCAACGTTCAGAGGATATCAAGGAGCGGGAGGATAGAGGGTGGAGGGAATGAAACTTACGATTTAACATGAATATATATGCGTCACCTGGTGGAACGGAGATGACCATTAAAGAGGTCATGAGCCATTGAGCGAATAAACCTGGTAAAGGCGCATTGAAGGGTTCATTACTAGCAAAGAACCAAGAAAAGGGTAATATTCCTTCGCGACCCAGTTCTTGAATGACTATACAATGAATACAGAAAATGAGCGATATTGAACCCATGAGGAGGGAGGAAAGTCTTTACCTCGACCATGAGAGAACAAAACAGCCAGCACATTTCCTAAAGTTGACAGAGCAACTACACCGCTCAGAACCTAAACAACATGATGAGCAAAAGAGGCGGGGGAGGGGAGGAGGTAAGGGACTTCGATAAACTCACTCTTTCAAACCTCATCCCCCAAAGCTTCCCAAAAAACAACGCAGCGGCGATCCTTCCACTTTTCAAAATCTCATCTTTATCCACAACAGCATAATAAGCAACATTTACCAAAAGATAAATGATGGTTATTGAAAATACGGCAAGAGGAGCTGCACGTTTGATGGTTCGAATCGGATCACGAACTTCTGAAAGTGCATAGTTCGCGTTGGAATATCCGATGAATGACCTAGTACGAACAACAATATCAAACAGAAATCCATGTATCCATGAATATCGAACTCATTCTGAGCATTATATTACATCAGACCATGTATAAAAACACACTCACCAAATAACAGTATACAACCCATTCACAAAAGCATTCGCACCTCCACTGAAACTTCCCTTCCACATCGTCTCCCACTCAAAGTTCCTAGGCGGATGTTTCAATCTAAACCCCGGTGCCTTCGCGATCACCAACAATCCTATTAAAGCCATACCGGTAAGAATTAATAATTTAAAAACAGCAAGAAGGTTTTGAAGTCTGATTCCCCATTTGAGTTGAGTTCCGTGAAGAAGAAAGGCGAAGGTTATGCAGAGAAGACTTAGGAAACGAGAGGCTGCGGGGGAGGGAGTTGGGGACGGATGGATCGCGTGGAGGGCATCTGTATTCGTGAGTGGAGTGTATGAGGGAGATGGAAAGAGAGCGTCGAGGTTGGGGTTGGTGAAGTAGAGAGTTAAGGTTAGTGAAGAGGGATTGGAAACATGCGTAAGGGAGGACTGAGAGAACCATACTTACATTCACCGAATACAGAACACCCAGCAGCTTGCCAACCCTATAACACGAAGAGTAAGCACTTGAATCATATATCATGCATACCAAAAAAAAATTCACAGAAAAATCAAAAGAGAACTCACGTTAAACATCGCATACATAGCATAAACACAAGTCGCCAATAACTTCGGTCTTCTATATATGAAATCTAAATAATTCTTCTCTCCTCCACTTCTAGGTATACCCTATAGTAAAGCCAATGAATTCAACTTTGAATATTTGTATGACATAGATAGATAGAACGTAGAGGAAAGTAAGACTCACAGTTCCCAATTCTATATATACAGCAGTCCCACATGCAGCTACAAAAGCACCTAAAAGCCACATCACAAGTGAAAGTCCTACACTCCCTGATGATCGTAAGATCGAACTGGGTGTCGCGAATATACTGTAACCAAAAAGATGATGTGGATTTGTGATTTAGGATTTAGAACATAATCGTTATGAATTCATTAGAAAAGTATCTAAGGAAAAGAGCAACTCACCCAGTCCCAATCATTCTATTAAAAATCAAAAACGTAGTACTTGTCAATCCCAAACTACGTTTTTCATCATTGAGATTCCTCCTAACCAGATTATTCAAAGCTTCGTTCGCAAGGATGGCTGTAAAACAGATCCATCAGCTCAATTCCGAGTCGAGGTTTCACAATGCTCGTCCTCATGATCGTCCTCTCAACATAATCAACCATGAATGAATGAACAAACATACCTTCAGCCGCAAGATCTGACTTTCCCCCACTCCCATCCGCCCCGTTGTTTCTCGATCCGCCACTCCCATCTAAATGAGTCCCATAATGATGAACTCTAGGAACAAGTAAAGGTGTCGCTTCACGATCTTCAAAAGCAGTCGATGCTGATACCGATTGTCCTGCAAATTGACCTTGTCTAGATGATGAAGGTGTCGTTGTCATGCGATGATTGATAGGTATACAGAATATAAACCTAGCGTCCTGTTGTACTGTGTGGTAATAGTAATCCTGATCAAATAGTAGACGGAATAAATTCTTGGCAAGGGAAGATTAGACTGGGAGGTTAGAGGTTGAGGTTGAGGCGAGCTTGAAGTGTGCATGATTGCTGACACAGTGACAGTCCTGTGCAAAAGTGTTTCGGGTTCAGATAACGTCGAGTTTCATCATCGTATTGCAAGATCCACCAATCAGAAAACACGAGGTGAGAATATGAATAGCAACGATAAGCACCCGGACACGGACTGCTAGTGCCATCAAGTCGATCTCAATATTCGATTCAGACAACAAGTTGAATCAAAATGCACCAGTTTCTTCTTTTTGCGATTCCTCTCCAATTCGTACATATGGCTCAATACAGACCAACATTCAGAATACAGAATATGTTATCTTCTTCCATCGAAACACCAGTTCTTCTTTCCCCCAAATGTGAGAGTCCATACGAAAAACTAGATCACATTAATCCATCTAGACGGTACCAGAGTTGGCAATGACAACCTTTGCCTTGGGAGTACCAGAAGCGGATCCAAGACCCTCGATCTTCTTGACGAGATCAAAGCCCTCAACAACCTCGCCTGAAAATCATCGCATTCGTTAGCGAAACCGGCGTACAAGGAGTAGGAGGGATTGGAAACTCACCGAAAACGACGTGGGCACCATCGAGCCATGAGGTGACAACAGTGGTGATGAAGAATTGAGAGCCGTTAGTGTTCTTTCCGGCGTTAGCCATAGAAAGAATACCAGGCTTGGTGTGTTTCAGTTGGAAGTTCTCATCTTTGATTTTTCAAAAGACATAGACGAAAGCGGAAGCGAAGAAAAAAACCAAATCGGGTTCAACGTTCCGTTGCCACAATCGATACAACGCAAAGAAACTCACCAGCGAACTTCTCGCCATAGATTGATTTTCCACCAGTACCATTTTGACGGGTGAAATCACCACCTTGAAGCATGAAGCTGGGGATGATACGGTGGAAAGGAGAACCCTTGTATCCGAAACCGTGTTCACCAGTGGCGAGCTCACGGAAGTTCTTTGCAGTCTTAGGTACGACATCGTCAAAGAGTTTGAAGACGATACGACCGGCGGGTTGGTCGTTAATGTTAATATCGAACTAAAATAAAGGGGAAGAAAAGGGAAGACAGATCAGCGTCGATATTCTAAGATTAAATGAAGACCAAAAGAGATCGGAAAGGGGTCAGGTGGAAAGAAACGAATCGATTGTACGTACGAAGACGTTGGCCATGGCTGATAGTGAGAGGAGAGAGGAGATGGTGGTTCAGGTTTTCGTTTTGCTCGCTCTTATGCACCAACGGAAGATGCCGATCACCTCAACATCAGCACCTCAAATCATCACGAGTTGATTATCTAACCGCCGTCACAATCGATCACAATCGTTGTCACATATCCAAAGTAATAGTCACAGCTTCAACCCCACTATGTAGATTTCAAAACATACGGGTTTGTCACGGAGCAATGTCCAAGATTGAACGTTCTTCCAGCATAGCTACCGCGCCGGAAACAATTCGCAAATCGTGACACTAGACCTGAAACTACTTCAGTACGTCACGCATTCTTCAGTTCAAATGCATTCGAAGATGTCATAGCATGTAATTCAATCATAGGCCTTCTCATGAACAGGTTCCTACAAAAGAAGCCTCTCCTCAAAAACTTTTTTTCGTACATACTTACACTACGTGCCGGTGAGTATAAACTTGAAGAGTACTGCAGTCAGTGAGAAAACTTGACAAAAACTCATTATTCTCATATGTCGTTTCATAACGTCAGGTCTTCTATTTTCTCAGTATCTCTCCCTTTCATCCTGACAATCAAGGCAAACATGCACCAAGCACCCAACGTCTCCATCCACACAGCTACAGGTCTTGTGCCCACTGACATTTTTACAAAAATAATTGCATGGGTGGGGATGCACGGAATGAATATCCCATCGGAGGTAGCATCCCATGCCAAGGCTGTGGAGCTTCTGTATAACGTTTGCTTCTTTTGCGTCTGCTAAACCACGCTCAACATGTGAACAGTAGTTCTTATGCATCCATGCATCTAGGTAACGATTAATAATAATTGAAGCGTTCAAGTCAGACGGTGAGCGCGACATGTACATACTATGTACCTGGATTCTAATCGATAGCTTCAGGTTCAGACTTTTTGTTTTGGGTTCACATTGAGATTTGGTTCGAAGTGGTGATGTCGCTGGCTGCAGTACTATTACAAGTGTAGGTACTCCCGAGTCGGCATAACGGAGCTATCGATCCTGTAACGGCGTTCCAAGACCTTTTTTCTTGTCTAGAGACAAACGGTACTGATTTCATGATCTTGTTCAGATGAATGGAATGGATGAAATGTTTTCGTTTCGATTTCGCACTTTCTCCATTGTAGAATGCGCAGTCTTCACTCTTGGTTGATATATTCCTTCCATACTTTTCCGGCCCGGATGTGCTGGGGTCCGTGGAAGAGGAATGCGTTTTCTTTTGGCATCACAGAGAAGGATTTCGATTCTAAGTTGCAGGGTACGTGATGTTCAATTTTGTTATTCTTGTTTCACTCAAAGACTTCAGTCAATTGTAGGGTATGTTCAACCCCTTGCGGAATATCGACTTGGAATATGAACTCGTCTTGACTCGGAATTGAAGACATGGGAGGACTGATTCAATCATATCCTCTACGGTCTACCCTGCAACTTGAAGTGAGGGGGGGTAGCTATAGGTAGAATGCATCCATCTACCTATCTATATTGAGCATCCAGCGATTGTCTTCAAGCTACTACAGGATAAAAAATCAGCCTAATCCAGGCCTTCAGAAATCCGTCCCTTGTGAGGTCATTCACATCAAGATTAGTATCCGGAACCAAGGGTCTATCTACATTTTGACATTGTCGTTCGTTGTCAAGCACAGACTTTTCAAACCAGTATTTATTCCCATTATATCATATGCAGCAAATGTCAAATTCCTCGGAGCTCGACTACGACACTCGGATACTTATTCGATTTCGGGGGAGAGATGTTCGGGTTTCCATGTTTCAAATCATGTTGTCAAGGCCCCGAGTGTAACAATACTATAGCACATTCATCTCGACATGAGAGTCAAGAGTCAAGATGTGCGTGTGTTTGTCGGATTTGCTATCTGTCTCCGTAACTGTCAGTAAATGTTCATATATCCATATGTTATTTCTCACTCTTGCTCATTCTCTTCCTATTGGTAGTCCATGAGCAAGGTCTCTCCATAGCGGTACACGTTTTCTCAGTCAAGATTTTTCTCGTGGCGGTGTGAAGGTTTGGGTTATACTTTCCAACAGACTCGGTGTCAATGTCAATATGTCATCACGAAACAGCAGTTCACCGCCATTCGACTGTAACCACTATCATACCCTGGACCGGCGGTTGAGATACTACTATTGAACGAGGGGCTTCTTACGAACGTTTTGGTGGCAAGTTCTGTTCTTGCTTAGACCCTTTGTTTGGCTCTACAGATGTAACCCGTAGATTTGGCGTGCACTGCCGTTGATGTGCTCATTTCTCATTGTACGTCTCTTTTCATGGCATTAGGTGGTCTATAATGCTTCTTTATACTACTAATATCGATACGATGTTCACTTCTGTAGATTCGGATGCATGTTCTATTGTCTGGTCTAATCGTAGAGGAAGGATCTCTTCTCAGACATATTGATTCTATTCCTATTCCCTCTTGCCCATCCTTCTTTCTATCTTTCCCTCAACTTGCTAATCATTGTCGTTCTGCATCAACTGGACCTCCATGACTTGAAGAAGTCCGGGAGTCGACATCGAAGTTCGCTCTTCGTCCAAGCTTTGATATAACTCTCTTTATGTAAGTGCTAAGTCCGTATGATACGACAGGAGTATTCGGTGAGTGGTTTCAATGTTTCCACCCCGCCCGAAGTCAATATTCCGATGGCCGAAATTGATTTTCGTTTCTTATGATATCGTCTCTCACAGTTGTCAATCTGTTACCACATACATCCAATGATGCGAGTGGAGCTGTGTATTTGGCCCTTGCTACAATGCTAGATTGTACCTGGCTCGCAAACCCACAAGCCCAAGGGCTGGAGAATCATCGTTTTCTCTACATAACAAGCTTTTTGGTAATATCAATCACTGCAATTCCTCTTCGCTGATTTCCTATTTCTCACTCTTTGCACGATGTGACTAGTGACTAGACAATTACTCCTCGGCATCATGTGCATTCCAGTAGTTTGGATAGGCGAGTACGAGTTCTCGGCGTCGATCGTTCCTTTCAAGTTTTCGAGTCCATGATGATCTGTGCGCCGTCTGTCAATCTACTCAGCAAAAGCTACTGCAAAGCATGATTTAACAACACACACGTTTGAACTTTTCCCAGTCGTTTGGAAGTAAGGGTCGTTGGATTGATTGTGATAAGGTATGTTGTCTGTTCACCAAGTAACTTGAAAACAATGTCAATGATATGTCGAGAAGCTGATAATGACATTCAGGGTCGATCTGTCATTGCAACCATCTGATGATGATTCGCCTACAGACAAAGACAGTTGCCGTTGTGAAAGATCAAAATTTTAATGAGGACTTGCATCAATAACCTTTTCTCGGAGGTATGTACGACCTTGTTTTTCTGGCCAGAGGAGAAATTAAAGAAGACAACCACTCTATTCAGGTTCTCTCACACTCACGCTCATCACCATCTGGATCAAAATCATTCAAACGGTCAACCATGCGTATCTTTTCTAATCCTATGGTACTCCGGACTTACTGTCTGTAAGTAACTTGATTTGTTTTGGACCTTTGAATTCGACTGGGCTTCCTCCATCCTCCCTCCGTTCGTTCGTTCCTGTGCTTCGGCACAAGTTTATACCAATCATTGATGAGGTTCTTTTTCTTTTTGGCTTGGGTGGTCAGAAGATCCTGAGGAACGATATTATATTCAGATTCTCGAGGCAGTCTCCATCCATATTCATATTCAAAACACACGCACAGACACATATTTATATATACCCTCACATTGCCATTGCCATCAACCTCCCTCGCTTTTCCCTTTCCCTCCGAACTCAATTCCTCTACGAAACAACATACAGGACTTCATGACCTCTTGTCTCTGAATTACCAAGACTAGCACTGCTGAAGGAAGCTATTGCGAATATACCAATACCAAAGTGACGCTATAACGCCTCTTTCCGATTCATACTAGCCGTGCCTTGACATGACGTCCACAGACGACGTCCCCGTCTACCAGCTGTGAGTAGTTGGGTCGTGTTCCTCTATTTCCTGTCTTTACCGTATTCGTGTTCATATCCATAATATAGATACCTACATAATTATCTTCATCTTCTTGGCGTTAGTGAGTTTCTCATAACCCGACCTCAGCAGAATCCGAATGATTGACGTTGACTTTACATTTACATTAGGCATACTTTATTACGACTATGTTATCACGTTCAGCGATGAAGTTTCGTATGTTTGGTTCAAACCTAAATCAGGAGCTGCCTGGCTTTTTTTGTTGAATCGATATTTTTCGCTTTTTGCGGTGAGTTTTCTTCAGCTTATCGAATTTTTGTGTTCGATTTTATTCCTTGAATGAGATCTGACGTATTGTGTATACCTTTTGACGATGGACTCGGACCTTATATAATAGGACGTTGGTGTGAATATTGGGAATTTCTTTCCGTTTAAGAGTGAACTCGTAAGTACCATTTTCTAATTCTAATCTAGTTTGAGGCCGATTTTGATTCGGTATGTTTTATTTTGGTTGCGTTTAGCCCTGTCGCCGTTACTCTCTATATCGAACTATCGTCATTGTGGGTGCACAGGTTATAGTAGCAGGTGAGCCCGCCCACTCAATTTACATTTTTACAAATAGCTCTATCTAATCATTTGTTCGTCCGATATTCAATTTATGGATTAATAGTCATCATGTTCCTACGGACATATGCACTGTACGGTCAAACTAGAAGCATACTCTATTTGATGCTCTCTGTTGGGTTTATTTTGTTGGGACTTTCAGTCGTGAGTTTACCCCAATTCAATCTTTTAAAATTCTAAATTCTATGATGCTAACTTCAAGTTGATGATCACTATTATTGGATTTGCCTTTGGTTGTAGTGGGGTGTTACGAAACAACAATCAATGATAAGTGTTGGATATCTAGGTTGTCATCTTGTTGAGTCGATTCAGATGTGAGTACTACCGATTCAGTGTTCTTATAAAGTTGGCGTTAACAACCCATCCACCACCATTATTTCCCTCTAACCTCACTCAACTACCAAATCTAACCTGACCTTTGAACTCTTCCATTCTCATATTCACTAGGGGAATCCGTACGTCCTTTCAACTCCAAGTGCTACTCATTCAACTGAACTAATCTATATCATGTATCATGTAGGAACAGCAATCGCATGGGAATCTTTATTCGCCTATGATACCATGATATTCATTCTTACATTGTTGAAGACCTTTAGACAGAGGAGACGGTTCAAAGGTCTTGCATCCTCTCCCCACTATCATCGTCATGCGTTTGGGAACCTTGCGGATTTGGTTTTTAGAGATGGTGCGTTTTTTTCTTTCTTGTTGTAATATGTCATGGTTGGGTGTTTAACGAAATCTGGCTTGAATTTTCTACGGGTTCTTAATTAGGTGCTATGTATTTTGGGTACGTTGGTCACAGTTTTGAATTTGGCCTTTTCTGTGGCAGTGTGCTAACGATTTGCTTTGGTTTTGGTTTTTTATTTTTTTACTGTAGTGTAATGGCTTGTGCAAATTTTGCGAATACGATGACGTTTTATGTGAGTCGAGTCGATATTTTCTTCCTTTCCTTCCCTCTCCTCTCCTCCTCTGATCTTGTTTTTATTTATTTTTACCTAGTTCTTACCGGTACGCGACCAAAATTCTAATCCCCACCCGTGTCAAAGTTATTGACACCTACGTTATGAATACTGAATACTGAATACTCTGTTTCCTTTAGGGTGCTCTTAAAGGTGTCCTATCGACATTCGCAAGCAGGTATGTCACTTAGTATCACCGGTCACCTCTCAAACCTCACTCTTCCGTCTTTGTGAAATTTATTTTTCACAACTTTTAATTAACCTACCTCCGTTCACATTCAACTTGCTATAGCATTTCAGTTACGATGATAAACCGCGTTATGCTAAATTTACGAAAAATCGCTGTTTCGTCATCATCATCACTACCATCTTCCTCTCCTTCCAACCCGGCCCACGATTATCATCATAATCACAATCGTAATCCTAGAGAACGACCCGAAGGACAATCTGTATCTGGGAGTGGATCGACACCCTCAAATTGGACTGCACATTCAAATTCAACCGAGACTAGGACTCAATCTACGTTGTCAGATACTTTGTTTTTTACTTCTAGGATTGAGATGCCTTCAAGGTTGAATTATACGTTTGGTGAGGAGAGTGAGATACATGAGGATAAAGGAGAGGAGGAGACGGGGAAAAGTCCTTGTGGTGAAGAGGAGGTTATGGAGCTGGATGTTCTTTCGATGCGGCAAAGTCATGACTCTCAGGGTAAAGATGGATATGGACATGGATATGAACGCGAATGATTTTTTTTTGGTTTAGCTTTGTTTTTTTTGGGCGGGGGGTTGTTTGTTTGTTTCATTTTCGCCTTCTGTTTTTTCGTCCTTTGTGGTTTTTTTTTTTGCTTGGATGAGTTCGAAAATATGGGTGGGTTTCTTGCCGTTGATTCTGTGATTCTTCATTTTGTTTGACTTACACTACACTCTATATTCTTCTATACTTCACTCCCCTCGAGTTCGTACTAATCCGGGGCCTCTCTCTCTCTCTCTCTCTCTCTCTCTCTCTCTCTCTCTCTCTCTCTCTCTCTCTCCTTTCGAATTTTTTCCCCTTTCCCTTTCTCTTTCAACTTTGTTTTCGAATTTGTTTTGTGACTTTGAAAAATGTCCGTTCGGTCTGTTGGACAATTCTGTATCATGTATCATTACAATAGTCATTAGTGTATAGATATCAATCATCCATAATATGCAAGATGTATGTAGTTCATGGTCTCCTCTTTACGCATCATAAAATGAGTAGATGAGGAAGGTACATACTTGAGAGCAAGGTTGGCACGATGGAGAATTTGGAGAAACTTTGAAAAAAAAAAGTGTCCCAGGGAGGATTCGAGCCTCCGTCTTCACGGAATTGCAGATTCGTAAGCCACAACGTGATGATCTAACCACTAATCGACAAGGACCGAAAGACTGATCCAAACATAACTATATGACGATTAGAATTTCAAAATCCGATATCCAAAAATTCAATTCTTTCAAGCTTTGTCGGAGATGAACAAAATATATTTCAAGGAGACAGAGAAAACCGGATTCTAAAATCTGAAATTTTGTAAGTGTTTCTAAAGTTGGATATATAGAAAGATACTAATAGAAGTATGGGTGATGTCAAGTACAAATTTACTACAACAGAGGCGTAGAGACGTACATGTCCTTGTCAAGGGATATCTGTAAGTAAAGTAAGAGTCATGAAAACACATTCAATCAAACAACCAAAGCTGGTATAACAAAACAACAAGCAAGCAAGTAAAAGTCCTAATCTAAAGCAAGTATACCAAAAAGTCATCTCGAAACATAATCAAAAAGTCGTGCGTGGGTACGAGCGAGTCCAAACGCATCGAAAAGGTAAACCAAAAGATTTAGAAGTAAAGATTCAAGTTCAGATGATCAACATACATACGACGACAATACTCAACATCCCCAACATCCCTACCCCAAGCCGATCATGTCCAAGACATCCATTTCCGATTTGTCCTTTAACTCCGTTTCCAGTTATAGGATCACCAGAAGGATTAGCACCTGCAACGACAGTACTCGTCACTACAACTACCGGGCTCCCACCTTGTGACGACGATTCACTAGTAGCTCCCGTCGGTATCGCCACCCCCGAATCCGTCGTTGGTGATGATGATGGAAGGCCGGAAGGATTGTTGGTAAACGTCCTCAACCACTCAATCTCAAAATAAGCATTAGCGTAATTAGCTCCAGATCCAACAACAGCATCGTTGTAACAAATTCCAGTAGGACCTTGTTTTCCACAAGCTGAATTGGTATAGGCTGATTGTGTTCCTGCCCAATCTCCGCATAGGGTTATGTCTAGGACCAGTTGTTGGGGTGTGAAGAAGTTGGTTATGTTACAGGAGGGACCAGATGGGTAGGATGCTGAGGGCGGTCCCCAGGTTGATATGTCGAGGGAGGTTTGGGTGGAAGAGAGTTGTGTTATTGATGAGGGTACTGAGGGTCTCTAGAGAAGAGGGGGATACGTTAGCCATAAGGACTTCATACTGTGGGAGGGACCAAGACATACCGGCCAAAACCAGATACTAAGTGAAAGAAAAGGGAATCGAAGGTAAGCGAATTGTCGAAACATGACAAAGAATTTATGAACACTCACAAAATCCCACTGACATCAAACTGAGTAGCCCAAACACCGCCCCCATTATCTGCAAAACCTTCAGCAAAACTATCTGGTTCAGTTTCCGCAACAGTACATCCACTTCCAGTTCCACAGTTGGTATCAATATTGTTGCCTTTTTGGAAGTTGTTGCCAATATTCTCGTGTGTGCAACCAGCTGTGGTGTGTAGAGCCATCTGATTGTGATCCATTAAGTTAATAGCTTCTATGATATCGATTTCTCCATCGTTGGGCCATAAGGTGCCTTTGGACCAGAATGCTGGCCAGACACTGCATCCGAAGGGTATGTGACGGAGGGAAATTAACCAAAGAGTTCCGACAGAGTAAAAGTCCGTCGTGGTTATTCGGACCTAATAGAGGAGAACCAGGAGAAATTGAATATTACGCGTAATTTAGAGAATAAAAGTGACGGAGATAGATTAGTGGGGAATGACTGGACTGACCGTGTTTCGCTTTTCGTTCAACGGAACATTAGTCGTATTATCAACTTTTATGATTGCGTTTCCTGCAGAGTTGATGTATGCGAGGTTTTGAGCCATAGCATCCGCCTCGCTCAACCAATTCACGTCCCCTACAATACGGCACGAAAAGGACATTTGGGCAGAATATGTCAGAAAAAGATATTGTTATTCGGACGAGAGGAGAAGTCGACTTACCGAGGGTCAGATTATCCCAACTTCCAAACCAATCCCAGCCATTGAGAAAGTTGGTTCCTGCGTATTCACGTAGCAGTTCATACCCAAACGACGAGGATATAGCAAATAATAAGGGTATATGGCGAGTTAAGCGCATAGCGATGTGACGAGAGAGGTTGGTGGCGTAAAAACCAAGCTAGCGAGGGTGAAGGGGGGAGAGTGAGGTCGACGTTAAGTCCGTGTTTCCAGGCTTAAGCCTCGTCTGCACCACGTTTTTGAGGGAGCAGTGTAAAATGGCCGGAAAGAGCGAGAAGACATTGCAGGGAAAGAAGTTGCGAAGATAAATGGATGAACGCTGCTCGAGGAACGAACCATGCTGGCTTGATCTTGCAGACGGATTTTTTCCCAAATTAACGGAACACGAGGCATCAGAGCAGACCTCTTAATCTACCCGAGACGCCTGATATGGCGTCAGGTGATCGTGTCAACATCGTGACGCCTCTCGTTCACGATGTTTTTGAACGTCTTGCAATTTACCCAAGCGTATTTTCTTCGAGGAACTTACCTCCTCCAGCTCGCCTCTCTATGCATAACTAAATTTTCGACTTTTACTCGCTTTTTACACAATCCCACTGAATCATATGCCTGGCGCTGCTTTAAATCTCCGCCAGCTTGTCATGATAGCATTCGGAACTCTGTCAACAAGGCCAGAAGGCTTTGATTCTCCGATTGTCTGGACTGAAGATATCTATAGCAACTTTAGGCCCTCTTGGAAAAATTCGTATGTCTCAGGCGGTAATTGACCTCGACTCACGATGGTGTGGGGTGACCGTACTCGGTATCAATTCCAATTCAGCGTTCTCATATGTGGTATGTGCAGCATATGACTATGGCCTGAGTGATCTCCACATTACCATTGCAACACTTTTCATCAGCTGGCGAATTTCGTGCATCAGCAGCTCGCGACATGCTACTTATATTGATCATTTTGAATTTAGGTTTCAATCCAGCGACAACCCCCTGGATTTCAGACATCACGTTATCACTTTCCGATTGTCTTCTCGCTCGATCGTATGCATCCAGCCCCGAAAAACCAACACGGACGAAATTCCTACATCTCTTCCCTCGACGCCAGGCAACCAACATCCCCACGATCTTTGCCAAACACGCTCTCTACCAACGTTCTCTCGGAATCAGACATTGGCATCATTCAGCTATCGAGCAGGTCTCATAGTCCCACTGAAATGAGCAACGGCAGCTTCCCATTTCTACCTCAATCAACCTCAGACATATATCAACAGTTCCTCGCTGCCACCTCGACTTCAGTACTCTCCAACTACTTTGGCCTCCTCGTTTTACTCTCTATCGCATCTATTACCCTCTTGGCATACCATACATCTCCCCCGAGGATACATATTGTCCAGGTTCAACCCATCAAGACTCCCAGGATTTCCCCGCTTCCAATGAAACGAAGAACTGTGGATCGGCAACAATCGCGGTTCAGTTATTCGAATGGTGCTATTACCAAGAGACCGTATATCCCAGTCAGTTACCGGTACGGCAGGAATGGAGGCCTCTCTACAACGGTTTACATGGTGCCATTGGTTAACAGATGGGTTGAAACCTCTGTTCAGACCGAATTTGATGGTGGTAATGACGTGAAGTTTTCTTCTGGGTATCTTTCGGCTACGTCTCCCCCTTTAGTTTCCTCGTTGCGTTCTGCTGGCTCTAGTACGGAATCTAGGGAACCTACCATGGACTTGGCGCATTCTATGTTGATTTCGACAACTAAGGTTGACTCTAGTACTCAAACCATTGACCACCCCATTCAGGAGGACCGGGAATGCTCGGTTGTCTCTACTCCCCACTCCTTTGTCGTTCGAGATCTTGTCTCCCCTTTGAACCGTGACGAACAGGACATCACTCTATGTGCAACTCCAATGAAGACTCCGACCCAAGATTTCGGAAAGACCTATTCGAAGATACAGAACAATGAGAAGATATCCTCTTTGTTTCAACGTCTCGATACCTATTCTACATCCGTGCTACCAATTTTGGTTCCTACAGCCCTCAAGTCGAACGTTTTGAAAGATACGAGCAATCTTCCGACTGACGTGGAGCCTTCGAGTTCTATCAAGAATGAACCTGGACTTGAAAATGCAACACTAGATACTGTTGCGAATACTACTAGTCAAGATCTGCCTCCCAAGGATTCCTTTTCGTCTGCCATTCAAGGCATCACTCATTCATCATCGTCTCCTATGCTCAGTCAAGCACCACTTTGGGAACGGCTTTTACAACAACAGCAACAAGAGTCTCCCGTTTCGCTTTCTTCGTCAAGTTCTCGAAGTGGTAGTTTGTTGATCAAGAGGGATACGTATGCTTTTAGAACAATGCAAAGAATCCAGAATCAGAGGAAGAGAGAGATTGAGAGGAAGAAGGATAAAGAGAGGAAGATAATGGTTCTCAAAGTCGAATCTGACACGAAGGTTCAGACAGAAGTAGATGAAGATGGAGATATGGTCATGGAATTGACAACGACATCATCGAATGATGTATTGAATTCTGAATTCAAGGAGAACTTAGAAGCTCGTCAAGAAAATCAAGGCTCAATTGACAAAAGTCCGAAAGCTGCAAAGAAGATTTTCACGGAGAGTGTAGGATGTATTATCAAGACAGATCCAATTTTTACAGGACCTTTCCCTTTCATGAAATTTGCGCAACCGTTTTGTCCTTCTAGGTTTGGAAATGCACCAACCGTTGTCGATCCTGCTCCAAGTCAGGCTGGACCAAGTACAAGTACAGTCGCAACAGCGGTTATTTCTGATGCTCCGGTTCAAACTCCAGACTCTGAGCCTGCGGCTACGATTACCGATACAACTATGAACTCAACTGCGACTACTGCGTATACGTCTGCGACGACGAGGATACTTGGGTTTTTAGGAGGAGATGTTGATCCGTTATTCGGTCCAAAGTCTCGAGGGTCAAGGGCAGGGAAGAGAATTCAGAGATGTAAAGCTGCGGCTCAGAGAAGGTTGGAAGCTTTGGAGGTTGAGAGGTTTAAATTGGAGACGGAGAGATTGGCGAAGGAGAAGGAGGAGAAGGAGACGGAGCACGCATTGACTCAGTTGGGATAGGTCCGATAGGATACTCTATGCTAATACTCTATACTACCACAATCATCATCATTGCTAGAATACTATCTACACTAATTTGTGGGCTACCGAATATGATTTTCACCATTGAGTTCGAGTTTTAGTGTGCAGCGTGAATTTGATTCGTTTACCTCTGCGGCTCTTTCGATTGAATTTGCTGTATTCATGTTCCATTCATGCAATGATTCCAATCCAGTCCCTCTTAGGGAGCTCTTACCATCCCCCTTCTTGTGTTATCCTCAAAGTTAGATCACCCTCGACACCCTCGATGAAAGCGGATATTATCAGACTAGGTGTGTGCGCTGTATGGAGTTCGAATTGAAAGCATCCGATAAGCTTCTCATCATACTATTACCACAGCCCTGGACTTCTCGCAGCAACAATTTAAAGGAATATCGGTATAGATGCCTCGTTAGCAATGCGTAGCCTATCGTACACGTTCTTGGCGGTAGGCAAGCAACGTTAAAGCAACATCAGGTACGAATTTCAGCAACGCGCAGCCACCTCCGGATTTCCAGTCTATACATCATTAGAACTTTATCAGAAAACCTACTCTCTCATGAATCGTGATGATAGATCCCTCACAAATGCCTTGAAGAGCTCGTGAGCCACTGTGTGTTCCAGACAACGACTTGGACTATCTTTAAGTATACCGAACGTCGTCGTCATGAGTTCTGAACCTACACCTTCCGTGTTCGAAGAGGGCTCAGTACCAGAGCGGGTTCGTTCTCCACCACCAGCGTATGTTTAAATAATCTCATAAAGCTTGAGGATCTGATACAATATGGCTTGTCTGACAGTTACGCAGAACAAGCTGGTCCTCCTTTAGATCCAGAGTCAGCTCTTGCTGTACAACTAGTACAACTAGTACAACAAGAGCATACACCTTCAGATGTTCATTCTGGGAGCCCCCCAACGGCCGCGACAGATCCAATTGCCCCTCCCCTCGCGAATAGAGATGCCTCTATAGCAACTTTACCCAACTCTACAGAGGAACCACTTGTGGTGGTGCCTCGAACTATCCCGGCTAATCCACCACCTATAGTCCTTACTTGGTCACCCACGAGTTTAAACCCAGGTCAGACCACCGACAATAGCAATAGTCGACTTTTGTCTCGCCGTTCTATTCATGGACTTCGGCTGAGGGATGCACCTTCGCCTACACGTACAGGGCTAACAACAAGCCCACTTCAACCTTCGAATGTTATTCCTAGAGGTATCATGTTGAATAACCCAATTCAGGCTACTGTTTTAAATGAGCCGGTTCTGTACACGTTTTCATCTATTTCAATGAACGCGATGATATTGGTTCCTCCAGCTACGCATCCCGATACAAGTCCGGTATATCATATTTCTTGGAGAGAAGATTATTTTAGACCTGGTTCCTTCATTACTACGATTCGAAGAGGGGGAAATGAAAATGGGAGATATGTTGGGGAATTTGAGTAAGCCTTTGACTTCAACTTCAACTACTTACCTCATGTTTAAAGTTTGAAGTTTGAAAAAGCTAACTGATAGGACTGTTTCAGTTTAAGGAATAATACGAGAGTTGGTTCTGTGCGAATCGGCAATGTTGAAAAATGGGTGGATGATGTAGCAGTGGTTACGTCTAAAAGTCGGGTATGTTTTGTTTCTTTCAATGTTACTTTTAAACAACCAATAGTTATAAACTGCTGAATCGCGAAATATAGGGTAGCACGACATGGAAGTTTTCTTCCAATCAATTATTTTGGGATAGAGGTCGCCGAATGGCTCCAACGAATCATAGATTCGTAAGTCTGAGTCTTCCTGACCTGTATTTAATTTCAACCAACTAACTCTGCTTTCGCATTTTTGGGTATTATGATCAGTGTCGTCTCCACCCAGAGTCCAACGAATGGATAGCTCAATTTATTCCGCCTAATCCTCTCCTTCGAAATCTCGATGCTCAAATATGCAAGCTGGAAGTTTCACCCTTGGGGTTGAAACATTTCGACGAAATAATTCTTTCTTCGTTGCTTATGGAAAGACAGAAAGTGACTGGTGCTGGACCGTATGCTATAATTGCGTGAGTTTCTGTTCATTTCTCTATGGTTTTGTTTGTACGTATCATTCAAATGATTGACGATTCGATAGGAATTAACCAGGGCGAAGTTCGGAAGTGACCGTGACATCGTTCGAGAGCTCAAATCGCTATCGTGATATCCCATGTATCTAATATACCGCTCTTCGAATACTTACACTTCAATATGTCATTTTCATGGTGCCAGATAGCAAACATCAAGAGCAAGTGGAACGTATTCGTTCCAAGTCACCACCGCCGGCGTAGGCCATACACCTCATCCATCATCCATGATAACAATCGAAAGACTGACAGGTATCATTCAGTTACGACGAACAAAGTGGCCATCGTGGCACCAAATTCATCTCAAGCTATTCGAGGACATCCTGAACTACAGTGCACTGTTTCTAACGTCAGCTTGGTACCCTCGTCTTCAACAGCCCAGGATTTGGTCGACTCCTACCAACCAACAGCAACAACAACATGTGAACTATGAAACATCCAGAGTTGTTCCTCTGAATGTCGCACCAGTTGTTCTCACTTGGACACCTCCAAATATCAAACCTACCCCTTCTATCAGTCGCCAATGTCAAAGCAAGCCTATTTACCATGAGACGCCGTATCCCTGTGTCGTGAATCATTATTGCTGTTTGGACCTGCCTCGTTGATCTCTCAACAAGTAACGCTAGTCTATCCATTTTTTCCGAACCCGTCATGTTCATTGCAGCTTCTCGCCTATCTCTACAAATGCCATGTTACTGGTTCCTCCTGCAACATAACATCCCGATTCAAGGCCATTATGCCATATATCCTGGCAAGAGGGCTATTTCAACCCAGGATGCCATCGTTTATTACTACCATTCGAAGAGGAGGGCACGAGAGTGGAAGATATGATATGTTGGGGGGATTCGAGTAAGTACCTCTTTTTCTTGGTCATGAAAGAAGTTTGACCCAAACCGTGACATGTTGGCTTCAGCTTGAAGAAAAACTCCAGGGCTATACCGTTTGAACATTCACAATACCCGCTGCTTTGGCAACATTCATGCACTACCGAAGACATCCTGTATGAGATGGAAGCAAACAAAAGCTGTATCTATTGGTAACTTAAAGTTAAAAGGATAATACACCTATTCATCACGCAGCGTGTTCCGTTGTCATCGTGATTGGTTGCCACATTATCAAGGACGTCGTCGGTCCCTGAAGGAGATTGTTTGTACATCGCTTTTGTTCTCACTGTCTTCGATGCCAATGACAACCACGTTTTACCTGGCCTTAGCATTATGTAGAAAGCATTGCCACGTAACTACGCCACGGGAATATGCGGTACATTGGTCGCTAGGAATCCAAGATACTTGAAAATGGACGTACTCAACCATTGTAGTACTCGTACAGCGTGTCAATATATCTCTGAATGGTATATGCACCTTACATCGCGTTGGTGAGTCCAAAACAATCAAATCAACCCCTTCCTAGTATTTTATTATCTGTGTTGTTGATGGTCATGTCGTTGACATTCCTCGATATGATATAAATAGACTGGAGAACGAAACGGTCTATCTAACTAATCACTCGCTTACTACTCATTCTACTCCTCCAAGATGACAGACGTCGACGTTGTGGACCAGCCTTCTGATGTGTTTGATGATGCCACGAAGGCCCAGAGGCATATCAAAGTAGGCAATGAAAGAAGACGACTTTCAGGGATTGAGTTATTTTGGAGAAACCGTCAGCCATTTTTTGAATCAAAGGGATATATGCTTCGACCTCGATACAAGCCGGGCTGGGTTCCTTCATGGAATGAAAATGACATTCACTGGGATCGTGCAGAAGATGCAGTTGAACACGATCTTTCCCTATATTCTGTAAGTCAGAAACTTCGATTTTTGGATTATCTGCCTCTTGATAGAATGTATTCGCATTCTAGTTATTAGATATGGATGCCGTTCGTATCTCAGATGGAGAAGTGGTTGTAATCAGTGCTATGCTCCATGCACGTCGAGGTGCTGTAACATTTTTACAAAATCCCCACGAAGAATTCTGGTCACATCCATATAACCATTTGGTCCCTCTGCTTGATGTGTTCGACGACCACAGAGTATCTTCTGCTTTCCAATTTTTTGTGTATCCTTACTTGATTCCACTCGATGATTCACCTAGAATTGATACTGCTGGAGAGGCCTTGGATATACTTAGACAGGTTATCGAGGTTAGTAGTCAATGAATCCTACATGTCATAATTGCGAATGAAGAAACTCAAGATGCTGATACACATCTAACAAGGGGACTTACTTTATGCACACGAATGGTCTTTTTCATGAGTAAATCTCGTCTCTTCATAAACGTTCAAGAATCATATATTGAAATTACAATTCTTTTTAGGAAGGGTCTCTTTCTGGTACCATTTATCTTTTTGGATCCCAGACCACAATATCCATCGCTTTTTCATCCAATGAAGCGGGATATGAAGAGAGATTTCAGTGGACCTGTTCAATGCCGTGGTTCTCGCACCAAGTACCCTACAAGATATTATATTCTGTGGACCGATACAAATTCCGACGCACCCGAATTCGATAGACAACTTTTACACCATAAGCCACCTGCGAAAGGAGATCCATTCCAAACTGATGTTTATTATCTTGGAAAAATGATCAATCATTATTTTGTGCAGGTGTGTACCACCATCCTTCAAAAAAAAACCCCATTACATGATTAACAAATGCGACGGGATGCGGTAGACATTCGTTTTCACCATTTTACCGTCGTCAAACCGGTTGAAGTTCTTGATTCCTCTAGTTAAATCGATGCTCAATCCTGACCCTATACAAAGACCGAAAATGGATGCGGTTTTGAAGGAATTCGAATCTCTGTGCAACGCATTGCCGTGGTGGAGAACCAGACGGTGTCTGCCAATTAAGTTTGCAAGATATTGTAGCTATTGCAAGTCGTTGAAGCTCAAGGACTATTGCAAACAGTTAGCTCATACGTGGAATCGCCGTCCCGCTATTCCGACAGCTGCTCCTCCTAACATGCTACCAAAACCGACTGCCACTAGTACGGCCAGTGTAGATGGGGTTGTTTGTACGAGATGATACTACTATAGACTACCATTCATCCTTAATTTCCCCAAACATGTTTTATACCGCTGTATTCCTCATGTTTGCCTGTCAAGTGCCCAACCTAGACTCGGGTCAACTTGAAAAGTTTGGCTTCCAGTTCATGCAAGTGTAATGATTACAAAAGCAATTGCCAGTTTCAAGTTGGTAGACACGTGTTGTCAGAGCCAGATCAGGCGCGCAGGCTTCGACTGCTTGACACTAAGTTAGTCTCCGTGGCTGACCTCTAAAGTCGTACCTTTGTATAGAGGCTTGACATCAACTCGCGCAGCTTTCTTGCCTTCTTCTTTGAAAAGCTGCCCCTTGATTCAATTCTCGCTTTCTCAAGCTCAAAAGCACACCATAGACCTCCTAAGTAAAGGTTTGAGCTTTACTAACCACTTGAGTAACAGGTCATCCGCGCCACAAAATTCAAATCTAGGCCCAATAATGATAAAATCTGAGATAATTCCGCGGAAGCCGTTCACTTATCTTTCTGCGTCAGCGAACCTTGCGCATGGCAATGGTTTGAAACTTCATAATCTTTTTACTCTGAGACCCTGACCGCCAGTCAAGAAAATGTAAATCGGGGTGAGACATATATTATAAGTGAATTTGGCTTCTAGTCTTTGACCCGCCTTCCTCCCAGGTCGCTCACTTTTGACCTGTGCGCTGTATTGTTCTATTCACTGTATTCTATCTGAGTACTGCCCACCCATGCTGTGTCGATGCATGAAGATGACTTTGGATTTGTGCCTATCGACGAAATCCCAGATAATGCGGTTGAGGCCTCCTTTGGATAGTGAGTTCCTCCCATTTTCTGGACGAACAGAGTCTAACTAATATATTTTATCTCAATGCAATATAGTCTATATCTCATTTACGCCTCTTTTTCCTGCCTTGGTGAGTTTTCTGCATACATTGAAAACCATTGTGGCGAAAAAGCTCACTGAATGTTTTGCGACGGTAAAATCAAGCACTTTCGTTGTTTGAATTGGTGATAACGATGGACCAGGAAATCCGGTCGATCTGGAGAAGAAGAACATCCATTGCTACTGTTATCTTCATCGTCAATCGTTATGGAAGTCTTTTGGGTAGCATCGCCGATATAATTAATTTAGTAGGCCCTCAAACAATGCAGGTAAGTTGAACTTTGCACTTCATATTACTACCATGCTGAACACAATATTCTTCCGCAGTCGTACGTAGCCCAATCCCAGTTTGATGTGCTTAGCATTAACATCACACTACATCATTACTGTACAACAGATGTACAACCTCCATGGCCATCTATCAGTCCTTAACAATCATAATCCAATATTGCATCGCTGGTATGTTCATAGCACCTCATAACCGCGCCTCCTTATTCAATGCAGACGATTATGTAGTGTTCATGGCTATCAGGATTTGGGTGGTTTGGAATCGTAGTTGGATTGCTTGTTTCATCGTGCTACTTTTGTTGTGCGTGCGACCGACTACCGATGCGGTAAGCTTCCATTTTCTTTCGATGAGCTCCTTATTGACATGCATCAACTTACTGGAAGTATCGAGCCTGGGCGCACAGAGTTATCTACGTGAAGTACCCCTTCCCCCCACCATTCAACGCATGTTTGTATGAGACAAAGCTTTCGGCCAAGACCCTTCTACGGTGAATAAATGTATCTCTGCTTCTCTGTGAACCACCTGTGTTGACAAGAATTTAGATGTAGGTGATCGCATTCGGCCTCGTACACCGGATTGTATTTCATTTCAGTATTCTCACTACAATTTTATAGTTTCAACGATTATCCCAATCTTCGCTCTACTCGCAGATGTTGTCGTTCTATCCGCGACTTGGATCAAGACTCGTACTATTCGAAAAGATGCCAAATGTGGCGGAACGAAGGCAAGATTGTCGACGTTGCTTCTTCGCGATGGTACGAGACATGATTTCTTCTTTGTATAGCAAATCTGAACACTCGCATCGATATGCATAGGTTCTATATATTTTCTCTGCCATTTTATCTTGAACGCGTTAGAGTTGGCTTTGACACGGGCAGTAAGTCAAACTAGGGGACTGTAATATTCTTTCACTCACCTATAGCTAGCAAAATGCCTCTATCGAAGCAGGGATGTTCACAACTCTGGCTATGAAGTCCGTACCATCCTTCGTGACTTCTCCCTTTACTTTATATTCACAATTCGCGAACCAGGATCTCGGCTGTTCTCGTATGCCGCTTCATCCTCAACCTTCGGTCAACTGCTACTTCAGCATATACCATCGATTCAGCAATGCCTAATACTTCCAAGATTACAAGTGCTCTTAGTTCCTTACGTTTCGCAGCTTCTCTCGGCGGACCTGTCGATTCAATCTTGCCTTCTAGGGGCGTAGAAGATGGCTTGGAGGATGGTATTAACAATAGGGTTCCAGAAAATGAAGTGGAACTTGACACCAGGAGTCATCCTCGCTCACTGTCGGGTTCATCCAGTCTCAGCAAATGTCGCTTGGATATGGTTGATGAAGAGCAATCACCTACATGGTATTCATACAATTCGTGTTCTATATACGAGATTGATTAAAAGGGTTTTCATGATGACATTATATTAAGTCTACTGACACAGGTGTGTGTGCATATCATCCCTGTGGTTTGTACACTAAGTAAACCTCTCCTTCAAGTTGCAAGTCCAGCTGTCGGAGCGCTGAGTTCTTTACACTTGGCATCTTCTTGGCCATCATCCTTGTTCAAGGCTCTTGGCGTTGACACGGTCACGAGCTTATAATGCACGCGTTTCGCGTAGATTATGCGCCCTTCTCCCATTGGCCAGACCGACATTTCAAGTCTCAAAGATTCTCAGGTTCCCCCAGCCGGTCAATTAGGCCGTCGAACAAGGAAACCAGAACATACAAATTTCATGCTATACCAATGATTCATTTGATAGTCCCTTGTGACTTTCTACGTCAACCGCCCCGGTCATATTCATATATTATGGTCGGTTTCAACAAGAACCGTTGGATTTCGGTCTCAACCCGCCTTCCCCGCCTTATAAGTGATAGGAAATATTTCCCCTCCTCCCTTCTTTTCTTCCTCCAGCTTGCTCG
Organism: Abortiporus biennis; assembly: GCA_022606235.1. Classification (NCBI taxonomy): domain Eukaryota; kingdom Fungi; phylum Basidiomycota; class Agaricomycetes; order Polyporales; family Podoscyphaceae; genus Abortiporus; species Abortiporus biennis. The sequence goes on along the minus strand of JABYQP010000004.1, from coordinate 49,383 downwards.
TGTCGTCTGAGCTGTTCAACCATGCGTTTCGCTCGTCAAGTTTCCATTCTGCTCGGAATATCTTCAACTTCCCTAGGATATGAACTCCTACGAGAATATGCAGGGCAAACTTTCTTCGATGGTTGGGATTGGTATGGTAGCTGGGACAATTTGACACTCAGTACGTTCAACTTCGAGTGCACTCGCTTGCAACATTATTGACTGAGGAATTGCTGTATTCAGGTAATGTATGGTGGGTGAATCAAAGTGTTGCATCGGCGACGAACCTTGCGTACATCAACCCCGCCGGGAACGCGATTCTTAAAGTCGATAATACATCTGTTGTATCTGCCGGTACACCCGATATGCCTGGAACGAGAAACTCGGTCAGCACTATTTTCATTCTAACGTCTATGGTTTCCTCTCGTTCAAGCTTAAATTAACTCGTAACCGACGTGTTCTAGGTTCGAATAACCACCACGGATTTCTACTCGCTCGGAACCCTCTGGCTGATATCCCTCAGACATATCCCCTTTGGCTGCAGCGTCTGGCCTGCCTTCTGGTCGAAAGGACCAGCGTGGCCAAACGATGGAGAAATTGATATCATAGAAGCTATCAACCTCATGGATCACAATCAAATGGCTTTACACACTCTTCCAGGTTGTACACACGATGATCCCGGCAAGGATAAGCAAAAGGGTACTACTATAAGAGCCGACTGTGGAACCACCGGTGGCTGTACTGTTGCGGAGACTACACCTGGAAGTTATGCAGAAGCATTTTCAGCTAATGGAGGTGGTGTTTTCGCCACACAGTTTGACGAAACTGGTATCAAGTGAGCAAATGCTTTTCCTCTCACTTTCACACTCAATTGCTCATTAGTGGCATTTTTTCTTTCGTTGAATGGTAGCATATGGTTTTGGCCTGTGAGTTCATCAATGCTCATACTCGTAACTGTCATTTTGCTAAAGTATCACTTCTTATTTGGTCCTTCAGAGAGCGGAAGTCCCTGCTTCAATAACCCAACTCTCTTCTACTCAGACCTCTCTGGATATCTCTGCTTGGGGTATACCATCAGCTGCATATCCCTCAGGTCCTAGCTGCAACATCACCGAGTTCTTCCCACCACAGCAAATCGTTCTCGACATCGCTTTATGTGGACATTGGGCAGGAACTACGGCTTCATATACTGATGCAGGTTGTGGTTCTGCAGGTCCTACTGGAGATTGTTATCAAGATATGGTTCTTGGTGCACCCGGAACGAAATTCGATAATGCTTATTTCGAGATCGAGTGGATGAGGACTTTCTCTAAGAATGCGGTTCCTAAACCTGTGACGAGTACAACGGAACAACCAACTGCGACTAGTAGTCCTGTCGTGCTTGTGACGAATACAGAGTCTACTGGGTCAAGTCCTACTGCAGGATCCGACAAAGCAGGCCAGTCTGGCAACGGCGCAATGATGCTCACTTCTGGGGGGTTTGGTTGGATGACGCTTGGACTTCTTGGACTCCTCGGTGGGTTGGTGCTTTGAAGCAATTGTTGTACTCTGGGCTCGGACAATTCATTCTGGTATATCCATGTCTTCTGTGGATGCGAACTTTTGGACTTTTCATATTTGTTGTTTTTCTGCATTGAACTTTTATTTCCATGGACCAACTCAGACATTCTACTCGTAAGATTCATTCTATTTGTGTAGATTCCCTTTTCGCCTAAATAATGTTGCATTGACTTTGATGTGTACCTCAGCCGTAGCTCTCTGTTGATTCAATACATGCGCAGATGTTGTAATTCTTTATGCAGATCTCCCGACTTTTTTTTTGAAAAGCTGAAGATTGTCAACGCCGGAGAGCAGAAATAATATCAGATAAGATAAAAAGCCCGAAAGCCGAGTCGTGAAATCTAATCGCCCGAATTTTTGACTCCAGAATATTGTAAGCGCTTTCACCTCGAGGACTCCGCCTCCATGTTTCCTAGTTCTCTTACTTGGCAGGCTGTACTCCATTTTAACGCATAAATCTGGACAATGTGCTGAAAAGTTTCATATTACCTTCTTTCCTACCACTTACTTGCTTTGTTATTTGCTCTCATACCCCTTTCGGCTTACATTTCCTCGTTGCAAGCACCCTTCTTAAGATATTGGTTGTATAGAAAGATATCTAGAAACTATGGAGTCTTCACCAGATGCTCTTCAAACTAGAGGAAATATATCCCAGGATTCCGTGGCGATTCGTGCAGTCAAGGATATTACTTTCGGTTCGGTGCGCTATTCTCCATGTTACTTGGCGGAGTAAAACTTATGACCTATACGGTAGATTGCAGGAATGGTCTCGAAAGTATTTGAACATCCATTTGACTTAACAAAAGTCCGTCTTCAATCACAGGTGCTAGATGACACTGCAAGGTTCAGTGGTCCTTTGGATTGCTTGACACAAACATTCAAGAAGGAGGGTATAAGAGGCTTATACCGGGTACGTGCTTTTAGTTGAAATGTAGGGTTAAGGAAGATATTTGAATGTTGTATCGTTTTTAGGGCTTGCCAGCTCCAATTGTAGGTGCAATGGCAGAGAACGCATCCATGTTCATGTCGTATAATGAATTGCAGAACGCTGTTCGTTGGGCATCAGCTACACCTCTAGACCAACAGCTATCCCTCGGTCAATTAGCCATAGCAGCTGCCGGTGCTGGAAGTATCACTTCCTTCTTCTTGTGAGTCTCTCATTCATCTATTCTCTTGCCTTATATATACTCATTTTGATTGGACAGAACACCAATCGAACTCGTAAAATGTAAAATGCAGGTTCAAATGCTCATGCCTCCTTCACTTTCATCGACATTACCTGCTTCATCACCTTCACCTATAACACCATCTTTAACCCCATCGCTACATCCTGCTGCTCCGAAAATACCATTACCTCCTGCCAAGCTTCCAGGTCCAATCTCAGTACTGATGTCCGTCATCCGACAAACTGGATTCAGAGGCCTTTGGTTAGGACAGACAGGGACTCTCATCCGAGAAACAGGAGGGGGAGCAGCATGGTTCTGCTCGAAAGAAGCTGTGGCTCGTTTCCTTGTTTCTCGTCGTTCCCCTTCATCGTCCTCCTCCCCCGAACGAGGAACGAATGGCAAATTAGAACTGAAAACATGGGAATCAGCCGTTTCAGGTGCTTTCGCTGGTATTGCATACAACATTGCATTGTTCCCTGCTGATACGGTCAAGAGTGCTATGCAAACTGAAGCGGAGTTGAGACCTGGAAGCAAAGAAGCTTCTTCATTCTGGGGAACCGCGAAGGAGATGTTCAGAGTTGGTGGTATCAAAGGCCTGTATGCTGGATGTGGTATCACTGTCGCGCGGGCTATACCAAGCAGTGCATTGATCTTCATCATTTACGATGGGCTGAGCAAGAGGTTTGGGTCGTAAATACGAATGGGCGCACGCCTGGTGTTATGTCACCGGTATTCAGGTTTTGTACGATCTCTTGGACAGATACGACCGTGGAGGATATATATTAGTAGTAGTGATGATAGCTACCAGCCTAATTGTAACCAAGGATCTACTTAGGAACCCCGCTGATCTGCTTCTTAAAGTCGGCCAAAATTTTGTCCACTTCAGCGACGAACTGGTCACTTAACTTCTGGAACTGAAGATGATATAAATGTCAATATCAACGCCTATCACTTCAGTGTATTGAACGATGCTGACCTCCTCCTGTTCAGGGGTATGCTTCTTATACTGCCCTTTCTTAATGCTTGTAGTGTACTGCTTGCGTATAACAACCCGAGCATCTTCAGCTTGTTTCATAGCTGAGGTGTAAAACGCCATTCGCGCTTCCACGGTGGGCCTATTCGACAAGAAAAGTATCAGATACACAAGCAAATGGGATAGAATAATTTAACACCTACTTCGGTATAGGAATTTTGATAGTTCGACTATCTACCCTCTGCGGAATGACATGAGGAAGTTTGGCGTCATATATGCCTTGTTCGACATGTTTCAAAGCCTACTGGTAATTCAATATGAAATTGACGATAACCAGACGATATATTGGGAGAGAGAGGGGAGTTTCATACACATAGAACAATACTCACATGCTCATCAAACACAGTAACAACCAACGTCGTTCCATCCTTGACACCCACAGTAGCAATCTCCTCCAATTTGAGTTTCGTCGGATTCCCACTGAGAGTAGGATGTTGATGTAAAGTCACCCTGACTGGAGCCAACATAGCCGGCGTGATACGACCACTGGCTCTCGTCTCATAAATCGCCACCTCTTTCCTAAACTTGTCCGTGACAGTCTCCATTGTCTTCTTAGCTTCAACATAATCAGGACGGGAGGTAATAAGTTGACTGGCCGGAACCAGAGAATCAGTAGAAAATCTGTTCTTCAAGTCCTTGTTATATTCTTCGTCTCCCCTATGAATCTTCTTGGCAGCTTTTTCGTTCTTCTTCTCTTCTTTTTCCTCCTTTTTGTTCTTATGCTGTTTTGAAGCATAGCCACGGAATTGTTGGAAGATTAGTGCATTTTGGCAGAGAGATGGGGCGGCCTTGAGAGATTGTCGAGCCAGCGACGAGTGCAAAACTGACTGACGAAGAAGAGACATGTCAACAGAGGGTTTCCTGTTTGGAAACGGGACATCACGTAGATGGGCACGTGACTAACATTCATGTGACCGAACAAGTCACGGGATAAGCACGCTACATTCGAAAATAGAAATTTACATCAGATTCTACTCAACGCCCTATGTAAATGTACGTCCTTTGCGAGTTTAAGCCCGTTTAGCTCAGTGGTAGAGCGCGCCACTTGTACTCTCTCATAGAGTAGATGGTGAGGTCGGTTGTTCAATCCAGCCAATGGGCACTCTTAACGTTTCGCAACGCACCATTACGAGGTGTGGAGTGAGTTTTTGATAGCCAGAAAGCTCCGAGGAATTGGGGAAGGTTGTACGTGATAGTTTATTTGGTTATGTAATTACAATTAAATTGAAAATTGAAAATTTTGTAAATTACATAATCAAGTTACATCTATAGCCTGAGACTCTGAGTAGTTTTGAGAATCTCACCAAGTTCCTCATCTTGACTTCTCCTCTCATGCTGTGCGCCAGGAATACGAGACCAACCACCTTGTTTTGAGCTGCTAAATACCCCTAATGTACCTTTCCTGTAGTGCAAACAGGATCGACATCGTTGGTCTGAAACGGAATGTCTGTCAGCCATCTCACCAGCTTCGTCTTTATCCTTTCAGTGTCGTCTGCTCAATGTATCCCAAACTCAACCTCAAGCTATGGCCTTCAATGAGGTCTGTATCCCGACAATTCAAATTCATCCCCCCTCCTTCATCTCTATCAATGACGCTCCGACACCTTTGAATGAATCATTCCTACACGCTTCTCCAGCAGCCTACACCATCGTTGAACCTCATTTGCTCGCGGGTGGCTCGACTAAAGATGTATTCACCTTTACAGGAATATTCCAGGACGACATCTGCGTATGGTCTAATCGGGTCGAGTATGTCGAAGAAGGTGCGAAGCAGGCAAAGTTGTTTTGGGAGTCTGGATTGAGTTTCGCGGTCTTGGGGGTGTATATGCCTAGTGAAGAAGATCGGGACGAAAAAATGGTCTGCGATTATGAACCAGGACAATTGGACTTGGATGTCGATATCCCACCGTTGGAGTATTTCGACGCCTTTATCGGTACAAGCAGTAATCTACTCGACCACACCGACCGTGGGCCTTCAGCTTTCCAGAATCACTTTCCACACCATCATATTATAGAGGAAGATTTATGCAAATACCCTTCGAATATTTCGAGATTACAATCTGGCATTGACATCGACATCGACATCGACATGATTTCCTTCGCCTTTTTGGATCCTGGAACAGCAATTTCTGAATATGACCTCAATGCATTAGCCTCTTTCGCGGCTGAACTTGCTTCTTTGTCCCAATGCATAGAAGACGGAGATCTGGAAGGTTAACATCCATTCAGAGGAGAGAAGACGAATACGTATAATACCTTCAACTTCGCCCTGTGGATATCGATACACTTTTGTTTCCGACCTTTCTATCTGTTTTCTTCATATCACGATCTTGGTTGCTCTCGGCCTACTGTGCTTGATTTATTTGTCTTTCTTTTACCGTGTACTTTCCGTGCTTCTGGTGTTTTCTTCTCTTATCTATCTGATCTATGTGGACCGGAATCGTTTGAGAATTTTATAACATTTTAGTGTATTTTTGACATGATGCTCAAAGCCTCACTGCTTCAGTACTTTGTGGTTAGTACACCAACCCTTGTTTCCATTACTCTCAGTGGGGTTGACAGTGTTATTTTATTTTAGACCATTAGTGACGCATCCAGAGCACCTGAGGCTCACGGGAAAATGTTAGCCTCATCGTCTTTCTTGGAAGGAAGTTATGAGATACCTTGGGTTCATCCTTCGCTAACTATTAGCGCCACGACCGTCCTACACAAGACATTCCTTTCGACATCCCGAATCACGTTTTAGTGTCAATAACGACACTCCTCCATCTGCAAGTATCCTACAAGCTCTTCACCATGTCCTCTCAAGTTCAAATCATTCCGGAATCTTCTATGGAACCTGCTGCTTTGACTGTCAACTTCGAGACCTGGATGATTTTCGTTTTTACGGGGGCGGGCGTCTTGCTTTTACTCGCCACTATTCCGGCTTATTATACCTACCGAGCTGTTTTTGCTATTCTCAAGGGCAAGGAGTATTTGGAAGACGAACTGCCACCGATGGTTACAAGTGCCATGGCGAAGACAGAAGGCTTCATGAAGAGATTAAACGATCCCTCCATTCTCATTTCGTGGTTATCCAGAAAACGATCCCCCAGGAAGAATACCAGAGTGAGTTCTGAGTCTTGACGTTCAAATTTCCGCCAGTTCACGAAGCTGACTTGTGTTCTTAAACTCCCCAGTCTCTGGGCATAAGGTCTCCCTCCCTACCCGCTATTAAACCTTCCCTATCCGCCATTAAACCTTCTCTCACGCCTTCGATCGCTCCGGTTGTTGCGAGAGATATCGAATCTCAAATTTCGATTTGCGAAGTTGGGATCACCGAAACTCTGACAACAATAACCAGCGACATGAACGTGGATAGTGTTAATTCCCAATTCGGATCCAACAACTCCTCGCGGGAATACTCCTTCCCTGGTTCTTTCGACTTGGACGAGGACAACAACTCAATCCTGTCGTCAGGTTCATCGTTGCCAATGTCGCCTGAAAGATCACATTCGAATCGAGGATATTTCAATATTGCTTCCTCTAGCGCGATCTGGAACTTGGCAGCTACTATAAGCCAGCCGATTGCTTTCGCCGATCTTGAAGCTCAGCAAGAAGCCATCAAGCCAGTTTACCCTCCCCGTGAAGTAGAGGAGTCTAATAGAGCTTTCATTGTGACCGATTCTGACGAAGATGAAGAACAAGATTCAAATGATTCTAACTCAGATTCCGATTCCTATGGCTCTTACGATTCAGATGGAAGTTTCGATTCCACACCGATCTATCAATATATTCGCAATTCAGACATTCGAACCCGTAATCTCTCTCACGCTCAACTAGTGGAACGTCCTTCTTCACCTGCACCTCATCAACGTTGGGATCTGGAACAATATGAAGAAGATTCGGACTCAGACTCGGACTTGGATTTGGACTTGGCCTATTATTGCAACAGTGATGACGATGAAATGGATTGGTCTTCATCGTTGGTTGGGCTTTATCATCCCGATTGTCCTTACAGTGATCAATTGAGAAGATTGGCTCTGCAGAACTATGCTGCGGAGGTTAGGAAACTCAGGGCCGTTATTGTTTTACCTCCGGTTTAAAATCTGTCTAATCCTTTTCATTTTCACGTTTTCTTTTCATGGGCTTTCTATTACATTCGTTATATAAATAACACATTCTTTCGAAATATTACCACGACATTACTCTATCCCAATGTCCAGTCTGCGAGATAAATAATGCTATTATATGAATAAGTCAAGGTCCGTTATTATGTCTATATGTTCTAAGAATCATCGCTTTAGAATTAAACCTCATTCACTCTGTCAGCTTGCTCTTATCAATTTACACCCTATTGTAGAAAGGCAATCCATGCTCGTGAGCAGATATTCACAACTGCATGGAAATAATACATACCTCTAAATGTGATTGATGGAGCAGGTATTCCACTGTACTTCTTATGCCTCGAAAGAAATTCCAGTCGTCCCTTCAGAGATGGTAGCATCCCAGTCAACGAACAGACAACTTCGTCAAAAGTAGGCTTGGTTTCTTCCGAAGAACGAGTTCCCGAAGATTTCAACTTGAAAGTCAGCTTCTTGAGACGAGTGAATTTCTTCGAGAACAAGTTATCCATGTGCGACCAGTCTAGAGACAAGAGTCTCAAATAAACGGGTTCTTCGTAGATTATAATGTTGAAGCTTAATGTTAAGCTGGTAAGGGAAGGGGGTGCTTGTGTGGTGAGAACGTAAACGAGGTCTTGGAATGGGAATACTTTGTTAGGTGTGTTCGCTTCAGAACCCCAATACAATGTGATCTTGAGAGAAGGGAGATTCGTGCACTGTCGCAATCCTAGGCTATCCCAATACTCTGATCCTATCCCACGTCAGTCGAAGGGAGGGAAATTAATTTCATCGTCAGACTTTCTGTGGGTGTTCCAAGACAGTAAACTTACTCGCATTGTTATGCTGGAGTTCAGCATCACTGATGTTGAGAGCGACTCGTGCAATACTCGACGAGTTCACCCGCAATAAATTTGCGAACGCCAATCTTGAAGTGGGGTCATAGCATGAGACATTCACAGCATTAAGCGACCCAGGTTCGATGATACGAGTGAGGATGTTGAGTACTGAAGGCAAAGCCAATATACGAATTCGAATTCGTAACTCGTGGATCGAAAGCTGGGGGACTTCAGTATTCTGGGAAACTGCCTCTTCAATTTCTTGTTCTGAGAGCACTTCCTTGAGCTTGAGGGAGTATAGACATTCAATTTCTAGGTGATTGATATCGGAGAAGAGTTGGAGTGTGTGAAGGAATTCCTTGGCAGAGAACAATTGCGCGTTGTCATGTACGCCTTGGGAAGAACGAGATTTGGTAGCATTGAAAGGTCCCCTCTCCCATTTGGTATCACGAAACGACACCGATTTCAGTTTGAACTTTTGAGACGAGATAATCTCCTTTTCAGAGCTATTGTCGAGTGAAGCGAAGGCCACGAATGAGAACCGAAGATTTTGCAAGTTCTTGAGCGGTTGGAGTATCCGTATAAGGTCGTATGAAGATAGTGTGAATGAAGGGACGTCGTTATTTGAGGACGGTCTGTTGCCCTCTATGTGGAGATCTTTAATGTATCCAAGAACATGAGGAGTTGTGCTGAGAAACTGTATGAGATCCTCAATGAGATGAACTCCTCCCCTTATATTTAGTTTTCGGAAGAGACGTTGACGGCATATTGGCAACCACGAGTGACAAACCAAACTACAATCCGACAACAATTTTTTCTCGCTCGACGAGAAATAGCTCGTGATCATGGAAACGAGCTCAGGAGGGATGCTACGTCCCATGTAATTGTCCATTCTTCAGGTAGTCTGCAAAGAATAGTGAATCAGAAATTTGAGCAACATCGAATGTAAAGAACTAACCTTCAAAGCTAGCATGAATGTCAGCAACCCGAACGCTTTGCTGCGGTCCGGGAAGAGCGTCAGTTCAGTATAACTATATAGTTCAGGTCTGAGTGAGTGTTAAAAACGTCACCGAGGATATGTAGTGCTTTGAATAGATTGAGCATACCTTGAAAAAACGGAGGTGAGTGTCAAAAGTGAGTGTTGAATGTGAGGGAGATAGTCATTGTCAAGAACGAATTTGAAATCCACATATGTCAAACGCTCGCTTAACCTGCTGAGCAAGTTACGTAAGTCCTATCAGAGTTAGACAAATTCAAATTCGATCTTTACTACCTTCAAGCAAGCCTTCAAGTTCTCCCCTTCCCTCTTCCTACTCAAAACCTTAGGAATATAGTAACCCTTGAACCTGCTTCGAGTGTCTAATCTTCAAACCTACATGGTCTGGGATTGTAGAACTACTCTACATTCCTCTTCTCCGAGTCCTGCACCATGGACGAAATGGATACGAAACTGAATTCTCTCAGTCTGGAAGGAGTAGTAGGTTGTGACAATTGCTTTACATTCAGGTTGACATCTTACCTGTGTAGCCAAGTGAACACAAACTATTCCTTCGTCTAAAGTCAGCTTTGGAAGGTGATCGATCCTCCAACGATCTTAAAGATCTCATCCGAGCAGCAGAGGCCAACTCCTTAGCTGAGGAGATCGTGAGTATATATATATCTGGTAGAAATTTAATCTTGACCCACAGAGCCTCACGTATATCAGGATCCTCTTACTATTGTTCCACTCTTATTGCCTTCCTCAGTGGATGGCGTGAAAGACTTCCTAGACCTTATCGGAACGCTCAGCAATGCCAAAGAAATCATGATTGCGGTCCAAGAGAGTGCAGAAAAGCTAGGAAATTTGCTGCGGGCGAGTACTGAAGATGAAGATCATGTTAAAGACGCGGACGACGACAAAGTCTCTAATCCGGATCAAGTCGTTCGAATTATTGAACTTTACTCTGCCGGTACGTTCTAAATGTTAGCTGAAAATACACGTGACTTATACTGAACTAGAGTCTAGCAATACCTAGACTTCTTAAACGTAAGAAGTCTCCGACTATGGTAATCCAACCTCTACTTGAAGAACTGGAAGTGTTGATTCAGTTTGTGGGAAACGAATCGAACTCACAAGAAAGTCGGAATCTCCTTGTCTCTATACTTCAACTTGCGAAATCTATCACGGATTGGGTAGCTGACGACGATACAGAGAAGTCCAAACTATATGTATATTGCTTGGCTACTGCGTAATTCGTATATTGAATAGGGCACACATAGATCATCCTTCAAAACCTCTTACGGCGTACTATCGAGTCGACCTGCAGGTCGATCAAGTCGAATGTTACAATGAAGGCATTCCGAAAGCAGTTCCCTCGGCTTACTCGACCACTTGACCCTGACGATGCCCAGCCCAACGATATTATCCACTCAGTGATTGTAAATTTGTTCTGGAAAAGATGTCTCGTCTATGACGCTGATTCACCTCCCCACCACAGGAATCGTTCCCCCTCTTCAATATCAATCGGACACATCTAATCTCCAACCCTTCCGTGTTTTCTTTGATTCTTCTCGCACACATGGACCAATCTTCGTTCGAAATACCTGAGTTAGTGAAGTTCCTACCGGTATTTATTGTCAGTATCCAATCGAACACGGCCTTGGATGAAACTCTCGCCATACTGCTCTCATCGTTGTGTCCGTTGCGCTCCTCGAGATCTGACGTACCCAGTACATTCACTATCCCCATCGTACACGTACTCGCGCCTTTAGCAAGTTCGCATCCTGATCCAGAAATTCGCCACATCTCATATCGACTTCTCTCTACCACCCTGGGGCTCACTCCATCTCATGTCAGACTGAGACTTCTCCTTGATCTAATATCCGACAGCGAGACTTCCCTTCCCCAAATGCGCATAGCTGCTATCAGCTTAGTGAGAGAAGCAGTTCTAGAGGCGCTGTCTCAACCAGCGACATCGAACCCTACAAACCAAAATGCATTCACATCTCCTCTATTCATGAGCGAACTTGGATCTACGATCTTCCGTCAATACCCTTCGGATCTCTTTGTTGCAGAAATTCCCGCGGAGGAATTTCTGGATACACCAGAACCATTACGATTGGTGGAAGCTTTGACATTGTATACCATTCTTGTACAGAAGGACGTGGATAATCGAGTATGGCCTTAGGTATACACGCATTACTTGCAACTGACTGAACTTTTTTTATAGACTGGCGTGCGGGATGTCGATGTACTGCAGGAAATGGACTGGACGCTTCTCCACCCACTGAACAAACAGCTGAGAATATGGAAGGAAGGTGAGTCCTGTGCCACTATGTAGTATCTGGATACCAAGCCTTGTGTTTTTTTCAGAATGTACAGAATCAGGTCAGACTGGACACGAGGTAATGCGGTTAGAAATATTGCAAATGTGGGTAGAGAGGGCAGAAGTTGCTATAAGAGAGATCTTGGGTGATCGGGCCATCCGACCCCTTTGATATTGTACACGAGTGCGTTCTGTCCTTATTCGACTTCTTGCGTTGATCATATTGATTGCTGTGTTTGATAGTTGTATCTAGTATTTCGAGGTTCGTGCTGTACTAGCACAGGCGCCGAATCCTGCATTGCCTTTGACGGTATACCCAAATACATTCATCCTGTGTATCCGGAATCCACGATGCTTCTGCCCGCTTTATTCTATCTATATTGACACACAGGTATCCCAAACCCAAGTACATCCCTTCCAAACCGAAGACATGCACGATAGGGAGGGTCCAACACTCTCTCCGCATCATGATCAGATCCATACACCTGGTACAACTATAAAATGTGAGGGAGAGCTAAACCCGTATCACGCACTCAGTGCCTCTGCAGTTTCTAAACGTTCAGATGCTTTCCTCCGACACTCCTTCACCATCTTCATATGACTTCTCAGCCAAAATGACTTTACTAGGCTTAGTACTCGCTGGGCTTGCCTATGGTATGTCCCTCATTTGAAGGCATGAATCGGCATTATCTTTATATAACATTGTAGGTGTACACTTCACTCTGTTTGTGGCTTGCCTACAACCCAATTTTAGACGTCGTCGTGTACTCGTAATCTACGTGTGCACGCTATTCGCTATGGCCACCGTTGGGTTGTCACTTCAGATATGGTGGTGTGGACTTGCCTTCATCGACAATAGAGATTATCCAGGAGGCGCTTTCGAGTTTTTACGAGAAAATTCAAACCACCCAGTTCACATAGCTTTAACTGTCATGTCAGTGCATTCGCTCTTCAAGAAGGTCTCAATCTCATTCATTGTTTTTTTTTTCCAGCTATGTAGTCTTGAACTGGCTATGTGATGGCATGTTGGTGAGAAAAAGCTCGTTGTTATATCTTTCAATCTCTTCTCAACATCTGAACTTCATGATTTGTTTTAGCTCTATCGATTCTATATCATCTGCAGCGCAGGATGCACTTATCGGCGGATACCTCTGATCACATCTATTTCCCTATTTCTGATTTTAATCAGTGAGTAAAATCCAAAATCATATATCCATTCATCTAAACGGAATTTTCCAGCTGTTGGGAGCATCTTCATGGTTGATATTGCCTATCTTGCAACAGGCGCAAGTGTCCCTGCGCCAGCAATTGTGTACATGTTCATATCATTGTTCATTCATACACTCTTAACTATACTCATCATCTCCCGCATCATTTACTTGCGCCGAAATGTGCAAATACTGGGACCTAACTATGGGAAGCAGTACTCTTCTATCATCGCTCTTTTCGTGGAATCAGCATCTATCTATACTGTCTGGATTTTGGTAGCCGCCATTGTTTCAGCGGTAAATAGCCCTGTGCAATATGCGTTCGTCGCTGCTCTGGGTCAGATTCAGGTATGCAATCCTAACTACTACCACCCTACTATCATCCCTAACATGATGTCGGTTCCTAAAGGCGATACCTCCTCTATTGATCACATCTCGGGTGGTGTATGGACGGGTGATGCAAAACTCGTATTCAACCCTAACATTCAAAACCCATTTCACTACCTTCGAAGATATCTATCTTCCTGACTCCGGGAAACAACAGATTGATACTATCGGAAAAGCAAATGCTCGCATCTTCCCTTCTATAATGGACAGTACTGATGATCTTGGTAACACTCTCGTTGATCCTTTCCCGTTAACACAACATGGAGACATCAGATATGAATCTCGAAGTCCAATTTCGAAAAGAACACCACCCATTATCACGCATAATATTGACTTGGCAATCCCAGAAAATGCTCATATTTATACACCCCTCAGTCCTGCACGTTCAATTTCAACCATTGGATCGTGTTTGATTTGAGATATACCTACTAGTTCATGTTATACCCCATTCTTGTGTTTCAACACACCTAAGGCTATACAATGCCTACTACCACCTACTTTTCTCATCGGCTCTTACAAAGTACGGCCGATTTTGTATCACAATTTTATGATATTTACTTACATGTATCCGTATCATTTCCAGTCTCAAAGTTTATTTGTTTCCGTACACACGTTTTTTAATGCTATTCGTGGCAATGTACATAGTTTGTATCGTTCTAGTTCTAGTTGAGTAGAATCATGTAGTCCTAAATGAGTCGTAGATATTATTCGTGTTTCAATTTCAGAGGCAGAACCTCACCGCTATAGATCAAAGTTATACTTTTCCTCTAATCTTCACCTCCAACGCTCTTAGTGGGATATAAAACAAAGCAGTCGCAACAAAAGCCAATTCGAATCCAATATCTCCCGTCTTTTTAGCTATGGGGCCGACGAACCAAACTTGATCCATAGAAGGAACGATGAGAGCACATGCAAGGAGGCAAGCTGATATAGCGGCGATACCAGTAGGTAATCTTCTCCATTTGTTCCATTCTCGTAAATCGTAAGATGATAAGTCGTTGTGGCGGAATACGAGATGTTCCATAAGTATGACAGCAGCAAAAGCGCTTCCCCAATATCCAATCAATCCGAGGAAGTTGGTAAGGGTATCATAAAACTTGTGAGATCCAACGATGGCGACTGGTATAATGCTAATAGAAAAAAGATAATTATGAGTATGGTGAGTGCCCTGGGACGACGTTGATTTCACTCACACAGCAGTTGCGATGAGTGAAAACATGTATCTCGGGACAACCACAGTGAATGGCATAAAAATCTGAAAACTGAGGCAGAAGGAGTAAAAGGTTGGAGCGACATTGCCGGTTACTGATAAAGCAAGAAGGACAGTGAGGAATTTTCCAAAGTTTCCTGATGGTCGAAGGATTGCTTCCAAGAGTCCACCAATGTTGCCGCTAGTATACCCGTCCTCCCATGATGGAACAAAAGGAGTAGCAACGGCTACTGCTGCACCCAGGCATTGTACAGAAATCTAGAAAAGCATTGTCAGTTACGAGCGGTTGGAATTTCAGAACAACATTGGTTACTTACTATGGGCACACAAAGTCCGAGGTAGGAGTATAAAAACATCCTCCAGCTAAGATCATAAATGTGTCAAATAGGCATCACAAAAAGCGATTCAACTCATACTTCGTACCTCGGCACATCAGGTCTGTAGTAGATAGTGAAGTCCGAACTCAGTGGAGAATATGTGATAACGAAACCAGCAATTGTTCCAGCAAATGAGAGAATTGTTTGTGCTGTCGCTGGTTCCGCAGGAGGCGGATTCGAAAGATGTTTCCCTCCCAATCCGAGGGCGACAACGAAGGTGACGAGAACTGGTATCCAGGCAAGCCGTTCATACCTATTGCTAATGAGTTGGGGTGAAAGATTATCGACTCGAACATTCCCTCACCAGTTGAGTACTTTCCAACCACAGAAGGATACCTAAGTAAAGAATAATTAGTTCGGAGTTCATTTAAGGGATCAATAAATCATACCAGAAGAGATACCACAGCAATGATTACTATTCCCACACTGATTTCAGTGTTCTTTAGCCTTCATGCTTCAAACGAAAAATAAAATAACTTACGTCCAGCTTAAATTCCCGTTAGACACGCTGGCTAATGTCTGTCCTCCTAGAATACAGTTAAGGATACAAAATCCAGTCATAGATGCGAGATTAAGAATGCTTGGGGGAATTACTCCAAAATACCTGATAGAACTATCAGCCGAATTTGATGTTCCACGAGCGTGATTTGTACATACCCAAAGCTATATCTCGCTTGGCACATCTGGCGAAGTCCAAGTTTTGGTCCCCATGTCGTGCTATATAAGATGGACAATTTATGATTGAATTGAATTATTAGATAGTTGCAGCGTAAAGGGGGGAGGAGGGACTCACAAATACGCAGGGAGAATGGCACAAAGTAAATTGAAAAATAGGATAACCAAGCATGAGTCCCTCAGTCCAAGTCCGAAAATAACAGGACCTAATGTACCCGCAGAGAAACTATGAAATAACATCATTAACGAGCTTTTGTCACCGTAAAACTCGTAACTTACGAAAGAATGTTGAAATTCGCAGAAAACCAAACAAAGAAAATCTTGTAAAATTGAGAATCCGTCCGTTCGTCAGGTGGCACAGGAACGATACCTGCAAAAGTTTCCAGAGATGAAACAAACATGGACTGAGCGTTTAGAACTAGATACATACCTCTGGCCTCCACCCCCCAGCTCATAAGCATCCTCGTCCATTTGTTGGAGAAATGATCAGCAGGATTATATTCCTTGAAATCGGCAGCAACATCATATTTTTCTTCGTCGACTGCAACAACTTGATCCTTGGAATCGTGCATTTGGTATAACAAAGTTTAGATAATCTTATCTATACTTGTGATGCACCTGACCGTGACCGTGAATACCAGACAGTAAAGAGCGACCGCCAATCTTTCCTTGTGGAAGAAAGGGGAAAACACGGACAGAGAAACCAGAGGGGACGAAGAAAGAAATAGAAACAAGAACCGAGAAATGAATGAAGGTTCTTGAGCGGAAATTGGAATGGGAGTCAGAACCTCGAATCTTTGCTGACTCAGCTATAGATCCACGAAAGCGGCCTTCCGTTGCAGTAAAACTTCTGAGGCCAAGTACTGACGGCAGAGGAGAAACAAATCTTCACTTATTGAAAACTATTTTCTTCCACACTAGCTAGGTACAAGTCTTATTATAGAGTAAGTCTAGCATCTAATGGTAAGGTCCAAATGTCCGCAGTCAGAGTTCATTCTCAAAACGACTCAACGAAGATCCACTTTGTCAAACCCTAAACATCGTCCTCCCAGTTATCAGGTACATCTTCGGTTGGCTGTTGTACTGGGGGAGGAACGGCGGGTGTGCTGGGGGCCGTATGCGAAGAACGAGCCGCAGGGACAGAGAGAGCAGGAGATAGGTTCCTTTGTATAGGACGCGAACCTCCTCCTCCACCTGTCAACCAAGCTGTTGGAGTTTCTGGTTTAGGTGTACTCTGTTGTGAACGTGATACGATTGATGTCCATCCGCGAGGACCAGAACCGAATGGAACTGGACTTGAGGAATGCGAATGTGAGGGCGACGGCCGAACAATCGATGCTGTGGAAGCTCTCAAATCCGTGAGTTTGCCAAGTCCATGTGGGGAGGACGTGGACGAGGACGCGATAAACGTCGAAAGAGAAGGGCTGGGGACACGAGTATCGATTCGTCTGATCAATTGAACACTTCGGTTCGGCTCTTGGTCAACCATTTGTGTATTCATTCGGTATACAGCAGCGAGCTTGAAACATTCACATTAGATGACGTCGAGCAGAACGAAGAAGAATGCGACATACATCATGAACAAATTTCCTACGCGATTCCGGCATATGAGGTAGAATGTGGCTCTTCTTGTCTGAAGTAATGAAGCTATCGCTCCTAGTAAGTAATCAGAAGGAAACTAAGCGAAAAATACCACTCACTCAGAGAAGTTCTTCTCTACCATTGCACAGAACTTCGCGTTAGCTCTCGCATACGACACGAGATCTTCATGGTATGAGACCTGTTGTGCAGTACCACCTCTGGTTTCAGGACTGATCCCTAAAGCTTCAGCCAATCGTGCATTTCTCTTCGCAACTGCACATTCATTGGTGCATTTCAATTGTTGAGAACCTTCGCGACCTGCAGGGTTTGTTGTGCTTCTGCCGCAAGGGACCGGTTGACGCAATCTACCACATGGACATGTTATGTTTACCACAGCGCGACAGGGCTCGGCTTCTGAGCAAGCTGCCGGTGCATGACATGGAAGAGCGCAGGGATGATTTGCGGGAAGACTAGAAGAGGAAAGACCGATCAGCGTCATGATATCTTTCACGTATCCACCTCAAAACATACCATAACTTTCTTGGTTTACCGCAGACAGCACTGCAAGGCCCACATCCATCACTGTGACAAAGTTTTTCGCAATGATGGAAACCGCATGAGAGCAACCTGGATCGTGAAAGCAACAATCAGATGCATGTATACATGTATACCAACAATAGCATGAGTACTTACTTTCCACAAGTCATCCCACAGGATACCTTCTCTTGCGAACACCGAACATTGTCAACCATTTTCTTCCCACATGCGCATCTTTTACTTGTCAAGAAAGGACAAGGAGGGCAAGGGTAAGGATCTTCGTGGCAAGCATGAGGGGCTTTAGGGTGGCCACAAGGAAGAAGAGGTCGTGAACATGGATAAGTACAGTGAATGCGAGTACCACAAGGAATCGGTGGTTCGAGAATCGTGCGACCACAATGACAAATCATCTAGGAAATAGCGATCCAACATTAACAAGATTGACAAGTATAATTGTGAATCAAAACTCACCTCATCGAATGAACTTCTCAAACAAGGTGGGCAAGGAGGTCTGTGATCTCTTTCTTCGCATCTATGATTTCCACAAGAAAGCATCTTACCACAAACAAGATCGCATTCATGCCACCCTGCGTCATCCATACCATCGATATTATCACCGACCACAGCTTGTTTCTTTTTCCCTTTCCCCTTTGACGCGAGAGAAGCAAGTGGACAACAAAGTCTGTTACACTGATGTCGTCCGCATGCCCGCAAAGCAGTACAAGGTTTATCACAGAGGATTTCTTCTACGGGTTCTCCTCTTTCCCTGGCATGAGCTTGAGCTTGTTCATCTGAACATTTGATATCACGAGTTGTTGAACCACAGCGACATGGTCGAACCAACATGATGGAGCAAGGTGGACAGGGTCCTGTATGACATTTGACCGAACAAACATGAGAACAACCTTCCAAAGGTTTCATACAGATTGATTCGCAGGTGGGAATCGGGTCTGAACAGGATGTTCGGGATAAGATGGCACTGTGGGGAAAGAAAGCTGCAGCGTCCGGTGTAAGGGGATGTTTACCACAGGGACAGTGAGTTACCAGAGAGGGTGATCGAGGGCATGGAATAGGTTCTGCAGTGAGCGGATGACAGGGTTTGGTGCATCGGTGAACGTTGCAATCGAAGAACCTGTATATATGCGCCATGAATATATGAAAGAGCTCGATATACTAAAGACTTACCTGTCGCAAATTTCATCACAAGCGAAACGTCCCGTCCAGGTTCGCAACCCTAGCGCATCTTTGACATTCGAGACTTTCTCTACACCCTCTCCACACTTCATTTCTTTCTCATGCTTGCCGCAATAACACTTAGCCAAAGCCGTTATCGCACAAGGTTTACAATCATGGTCGTGGCAAACTTCTTCACATTCATGATTTCCACAATTGAGCTTTTTTCCGCATCGTTGACCACAAGAAAGATCTGCAACGGGATGCTGTCCTGGTCGAACAGGCATTAGATGCGAGCATCGGAAAGATAGGGTTTTACAACCGCAGTAGCAAGGAAGTTGGGTCGTAACTTGGCATGGTGGACAAGGACCTGGATGACAGGATAGCGAGCATGGATGACCACAAGCACGGGTTCGAGTGCATGGATTGGCGCATGAATGAGGCGTTGCAAGGCGAGGAGGTTTGGGATCCGGCATGGCACCACAAAAACACCTTCATTCGAGCAACCCCATAAACGAAAATCCTTTGAAGAATGCAGAGCAAAGAGACTTACCAATAACCACTTGGAACCACTAGTCTCTTGGACTGACAACCAGGACATCTCCATTCTCCAGGTCGATTCTCTCCTCTAGCCCTCCAGGCATCCGCCACATCCTTAACATTCTTGGATGCCCAAGAACGAATACATTTGAGATGGAATGTTGTCCAACAGCACTGAGGAGTTTCATGGTGAGAAGAATTCCCTCCGTCCTTTTCATCCTCCGTTCCAGATGAGATGGGAATGAGAGGTGAACATGACCAAGTTGGTTGTGCAGGGTGTATGGCAGAAAAACAAATGAGACAATCGGGATAGGGAGAGGTGCTTAACGAATGGATCAAAGTGGAGGTTAAATCATCTCCCTTGGGCGCAGTGTTGCGGTATCGTTTGGAAGGTTTGGAATGTTCAGAAGCGGTATGTTGAGCTGGAGAACCTCCCTGGGGAGTTTCAGTCAAGGATGCACCGAACTTTGCACCTCGACGATGTTTAGGTTTCTTGTCGGTTTCACCAGCCGCAGTAGGGGTACTGGCTCCATCGGCAGCTTGAGACTTTGGTGCTGGTCTCCTTCGACGAGGAGCATGAGAAGAAGATCTTGAAGGAGAACTGGTGTCCTTCGTTTGATCTTGTACACCGGTTGTTCCTTCCTGGGTCCCGGTTTGCCTGTGTGCAGGATTCGGATTCCTCGGATGTCGACGAGGTTTATTCGAGCTACCCCCAGTTGTAGAACGAGAAGGACCAGGTCGATCCTGACCTGGGACTGAACCTTCTCCTGGTTGGGATTGAGGTGGCCTTGGTCGTCGGGGAGGTCGACGATTACTGTGATCTCTGGCTTGATCGCTGGGACCTTGGGCAGCAGTAGCAGTTGCAGCGGCAGCAGCAGCTTGTCCACCGGTAGACATGCGTCACAAAAGAGGTAGAGATGGAGGTATGCAGCAAAGCAACCTTCTCTGCGATGATTTATGCTGTCAGTTACGGGGCCGCTGTATGGCTGTCGCGATTCGCCGCTGCTGAGTCAAGTAAAGTCAAGTCCTGGAAGGCGGTCCACTGCTGAATCAGCCCAAGAGACAAGAAAGTCACCGAAACTAAGTGAAGGATTGTACAGATTTTGCTTGTGGTTTCTGGTTGTTTCGTGTAGGGAATAGAGGTGTAGTTGTTTAGATTCATTAAAAAGTTTCAGACCATGATCATGAAGAACGGTTAGCGCCTGCCCACAAATGAATTTAATATTGGTATTCAATTTCAAGTTTGGACCTTTACTGCACTCTAGCAACTCGCTATCACGGCGATATGGAACTACGACAGATTCTAGCGAAATATCATAGCCATTCATAACTTCCCTCGACTCGCAGAGACCTTATCTGCGAACCATCTGCCTCGAGAGTTTGGATTCTCTCATACACGCATTGAATCCCTGCCGGTGCGCCCATATACCCGACACTTCAAGCTCTCGTAACACAGGCATCGTCTAACATTGCAGTATGTCGCCAAACGGCCATGCACGCTCAAATGCAAGTGCTCATGGTTTTATGTGCATTGAGGCAGATTGCAACTATGATCTAGAATTTGCATCGCTCTCATTAAATCTTCCATTCCACTGACAATGACGGTGGTTTCGAGACTTCGAGCGCAAGGCACTGCCAGTTTTCTCATCTAACTAGCTTAGCTTGAATACACATACCTCAGAGAACATAAAACATATCCTAGTGAGTAAAATCATATCCACACTGCACCGACAGCCCTCGAACTTCATGGCTCACGTTGAAACACTCGTACACCATGCTCAGATAGTAAGCGAAGTTGGAAGTGAGTGTTCACAACGTTCGATTTTTCAGAAGGGGCAGAACTGACTGCTTTATTATTTTTACAGTCTCTGCTATCGCATTTGGTCTCTGGGATATCCTGATTAGTTTTCAAGACGAAGTGAGTTCGAGGTTGTTGGCTCTTGACTGCATGATGCTAACTGGTATATATAATCGGGATAGGTGGAATACATCTGGCAGTATGTATGAATCCAAAATCCCTTGTCCGTTATCTCAGTATTATTTTTCACAGGAAACAGTATTCCTGGGTTACGTGGTGTTATGCGTTCACTCGCTACTTCCCGGTTCTGTCATTAATGTTAGTACATGTATCATCATTGTAAAGCTCAGCTGACGGTATTAATATTTTTTCAGAACACTTATCCCATTACTTCTCGATTCCCAACCTCAATTGAGACTCATCAAGGGCGGATGTGAAGCATGGTATACGTATGAAGCATTGGTGGCTGCATGTATAACTTCCGTTGTCGACGCTATTCTCATGGTGCGAGGTGCGTGGTAGATCTTGATGCTGCCATCCCAGACTTGTAATTGACCATTGTTGATTTTTCGTTCAGTCTACATCATGTACAATCAGAATAACTACATTCTTGTCACACTATTGGTGTTCTGGGTTTTCCTCATATCTATGACCGGTCTGGGGATCTCGCTTGGCCACCACTTCGTGTTCACAGAAGGGTGTTTAGTTGTATCCGCACCTAGACTTCTCGCAGTCACTTGGTATGTAGCATCCGAAGTCTCATTTTCTTTTGACTGATGTATTTTTCAGGGCGGCATCACTGGCACTCGATGCCCTTCTCTTCCTGTTAACAATGTTGAAATTCCTCAAAGGACTCTGGGCGGAACTCAAAAGGCACTCCATGGTTTATCTGTTAGTACGAGATAATACATGGGCGTTTGCATTGATATTCGGTCAGTCTCTTCGAATCACTTGTAGTTGGCAATTACATCAGAGGCTGAGACGTTTTTATTTTCAGGTGTGAAGTTTGCCAACGCAATGATGTATCTTTATGTTAAAACTACCTTAACTGGACTGTTCTTCAAGTACGTTCCAGTCTGTCGACGATGCAAATCATCTGAGATATTCATTAACCTCACTTTAGTTGGGTCTTGATCGTAATGTCCTCAGCTGTAGGTATCAAAATTGCTTCCATAACATCCTGTTCCATCTGAATCTCTTTCATTTTAGGGGTCTCATTTAATTCTGAACGTCCGACGAAAATCCGCTGTACGGGAGATCTTCATGCATTCACAATCAATGCAAGTTATGGATGATGTTACGAGTGAAGGTCTATCGATACCTCACTTCGCTCACTCGAGCTATTTTAGCACTATCATCTCAGCATTGGATGACATTACTGTAGAATCTACTAGTAGTAATAACGAGGACGATCTGGAGGTGTGTTAAAACTTTTTCAGTCAAAAGTTACCTGTAATCTAGACGTCACAACAAAATAATCAGTAGTCGTTTTCCTCGTAAAGGAATCATGCCCTGACGAGTGTCTCTTTCCCAGCACTTTACGTAGCTCACCTTCCTGGTGCTTTCATTAGGTCCAAAAAGTCTCTATCGTTCTTGTAGTAAACTTCCAAATTCGCCATCTGCACTGATGCGATCACAGCTGAAATTGATATGATAAAAACTTCAGATACCATGTCCTCTGCCAGCTCATCTTATCAGATTACGGTCTGCTGCTTCACAAAGTTCCACCTTTCCAACATGCATGCGGACAACAGCCTCCTTCGTTTAAAAGCTATCCAAAATGCGCTATCGCCACCACTGAAGGATTCAGCCTATCCACCTTGGAAGAAAGTTTTAATTCTTCCAGACGATGCAACAGTTGATGTTCTCTTCCCAAACCCACCTGAAGCTCAATCCATCCAGATCGCAATTAATCGAAAGGTCGTATGTGCCTACCGTATTCTCGCAAGATCTGCCAGGTTGGTTGTTTCAGGAGTTGGCACACCCCATGAAGACAAGTCGGATCACATCCCGCAATTTCCCGTACTTGAAATCCTACCTGCGAGCGCAGTTGATCCAAGTGGAAACCAATCCATTTCCATAGAAGACGCTTGGGGTGTTTTAAACGCACTTCATACCATATACCACACTCAAGAGGTTATACCCATCGTCGTTTCGTCTTCGCTTGCCAATGGAGAAGAAATCACCAAATATCTTCTCGAATCGGGTCTTGCCAGGAAGAAACATGTTTTGAAGGGAGTTTCTCCAGATCCTGAGTTGTTCTTGCTTAGGATCAGTTTTTGGCAAGGTGCAGGTACGGGTGGATATCATGAGCGAGGTTGGCTTAGAGGTAAAACCGATCTTCTTGCCCGTGCACCGTTCCCTTGGATTCCATCCTTCACTCGAACACCTCTCGTTATAGCGGCTCATCCTCTTCGTCCTTCCAAACCTCAACCCGGAGAGTTGGTCTACCGAAAATATCTTCCTATGGTTCACCAATTCTTGGAGTTCCACTATATGGATATCGAAGAGAAGGATGGTCCAACGAAGGGTCGACATTTGGCTGCGTTCCATAAATGGCAGAATAATCCTATTGTGAATAAAGGTTGGGGTGAAGCTGGTCCTTTGGAGAAACACATACAGTATGTGAAGGAGCTGCACGCTAAACCTTCCGTTTTACCCCTTATAATGAGCTGGGATGGGGAATTGATGGGGTATACTGAACTTACGTATATCAAAGTACACCTTTTTTCTATGATGCCCTCGAGGAGAGTGACTGACTTACTAAAATTAACATAGGAAGATCACGTTGCTCCACATGTCCCATACGGTGTCGGGGATTATGATAGAGGGTTGCATATCCTCGTCGGTGAAGAGAAGTTCCGTGGTAATGCCCGATGTACGTGAATGAGAGTTTTCTCCAATACGCCTAGTATGAATTGACAATCATTTTCTACAGCTCAAGGGTGGATGTCAGGGATTATGCATTACTTGTTTTTAGCTGACCCCAGGACAGACCGAATTATTGGTGAACCGAAAGAATCTAATCCAGCCGTTTTGAAACTGTCGTTAGATATCGGGATGAACATCGAGTCGGTAAGTGATGATGAAACATGCATGACCGCATCTCTTGGACTCACTATATGTTCGATTTGACAGAGATTTGACTTCCCGTATAAGAGATCTGTCATCACAAGACTGAGCAGAGACAGATTCTTCAAATACGACATACCAAGTCATGTCCAGCCGTTGTAAAAGGACGTTTGCTGTGACAAAAGGGGCCTGGGTGGGGCGGATTTTAACAGAAGCTGAATATAACGCCAATATATCAATGATTTATCTTGATTTTAACTCTCACCTTTCCCTTGGAGTATGCATAAATACAGTTGTGATCGACGTAGATGTGAAAGACAGCGATGCCACATCCGTGCGCATCCATCCTAACCGACCCTTCCATAATGGGAACCGACACCCGTTGGCGCTGAGGTGCAGTAAATGCACGAATTTATTTTCGTGTATTCATAATGAATTTCATGTTTTACACATGAGCGAGTATTCTTCGCATATGAGAGTGTGCGTTTTGAGTCCAATGTTCGATTGTCAGGACATGGTCCTAAGTACTTTGTACTACGATCTAATCTTATCTACCTTCTCCTCATTCCTCCATGACAATGAGAGGACCTGGTTTAATATTCGCAACTCGCACTCGAACAGTTACCTAGAAGACGATATGCATACTATGAAATACTCATCAAGCATGAAACATCATGGACTGGTCATAATTTGTCCAAACATCAAACTGCAAGCCTTACGATATCATTGACTCTCATCAACTACTACTTCGATGACGATTCATCGCGATACAAGTTCGTGCTGTGGACGGGACGAGTTGGCGTACGAAAAAGCCATGTATTTCATAGAGCCACTGTGGTCTTTATATCATGATCATACTCTAGTACGTGCAATATCCTCATGTCTATCGGTCGCAATCCAGGGACATGATTGCATAATCTCAATGACATCTTGGTGTATAATTGTAAGTGATTCAGACACCTGCTTAGTATTCGTTATTTTAGCTTTCTAATACTGCACAATCCATAGAGTTATAAGAAGACTTGTGCGAACCATTTGACCGATAACTGCCCCTTGCTTTCTTCTCGATGTCTTTCCCAACGACAATCAAAGCTGTTGCGCTCTCTGCACTTGGAGACTTTGATGTGATAAAAGACGTTGAAGTACCCTTTCCTAAACCCGCTCAGAATGAGATCTTGGTCAAGGTGTGCATCTTTTCCTGACCCAGAGATGAAATGAAAAATGTGCTAATGACTTGGTACCTCTGGATAGGTGGCCTACTCTGGTATCAACTTCATCGACAACTATTTCAGGACAGGAATATATCCTGTGACCAAGTTTCCTCATGTCGTTGGAGTTGAAGCATCCGGAACGATTGTGTCTTTACCGACAGATTCCAGTATCACTGAAAGTGCAGATTACAAGAAACGCAACTTCAAAGTCGGTGCTAAGGTCTCAGTTGTACGTATTCATAAAGTCACTTTCAAGTCACGGCATGAGACTTACTCGTGATGTTGAAGGCTTCTGGCCCTTCCGCCGCAGAATATGTCAGTGTAGATTGGGCTAAAGTATTCGTAGTTCCGGACAACGTTTCCCTGGATGTTGCAGCTGCAGCGAATGCTCAAGGTATGCATGCCCATTTCTAAATCCCCAATTTTTTACTGACTGGAAATAGGTTCAACTGCATTGACATTCGTTCAGGAGGCATACAACGTGAAAGCTGGTGATACCATCCTCGTGCATACAGTCGCAGGGGGACTTGGTCTTCTATTCACACAATTAGCCAAGCTGCGTGGGGCAACTGTGATTGGCACAACGTCAACTCCAGAGAAGGCTGAAATCGCGAAAGCTAACGGAGCGGACCATGTCATCCTATATAAACAAGAGGACACTGCAAAGCGTGTTCTTGAAATTACCAACGGCGAAGGTGTAGATGTTGTGTATGATGGCGTTGGAAAGGATACGTGAGTTTTTCTACATACAACTACACAGTCGTGGACTGACGGTCTGTTCAGCTATGAGATTGATTTCGAGGTAATCAAGCGCAAGGGCACCATAGTCTTCGTCGGTAACGCTTCTGGAGTCGTTCCACCGATATCTCCACTGAGGCTTGCAGCAAAGAATATCAAGCTTCTCCGACCAACGTGAGCTCCTCTGCTTCACTCCCAGACCAGCGTATCCTCATTCCTTCCGTTCTTTCCTCACCTAGCGTCAGGAATTACATTTTCACCGCAGAAGAATTCCGACACTATTTCACTGAGTTATATGATTTGATTTCTCAACAGAAATTGAAGATATTGATTCACAAAGTGTATCCTTTCAACGCGGAAGGAGTACAGCAGGCGGAGAAAGATCTTACTGGGGGAAAGACAGTTGGAAAACTACTTATCAAAGTTTCTGATGACTGAATAATGTAGACACGAAGTTGTATATGTTGTACAATATAAATCAGAGTGTACGTTATAACGAAACCATCGAATCTATGCCAAGTGGCCCAAGTCTATCCTCGGAAACAATATTCGTTTAAACGGGCGCCTCACGCTTGCTTTCACGCAACGTCAACACGCTTGAGCAAGATTGGGCTTTATTCCCCTTCCACCTCTACCCCTCAAGCTTACTGAAATGGCGACCATGTCGCCCATCGAACGTCCCAAGAAAGGCTCACGCATCTCCTCATTTTACCCCGTTAAAACTGTTCCTCCTATCTCATCTCTGGACAGTGCATTCCAACTACAAGAATACATTTCTCTTCTTATTCGCCATGATGTGCATGACGTTGATACTATTGTTTCTTTGCCTGGCAAACCAAATCATAAAGTTGAAGGGAGTGACGAGTCTAACGATTCAGACAAAGAAAATGAGAAGGAGGGCAAAAATGTGGATGAGAATTGTTGGATTTATGAGCAATTGAGGTGCAGTACAAAGTTTAATTGTTTTTTCGCGTTCTTTTCAATTGTGTTTGGCTTCTCTTTAGGCGTATTGCACAGGATCTATCACACCCTCTAATTACGATGTTGCAGCTGGAATGCACACGAGAGACATGTCCCCAGATGAAGGCCGTTGAGTGGATGTATTTATGTGTCGCTCACGGCGACGGTGTGGCTATGGAGGTATGCACAAAATAGTCCTTGAAACACCACTTTGAAAGTCTGGTATTGACATCTTTTCTTTTTCAGTCATGCTGTGCTATTGATTATACCCTGCATACCCTGGACAGTGCAACTGCACTTTTGAATTCACCAAGAGCTTTCCCATCTAGGTAGGTACATGTATAAGCGTCTTCTCAACCAAGGTGTTCACAATTATTTCAGGCTCTCTATACCACTCGCTTCTCATCGACATTTCAGTTCATTACCACGACGTCTTAGTCGAATTTTCGCTCACGCATACTTCCACCATCGTGAGGCCTTCGAACAAGCAGAAGCCGAATCTTCGCTTTATGCTCGATTCCTTGCACTCGTTGCCAAGTTCAATCTCGTCAACCCAGACCTTCTGGTGATTCCTTCCCCCTTCCGTACCATTTTCGGTGGAGAAACAGAGGAAGAAGCGCGTCGTAACGCTGCTGGAGAAGTACGCGGGTACGAGGCTGATGACTCTCAGGAAGAAAGGCAATGGGGTGTCGGTTCCTCTTCGTCGGTGGTTGGACTTTCTGATGAAACTCAATCTGTACGGGGTATTAGCCCACCTATTCCGGAGAAGACTAGAGGCGAAAGTCCAAGAAGGATCGGACGAAGCAGAACAGACACTATGGTTCATAGCGATGCTGCTAGTGTTGTCGAAGAACTTTCCAAAGTGGATCACAACATCAACTCAGCTGAAGAGTTGGACAAGGCAATCGCGGAGGAGAGGGCATTAGGAGCCTCAGACCAGTCTGAGCCTGTGATCCCTCCGCCGTCCACTGAACCCGAGGCTACACCTGCACCCGAAGAAGAGGAACCTCCCTCTGAACCTACAGCAGAGGATACCAATAAACCTTCTGATACCGTTTTGGAGATCGTCGCGCCAGCTCCCACTGAACCTCATATCCCTCTTGATGTCGAAGAAGAAGGCGAGGATGAAGACGAAGCTGAAGCTGACGAGAAGGAGCAGATTGTCCCAGTGGAAGATGTTACTCCTTCAAACGAGGAAGATGTCCCAGTCATTCGGATCGATGCACCTCCTGCAGAGACTGCAGAAGATGATATTGAAGAAGAACCTCGATCTATTGATGTGACTCCCGAGTTAGAGCTGGAGACTCCAGCCGAGGCGGACGTGACAGATGTTGTTGAAAATGCTTCAGTTCTTGATGAACCAGTGCCCGAGGTGGAAAAGGAAAGTGAGCCAGTCGAGGCGGCTACAGAGACTCCTGCAGATGATGAGGCACATGTTCCAGAAGTTGTGGAGAGTATACAAGAAGTCGTCAAGGAGCCCTCAGAGCAGACTGTAAATGAGAGCCCTTCTGAACACGAATCTGACTCTGCACCAGCAACAGCTGAGCCGTAGTCTTGCCTCTCTTGTCCTCTTTTTGCAGTGTATGTTTCTTGTTCCTGTACGTTTTGTCGCTCTCCTTTTTTCACTTTACAATGTATTTCGTTGGGATTATTCATGCTAAAACATTATTTTCGTTCTATGTATTGGAATTTTTCCGTAATCGAAGTCAAATGTGACGACAACTCCGGCTTAGTAAGCGTCAATACCCTTCAAAGCGAGTGCTTCAACTCCTTCGACAGTGTCCATCACCACCCTTCCTCACTGCTGCTTCGTTCTCATTTCTTTGATTGAGCTTGACAGTTCCATTCCATTCTTTACTTTGCATATCCAATTACAAGCATGGCATCTGCTTACTATGAGTTCTACCGTGGTTCTTCGTACGTGAAGGTCTAATGTGGCATGCGCGGCAACTTCTTACAGTCTAAGCTGTGAATTAGTATTGGAATGGCTCTGACCGATTCTCTTGATGAGCTTATCACCAGCGGTGCAATTACACCGCAGTTGGCTATGAAGGTCTTGCAGCAGGTATGTCCAATTATCTCCGCAAGCTTGTACTGTTGACTTTAACGCCACGATGTGTCTAGTTTGACAAGTCCTTGGCCGATACAATGGTTAAACAAGTGAAAACGAAGACAACTTTGAAGGTGAGCAGAATCTTTGAACAAGTTGCTCGTTGAACTATACAACATTGTTACAGGGACATTTGAGCACCTACCGTCTTTGCGATGACGTCTGGACTTTCATAGTGAAGAACGCATCATTTAAAATGGAGTCCAATGAGATGGTGCAAGCTCAAAAGATCAAGATTGTCGCATGTAAAAATGGAGACGCTATTGACACTGGAAAGAAGTGATACGTTCGCCACCAGTTGGATTCAGCAACTCAACCCTATCTCGAAATGGTGTAGCCATCGTGTACTATTATTCCTCTCTACCTCTGGACGGTCTCATATATTCCTTTTGCCTCATGTATTCTAGAGTTATATCTACTTCGCAGTGTCGGGTGTGGACGCATAGAACGTGATTATATATATTCACATTAATGGTCTGTCAATTTTGTGTGAATTTGAACATTGTTTCTACTACACATCTATTTGTTTGAATACCCTCTCCCGGTCTCACAAACCAGAGACCACCTTCTAATGTTCCATGAACAGGATGCATATTTTCGTGCTTACTCGTGGCTCGGGAGCGATTTTAATAACGGAGCTCAATGGGCGGCAATCAAACACCAACTTCCCATTTCAGCTTGGCAAGTTCCTCCTCCAACCACCGTTCGACAGAGTCACTCTCGAGCGTAGGGCATCGTCTGGACCCCCTCCATTCGCTTTATCTCGCTTTAAACTGCGGTAGGATTGACCAAGTCCAGCAATCACCAGAGTTGTTTTTGCGCAGATCACCCACAAACTGCAACTACTCTCACGGCTTTCTTTGCCCTATATCAGCGTACAATCCGTTGTATGCACTCTCACCCCGCAGATTCGACCATCGTACTCGATCAGACCCTGGAATTCAAGGCCGAATAGCAAAGCAGTAAATTCTGTCTCATTTTCTTGTCTCTCATATGTTCGGATCATAACATAAATTCTAATCTTGCTCAAAATCTAGGCTTTTTTTTCATACCCCACACATCATCGTGCTCTTCGCGAATTGCACCCAATGTCTACTTCTGAAGATTGGAAGGATGTCCCTGCAGAGGATAACATACCCTCATACAGTGTATTTACTGGTCAGATCGAGAAACCAGATCCGGATGATCGGGAGTATCGAATCATTCGATTACAGAATGGCCTACTAGCTGCTTTGGTCCATGATGCAGAAGCGGACAAGTCTGCCGCTTGTCTAACCATTGCAGTTGGCTCCTTACAAGATCCAGTAGGTTCCCAAACCTTTTCATTTCTTTAGCATGAGTATTCACGTACTTGATCCATCGAGGATGACGTACCTGGACTAGCTCACTTCGGTGAACACATGTTGTCAAAGGTGTGATTGAATACAAATTCCAATTATTCATTGAACACTCTGCTAAGTTTGCTTTTTTGATTGACAGGGTTCTGAACCGTTCCCAGAGGAGAACGATTTTCTCTCGGTTAGTTTCGTAACACTTGACTCCACGTGAGATTCATAAATGAACTTCAGTCTATAGTTCATCTCTTCGAATGGCGGTATCCGTAACGCTGGTACTGGTGGCTCCTACCAGGATTATTGGTTCTCCATCAAACCATCCTTACTTAAAGAAGCTCTCCCGCGTCTGGCAGGCTTTTTTTCTTCGCCACTATTTACACCTAATTTAACAGCTAGGGAGATTCATGCAGTTGATTCAGAGAACAAGAGGAACCTTCAGAATGACGCTCGACGCATGTTCCAACTTGGCAAGAGTCTGAGTAAACCAGGACACCCATGGAGCAAATTTGGTACTGGAAACTATGCAAGTTTGACCGAGGCTGCGAGGAAGAAGTTTGAAGAGAAAGGCGATCCAGCCACTGAAGATGAGGATAGTGGCGATGGAGGGCCCATCGGTCGGGAAACCCGTAGACGCTTGGTGGAATGGTGGAAAGAACAATATTG
Source organism: Abortiporus biennis (assembly GCA_022606235.1). Classification (NCBI taxonomy): domain Eukaryota; kingdom Fungi; phylum Basidiomycota; class Agaricomycetes; order Polyporales; family Podoscyphaceae; genus Abortiporus; species Abortiporus biennis. Next base: position 17,827 of record JABYQP010000004.1, on the reverse strand, counting down.
CGCTAGTAGAATGACACTAGCTGTCGTTGGGAAAGGTTCGCAAAGGGTTCTCATTTTCGATATTTGGGCACTCATGGGCACCCACTAGAATCTCTTGACGAGCTCGCCGCTATGACTGTGCCACTTTTTGCACCTATCGTCAACCGAGGACTCGACCCTCGTCCCGCTATTGATCCAAACCCATGGGGTGATGAAGACCTAGGAGTGCGTTCAATATAGCATATTATTATGCAGCATGGATACTCATGACTTTACCTTAGATCGAAGTGTTCCTCAAGACAGTCAAGGACTACCATTCATTCCGAATGACTTTCCTACTTCCTGACCAGAGCGAGAACTATACGACTCAACCTGGCCAGATCATCGCTCATTTCGTTGGGCATGAAGGGCCCGGTAGTGTTTGTTCTTATTTAAAGAAGCGAGGATGGCTTGTCGACCTCAGTGCCTACCCCAGCAGAAGCAACCGAGAAATACATACCTTCAAGGTTGAGGGAAGATTATCTAAGGAAGGTTACTGTACGTTTTTATCTAATCTTCTTCTCATTGCTATATGGATATAACTCGATGAATTTGTTTTTAGTGCACTATGACGAAGTAATTCTGGCTATCTTCGACTACATTGCTCTCCTTCGAGATTCTCCCTTGGATTTGTATCATTTCTCCGAAATCAGCACCATGTCATTTGTGACTTTCCGCTTCCGTGAAAAATCACAACCACATACTTTCGTATCGGACCTGGCTTATGATCTCTCCGAGCCTTTCCCACCGGAATGTGTTTTGAGCGGATGGAAATTACGTGCATGGGATGAGAATCTCGTTCGCGAGACTCTCAAGTTTCTAACACCGGAACGGGCACGCGTTATGCTTACGGCGAGAAATCATGATTCACAAGTCATTGGCGAAAATCCGAAGTGGAATACAGAGAAGTGGTATGGTACGGAGTACCATGTGAGGAGGGTCTCCCCGGAGTGTATTGCCAGGGTTCGTGAATATCCTTCTCAATCAGTGGGCTCCTTTCTTACATGTGATATACAGGCTAGTGAAGCGAATCACAATCCCGAATTGTATCTTCCTCGTCCTAACCCTTACATTCCTGAAAACCTGACCGTCGACCGCAAAGCAGTTGAACATGTGAGTCGACTTTGTGTTTACCAAAGTGATGGCACTGAGCTTCATTTGATCTCCAGCCCGCCCAAGCCCCCACTTGTATTTGTAAATCTCCTTTATCGACACTGTGGTATAAGAAAGATGACCAGTTTTGGGTCCCAAAGGCACATGTTAAGGTTGACATTCGGAGGTAAGTCTGCTGTAGTATCTCACCTGAATATTGATAGTCAGACGACTTTCCCCTTCACCTACAGCCGTTTAGCATATGCAACCCCACGGCATGCAGTAATGACTCGGTATGCGAAGTTCGCCTGCCTATATTGGTTTTTATCGTTGCTAAATCGTTTACGTTTTCTAGTTTGCTGATAGATGTGCTCGAGGACGATTTATCGGAGATCACCTACGACGCTGAACTGGCAGGACTCGCTAATGGTCTCTCGAATCATCGAGGTGGCTTTGTGGTGTCCGTTAGTGGATATAACGACAAGCTCGGAGTTCTCTTGAATACCATTCTTGAACGGCTGAAGAATCTCTCGATCAAGCCGGATAGATTTGGAGTCATTGCAGAGCAGGTTAGTATTTCAGGATATAACAATGCAATGCTATGCTCTAGCTGACACCTTTACAGCTGAGGAGAGAATATCAAAATTTCTTCATTAGACCTCCTGCTATGTTAGCTGAACACTATGGTACCTGTGTTCTCATGCCTATAATATGGACCCCAGAAGACAAGTTGTCAGAGTTACCCTGTGAGTCATCAGGCTGTGCTTTGTTAATGTGACGAGTGTGCTCAAATTTTTGCTGATAGATATTACCCTGGAAGACGTGGAACGTCATAAACGGGACCTATTATCGAAGATGTACATAGAAGCACTGATCACTGGTAATATCGAAGAAGAGGTAATGCAATTCAATGGCATCATGTCCTATTGCATTTACTAATGCTATTGGTTTCTACAGCAAGCGGTTTCTGTTATTCACGCTGTGGAAGAGCGATTGAGTGCAAGACCACTGAGTCGTGCGGAGAGGCCATGGGACCGTTCACTTCTGTTACCACCAGGTGAATATCTTTAGTTCGGGTATTTTGGGGTATGTCACTGAAACAAAATTCTAGGGTCAAACTACGTTCTTCAGAAAGATGTCACCGATTCTAAGGAACTCAACTCTAGCATCAACTATTATTGCCAATTCGGAGACCTTGCGGACATCCGTCTGCGTGCCATAGTTCAGCTTCTTGTACACGCCATGAGAGAACCGACATTCAGTCAACTGCGAACAGTGGAACAACTCGGGTAGGCAGCCTGTTCTGTCTTGGTCATACTACGTACTTATCTGATTATATCTTCACCTCTTCAGTTATATTGTAGCCGCCGCAATGTGGTCTTCTACAGCATCAATGGGGATTGGTATCAAGATTCAAAGTTTACGTTCACCTTTATATCTTGAACAACGAATCGATGCATTCTTGTTGCATTACCAGAATACATTGGCAGCATTGACTCCCGAAGAATTCGAGAGCAAAAAGGACGGGCTTATTATCAAGCTCCTCGAACGCTGTAAGAATCTTCGTGATGAGACAGCAAGATATTGGGGACGTATCAGATCAGGCTATTATGACTTCTTACGACGTGAGTATATAATACATCCATCCGCATTGCGTATTTATTACTTGATCCCTCAGTCGAAACCGATGCACAAATGGTGCGCTCACTCACATTGCCCGAGGTTGTCGAGGCGTTCAACAAGTACATGCATCCGTCCTCGAAGCAACGCAAAAAGCTGTCAACCCATGTTTTATCAAAGCAACTCCGGGACAACACCGCCGCGAATATTATCCTAGATGGAGCGGAGTTCATCGTAGATGAGGCTTTGTGGAAGTCTACTATGACATGCTCTGGTGCTGCCTCACCAGTGGAATCTATATCCATTCGCACTTCCGAGAAACCCAAATTATAATAATGTATGTATACCAGAAATCCGTCGAAGCACATTTGGAATGGGAATCTATCGTCAACGGGAGGTAAAGAGATGTATTATATTGGGAATTTAGGCCACGGGATGTATTGTAACTCGTACTCAAAGTGTTTTTTTCAATGGTTTGTGTTACAACTTGTTTTAAGGTGAATACAATCGGCCGTGATATAACGTGACAACGAGAATCGTGGAAGAATTGAAAGCATTGAACACGCTTTAATTGAATTATCATGACATCGACCTAGTACGGCCGTACGGTGTGGGCCACCAGTTCAGATTTATATTCAATGTAAGCCGTCGCTGTACTCTTTAATCAATCCATATACAATGCAAATATAATTCCACGACAAGATGTAGATGAAATAGATATATAAATAAAGGGTACTATTCATTCCGTGAAGCCGTAGAAACGATGATCGGACCTATAGAGCAAAGTAAAGGAAGACGATGTTATGGATACATTTGGGTAATCTATGCATCAGAGAATCAAGTGTACGCCGATGGCCAACGAGATGAGGAAGGTGATTCTTGTTTAAACCACAGTGCAGCATATAAGCCTGAGCCTCGCACATCAGCCATCCATGTTAAAGAAGGTTGAACAATTTGAATTGAAGTAGGAGGGCAAGTGAACATGTATGCTTTCGTGAGGGTATTTTAACACATCTGTCGAAGTGGCGAACGATACGACGCGGTCACTTTCGAGGTGCATCGCGTGCAACATAGAACCAACCAGGTCTCATTGTAATGCCCAATAGATCCTGCAACTTTGGGACACCAGCTTTCTCGATCTCTGGAGGTGGGGGAACACATATGATGTCGTAATTTGACCGCCAGTAAATGGCCCATGCAGAGTCGACATCCTCCCGTTCTATGAGATCAACCCTTGCACCATCCATATCAGCTGAGGCCAAGATTCGGCGTAAACAATACATTTCAACGTCCAGGCAATTAAATTTGTTCCACAAACGACGACCGTTTTTGTCAGGAAGAGTTTTGGCCCTGCGAGTCACACTTTCATGAGTAAGAATGAAACCGTAAGCTATCTTTCGACCTTTCTGATAAACACGTTTTTGCTCTGCGGGTTTGGTATCAATAGTGGGGGTTGAATCAGTGAAGTCAGTGAAGGTAGAAGCGGCGTTGGTCGAGGTGGAAGCAACAGCGGTAGTCATGGCCCTTCCGGCTGTAGCCTTAGTGCTGATAACGGACTTGGTAGTTGTAGTCTTCCGTTTCTTTGTTGTGCGCTGAGAGCAGTGGAGGGGTGAGGAGATATGAGATTCGCAGGTGGGGATGTTAACGTTTGCATTAGAAGCAGTGGCCGCAGCCTTAGCTGAGTCTGCAAGGTGAAATTTAATATGTCTGACGACTTGTAGGTAAAGGTCCCGCTCACAACTGGTTGAACGGGTACGCATGACACTGAAAGATATTTCGAGTATGATGAAATATGTCAATCAAGAGAAAGAGGTGAGTTGGAGGAAAGGTGATGAACGTCGAACTTAGAGTCGAGTGCCAACTTCTTATAGCCTCGGATAATTGAAGTTGGCCAGTGCTGCCACGTGTCTCATGATCGTGACGGTCACGCCGAGTTCTGGCCTACTGGGGGCGGTATTTTTTTCCAATGGCCACATCCACTCGTCAAACTGAACAGCTAATCTTACAAGACAATTTCCCTCACTAGTATTTGCAATCTGCACTCAATCTTTCACCATGCGTACCCGTGCAAAAGACTGTAAGCTTTCGAACGATTCCGAAGACTCGAGTGAGTACGGTACTAGGTTGAACTGTTCTGTTCTTCAGATCCATCATCACACACCGATCTTGTCATTAAACAAACTTCAAATGTTAATTCTGAAGCCGGAAGTTCAACGACAAACTCTGGACGTACCAGGAAACGCAAGGCTTCCAATGCAAATTTGGAGACTCATGGTCAGGCAGCACCAACTGGGGCCACCGCCGACGGCATCGAGAAACATGAACCCCTTCGTACTTTCGATTTAGGACGCACAGCGCAGGAAGACAAGAATTCTACTAATGCTTCAAGATTTTCTGAAGGCGAGAAACATGAAACTGCTAGTAATGTCCCACCTCCGGTCAAGAAACGCAAGATTCTAATAGCTGCTCATTATCCTCCCCGAGCTACTACCATCGCTTTCTCTGCCAACGCCGCCGCCGCCGTACAAAAAGTCCAGAAACCTCTCCAACCTCGCAGAGTAGCCTACGGTTTCATTCTCAACCCCAAATGGATCATCCAAAAAGCCAAAACTCTTCTCGACGAAAACGGAAAACGAATGTGGAACAAATACACTTGTTACGACATTTAACATCTTTATATTCGTCGTTTATTGGATTCAGCTGGTATGAATGGTGCTAGAGATGATCTTATAAGTCATGAAGGAGTTGGAACTACACATGCGATTTATTGGAGATCTAATTTTGATATTTTGTGTGTTAGGCCAACTCCTGAAGTGGAGAAGGCTGGTGTGGAGAAGTTGATGACTTTGTTAAACTCTGAAGTGGGACCTGATTGGTTTAATGTTAGGCATTGAAGTACTCAGGTTTTCTATCTGTAATGGTTTCGTGGCCCATGTACTCGTGCTTTCAGTTCTCGCTCAATTGTATTCACTCACTTACAACGCTAACGATCAATATCAATCAATGTTTCCAACGACATTAATCTCCGAGAAGAATATAAGTCCACAACCTCAACAATCAACGACTTCGAATTTAAAGAAAATGCACATTTAGACAAAACTAATGCATACACTTCGTACATGTAAATACAAGATTAATAAATGATATGTGCAAAAAAGCATACATGCAATCGATGCGAAGAGGAAAAAAAGAGAGCTCGAGACAGGTAATAGGTATCCTGATCACTAGAAATCTAAGAAAAGAAAACATAGGCCATGATTTGACTATTATACACGTAAAGGGAAAAAGAAGATGCATAGTCCAAAGAAGAAGAAAGAAAGAATGTTGCGACAAAGAGACAACCCAGAGATTGGAGTAAACATATGATGCAGAAAAATGTAGAAAAATGCTTGTGGATAGATGTGTGTGACCACTGATGGATGAATCGAATAGCACTGAAAAGAGACCTGTAGAATGTGACGCAGACCTGTGGGATACCTGGAAAAAGAACGAGCGAATAGATGGCGTGACGGAAAATGATGACAGACTTGAGTCAATTCAAGGAGCTGAGACTTTGTCATTATGAGCATGATCTTCTTCCCACTTCCTTGCAAGCTCAACTCGACCATCAGCATCTCCATTAACGGAAAGCCAAGCTTCGAGACGACGACCTAGCTCTCCACCTCTCCCACCACAAATATCACCAGTCGCGTTGAGCAACTTTTCTTTCTCCTTCTCCACAGCAACAACCTTAGCGACCATAGGCACAGCAGCACGACCAAAAGCAGGTTTAGTCATATTGTTACTTCCTCCACTACTACTCCTCTTGATGCTATCGTCTTTGTCGTTGCCGTCTTCGCATTCAGATTCTGTGAGAGTAGGTGAAGTAGAAGTCTTGGGGCTATCAGGTGTGAAAAACCCGTCTAATGATTCGTCTCCATCGGCATGGGCATCGTCCCAACTCTTGAACCAGTCTTCCTCTTGTTCGACGGGACCAAGAATACTTTCTACCAAACCCTCTTCCCAACCATCCCATTCGATGCATCGATGAGCCATGCGAAGTCTAACACCGGAAGCTTCATGATGAAGCCATTCGTGAGCGACATCGGCAAGCTCGACGGACTTTCCATTGACAGTTATATTCTGGTGTTCAGTGGTTAGCTTCTCGACAGTAGCTCGGAAGAGTTTAGCTGTGAAGGGACTGGATTGGAGGAAAGCGGGAACGTGTGCGCATCCCCACAGAGGACGAGTGGTAGTGGATTCCCAATCGATAATGCAAGACTGACGATAACAAGGGGTGAATCAACCAGATCGCAAAAACACAAAGATAGAAGAAACAAAACATACAATCTTTGAATGGTCGTTCTCATCCACGAACACGTTTTCCAAACTGAGGTCGTGGCAGTCGAGACCGAACTCTTCGTGATGAGGCTCTCCTCCGCCATCATCACCATGCTCCCTCCTAACGACTCCCAGTCTCTCCATCATCCTCACAAACCTGCTCATCTCTTCCTTGACTCTCTCTTCTCGTTCCTTCGTATGAGCAACGAGGAATGTCGATCTTTGCATTCGTCTGTAATCTCGATACATAGCATCTCCGGGACCATCCCATTCTGCTTCACTCTCCTCCCAATCCCAATCATCACTAGTATCACTTCGGTCTCCTGGCAGCGCTTTCACTTGGTGATGTCGAGAAGAGATAATCTCATCAGGGTCGAGATGGAGTTTGTGAGGAGCTGACTTTCCTTCGTTCTCAAGGATAACTCCAGTTATTTCTCTTTCAGCGCAAGCCACGAGATAAGAATACGTAGAGGGCCAAGGCCCTCTGTTGATCTCATCAGGATGGTGTAAGTTTCCTCGGTTGGACCCAAAGAATGGCCAGGAGATGATAGGACCAACATGAAACTCTGCCTTAGGAGGAGATGCTTGTCGCTCACGTTTATGAGACGTAGAAACAGAAGATGAAGTAGCGGGAGTCATGCTCAGCGACTTCGGAATGTAATATGTCGCCGTTGGAGTAGGAATAGTTGTGGTATTTTCCGATTCGGACTCCTGATCTGAACCGAGGTATAGAGAACCAATCTTGGGGAAACGGTGAGCAAATAACGGAATGACGAGCATAGCCATGTTGTGCATCAAAGCCATGAGCTCGTTATGAGGCATGGAGTGATAGACGCGACTCAGCGGGATACCCTTTGCCTGATCATGATCACGTGATGTCAGTACCAGAGCGCGAGACATCTAGGGAAATGACTGTACCTTCGACATGATGATGTATTCACCACCAAGGCGATTGTACGGGTTAGAATCGTAATGGTACACATATGGTACAGGAATCGAAGTGCGCTCACGGAGGTACCGCATAGTGGCCACCTCGGATTCGGTCTTCAGGTTGGGGATGAACCGACGTGCAACTCGAGCGACTACTTGTCGAGAGTCTACTAAAGTGACGAGGTAACCCTGGAAACATATCATCAGCGGGGCGGGAAAAATGAGATGCGGGGTGAGAAGCATGCCTTATGGAATGTGCCTATTGAAACGAAACAAACGTGAGTGGGGTAATGCGGGGTATAATTTCAAGTACTGACCTGCGCCGAGAAACTTGATACGCGCGACTTCGGCTCCCGACTTTTCTTGGACGATGTCCCTCAGTAACTTTCTGTCCACCTGAAAGGGAGCAGCCCCATGAATAGCAGCGTCAGCTTTGGCTTCGAGTTTCCTATCTTCATGCTCAATATCCCAATCCCAAACTAACGAGGAGCTGGTAGGCAGATCAGAGGTCATTGATGAACAAGGTTGAGGCATTCCAGAGCTCTCTAGCTTATATATGTCGTTAGTCGGAACCCCGAGACTTGGACTAGGGTGTAGAGAAAGATGGGCCAGAGTCGAGGCTTCGGGAAATGATGTCAGGCAATTATTAGTGGAAGCACGATGATGGGAATTGTGAAGAAATGAATTGGGTGGGACGTAAGACGAGCACAGACGGTTGTAAAAACTAAAAAGACAGTGGCAAAGAGAATCAGCTTTTATGCTCGAGGAGGAGGAAAGGTGGTGGTGGTAGATGGAGGACCTGAGGAGCGCGCTCGGCCGGTACTTATCTCACCTCGGACGCCTTCCATTTTTGGGATGGGCGATGTTGCCACCCTGGTTCGGTAAGATGCCAGTGGTGGTTTCGAAGATGAAAGGCATCCTCCTTCGACTCACTGCCAAGACTCGCCTATGTGCTCCCTTTTATACGCAACAAGACTCCTCCATCGCCTCCCGCTTTGTCTCCGCAACAGACAGACGTGGAGGATATCAGAATAAATCAATTTGTAGTCGGAAGTCAACGGCCGACTGCGAGGGTCAAGCTCAAGGTTTGTTATCTCAGACTTTAGTCTCATGAATAGCCTTCGTCTGTCACGGAATTTTCTCCACAGATCTTGATTCTTAATCACACGCAGACGGGAAGCCTATCACAACCCACATACCACCGGTCATCTCATCCAATCTCCAAATGGCATGATTCTGCAGGCGTTCATCAACTTCGTCTCACCCCTCTGACCTGCTACCATACGACCTCCAATTCAGAGACCGTCATCTTCATTGTTCTCTTCAGGGGCCTCTCCATCTCCAGCATCTGCATACCTAATTACATCTCAGACGATCATCGAAGCGAACACGTTCTCTGGTGATATCCGGTTAGGTTGACAAACATCTTGGCGCACCGCGGACGAGAACTTCTTCGACTGAAATAGCATACCAAGGGAGAACCCCACACCCCTCCACTTCAAGAATCATCAATCGTCGTGTCTTGGCTGGAAACAGTCACCAGCGGGAGCGAACAACACGTACCTCGGTGGCCACAACTTGCGCGATGGCCGGATGGCGTATCAAGCACCCAAAATAACTCGCCTATGCAAGCTTATGAGGCCATATCTGTGCCATGGCGGGATTTGCTAACACATTTCATCCTCGTCTTTGATATTCATGGAGTTGCTGAGACGGAGATAGAGTGGGTAATTTTCGAATACCGGTGTACATTTCGTTCTTTCTCAGGCCGTTTATTTTTATTTTCAGAATTTTCCTGTCAACGACATCTTATAAAATGAGCCCCGGTCTTGATGCGATTCAAGGTGGTTACCCTCAAGAATTACGGTGTGGCGAAACGTGGCCCGTCATCGTTGTCACGCCTCGCTCTGAGTTCTCACTGACTGACGACTCCCAGGCGGCTCCGCAAAGTTATCCAATACGGCCGGAGTTCACATGCGGTTCACGCCTGTTTATGCTCATATTCATATCTTGTTTCACCTGACTTTTGTTCGATGTCATTTGCCAATTTGCTTGATGCATACTTTCATTTCAGCTATGGAAACTTAATATCAACATATTAGACCCTGGACCCCTTGGTAACCTAAACTCTGCTGGTTGGTACTTACCTGCTCAATTCATATCCTGATCCGATATCGTACGCGCCTTCTATGCCATTCCTGTATCAGATTGCGCCTATACGCCAAATAATATCATTGTTTCTTCAGGAGAAACTGTCACCGTCCTGTTTGTAGGCTCCAAGATATCAACAGATACCAGTCCCACAACTTGAAACCGAGCTCGGCAAACGAGTATGCGTCTTTTGTCCTTCTTTTTCAGTCATTTAGTTGGCATTTTTTATTTTCAAAAAAATCTGATATAGAAATAATATCTCTCTCTGCGATATTTGTGTACAAAGGTTGATCCCAAGCCCTCTTGAGTACTATCGTTAGGGAGAATAAAGGGCGCTTGTTCTTCTTAGTTCGGGTTACCGTTTTCGGCAAAATCCTTGATGTCATCAAGGGTCGTCGGGTTTGTTTGGTGGCAACTCCTCTTGTTTCATTGACAACCTCGACGGTCTTGTAAGTAGCTCATTGTTGCTCACCAACCACCAGATATGGGCTCAGCTGAACGCAATTCTATAGGTACACAACCAGGCGACTACCTTTTTGTCGTTTTGGCAGCGTTGACAAAGTTCTTTCCCACAGTCTCCGTTTCTCCAGTCTCAGTGAGCTGGGAAAGTGATATCGTCCGTCTTGACTCCAAACCCGAATTACATCAGCACAAGGTTACAACATAGCAAGCAACTATAATCCTCAGTGATCTATACACATTATATCTACCACTCCTCGTAGTGGCTCAGTAGTCGGGCCAAAGCGCAGATCAGCGTCACCATAAAAGGCCATTAGGCAGAGCCTGACACGACACGAGGCACTCACCCTCTTCACCTCATTCTCCCATGTCCAATCATCTAAGGTATCCAGAACCGCCAACCCAAGCTTCAATAGGAGAAGCTCGAAGGGAGCTAGCTTCTCAAAGAGAATCTGTACAAACGATCACTTCCAAGATTGCAACAGCTGAACAGGAATTGGCACGTTTCATCGAGGAATCGAGACATGCAATACGTCAGATGCACCAAGAGCGAGAGGAGCTACAGGAGAAAGTCACCATGACTTTGGCTTACATATCTCCAATCAGACGACTCCCAAACGAAATTCTACGCCAAATCTTTCTATGCAATTTTGAAGAGTATCCTTGTTGTGCTTGGGTACTTTCCTCCGTGTGTTCTTTGTGGCGCAGGCTGGTATTGCATATGCCGAAATTGTGGTCTAAGGTACGGTGTTCAATGAATTTGATGTCTTTCAATACAGGCGATTGATAGCCTACATCTTAATGATGTAGATCCGTCTCATAACTTCCCAAGATGCTCCTGCCGATACGATTCGTCTCTGGCTTGAACGATCAGGACAAACGTGTCCACTCGATATCCAGATATTCCTTCATATTCCAGGTCCTCCGCAAGAAAATGTCCTACGTCGTCGCCCAAGACGTTCTTCCACTGGGACGATTATTATAGGAGATGGGTGGGGACTTGACGGTGTGTTTGACGGTGGATTGCCTCTCGTTCCCCCTCCATTAACACCCTCTACTCCTGGTACTCCAATCAATCCTCCAGGAGCCTTTATCACCCATATTCCGATTGGTCTTCCTGGCGGACCTGCCCTTGTTGTAGGTAATGGCAACTTCACTACCACCGCTCCAGGAGATCTTGCCGCGGTACAACCCAATGGAACTCACCAGAACTTGGTCACTGGGTATGATGGACTGCCTCCATTTGGCAATGGCGATCAGTCATCGTCGTCATCTTCATCGTCGCAGCCAACACGTTCTAGGGCAAGCTTGCATTGGGGATACGTTGCATTTTACTATCTAGCAGAACAGATGCATCGGTGGGAGAGGTTCATTTTCAGATTTAACAGGCACTTCTCTTCTATTGGTGCATTGTCAAATATCGTTGGTGAGATCAGTTCTCTAGCGTTCGTTCACAGATTAGGGAACGTCTGCTGACGAACCTTCCTCAGGTGATACACCGCTTCTTCGCGAGTTCGAAGTTACCTGTTCGGAATTTAGCTATAGTTTCCCTACCGAATGGAGTTGGTTCCCATGCGCGAAACCAGCTAATGCTAGCAATACCGAACGACTACAATCGTTGACATTGCAACATGTACCATTCAAATGGTCTGCACCCATATTCAAAGATTTACGCAACCTCGTACTTCGTTCAGTTCCCATCTCTCATCTCGCTCTCGATCGAATCCTATTCATTGTTTCTTCAAGTCCCAACTTGGAAACTCTTTCATTGTTCTTTTCTCCTGCGAGTCAAGCCGTATTACCCCTCACACCTACAACGTTGACCGAGTTGAAATCATTCAGTATCGGTGGAAATTACTTATTGGCCAACCTCGTTGACGCATTAACATTACCAGCTCTCGAATCACTCTCATTCGATATCGACGCTAGGGATCCTGTGGATGAATGCATCGCATCATTGATCTCTCGTTCAAATTCACCACCTCTCAAACATCTTTCCATAGCTTACTCCAACAATGGAACAGCGACATACTATGGACATGGATCTATAGAATCATGGCAATTCCTCAGTGATGTCGATACATTAAAGACACTACAAGTTGGATGTATGCCTTTCGAACCTCTCTTACTCTCACTCGGCAATCCCGATATTCATCATCATGTAGGAGGAGGTACGATGTGGTTATGTCCTAACTTGGAGAATTTAGCTTTGAGAGCTTGTCATACTCATAACGATGGTGTTGCGAAATTGGTTAGGATGGTTGAAACTAGGAATCCGGATTCGGGATTGATGATGATGGGTGTAGCTCACCCTTTGCAGAAATTGAAAAGGTTGGATATTCATGATTGTGCGACGTTGGGTGTCGATGTTATTGCTTGGTTGAAAACACGCATTGAAGAGGTTAATATTAGTGAACCTACCTTTGACCGGTGAGTGAAACTTTCTGGTATCTGTTGGTCATGTTGAACTGACTGTCATCTTCCAGTCGTCATGCATTACCCTTTGTCTAAGTGGGATTTTTCTGGGGTTGGGACAATCTTGTATAACATATATAATGTATTCTATAGCTATAGCGTTGACTTATGTACATTATCGGGTCACATGAAACTAGATAGGGAATGAGAAAGCTGTGAGAGCAATGATATTCAGCAAAACATGGGCAAGAACTTGAACAAGTCAAACATAAAGAACAGCAGGTCAAAACGGTAAGAGTCCAACATGAGCTGAGATTGGCATTGAGAGGAAATCATAAACGGGCATCGTCATCCTGCAACTTCCGAAGCGCAATGCAAACAGTGTTGACACCTTCACGAACAAGCTCCTTCTCCTCATTAATCACCCTGGCGAGAACTGAGGAAAGTTTGTCAGGATGCCAACGAAGCAGAGAAGCCCGAATCTTTTCCTTCCGAGTCCCAGTCGCAGCTCTCACTTTGAGAGGAGAGAATATGAATTCAGCTATAGCATCTGGAGTAAGTTCGTCGACAGTAGTTGGATGTTTGTGAACCGGCCAAGGTATATCCGACCATTTGATAGGTCGATCTGAAGTAGTAACGATGCGCCACGATTTTTCGTACGCATTCCAAGGGTCGATAAGACGTTTCTCTTCGTCGATGATACGAATTTCGGCTCGGTACATTTCTGTACGAGCCATGTCGACGTAACCATGATCATCACGTATCAGTCCGCCAGAACGAACCCAGTCTAGTTCTCCAAGCCTAGCCGCAGCTTCCTGGCGTTCAAGTCTCTTTCGACGAATCTCTGCATCTCGACGACAACGAGCTTCCCAAGCCTCAGCTTTGATCCTCTGTTGAGTTTCTAATTCAGCTTGACGCTTCAGCTCTTCCGGATCTGGGACCAGTGGTTGGACATATTGAAATCTGAACGGTGGAGAACCTGGAGGAAATGCCAAGTAGCCAGTCATGAGAGCTCGAAGGAAAGCAGAGATGATGGTGGTAGAAAGGCAAGATCAAGGGATTGGGCAAAGCGCGTTATATACTGAGCGCTGGCTAAATAGTCTAAAAAGGGAGGCTAACTCCGAGGTCCTAATTCTAGTCTGAGCACGATTAGTACCTCGCTAACGAATTAAACACCGCTCACATTGTCAAAATATGTCTTTCAGCTTGCGATTTTGTTTCGAGAAGTAGGCGGGGTGATTCTGAGAGGAAAAGGAAGTGACAGAAAGTACGATCTGGTGGCCTCACCGAATAATTATTCCAACATTTCGATTGGAATACACACAATTAAAACTCCGCAAATTGGCTTCAATTCCTGACCATCACTCTGCGAAAAGGACTAGTGCCGAGTCGACGTCTGGCAAGTGCGTTTATAGCGAGGGGATGAGCTCTTATTACCGCGAACATTTGTCTTATCCTGCACAGGAGCCGCAACATTACCACCAGGACGTGCCGGACAACCAGCAGCAGGATGACCAGGATGATCAGTACGCGCAGGGACCGATCAGACGATGTTCAGTCAGAGGGTGCTCGAAGGTACTCGCTCCTGATTATGCACTGAAAATGTGCGAGCAATGTCGAGAAAAACATAGAATTTACGCGAATACAAAGAGAGCAAAGAGGAAATTAGAGAAGGCGGCTCTGGGGACGCAGACTGGAGTGACTTGGGTGCCATCAAATGTCCATGAAAACAATCCGCAATCCTCTCCGCATGGCCAACACGTCTCCGAAAGTCCAGAGGTACGTGACTAGAGATGGTCCTGCACGCAGAGCAACTGATCGATTGGATATAGCCCCAAGTGTCACCCCAGTACTCTTTCAGTCCTGCTTGGGACAACAGCGCTATCGACCCGAGGTTGTTCTCTCAGCCAACAACGAGCTCTGAACTTGCTGGAGCTTTGACGTTACCGGACATTCATGGACAGCAGCTGGATCCTGATTCTATGTCGCATTCGCTCTCTGAAGATGGACAACACGATGTTCCTACTCTCCCACCTCCTCCCATGCCGGACCACAGTTCATATTCGTCTCCCACCCCGTCGAATCCGAAGACGCCGGTATCTGCAGCAGTTTTTACCCCTACTCACGGCGAGATATCTGCAAAGTCCATTTCTGAAGCAGTTTTACAAATGGGCGTTGCAGCTCTTCCTGCACGATACTGCTCTATCAAAGGCTGCAAAGCTGTCGTTCCCGCCAATTCTTATTTCAAGATGTGTGAACCTTGCAGGAATCGCTATCGAAGCTATGGGACAACTAAACGCGCTAAATGGCGACGAGAGAAAGAAGTTGCTGTTGCTGAGTTGCAAAAGCTTCAAGTGGATGAAGTCCAACGACGAGTTGAGACTGGTGTTCCTGTGAGTGCTTTCTTTCGTTCAACTCCGTTCAAAATCTGACTGCACCCTAGATAATTCCGGACGCGAATGTAAGCAGCGTGAATTGGTCGGCTCTTGTACAGGTTGTACAGAATGAAGCGGATCCTTCCACCCAACCACCTCCCCAGCTACCACCAGGAACAGGACAAACTGCATTTTCTCAGACGACTCCGAAAGGGATCACTCCTCGCATGTGTACAGTCTCACATTGTCGGGAGATCTTGCCAGGAGATTACGAATATCTCCGTTGCGAACGACATCGAATTCAGAATCGACATCATAGCAAGCTGAAGCGAGTTCGAGACAAAGAGAGCAAAGCTATCGCTTATCACGATTGGGCAGCCGCTGTTAACCAGCATGGAACGCACCATCCGTATCAGACACGCGGGTCACATCGTGATTCTCAATTCCCTCCACCAGACATGCAATTCCTCGATGACAGTGGTAGCGAATTCGATGATTTCGATGATGAGTACGATCAAGTTGTACAGGTAAGGTCACAGGAAACATGTTGTCGTTAATAGTCCTAACGAAACCATCAGGCTCCTCCAGAAGGCGAAGCTGAAAATGGGATTCCTCCAGCTGCACGGGGAAGTCGCAGGACAAATCATAGTTGTTCGAACAAAACGTGCTGCAATCTTTTATCGCTGGAGAATCCGTGGAGGATGTGTGAGTTTTGTCGGGCTCATGATCGGGAAACCAGGAGAGCTAAGACTCTGAGAGATGGCGCGTTTCTTGCTGAACTTCTGACTCGCACATCGGAAGCAATGTCGAGCCTAGAATCGGACAAGAAAAGGGCCAACAAAAAGGATGGAGGTGTCGGTGGAGGTGAGATTTTGGAGGGGGTTCGTGGGGAACGACGCTGGGAAGATCGTCAACGCGAACCACGTCGTCAGGAAGACAAACCGCCAACGTTAGTCTTCATGGAACCTGTCCTTGCTGAACAAACGGGAGTAACAAGTGAAGTAAGAATCCTATTTTTCTACTTTTCTCGAATTCAGGACAGTATTCAAATCGTATTTAGACTCCTCCTTCATCCGGGCCAGTCAGTCTATCCTTCATATTAGCGGATGAACTTGGGAACATCACGGAACCTCCAGATGCACCCTTGCCACCGACCAGTAATGCCACTGAGCAACCCAATGATGAGACCGATATTCCACCATCGGCTCCTGTTGAAACACACGACTCTCCCATGCCTGCACCTGCCCCTGCCCCTGCGAAAACTCCAGCCGAAGCTCCCATATCGACGGAGAATGTCGTTAAGAAGAAGCGATCATCGAAGCGCAAAGACAAGGTCTCAAATGATGTCGCACAACAGGCATCGTCGTCCACGAATACGCCATTCAATCCCAATTTTTATCCTTATCCACCTCCTCCAGGCCAAATTTCCCCATCATCATCGCACGATCCTAAGATGCCACCACCGCCTCTAGGAATGCCTCCATATATGCCTTACTATATGCCTCCTTATCCCATGCCGCCTTACCCACCACCTCCTGGGATGCGTTATCCCCAACCTCCCCATCCGTTGGGCAACCCGCCTCCAGGAATGGCCTCTACCGATCCGTATGGACCATCACCCATGTTTCAACCGCCTCCAGGTTACTCGCCATACCCATACCCGCCCTATCCTCCATATCCATACCCTCCAGGTCCATATGGGCAACCATATCCACCTCCAGGTTACCCTATGCCCCCCTTCCCTCCACCTCCTGAAACTGCGTCTATGTACCCAACTGGAACAGGTCAAGAACCCTCTGCTAGTACTACCCCGCATAATAATATAACACCTTATGGCGCGCCTTCTCCACCTTCACAGGACTCCAATTCGGAAAGACAGAAGAGAGTACTTCCTGATTCAAGTGCGGAATATCCTAACAAACGGCCTGAAGCTGCGGAGACAGTGTCACCTCCAGAGTCAAATGTTGATACATCTCAGTCTGCCTTCATTGCTCCTTTGGTGCCTCCGCCCGGGTTACAAGCAGCCCAAGCACAAGCTACTTCGTCGGTATCTACCACGACTGATTCGAGTGAGTCGGAAAAACGATCAGTGAGTTCGTCATATTCCGACCAGTAATTCTTGACTAAAACATTTTCACCTTCTCTTTCTAGCAAACTTGCGCCAATAAGAACTGTCATCGAGATTTACGTCTTAACACATCCGGTACCTTGTGTGATAAATGTAAAGAACGGCTCAAGAAACGTCAGATGAAGGTCAAACAGAAGTTTAAGTTGGAACCTCGGAAATTGTTAGCGGGTGCAGCAGGTCAAAGTGGTAGTAGCAGTCGACAGGATACGGTTAACAACCCTCCACCGTCGGATGTGAGCGGGTAGGAAGTTGGAAGCGTCTTTTCCACTTCTTTTTCTCTTCTTTATTCCTCGGGACTTTATGGGTTATCAAGCGACGC